>JAZDUA010000021.1:4495000-5695000 GCA_038098605.1 Gryllus longicercus
CAATTGTGCATTCAGATATTCCCGAGCAACACGCCAAAACTTGAAAATGACTTTCATTTTCGGAAAACTTAACCGGGTGTCATAATCAGATAAATCCAATGTTTGTTTTCCTCTCCCAATATCTTAAGGAACCCTGTTAATATGGGATACATTGATTACACGTTCCTCATTATGGTATAACAACTTTTCCTTCTGCTGCTTTTGAAATATTGCACCATGCAGTTTCAAAAATCATTAATTGCAAGGATTATGAACCGTGGAAAGCAGTAAACATGGTGCGTATCATTATCAATCGCATTAATCTTGAACGACGAAAAAAGCGCTGCATGGTTCATTTCCACGTAGGTAGCACTGTTACAGGAGAAACTATTGATTTTCATTGTATTGACGTGAAACTCTGCGGTAATGTGCCAGTAGGGTCGGGAGTACGAAGAAGTACGTAAGAACTCTACTTAGCTCCCATGAATACCAAAGAAATTCCTTAACTTTTACAAAAATCGTTTTACGTTCTCGCATTTTCAAATACAAATAGCGCGTATAGAACAAAATGTGTAAACGTGAAAAAAACATTTAGAGATATTTGATGAGACACTACTCACTAAACGTCGATACTAATCAACCCTAAATTCAGCAAGAAATCTAGAAAAAATAATTCGAAAGTAGGTTCGTATAATTGAAACTGGGAGAACCAAAGTACTTGTGATATTATTTATGTAAGTAGGAGAAAATTGCGCTTCCAAAAAGAACGTGAGTGCTTTGCGGCACTCACGTTTCACGCAGCTGAATTAGCAATGAGTCCAGTTGCAGTGTCAACAAGATGTTGGCTGCAGTCTAACAGCATGACTAACGTCACTTTACCGACACCACACCGACGTCCTTTCCCGTTGGCTGTTCGCAATAACACGAAACGGTGTAGTTTTATAAAGACGAATGAATTCTCCGGCATCACAAACCACCATACAAGAATTATTTCAGTAATTTATTAAACAGTTTGTATAATGTGTAATTACAATTTTACGTAATGTTATGCTAATTGCATTGCTGAGACTAACGGAAGGTGAGCAAAACATGTAAATCTATATTCAAAATATTTCAAATTCTATAAAGTAGGAAGGGAAAACTCGTGCTCTTGCAGCATTCTACAAAATTTAATTGCTTTGGACAAGGAAACTATTTTCGATCAAATCAGATTAATGATATTAGATTTCGAAAACATATTTTATGAACACGTTCATACCTGTATTGTAACTCCTTTAGCGATACATTTACGAAGATTCAACGCAACTACATTTTTTAGTTACATTTGTTTGTTAAATTATTGTATCAAGAATAAATAAAGACATAAATTGAACGTTTTCTTATAACAACATTTTCATATAAATGAATAACATTATTGTTCCTGTAAAACAGATTTTTGACGCGTACTCCGCTTCGTAGCACTTTTTTTTACTGTAGTTATTGAAGGTCGCATCAACATCTAGGTCAATAAAGACCACTTTTGGATTCAACGTTATGACATCTGTGAAGATGTCATGATATGGTGATGATAGGGGTGAAATGACGAACACAAATACAACAACGCCCGAGGCGGTACTCGAACCCGCGTCCTTCGGTCCGAGATCCCTATGGCACTACTGCCTTAACGATCTCGGCCACCGGATCTGCTACAATATTTTGCTGATGTTCGTTCTCGGCATTATTATCTTCATTAGGCTTTTCACACTTCAAAACGTTTTGTAATAGAGACGCATGACTTGAAGTTACATGAAAGGAAACTCATATAATAACTTAAGTTAAAAATGCTTTAGGTGATTATTTAAAAACTTTTTAATCACGCTTCATCAATACCAATAATTTTCCAATATTTCAGACTTTCAAAAGTCTTTGTTACACCCAATTATTTTTTTCAGATGCCAGTGAGTTTCAAATTTAAGAAGTTTTGCATCAAATGCAGTCGCGTTCTGATCGTAAAAATGACTTCCTCTTTTCAAAACTTGAGAAAGAAGAATACAAAAAATTGTATGGTTAGCGTCAACAGAATACTAACAATCATTTCATAGGAATCTGAAAAGTTGAGATAGTTGTTACTCAAGATTAAAGTATCTTCCTTTCAGACTATCCAATACTCTGAGGAATCTTTCCTCTCTTAAGATTTGTGCCGCTAACGACGTTTCTATAAGACCTAAATTACCATGGTGATACGCTGATAACAATCATGATTAACATTGAGTGCAGCTATCGGTCAGAATTCGCTAACACTCACGAATTCAAACAAGTTCACGAAAACTTGTATTTTTCTTCATAAAATAGTGATTGGCTACAAGTGATATTTTCAACTTTTTGGGAATACAGGCCACAAAAAGGTTAAAAAGTAAATGCGTTTTTATTGCAACTAATACCAATTGAAGAGTTCAACCAAAGGTTTTCGTATGAACTTTCCAGCTGAACATCAAAAGAGTCTCTTCTATTCATACAGAGGCTAGATAGTGCGGAATGTTTGATTTAGTTAAACGAACCGATTCGTTTCTCGAACGAAGGAACGATATAAATAAGTCAATTAGTCTCACTTTTTCTCCCACGTAGGGCATGTTTGTCCCTGTCAATAAAATTTGATATTTTTGATGAAATTATGTGTTTTCTTCTAATGATAAAAACAACGTTTGGTTCGTTTTGTTGGGTCACGCATGAAAAAAGAGATTCTCAGTAATTACTGTAACCTCTCTGATTGTGCAAAGTTCAGTGGAACATCGGGGTAGTTCGTCGTAGGAGGTTAAGGGGATGTAGCATTATCTCAAGTGTTTTTTTTCTTTACCTCTGCTACACACAATTTGTTCAGTGGCTCTTGCCTCCATGTTCGGTCGCACGCTTCAATTAATGTCTCAGAATCTCTAAGGCGACCGGAGCAAAAACTACGCAACCCAAGAAATGGCCGTCTAAGGTCGTGTTTTGGCAAGAGCCCACGGCCCTTTCGATCCACCCGTTGGCTCTTCCACTTACTCCCCCTCCCCTTTGAATGCGTTCCCCGGAATATATCCAGAACAATCTTAAAGGAAATGTGTTTCCGTCAGATAGAGCAACCCTTCTTAAATGGGATTTAAAGGAATTTAATAGCGTTTTAACAATTCAAGCTACCCAAAAACGCTTCCCGACGCGATACAGGCTCTGAAAACAATAGGGAAACAGATTATCTGATACATTTCGGAATGAGAAAACAGTTAAACAAAGGGCAATGTCGCAAATGAGAAACAAAAACCTTGCAGTTTGAAATTTCTTGAAGCCGATGTACGGCAATTGTTATTCAAAGAACTGAAATGTTAAGAAAATTGTAAGAACAATGTCATTTACGCGCAAGTAAAAGGAAATGAATAAACGAAAGTATTTTGGGTTCATCGATAAAACTCGTTTTTGATTCTATGCAAGGATTAACGAAAAAATGTGGATTGAGAATTGTTCTCATGGGAAATATACCAAGAAAAACTGGAAAACACTTGAAAACACAGCTATTTACCAAATCGTTTAAAACTACAAAACCGCTGGTATAATGGGCAGTAATATACGTCTTCAGCAGCAGCCATTATGTCGATAATGGGCGTTATGACTATGGCCTAATCGAGGGGATTAACCTGTCTGGCGAGAAGCGCACACAATAGGGAGCCTCATCATGTACCGCGTGTACGTGATTATGCGCTAGAGACCTTGTAACAATTAGCGAAATGCGATGAGCCGTCATGATTTAGTGACCAAGAACGAGAAACACGACGCAATTCGTGTTCGAAGTGTACTCCGATCGTCTGTCCGTAAACACGACGGCCAGGAGTGGTCTGCGAATGGGCTAAATCAAGACATGAGAGCATAGAAAATTTAAAAAAAGGAGATAGCATTGCTTGGGATTCGTCTCTAATCCATAAGATCACATCACAGGAGGGATTTGTTTGGGAAAAAAGTTTTTAAAAACATACAAAAGGTAGGAAAATATGAATAGTTGAGTAATCCCAGAAAAACGGAGAGATGGCGTTTAAATTGAATTTCACACGAAACATTATTATAGAATTCTATAATGAGGATGTTCTGTAATTTAAATGATATTTCGCATTCCGAATTTTAACTAGCGACGAAAAGATAAGCAGCAGTTGAAATCCTTCGGTTGCGGAAATGAGACCCCGGTATCTGTCCTACAAAACTACGGAAGCATTTAATTCTGGCGTGTTTTCGACGTTCAATATAAGTAATCTAGATCAGGAAATTTGGAAGAACAGATTTGGATCCAGGCAATCTTGACAATTGCCCGGGAAATCGCGTAGTTATGCAATTGAAATATAATCAATTTCTCGAATGCAAAGATCGCTATTAAAAGATTATTGTTAGATCGAGAAGGGAGGAGAAAGAAGATAACGATGAATAATAATGAGGAAGAGGAGTATTAGGGAAAGTGGAAAAATGGAAGGTAGAGGAGAAACGGGGGGAGGAGAAAGAATAATATAATGACGATGGAAGAGAAGGAGAATTAGGACGACGGGGAGAAGAAATGGAAGGAAGAAGGTGAAGGAGAAAGAAGACGAAGATCGAGGAGGAAGAGGGGGAAGGCGGGGCACCCACCTCTGCGAGGGTGCCGTCGCGCGCCTGCGCCTCGAGGTGGCGGTGCGCGGCGCGGCCGGCGCCGCTGCAGCCCGCGGGCCAGCGCAGCCCCGTGGGCTCCGGGTGGCGCTGGCGGCGGGCGTCGCCGGGCCCGGCCGCCACCACGGCGGCGCTCAGCAGGTCGTCGCGCCCGGCGCCGCCCCCACCGCCGGCGCCGGCGCCCCGGGGCAGCGGGCCCAGCCACAGCGCGGACGGCGCCAGTGCCAGGAAGCCTGCCGCGTTCTTGATGGTGGCGGCGCGCTGCTGGGCGCTCATGGCGTCGAAGGACGCGTCCAGCACCACCGTCACCATCACGGCGTCCTCGCCCGGCACGCACTGCGCCTGCCAACACACAACGCGCACACGTCAGCCGCCGTCGTCACTCCCTTAGATTACCCGCTTTACATTAGTTCTTTGTTTTCCCCCCCTGAGAAGTGAGTCAGTAAGTTTCATTCCAGATGCGTTAATTACTAATGCTATTAGTCCTGCAAAAATAGTGTATGTCAATTCTCCTGAAGTTGCAGGGTGCTTCCACCACGTAAAATTTCAGAAGAGCTCGAAGAATTGTATGTATTATAATTACTATTAACCAAGCAATGAGTTTTCTTGAAAATGACATGTCTTTTCGTTTTACAATTGCTTGTAATATGTTTCTGGGAGGACACAGTAATGGACTATCTTTTCTCCCTGAAGGTAACT
Source organism: Gryllus longicercus (assembly GCA_038098605.1). NCBI lineage: Eukaryota > Metazoa > Arthropoda > Insecta > Orthoptera > Gryllidae > Gryllus > Gryllus longicercus. Next base: position 4,500,314 of record JAZDUA010000021.1, read on the forward strand.
TATGTATTGGCTAATACAGTCTTTTTTTCGAATTTTCTTAAAAATCGGAACGTACTTTTCTTTAGAATATAAAAAAATATAAAACTGATTGTGCACTGGGTACAATAATTTTACTAATGACAGTAACTTTTTTGAACTCTTAGGAATGTTAAGAATAGAGTCGCTTTTTAATTACTAATTTAATTTCCCATTTCTGTGGATTTTGTGGATACCGTTTTAAGTTTGCCTTCTAAAATTAGGTCCAATTAAAATTTAATGAATCTGAAATAACTCTTATTTTAGTTCAAGGGCCACGAAAAAACAAGTAAAAACTGCATTTGACGGGTTCGTTGGTTGAACTAGCAACGGAGTGTTTATTTTCATTTTGTGTTCATGAAAAAAAAAGTCACTAGATTGAGCGATGAGTGAATGTTATCCACTATCAATTGTGTTGCACAATTGTCATCAAAATTTAAGCAAGTTGAAATATCAAACTACTTTGCGAGGATCAATAACGAATGAATTTCGTGCAGCTCCGCAGTCAAGTTTAATAATTCACTGGAAAACATCAAATGGCACACACTTTTCACATTTTAATAGACGCAGAAAATATAAAACAAATAATTAGTATTAAGAATGTATTATGTACAATATTAAGAATTAATAACTACACGAGTGTCTATTCTGGCACATTAAAATATTCTGATGCGTAGAACTTCGCGGCCTAAAACAAGAACGGGAGGTCAACTTCATTCCTGGGGCCCTTTTTCATACATTTTTGAAATTTTTTAACCTCACTTTTTTACTAACATACGAAATATTTTATTAGCAAATAAATTTAACGAGGAACGAGAAACGCGAGGAGAATAAAATGGTTTAATGACACAATATATACAATTGATTATATGTGGAATCATTCGTAGTGTTGCCTGTTGGCTTGGGTAACCTATTCTTCAAATATCATTTAACAATTCCCCAAACTGTCATGTTAAAAAAGGGGAAATCATATATTTAACATATTTACGGAAATTATGTGTTTTACTGGGTGAAGTCTCGGGACCCCTTAAAATATTTCCAGGAGAGCACGCTCCCTCCCCTAAAAACACGCCTATAGTTTCCTTATTCGATGTCGTTGATGGCAACAAGCGTGCCAATTAATAGTATTTCTGGTCCCCTTTTCCATTAAAGTTTTCACGTGCTTATGACACATTATAATAGTAAATAAAGTTCTTCAAAGAAAACTAAATTATACCTTTAACGATAAAATTAATACCTTCAATTTATTTTATGTTGAACAGTTTTGCAGATAGTTAGGAGACCCCCTTACCAAAATGTCATAAAACAGTTCTCCAAATTGTCAGGTTAAAGGGAAAAAATCACCTATTGACCATATTTTCGGAACTAAAATTCCGTAAGGCTCTCCCCCATCCGCATGCCTAAGTTCTAATTTCATTTTGATTTTAAATTACTTTCAAAAAGTTTATTTGACTTCAGTTGAACTCTTTTACTATTCTTCTTAGTATAAATTACCCGGATTCAGCTTTTCTAAAGGATACCATTAATCAAAACCAACTTAATTGATTTATTTTCTTGTAGACAGCATTAACAACATTTTCTGAAAACTAAACGAATTGGATGTAGCTTCTAAACCTAGAATATGTCACAGATCAAGCGAAATGTTGCAAATAAATACACATTATGAATGAATAAAGTCGTACACACCAGATATTAAAGCAGTATAAGAAGTAATTAAAATATTTCCTCTCATAGCATCGTCACAAGTTGCCAACAGAAACCACAAAAAAACCGCACCTTGTTCTCCACGTAGCAATTCCCTAAACGATTAATTAATACCCCCTCGCCGGCATACCCCGATCCAGCGGCGGTTTCTTGCCAGCCACCAGTCCCTCCCGAAAGCGGCACCCTTCAGCCCCCTTCATGCCCTCGCGGCCACAAATAACCACTCCTCACACGCAGGCTGCGAGTGTTTCCTTCCGGCCCCTCTCCCCCTTCCCTCCCCTTCCCAGCCACACACTAGGCCCAAACGCACCGAAAGGCGCACGTGGCCAAAGCACATTAAAAAAACATAAGTACAAAAAGGAGACATTCCAACGGCGAAGATTAGACAATCGGATTGAAATTTTACAAAAAAATCTATTTTAACTAGATCCTTCCGAATATATTATAACTACTATTTTTTTCTGATACTTTCAAACATTCGAAAGGAAACTAAATACAGATACACTCTTGAAATTTTATATAATTTTCAGTTCCCATTTTGCTGCTTGGATGTGAGAATTGGGTATTACCACAAGGAGATAACAGAAGGCTAGAAATGAGCGAAATTAAATTCCTTAGATTCCTTAAATATTCAAAATTAGACTTCAAGACAAACACTAGTATAAGAGAAGAACTTATAGAGAGAAATGGATTATGCATGTAAACAGAATTAACGCCTCAAGAGTTCATTGAGCAATGTATAACTATATCCTACGAGGAAGAAGAAATGTTGGTCGACCACCAAAGAGATGGAAAGAACAGTAGGAGCTCCGTGCCTAAGTATGAAGAAGAAGAAGGGGAAGGAGAAGAAGAAGAAGAAGAAGAAGAAGAAGAAGGAGAAGGAGAAGGAGAAGGAGAAGGAGAAGGAGAAGAAAAAGATCGTACTCCTGAGGTATTTGCCAAGAGTCGGCTCAAAAGCTTCTAATCTGACAGATTTATTCGTGGTACATACATTAATCCAGACAGATAGGAATTCATACACACGTACTACAAAAATACAACCAAATTTTCCAAGTACAAAACTGAATGTGTCTCCTCTCCACCTGCACCAGTCTTAAACATCTTTGGAACAGCTCTAAGAAATCTGACACATGACGAGAGTGCGAAGTCGCTGGACAAAAGTCGTAAACAGGATTTTACGAACGAAAAAACGAAACAACGAAATTTAGAAATCGTATTGTTAAGGTGATTCCAATACTTTAAGTAAAGGTTACTAAATTAGTGATGCAAAGTGACAAACATACATGATGGTATTCAATGTCTCAACTCTTTATTGAACTTCTCATCACAAGAGCGCATCTCATGGTGATAATGAACGTGCGTCGTGAAATTGACTGACTTTTAGTTTTATAATAAACAAGTACTAATAACAAAAGCTAGTCATAAATTACAAGAAAATAACAAAAACGACCAATAAACACATTTTATGTCCACGATTCGCAAGATGTGCATTAAATGCAAATTTTTTTCTATATCTGATTCAATATTTTGTCACGATACATTGAGATTTTATGATTCTGACATATCACCATGCAGTTGAATGACCTTCTCAGCATACCGCGCATTGCTGTAGGACAGAAATACGGCAAGTTCACTTGTCATTTTGACCCACTGTGAACGTTCTCTTCCGGTGGCGCTCTCAACGCCCGCAACTCATTTCCCTACATGCTGCGCCTCACCACAAAGCCCCGCCCCGCATCGCCCGCCTCTCCCCTCTTCCCCGCCCCGCTCCGTCTCCGCGTACACGGGTTGAGGCTGGTCTTGGCAGGAAGCCGTTCCACCTTGCCGGCGAAAAAAACTAACGGCTCCACCAGACCGTTATGGCTTCCTATAAAGTAACACCTGCACTTACTGGAGGCGTGGTACAGGCTGTCAGTGAGTACCCTCCGTAAATACTTAAGGAATGTGGCTTCTTATTATCCTGCTAATAAGCAATTTGAGCGTACCACCATGATTGGATGGCCACTTGAATGTAATTGAAAAGTCGCCGTTGAAACGGAGGTCAACTTTTTAAACCCTTATGGCAAATTATATTTCTAGGGTGAGGTAAGGCGTAAGGCGTAAGGAACAAATGTTGGTGACGTTTACTCCTGTTTCGATTCCTATAGTTTCCAATTTCTATCGTCATCGACACTTTCGTAAATGTGCTTCCGTTTCGATAATGGAAAGAAAAGATTTGAAAAAAATATGTGGCTAAATATTGAAAATATCTCGGTAGGTGCGGTTTTTAATGTGACTAAATATGTAAATAACACAAAGATGGCTTGAAAGTTCATATTCAAATTGGATTTTAACTTTTTCTTCATATTTCCATGAAGGAAAATATTTATTTCTTGTCAAGTGCATGTGTTTTGCAGATAGGTCTCTTAAAGACATCTCACATTAAAACACATACAAAATTGTACAACTAATATCATGAAATTGAAATGCAAAATGGGAACCACAACTATAAATAAACAATAAATCAGGACTGTATATAAACAATTTAAAAAAAAAATCGAATTATTTTCCTTTCAAATCACAACACAACACGATATTATATGCAAACTATCGTACAAAATTCATTTTACACACTAACTTTGTTTAAATTTTATTCTGGAAAGTTATGTAACACACTTTCTCTTTCATTCGTTTTAAATGGCACATGGTTAAACTCAATTTAGCTCAAAATGACGAACCATGTATGAAAAATACAAGTATGAAGAGTACTTACACTTCAACCACTCGTACTTAAAATTAACTTTCACTAATATTGAAAAGCAGGGACTCCCAGAGAAAACCAGGGGCCTGGTGCAGTTGATGCCCTCATTTAAAAAACAAAAACAAAAAACCCTCCTTCCCCGATTCATAAAGATAATTCATTTCTCTATGGATAAGGAATACCTTATAGCATTAAGTTTGGATTAGAGATGAATACATTTTTTACATCTTTTGAATTAAAAACATTCGGGGGCCCCAATTAAGTCGGAGCCTGAAGCAAGTTGTCCCAGCTGCCACCCCCCCTTCTGGTCACCCCTGTTGAAAACTGAAAATGAATATTTCAAGATTCATATTTCATCTTACCAGTTTTGAATAAACAGTTCACATAAAAGGTAATGACTCGTTAACCTGATGTTCATTTTCCTGCGCTTTTCTCATTAGTGAAAATATTTCGTCGGACGACTGCTCGAAGGGGACGTCCACTTCGTAACGAACTTCGTCGTCACAACTTACGCGTCCGCCACAGTCCTTAGCTCCATCCACGTGATCCCCCTTTGCAGCTCTTTAAACCCCAGAGCTCGGTGTCTCTTTTCAACAACCAATTACGGCGAGGAATTTACTTGGCGGAATATCGTAATACGAATTACGCACGGAACAGAAGCGACTTCAAATTGTCTATCCTCTTACTCCATATTACGTTCATCTATTATCTTTCTAACTGCTCGCTAATAGTTTCACGAGAAATGCTAATACTTTCACTTAAAAAAAGAGATTATTCAAGAGATTCCAAGCGTGTCAGCAGACGAGATCATTGGTCCCGTAAGCGTAGTGTATGTTTTCCTCGGAAGGTGGCGGTGATATTCCTCGGCCTGCGGGGATTTTCCCCGAACAGGTATCTCCCGCCAGCGTGACACTGGCGTGCCCCAGCCGGGATAAGCTAAGCTCCCGACTGTCCTCCCGGCATGTGTGGTAGTGTAGTGCATGTAAGTGTAAGAGTGTGCAAGAAAAAGATGAGGAGACGACAAGGAAGAAGAAGAAAAATGTGCGCGCGGTCCGTGGCCCGTTCGTTAGGGTACTGCTCCGGCATTTTCTAATATTTATAGAGATTGTTCAAAATAAATTATTTGGATATGTAATGAAAGCTCCATAGTCTTTTCGAGATTACGAAATGCATGCTGAAATGCAACTTGATTTCATTTTACATAATATAAAAAATATCAAATCATTTTTATTGTTACTTTCAGCGCATAAATTTCACTCATCAAACGGAGTTCATGTATTAACTTGAAATATCTAAAAGTTTTTCTTAAATATCCGTTAACAATTTTTCGCCAGCGCCCTTAGTTTTTATCCATATGGTTATAATCTATCCAGTAATACATCTAATAAAATCATACAATAAATCAAAGCAATTTATTCCTAATTTATTTTAGAAATGCCCAAATTATCATTAAGTACAATTCCCCTCGAAAACTTTTGGTTGAGCGAGTAGAAATACTTTTTTTTAACTTATTAGCCACACGGTAGTCCCAGGTCCTTAGCGCCGCGTATCTCAGTCACGACCAATACTCGTAAAACGAAACTGACGGAGCTCCCTACTGTCAGCGCACACTGCAAAATAAAAAGTAACGGTGAGGGATTATATGCAAAATGTTAAAAAAAAATCCCGGAGCAGGGGATTTTACGCGCATCTCCCTCCGCGGAGCGAAGGCGCAAGGGGAGGACAGCGACGGGAGAGACTCAGCGGGGACAAGGACGTGAAGGGCGCACGGGAAAAGAAGGCGGGCAGACGAGGCGAGGAAGGGACGGCCGCTCAAAGGAGGGGAAGGTACGCGCAGACAACGCAGGCGGGAAGATGTGGTGGAAGAGAGTCCATAGGGCGAAAGGCGGAACAAAGCCCATGAGCAGAAGGCGGGCAGACGAGGCGAGGAAAGGACGGCCGTTCAAAGGAGGGGAAGGTACGCGCAGACAACGCAGGCGGGAAGACGTGGTGGAAGAGAGTCGATAGGGCGAAAGGCGGAACAGAGCCCATGAGCAGAAGGCGGGCAGACGAGGGCCGGCCACGCAATGGGCTGGAAGTACCCAAAACGCAGAGCAGACGGGAAGACTTGGAGGGGGGAATCGATCTCTTGAAGGGCGAAAAGGAGACGACAGGTAGAGAAGGGTGGGACGAGGTTGGTTAGCCCACGGAGCAAAGTACGAGAAGGACGCACGAGGGAAGGTGCGGAGAAGTGGTGGGGAGGAACCGGCCGTAAAAGGGCGGCAAAGGAATCGGGAGCAGACAAGGCGGGTAAGGGTCGGCCAGGCTAAAGTTGAGAAGAACGCACGAGAGAAAATGGCGGGGAAAGTGAGAAGGGCGCGCAAAGGGCGGGAAGAAACTCACAGACAAAGCAGGCGGGAAGACATGGTGGGAGACTGTCCACCAGGCGAAGGGCGGAAAGAGGTCCACTGAGAGGAAAGTCGGGGAGACGAGGAGTGGAAGGGCTCACTTGGCAAAAGGCGAGAAGGGCGCACGAGGGAAAGCGGGGAGACGTGGCGGGAAGGAACCGGCCGTCAAAAGGGCGGGAAAGGAATCACAAGGGCCGGCCAGGCGAAAGTTGAGAAGTGCGCACGAGAGAAGGCGAGCAATCAGGGCGGAGAAGGGCCGGCGGACGCAAAATAAAGGGAGTATTAAGACGCAGAGCAGGCGGAAAACCATGGTGGGGGATGGTCGAAGGGCGGAAAGAGGCTCACCGGCTGAGAAGGCGGGAAGATGTAGCGGGTAAATGCCATAAGACGCTCGAAGGGATACTGGAGAGTTCGGAGAGCGTGTGCGAGTATCAGGGCTGTGAGTGACGGCCGAAAAAGTGTCAGGCGTCCTCAGGACCGGATTAATATGTTAATGAATAAATTATACTAATTGATTTATATATTTTTTTTGTTTTCTGAATTAAATATCATCAATATTGCCTCAAGTATCGACTCTCGTTTCACCAATTCTTGCAGCCAACAGGCGGCTCCACTCAATCGACATTCACCGAGCAGTGAAATTACTGCTCGGTTATTCTGGCTACTATTAATTACTGCTCGCTCAATTCCGAGCAGATGAAATGCTCGGCGACATCGTTTCGATGTTTACTTCGTTTGAAGTGACCGAAAGACTGACAAGCGGAGGGTAGGGCGAGCACCGAATTTTCGTCGCTAGGCAGATAGCAAGCAACTCATCCACCGTACTCAACATTCGGCGAGCGGTTGCTCGCTACTCGCCGAATACCGAATGTGTGGAGCCGCCTTTAGACATTTCTACTAGCTTAGAGTCGACATTAAAAAGAACGGTTCTAGTAAAGGTTGGTCTGATCTGACAGAAGTGTAGAGAAATTATTCAAAGAAAGGACCGCTGTGACAGCTACTGATTGGGCACTGCTGGCACCAAAACTGTAAATTATGCCCATGAACTCAATTCGTGAGTTCGTTCGTTGTTTGTGTCTCATTCGCAAGTGGCTTCGACCCAACCTCTTGGAAAGCCATTGTCCACCATGACTTCTATTTCTTTCGTAACCTGTCAAACTGGTCCCTTCTTACCACAATTTCTCTACAATAAGGGCCATACGAAGATGACAAGAAAGCTGAGGTGGTTGCGGCGGTGACATTAGAAGCGATGGTTGCAGCCTACGAACCCAACTCGCGATGCGTAAGGGGACGATTTGTCAATGCAGCGTTACAAGAAGATCGGACCCTAAACCTGTTTTTCCCCCCGTCTTGTAACCACCCCAAGCGACACCGCCCACCCGTAAAATCGCGCCGCCCCACGAGCGACCCGCCGACGCCCACCACTTTGGCTTTACCCTCGGCCGAGAGGGAATGCGCTGCAGGCGGGCGAGGGCGCCAAGGGCGGGGAATCAACTTGCGAGTGGGCGGGGCGAGGCCGGTGGCAGGCAGTGTGGGTGGTGGGTGGTAGAAGATGAGGCAGGCGGACGGCGAAGGTGGCGTGTGGTAAGGACAGCGGTTGATGGCGAGGGGACGAGGATGATTGACGACGAGCATCGAGACAATAGGGAAGACGATGGAGACGGCGGAAACTGCTGGGCTGGTGAGGACTACAAGGACGGTAAGGCAGGCGGGGGCGGTGCGGGCGGCAGGGAGGTCCTGACTATGGCGGAATTTCGATACAAGCTACATAGCTAGATCGAATTCAGCAGATGTCTGGAGGAGAATTCTAACAGCCGGCTGGTCTGATCAGTAGTTTTACATGTGTTTTTCGGTCAAAAGGGAGTTTGGGCACCCTTGAACGTTGGATGCCGGAGCAGTACGTTAACAAAAGGGCACAGACTATGCGTGATCTTTCCTTCCCCTCCTCGTCTTTTCCCTGACTCAGACATTTACACTTACAGACTCTACACTGCCACACATACAAAATACCAATTGGGAGTTAAGAGCTTCTCCCAACTAGAACAGTGCTCTAATGGAGGAGATACCTGGTGCGATGAAACTCCCGTAATCTGACGTGTAGGTCGGCGCCAGATCTCATCATATAGCAGGGGAGGAACAACACAACCTCCCGGGATATAATATTCACTACACGTACAGGGCTAACAGCCGTAGCAGTTGATTCGCCCAGAAACGAATCCATCAACGGCGGGGACGATGAGGACGGCGGACAGCGTGAGTGCTGAGCGGTGGCCACTCAACGCTAGTTAGCTAACAGTTAGTTAGTTAGTTAGATCATGCCATATTTTACGCGGAGAGTCTCGGACCAAGAGGCTCCCTCTTCCGTCTGACCATGCTTTTTGCTACGTTATTTTCACCATCTGGCGGAGAAAGAAGCTATATTTAGGCAGCGCAACAGGCTATTTGAATTTATTAGCTCTGAGGCTTCTTTTTGGCTCGATTATCTTTTACTCATACATCTACAACATGGGACAGCCGGATTTTACTTCCCCGAAGGAAGGCTAACGAAGGATTTTTCGTCATTTAAAAATGAATCGGGTTTGAACCCGCAAACGCCGGTACAACAGCCCCATAAGCTAACCGTTATACCACTGACGGCATAAGGAGGAAGTTGCGAGGGAGGGTAAGCGACGTGGTGAAAGGTGGCGACGGGCAAGTGGCAGGCGACGATGAAGTGGTGGACGGGAGGGCGAGTGGGTGGGCAGACACAGGGGATGACGGTGGGGGGGGGGGAGACGAACGGGCGGACGGTCAGAAGTGCGGACGGGCAGGCGACCACACGCTCCTCGCCGGATTGCGCGAGTTAGTTGCCGAGATTTCCCGCGCGGGGGAAGGGCGGGGGGCGTGGCTCGCGGGTGCGGAGGCCCCCTGGGAGATCAGGGCCGGCGAAGGGGGGCCGCGGCCCGCCGCAACGCCGCATAAAAGCAGCCCCGACCGGCTACATCCACTCAGACTCGCACGCCGTGTCAAACTGCCGCCGCCCTTTGTTCCTGGATCGGGTGCTTCTAGCGAAAGCGGAAGCTCAGTTCCGTTAACAGCGTTTTAAATTTCGTATTCATTCGCGGATTGTTTTGTTAATGCCAAGAACCAAGTAATGAATAATATTACAGATCACATTCTGAAACGCATTAAACTTCATTTTCATTTAAAAGGCTAATGTTTTCGTGCTTAATTTTAAAAACAAATAAAATATTTCGAGTTACTAACATAGTGAAACAAAACTTTTCTGCTGTCAGAGAACGGTCAGCTCTCGCTTGAGTAGCTCTCTGTTATGCAGTTACATTAAATGACAGAATTGTATTATTTTTTAGGAGAACATGAAGCACACAGTGCTTGAACTTTCTCTACTGATTTCCATACAGTTTCTTAGGTGACTGGCGATAATATAATGTTAATACAATTAAACGTAAAAGTTGATTATTTACTGTTAGTGCTCAGTCTTTGAACAAGTTTATGAAGGTTTCAAACCGAAAAAATCATTCTTCGTACGTAGATGAGATTGCAACTCTCTATAAGCGAAATAGAAACTAAAGCAAACATTCCCAGAAACCGAGCTGGCTATCGTGATGAAATTACATTAACGGATAGGCGAGGTGCAGTTTTGGTTATCGGGGTCAATGAGAATAAAGGAGGCTCAATTCGCCGAAACCGCCACAACAGATGGTCTCGAAAAGAGCTATCGCGTGCTTCATTGCCATCATATGCTTCGCATCTACAGATCCGCGAATCGCTAGCTCAATACCGAAGTCAGGCGAGTATTTAAAGATCCCATTTCTGCGAAACGTTTCCGACCGGGGGAGACCTGTTTCATTGTGGTGATGAATAGCAGGAACAATACTTTCTCACCAACGTGCTGTATAAGCTCTAGGAAGTAATGTATTACAGGCTTCATGCAACATAAAAGCCCCCGAATCGCTGGTGGTTAACGTGCAGGCTTTCCGTGTGCAAAGGCTCGGTCTTGATTCTCGGTGAGGGCGAGAGCAATTCTTAGCTGCCGCAAAAACGTCGCAGTCTTGGGCGGGGGCAAAGAAGGAAGCTGCTGGCCTGTGATTAGTGCTTAGTAATGGCCTTCGTGTGGTGAAAGTTGTAACTTGAAGGGCCTGTGGATTTATTTTTTATATTCTTTGAGTTTAGAAAGAAATCGCGTAGAGAACTTCTCTGGTGGCATTGAGGAACCCAACGAGCCTACACATGAACAAATACTCTTAATAACTGTTGTGGCCATTTATAGATACATAATTAAAAATATTCCGCTGTGATATAATCAAAATTGGAAAACCCTAATTGAAGGATCGACCCCCCTATTCATTCATTCTATTGGCTTCCGGGCAAGCGATGTTTTCACAGAGAGTAACAACATTCACCAAGAAATCCCTTCGGGTGGAGGGCTGTGTTGGCAGGCGAGTCCGCCCCGAGCCGGGTCGGGGGAGCTTCGGTGCACTCGTGGGGCGAGGGGAGCCGCCGGCGGCGGTGGCGGCGGCGGCCCCGAGGGAGACGAGAAGTACGGGCGGCCGGCCGGCCGCAGCCCAACATCCGGGCCCCGCCCCTTCCTCGCCGCTCCGCCCCGCTTCGCTCCGCTCCACTCCGCTACGCCCAGGCGGGCTGCGCGCCCCAGCCCCACGCCGACGCACTCCGGCCCGCTACTCTTCGCCCGGCCTCGCCCCGCCCCGTCCCGCTCTACGCCACCCCGCTTCGCTCTGCTCAGCTCAGCTGTTCTCCGCTCTGACATGCCTCATCTCGCTAAGCTCTATACCGCACAGCGCCTCCCTTCCCTAGTCCGTTCTGAACCGCCCTGCTCTACCTCGCTCCGGTCAGTCCCTCTCTCTACCCGCTCCGTTACACGCAAGGAGGCGCAAGGTAAGGCGGCGCAGGGCAAGGTAGGGCAAGGCGACGCAGGGCTGTGTCGCCTTGCTTGCGTCACTTTGCCTTGGAGCAGACTTGCGATAGTTCTGCTTTCTACGCCGTTTTGGCCCTCTCCGCCCCGCCATGATTTGCCCCGACTTGCCCTGCCCCGGCTTGCCCTGCGCCACCTTGCCCTTCCCCGCCTATCTTTGCGCCTCCTCGCGTGTAGAGGAGCGGGTAGAGCGGGTCTCGCGGGGCAAAGCAGTGCAAGGGAAATCAAGGCAGAGCAAGACGGGGCAAGAGAATGTGGGGCGAAGCTGGCAAAGGCAGGGCGGAGAAAGGAGGAACATGGCACGACGAGGTAGAAGATGGGGTGGAGCATGGCAAAGCGGAACAAGGCAAGGCGGCGAAAGGAAAGAGGGAAAGGGCAAGGCAAGGGGAGGACGTACAAGAGAAAGACAAGAGAAGCAGGACTGGAGAAGCAGGGCAAGGTGCAACGGGCAAAGTGGGGCAGAGCAAGGCGGAGAAGGGCAGAGCGAGATTGGACGAAGAGGGGCAGAAGGGGACGGTACATAGCGGGGCTTTGGCTGGGCGAGCAGAGGAGGGGCGAGAAGAGTTAGGATGGGCATCTGACAGAGTGAATGGCGAGATGGACAGGGCGAGTCGGGCAGGACGAGTCGGGCAGGACGAGTCGGGCAGGACGAGTCGGGCAGGACGAGTCGAGCAACACGAGTCGGGCAACACGAGTCGGGCAACACGAGTCGGGCAACACGAGTCGGGCAACACGAGTCGGGCAACACGAGTCGGGCAACACGAGTCGGACAGGGCGAGTCGGGCAGGACGAGTTGGGCAGGGCGAGCCAGTCAGGGCGAGTCGGGCAGGGCGAGTCGGACAAGGCAAGCCGGGCAAGGCGAGTCAGTCGGGAAGTCAAGCCGGTGGCAGGGTGAACCGAGCGGGGTGAGGCGGGGCGGAATGAAATCAGAGAAGAGGAGGGGTGGCGGAGATTGCACACGGAAACGCCGGGAGAATGAGGCAGGCGGTCGATCGTCGGCTGCAGGCGCAGGTCGGACAACGGCGATGACAAATGGAAACAGAAGGCAACAACGACAGATACGGCAGATATCGAAAGGCCTTCCGAGGGGCGTCGGCAGAGGAGCCACGAGGGAGCGCTGCCGAGCGAGGGCGTGAAGAAGAAGAAAGGGGGGATTAACAAGCCGCGGTGCATGGGCGGACTAGAAAAATGAGGCTGGACGGCGCCCTGGGGAGAATGGGAGGAAATAGGCTGCTGAGAAACGAGGGTGGCACCTCGACGCGAGAGACGGAAATGTGGGTGTTGACATAAAGATGGAACGACGAGGATTTCGGGAGCCCGTGTGAGGGGCGGTGATGGAAGGTACTCTCCAGACCGAGAGGTCAGAAGGATTCGAATGTGATTGCTTGGCGTGATAAAAAACAACGACGGCGAGTATAAAGAGGATAAAGCAAAGTCTTGCTTGAGCTTTCAAGTGTTACAGAATACGATTGTCTCTTATTTTAGATTTAAAAAAAGAAGGATCAGGGCTCTGAAGACACTAACTTGAGACCTCAACTTACTTTACATTGTGACATTTTTAGGTTCCTCACTGATTTCATAATAATGTCTGCACTAGAAATGTAAGTTTAAATCAAACAAGAAGAATAAACAGGGTACACAGTGATTATAAGTATATCAGAATAATGAATGTAGGCACAATATTAACGACGAACAAGAGAGAGACGGAGCTGTATAAATTGTTCAAGCGCTATCAGATGATTACTTTGCCAGATGGTGTGTGGTCGCTTATATGATGACTCTTCCAAGCACCGAGCCGGAAGTGGTTCTACATGGTATTACATCATGATCAACATTGTATAGCGGATAGCCGAAATCTCAGAGTACACATTTAAAATGGACTGAACTTAACATTTAATTTAATATTTATCTTTGTACAAGTTCTACCAATTTGTGTAATAACTGCCCCGAATATGAATTTTATAAACGTATATTCCTCCAATAATAAGAACTGGGTTCGTTTGACCTACTACGGGTACTTGTACGTGTAACAAAATTTTTAAGTGGACCATTAATTTGAATGATTTAAACATTTTCATATAAGGTTGCTTTTCAGTTTTTCAATGTACTAAATTTTCAGCCCATTATGAGGCACAAACCACAGAAAACAAAAGAACGTTTTATCATTTCGAAATAGCTGCTGAAAGAATTTTGTTCACCATAGAGAAATTTGTGAAGACTCACAATTGTTTCCTTCCGCTTTCGATTAAGAGAATGTTCTGAACAAGTTTAGATTTCTGAAATGAAATAATTGCTTACATTCATTTCATCTGAATTTGCGATCTCTAAATTTGTTCAAAAATTCAATTCTTTACAAATGCTGACTTACTCATTTTTTTAATTTCACGAACTTTAAAACGCTAAGACAATTAATAGAATTACCAAAATATCACATTAATGATCTAGAGGAGACCTTTAAGGAAGAGACTAAAAGGAAAGTACGAGTACATTGCAACGATCATATTTATGGAACCCTTTTTCTCGTAAAAATTACCTTAAATAAAGCGAGTTCGTAGTTTCTTTCACGTTCATCAATAGTTATCAGACTAGGCCAAAACTACAAAATAATTTCAGAGTTATTAACCAAATACGTTACAAGTTATATGTTACATGTTTGTGTCACACAAAGAATATCATGAATCTGAAAACATCGCGATTTTCCATTTGAAATAAACAAATCAAATTTCAGTTATTTCATTTATCGGGATATTGAAACTCGGTTTGTAATTTTGAATTTTAACAAGGTTTGAGCAACAGAGCTTGATACCCTTCCTCCGGTAACGTAATAGGATTCCATCACAAACCTTCTCGACGTAACTTTCTGAAACACTGCGTAGTGCGAATTCCACTGTTGGTCCTTGCGGATCGACATACGATTGTAACGTTTTCGTTTAATATCGCGAGAAACAATTTTTGAAACATTAGTCACCCGATACATCTTTCACAACGTGATACGAGCAACAAACTACAAAACAAACAACTTTGAAGCAATTTGACCATGAAAATCACATTCAGCCTGGTCACAGAGTATTACGCACAGTACTTTTCGTAATTCTGCATTGTTTTATCAGCTAAATAAGTGAACTTAATAAGCAACTAAATAAGTGAACAAAAAGTCACTCTAAAGGTCTGGCCAACCGTTAACAGACCGCCTTCTGTTAAAAAACAGTGAAAAAAGTGATTTGTACCTAAAGATATCGTACGAGTTACTCCTATTTCAAGAAAATACTTTTATTACCATGATTCCTTTTCATTTAAGAAAGCGCTATTACGAAAGTACGGAACAATATAAGGCCGGTATTAAAAATATAGTACGTGATTGGTTATAAAGCACGTTTTACGAACTGTAACCGCGGACGTTACTTTCCATATATATAGCTCATGACGTTAATAACTACTAGTGGCATGCATCGAAAACATTCTGCAAAGTAATACCGTTCTACACTATCCAACCAAATTCTACCATCACTAATAACTAGAGAGCGGATTTTTAAGCCCTAAAAATCTTGAAATAAGATTTTGAAAATATGCATTTATGACCAAAAATTCAGAAACATGCCTTTTAATTTGCAACTAAAATTAACAATATTTCATTTCCTCCATAAATCTCTTTGATAAAATTCAGAAAAAGCATGCTTAGAATAAAAATATATAATTTTGTGCAAACATAATATAATATACCTCTACATTGCGAGATAAATAATTGAAGTAAATATTCGCCTTTGTGAAACACATTGTAGGTCTTATTGTATTTATTCTCTGATGGTTTAAAAAATATACTATCAAGAAACACCCTACATTTGCACAAATATTTTAGCATATGTAGAAAAAGAAAAAAAGCAAACTGTGATAACCTCTTTCGAATCTGCACATAAATAAAGTCAATGAAAAGATGAAACGTTTTATAGATACCTCTATTTTAACAAAATATGCGTCTATAATTACACGAATATGCACCATCAGGAAAAATCGGCAAAATATGCACAAATATGCACTAACTAATTAATCTATACAGCATCCAATTCCAAACAAAAGTCAAAAAAAATTAATTTACACTAGGATTTATTTACCCGAGCACTTGACGTAAATCAGCTGTTCACAGTTTCGTCCAATCGGGAGCTTAAGCACTCCGTTGTGACGTCACTGCAGCGACAAATGAGTTCCAGATTGGATGAAACGGCAACAACTGATTTCCGCCAAGGGCTCGACTAAATAAGTCGTATACTAGGATTTATTTAACAATGCACTTGATGTAAATCAGCTGTTCACGGTTGCATGCAATCGGGAGCTTGAACGTCCCCTTAGTGACGTCACCGTAGCGACATATAAGCTCCCAACTGGATGAAACCGCAACAGCAGATTTACGTCCTGTGCACGACTAAATAAATCGTACTAGCGCTGTGCACTGACGCAACGGACAAAACACGCACAATCGTAGACATCCGCTGCCTAGGAATAATTATGCCGGTGTCACTCACCTGGGCGCGCAGGTCCCGCGCGGAGACGGGCCGCGGCCGCACCTCCACGGCGAACACGTCCTTGGCCGAGTCGCCCGCGGCGCCGCGCGCGCGCAGCGTCAGGTAGAGGTCGCCCGCGTCGCTCGGGCCCGGCACGCCCTCCAGCAGCCCCGACGCGCGCTCCAGCCGCAGCCACGCCGGCGCCACGCCCACCAGCTGCAACCCAAGCACGTGCCCACTCAATCGCTTGCAATCATCGCACTCGATACAACAACAACAACAACAATAATAATAATAATAATAATAATAATAATAATAACAACAACAATAATAACAACAACAATAATGTCGGCCCCGTGGCGCAGACGATTGCTGCATCCGTCGTCTGCGCCGAGGAGGCTGCAGGTTCCAGTCCTGCGTAGATATGATCGTGTTTGTGATTCTCCCTTCATTCGTAATCATCATCCTGTCATCTCATAATTCACACTTCAAGGCATAACAGCCTTGTCGTACTGACGGATACAGCTGAAAAAGCTGATCCACAAATTCCACACATTAATCGTGTAAAGTGGTCAGTAATGGATTATATGCCAATAAATATAATAGTAGTAGTAGTAGTAGTAGTAGTAGTAGTAGTAGTAGTAGTAGTAGTAGTAGTAGTAGTAGTAGTAGTAGTAGTAGTAGTAGTAGTAGTAGTAGTAGTAGTAGTAGTAGTAGTAGTAGTAGTAGTAGTAGTAGTAGTAGTAGTAGTAGTAGTAGTAGTAGTAGTAGTAGTAGTAGTAGTAGTAGTAGTAGTAGTAGTAGTAGTAGTAGTAGTAGTAGTAGTAGTAGTAGTAGTAGTAGTAGTAGTAGTAGTAGTAGTAGTAGTAGTAGTAGTAGTAGTAGTAGTAGTAGTAGTAGTAGTAGTAGTAGTAGTAGTAGTAGTAGTAGTAGTAGTAGTAGTAGTAGTAGTAGTAGTAGTAGTAGTAGTAGTAGTAGTAGTAGTAGTAGTAGTAGTAGTAGTAGTAGTAGTAGTAGTAGTAGTAGTAGTAGTAGTAGTAGTAGTAGTAGTAGTAGTAGTAGTAGTAGTAGTAGTAGTAGTAGTAGTAGTAGTAGTAGTAGTAGTAGTAGTAGTAGTAGTAGTAGTAGTAGTAGTAGTAGTAGTAGTAGTAGTAGTAGTAGTAGTAGTAGTAGTAGTAGTAGTAGTAGTAGTAGTAGTAGTAGTAGTAGTAGTAGTAGTAGTAGTAGTAGTAGTAGTAGTAGTAGTAGTAGTAGTAGTAGTAGTAGTAGTAGTAGTAGTAGTAGTAGTAGTAGTAGTAGTAGTAGTAGTAGTAGTAGTAGTAGTAGTAGTAGTAGTAGTAGTAGTAGTAGTAGTAGTAGTAGTAGTAGTAGTAGTAGTAGTAGTAGTAGTAGTAGTAGTAGTAGTAGTAGTAGTAGTAGTAGTAGTAGTAGTAGTAGTAGTAGTAGTAGTAGTAGTAGTAGTAGTAGTAGTAGTAGTAGTAGTAGTAGTAGTAGTAGTAGTAGTAGTAGTAGTAGTAGTAGTAGTAGTAGTAGTAGTAGTAGTAGTAGTAGTAGTAGTAGTAGTAGTAGTAGTAGTAGTAGTAGTAGTAGTAGTAGTAGTAGTAGTAGTAGTAGTAGTAGTAGTAGTAGTAGTAGTAGTAGTAGTAGTAGTAGTAGTAGTAGTAGTAGTAGTAGTAGTAGTAGTAGTAGTAGTAGTAGTAGTAGTAGTAGTAGTAGTAGTAGTAGTAGTAGTAGTAGTAGTAGTAGTAGTAGTAGTAGTAGTAGTAGTAGTAGTAGTAGTAGTAGTAGTAGTAGTAGTAGTAGTAGTAGTAGTAGTAGTAGTAGTAGTAGTAGTAGTAGTAGTAGTAGTAGTAGTAGTAGTAGTAGTAGTAGTAGTAGTAGTAGTAGTAGTAGTAGTAGTAGTAGTAGTAGTAGTAGTAGTAGTAGTAGTAGTAGTAGTAGTAGTAGTAGTAGTAGTAGTAGTAGTAGTAGTAGTAGTAGTAGTAGTAGTAGTAGTAGTAGTAGTAGTAGTAGTAGTAGTAGTAGTAGTAGTAGTAGTAGTAGTAGTAGTAGTAGTAGTAGTAGTAGTAGTAGTAGTAGTAGTAGTAGTAGTAGTAGTAGTAGTAGTAGTAGTAGTAGTAGTAGTAGTAGTAGTAGTAGTAGTAGTAGTAGTAGTAGTAGTAGTAGTAGTAGTAGTAGTAGTAGTAGTAGTAGTAGTAGTAGTAGTAGTAGTAGTAGTAGTAGTAGTAGTAGTAGTAGTAGTAGTAGTAGTAGTAGTAGTAGTAGTAGTAGTAGTAGTAGTAGTAGTAGTAGTAGTAGTAGTAGTAGTAGTAGTAGTAGTAGTAGTAGTAGTAGTAGTAGTAGTAGTAGTAGTAGTAGTAGTAGTAGTAGTAGTAGTAGTAGTAGTAGTAGTAGTAGTAGTAGTAGTAGTAGTAGTAGTAGTAGTAGTAGTAGTAGTAGTAGTAGTAGTAGTAGTAGTAGTAGTAGTAGTAGTAGTAGTAGTAGTAGTAGTAGTAGTAGTAGTAGTAGTAGTAGTAGTAGTAGTAGTAGTAGTAGTAGTAGTAGTAGTAGTAGTAGTAGTAGTAGTAGTAGTAGTAGTAGTAGTAGTAGTAGTAGTAGTAGTAGTAGTAGTAGTAGTAGTAGTAGTAGTAGTAGTAGTAGTAGTAGTAGTAGTAGTAGTAGTAGTAGTAGTAGTAGTAGTAGTAGTAGTAGTAGTAGTAGTAGTAGTAGTAGTAGTAGTAGTAGTAGTAGTAGTAGTAGTAGTAGTAGTAGTAGTAGTAGTAGTAGTAGTAGTAGTAGTAGTAGTAGTAGTAGTAGTAGTAGTAGTAGTAGTAGTAGTAGTAGTAGTAGTAGTAGTAGTAGTAGTAGTAGTAGTAGTAGTAGTAGTAGTAGTAGTAGTAGTAGTAGTAGTAGTAGTAGTAGTAGTAGTAGTAGTAGTAGTAGTAGTAGTAGTAGTAGTAGTAGTAGTAGTAGTAGTAGTAGTAGTAGTAGTAGTAGTAGTAGTAGTAGTAGTAGTAGTAGTAGTAGTAGTAGTAGTAGTAGTAGTAGTAGTAGTAGTAGTAGTAGTAGTAGTAGTAGTAGTAGTAGTAGTAGTAGTAGTAGTAGTAGTAGTAGTAGTAGTAGTAGTAGTAGTAGTAGTAGTAGTAGTAGTAGTAGTAGTAGTAGTAGTAGTAGTAGTAGTAGTAGTAGTAGTAGTAGTAGTAGTAGTAGTAGTAGTAGTAGTAGTAGTAGTAGTAGTAGTAGTAGTAGTAGTAGTAGTAGTAGTAGTAGTAGTAGTAGTAGTAGTAGTAGTAGTAGTAGTAGTAGTAGTAGTAGTAGTAGTAGTAGTAGTAGTAGTAGTAGTAGTAGTAGTAGTAGTAGTAGTAGTAGTAGTAGTAGTAGTAGTAGTAGTAGTAGTAGTAGTAGTAGTAGTAGTAGTAGTAGTAGTAGTAGTAGTAGTAGTAGTAGTAGTAGTAGTAGTAGTAGTAGTAGTAGTAGTAGTAGTAGTAGTAGTAGTAGTAGTAGTAGTAGTAGTAGTAGTAGTAGTAGTAGTAGTAGTAGTAGTAGTAGTAGTAGTAGTAGTAGTAGTAGTAGTAGTAGTAGTAGTAGTAGTAGTAGTAGTAGTAGTAGTAGTAGTAGTAGTAGTAGTAGTAGTAGTAGTAGTAGTAGTAGTAGTAGTAGTAGTAGTAGTAGTAGTAGTAGTAGTAGTAGTAGTAGTAGTAGTAGTAGTAGTAGTAGTAGTAGTAGTAGTAGTAGTAGTAGTAGTAGTAGTAGTAGTAGTAGTAGTAGTAGTAGTAGTAGTAGTAGTAGTAGTAGTAGTAGTAGTAGTAGTAGTAGTAGTAGTAGTAGTAGTAGTAGTAGTAGTAGTAGTAGTAGTAGTAGTAGTAGTAGTAGTAGTAGTAGTAGTAGTAGTAGTAGTAGTAGTAGTAGTAGTAGTAGTAGTAGTAGTAGTAGTAGTAGTAGTAGTAGTAGTAGTAGTAGTAGTAGTAGTAGTAGTAGTAGTAGTAGTAGTAGTAGTAGTAGTAGTAGTAGTAGTAGTAGTAGTAGTAGTAGTAGTAGTAGTAGTAGTAGTAGTAGTAGTAGTAGTAGTAGTAGTAGTAGTAGTAGTAGTAGTAGTAGTAGTAGTAGTAGTAGTAGTAGTAGTAGTAGTAGTAGTAGTAGTAGTAGTAGTAGTAGTAGTAGTAGTAGTAGTAGTAGTAGTAGTAGTAGTAGTAGTAGTAGTAGTAGTAGTAGTAGTAGTAGTAGTAGTAGTAGTAGTAGTAGTAGTAGTAGTAGTAGTAGTAGTAGTAGTAGTAGTAGTAGTAGTAGTAGTAGTAGTAGTAGTAGTAGTAGTAGTAGTAGTAGTAGTAGTAGTAGTAGTAGTAGTAGTAGTAGTAGTAGTAGTAGTAGTAGTAGTAGTAGTAGTAGTAGTAGTAGTAGTAGTAGTAGTAGTAGTAGTAGTAGTAGTAGTAGTAGTAGTAGTAGTAGTAGTAGTAGTAGTAGTAGTAGTAGTAGTAGTAGTAGTAGTAGTAGTAGTAGTAGTAGTAGTAGTAGTAGTAGTAGTAGTAGTAGTAGTAGTAGTAGTAGTAGTAGTAGTAGTAGTAGTAGTAGTAGTAGTAGTAGTAGTAGTAGTAGTAGTAGTAGTAGTAGTAGTAGTAGTAGTAGTAGTAGTAGTAGTAGTAGTAGTAGTAGTAGTAGTAGTAGTAGTAGTAGTAGTAGTAGTAGTAGTAGTAGTAGTAGTAGTAGTAGTAGTAGTAGTAGTAGTAGTAGTAGTAGTAGTAGTAGTAGTAGTAGTAGTAGTAGTAGTAGTAGTAGTAGTAGTAGTAGTAGTAGTAGTAGTAGTAGTAGTAGTAGTAGTAGTAGTAGTAGTAGTAGTAGTAGTAGTAGTAGTAGTAGTAGTAGTAGTAGTAGTAGTAGTAGTAGTAGTAGTAGTAGTAGTAGTAGTAGTAGTAGTAGTAGTAGTAGTAGTAGTAGTAGTAGTAGTAGTAGTAGTAGTAGTAGTAGTAGTAGTAGTAGTAGTAGTAGTAGTAGTAGTAGTAGTAGTAGTAGTAGTAGTAGTAGTAGTAGTAGTAGTAGTAGTAGTAGTAGTAGTAGTAGTAGTAGTAGTAGTAGTAGTAGTAGTAGTAGTAGTAGTAGTAGTAGTAGTAGTAGTAGTAGTAGTAGTAGTAGTAGTAGTAGTAGTAGTAGTAGTAGTAGTAGTAGTAGTAGTAGTAGTAGTAGTAGTAGTAGTAGTAGTAGTAGTAGTAGTAGTAGTAGTAGTAGTAGTAGTAGTAGTAGTAGTAGTAGTAGTAGTAGTAGTAGTAGTAGTAGTAGTAGTAGTAGTAGTAGTAGTAGTAGTAGTAGTAGTAGTAGTAGTAGTAGTAGTAGTAGTAGTAGTAGTAGTAGTAGTAGTAGTAGTAGTAGTAGTAGTAGTAGTAGTAGTAGTAGTAGTAGTAGTAGTAGTAGTAGTAGTAGTAGTAGTAGTAGTAGTAGTAGTAGTAGTAGTAGTAGTAGTAGTAGTAGTAGTAGTAGTAGTAGTAGTAGTAGTAGTAGTAGTAGTAGTAGTAGTAGTAGTAGTAGTAGTAGTAGTAGTAGTAGTAGTAGTAGTAGTAGTAGTAGTAGTAGTAGTAGTAGTAGTAGTAGTAGTAGTAGTAGTAGTAGTAGTAGTAGTAGTAGTAGTAGTAGTAGTAGTAGTAGTAGTAGTAGTAGTAGTAGTAGTAGTAGTAGTAGTAGTAGTAGTAGTAGTAGTAGTAGTAGTAGTAGTAGTAGTAGTAGTAGTAGTAGTAGTAGTAGTAGTAGTAGTAGTAGTAGTAGTAGTAGTAGTAGTAGTAGTAGTAGTAGTAGTAGTAGTAGTAGTAGTAGTAGTAGTAGTAGTAGTAGTAGTAGTAGTAGTAGTAGTAGTAGTAGTAGTAGTAGTAGTAGTAGTAGTAGTAGTAGTAGTAGTAGTAGTAGTAGTAGTAGTAGTAGTAGTAGTAGTAGTAGTAGTAGTAGTAGTAGTAGTAGTAGTAGTAGTAGTAGTAGTAGTAGTAGTAGTAGTAGTAGTAGTAGTAGTAGTAGTAGTAGTAGTAGTAGTAGTAGTAGTAGTAGTAGTAGTAGTAGTAGTAGTAGTAGTAGTAGTAGTAGTAGTAGTAGTAGTAGTAGTAGTAGTAGTAGTAGTAGTAGTAGTAGTAGTAGTAGTAGTAGTAGTAGTAGTAGTAGTAGTAGTAGTAGTAGTAGTAGTAGTAGTAGTAGTAGTAGTAGTAGTAGTAGTAGTAGTAGTAGTAGTAGTAGTAGTAGTAGTAGTAGTAGTAGTAGTAGTAGTAGTAGTAGTAGTAGTAGTAGTAGTAGTAGTAGTAGTAGTAGTAGTAGTAGTAGTAGTAGTAGTAGTAGTAGTAGTAGTAGTAGTAGTAGTAGTAGTAGTAGTAGTAGTAGTAGTAGTAGTAGTAGTAGTAGTAGTAGTAGTAGTAGTAGTAGTAGTAGTAGTAGTAGTAGTAGTAGTAGTAGTAGTAGTAGTAGTAGTAGTAGTAGTAGTAGTAGTAGTAGTAGTAGTAGTAGTAGTAGTAGTAGTAGTAGTAGTAGTAGTAGTAGTAGTAGTAGTAGTAGTAGTAGTAGTAGTAGTAGTAGTAGTAGTAGTAGTAGTAGTAGTAGTAGTAGTAGTAGTAGTAGTAGTAGTAGTAGTAGTAGTAGTAGTAGTAGTAGTAGTAGTAGTAGTAGTAGTAGTAGTAGTAGTAGTAGTAGTAGTAGTAGTAGTAGTAGTAGTAGTAGTAGTAGTAGTAGTAGTAGTAGTAGTAGTAGTAGTAGTAGTAGTAGTAGTAGTAGTAGTAGTAGTAGTAGTAGTAGTAGTAGTAGTAGTAGTAGTAGTAGTAGTAGTAGTAGTAGTAGTAGTAGTAGTAGTAGTAGTAGTAGTAGTAGTAGTAGTAGTAGTAGTAGTAGTAGTAGTAGTAGTAGTAGTAGTAGTAGTAGTAGTAGTAGTAGTAGTAGTAGTAGTAGTAGTAGTAGTAGTAGTAGTAGTAGTAGTAGTAGTAGTAGTAGTAGTAGTAGTAGTAGTAGTAGTAGTAGTAGTAGTAGTAGTAGTAGTAGTAGTAGTAGTAGTAGTAGTAGTAGTAGTAGTAGTAGTAGTAGTAGTAGTAGTAGTAGTAGTAGTAGTAGTAGTAGTAGTAGTAGTAGTAGTAGTAGTAGTAGTAGTAGTAGTAGTAGTAGTAGTAGTAGTAGTAGTAGTAGTAGTAGTAGTAGTAGTAGTAGTAGTAGTAGTAGTAGTAGTAGTAGTAGTAGTAGTAGTAGTAGTAGTAGTAGTAGTAGTAGTAGTAGTAGTAGTAGTAGTAGTAGTAGTAGTAGTAGTAGTAGTAGTAGTAGTAGTAGTAGTAGTAGTAGTAGTAGTAGTAGTAGTAGTAGTAGTAGTAGTAGTAGTAGTAGTAGTAGTAGTAGTAGTAGTAGTAGTAGTAGTAGTAGTAGTAGTAGTAGTAGTAGTAGTAGTAGTAGTAGTAGTAGTAGTAGTAGTAGTAGTAGTAGTAGTAGTAGTAGTAGTAGTAGTAGTAGTAGTAGTAGTAGTAGTAGTAGTAGTAGTAGTAGTAGTAGTAGTAGTAGTAGTAGTAGTAGTAGTAGTAGTAGTAGTAGTAGTAGTAGTAGTAGTAGTAGTAGTAGTAGTAGTAGTAGTAGTAGTAGTAGTAGTAGTAGTAGTAGTAGTAGTAGTAGTAGTAGTAGTAGTAGTAGTAGTAGTAGTAGTAGTAGTAGTAGTAGTAGTAGTAGTAGTAGTAGTAGTAGTAGTAGTAGTAGTAGTAGTAGTAGTAGTAGTAGTAGTAGTAGTAGTAGTAGTAGTAGTAGTAGTAGTAGTAGTAGTAGTAGTAGTAGTAGTAGTAGTAGTAGTAGTAGTAGTAGTAGTAGTAGTAGTAGTAGTAGTAGTAGTAGTAGTAGTAGTAGTAGTAGTAGTAGTAGTAGTAGTAGTAGTAGTAGTAGTAGTAGTAGTAGTAGTAGTAGTAGTAGTAGTAGTAGTAGTAGTAGTAGTAGTAGTAGTAGTAGTAGTAGTAGTAGTAGTAGTAGTAGTAGTAGTAGTAGTAGTAGTAGTAGTAGTAGTAGTAGTAGTAGTAGTAGTAGTAGTAGTAGTAGTAGTAGTAGTAGTAGTAGTAGTAGTAGTAGTAGTAGTAGTAGTAGTAGTAGTAGTAGTAGTAGTAGTAGTAGTAGTAGTAGTAGTAGTAGTAGTAGTAGTAGTAGTAGTAGTAGTAGTAGTAGTAGTAGTAGTAGTAGTAGTAGTAGTAGTAGTAGTAGTAGTAGTAGTAGTAGTAGTAGTAGTAGTAGTAGTAGTAGTAGTAGTAGTAGTAGTAGTAGTAGTAGTAGTAGTAGTAGTAGTAGTAGTAGTAGTAGTAGTAGTAGTAGTAGTAGTAGTAGTAGTAGTAGTAGTAGTAGTAGTAGTAGTAGTAGTAGTAGTAGTAGTAGTAGTAGTAGTAGTAGTAGTAGTAGTAGTAGTAGTAGTAGTAGTAGTAGTAGTAGTAGTAGTAGTAGTAGTAGTAGTAGTAGTAGTAGTAGTAGTAGTAGTAGTAGTAGTAGTAGTAGTAGTAGTAGTAGTAGTAGTAGTAGTAGTAGTAGTAGTAGTAGTAGTAGTAGTAGTAGTAGTAGTAGTAGTAGTAGTAGTAGTAGTAGTAGTAGTAGTAGTAGTAGTAGTAGTAGTAGTAGTAGTAGTAGTAGTAGTAGTAGTAGTAGTAGTAGTAGTAGTAGTAGTAGTAGTAGTAGTAGTAGTAGTAGTAGTAGTAGTAGTAGTAGTAGTAGTAGTAGTAGTAGTAGTAGTAGTAGTAGTAGTAGTAGTAGTAGTAGTAGTAGTAGTAGTAGTAGTAGTAGTAGTAGTAGTAGTAGTAGTAGTAGTAGTAGTAGTAGTAGTAGTAGTAGTAGTAGTAGTAGTAGTAGTAGTAGTAGTAGTAGTAGTAGTAGTAGTAGTAGTAGTAGTAGTAGTAGTAGTAGTAGTAGTAGTAGTAGTAGTAGTAGTAGTAGTAGTAGTAGTAGTAGTAGTAGTAGTAGTAGTAGTAGTAGTAGTAGTAGTAGTAGTAGTAGTAGTAGTAGTAGTAGTAGTAGTAGTAGTAGTAGTAGTAGTAGTAGTAGTAGTAGTAGTAGTAGTAGTAGTAGTAGTAGTAGTAGTAGTAGTAGTAGTAGTAGTAGTAGTAGTAGTAGTAGTAGTAGTAGTAGTAGTAGTAGTAGTAGTAGTAGTAGTAGTAGTAGTAGTAGTAGTAGTAGTAGTAGTAGTAGTAGTAGTAGTAGTAGTAGTAGTAGTAGTAGTAGTAGTAGTAGTAGTAGTAGTAGTAGTAGTAGTAGTAGTAGTAGTAGTAGTAGTAGTAGTAGTAGTAGTAGTAGTAGTAGTAGTAGTAGTAGTAGTAGTAGTAGTAGTAGTAGTAGTAGTAGTAGTAGTAGTAGTAGTAGTAGTAGTAGTAGTAGTAGTAGTAGTAGTAGTAGTAGTAGTAGTAGTAGTAGTAGTAGTAGTAGTAGTAGTAGTAGTAGTAGTAGTAGTAGTAGTAGTAGTAGTAGTAGTAGTAGTAGTAGTAGTAGTAGTAGTAGTAGTAGTAGTAGTAGTAGTAGTAGTAGTAGTAGTAGTAGTAGTAGTAGTAGTAGTAGTAGTAGTAGTAGTAGTAGTAGTAGTAGTAGTAGTAGTAGTAGTAGTAGTAGTAGTAGTAGTAGTAGTAGTAGTAGTAGTAGTAGTAGTAGTAGTAGTAGTAGTAGTAGTAGTAGTAGTAGTAGTAGTAGTAGTAGTAGTAGTAGTAGTAGTAGTAGTAGTAGTAGTAGTAGTAGTAGTAGTAGTAGTAGTAGTAGTAGTAGTAGTAGTAGTAGTAGTAGTAGTAGTAGTAGTAGTAGTAGTAGTAGTAGTAGTAGTAGTAGTAGTAGTAGTAGTAGTAGTAGTAGTAGTAGTAGTAGTAGTAGTAGTAGTAGTAGTAGTAGTAGTAGTAGTAGTAGTAGTAGTAGTAGTAGTAGTAGTAGTAGTAGTAGTAGTAGTAGTAGTAGTAGTAGTAGTAGTAGTAGTAGTAGTAGTAGTAGTAGTAGTAGTAGTAGTAGTAGTAGTAGTAGTAGTAGTAGTAGTAGTAGTAGTAGTAGTAGTAGTAGTAGTAGTAGTAGTAGTAGTAGTAGTAGTAGTAGTAGTAGTAGTAGTAGTAGTAGTAGTAGTAGTAGTAGTAGTAGTAGTAGTAGTAGTAGTAGTAGTAGTAGTAGTAGTAGTAGTAGTAGTAGTAGTAGTAGTAGTAGTAGTAGTAGTAGTAGTAGTAGTAGTAGTAGTAGTAGTAGTAGTAGTAGTAGTAGTAGTAGTAGTAGTAGTAGTAGTAGTAGTAGTAGTAGTAGTAGTAGTAGTAGTAGTAGTAGTAGTAGTAGTAGTAGTAGTAGTAGTAGTAGTAGTAGTAGTAGTAGTAGTAGTAGTAGTAGTAGTAGTAGTAGTAGTAGTAGTAGTAGTAGTAGTAGTAGTAGTAGTAGTAGTAGTAGTAGTAGTAGTAGTAGTAGTAGTAGTAGTAGTAGTAGTAGTAGTAGTAGTAGTAGTAGTAGTAGTAGTAGTAGTAGTAGTAGTAGTAGTAGTAGTAGTAGTAGTAGTAGTAGTAGTAGTAGTAGTAGTAGTAGTAGTAGTAGTAGTAGTAGTAGTAGTAGTAGTAGTAGTAGTAGTAGTAGTAGTAGTAGTAGTAGTAGTAGTAGTAGTAGTAGTAGTAGTAGTAGTAGTAGTAGTAGTAGTAGTAGTAGTAGTAGTAGTAGTAGTAGTAGTAGTAGTAGTAGTAGTAGTAGTAGTAGTAGTAGTAGTAGTAGTAGTAGTAGTAGTAGTAGTAGTAGTAGTAGTAGTAGTAGTAGTAGTAGTAGTAGTAGTAGTAGTAGTAGTAGTAGTAGTAGTAGTAGTAGTAGTAGTAGTAGTAGTAGTAGTAGTAGTAGTAGTAGTAGTAGTAGTAGTAGTAGTAGTAGTAGTAGTAGTAGTAGTAGTAGTAGTAGTAGTAGTAGTAGTAGTAGTAGTAGTAGTAGTAGTAGTAGTAGTAGTAGTAGTAGTAGTAGTAGTAGTAGTAGTAGTAGTAGTAGTAGTAGTAGTAGTAGTAGTAGTAGTAGTAGTAGTAGTAGTAGTAGTAGTAGTAGTAGTAGTAGTAGTAGTAGTAGTAGTAGTAGTAGTAGTAGTAGTAGTAGTAGTAGTAGTAGTAGTAGTAGTAGTAGTAGTAGTAGTAGTAGTAGTAGTAGTAGTAGTAGTAGTAGTAGTAGTAGTAGTAGTAGTAGTAGTAGTAGTAGTAGTAGTAGTAGTAGTAGTAGTAGTAGTAGTAGTAGTAGTAGTAGTAGTAGTAGTAGTAGTAGTAGTAGTAGTAGTAGTAGTAGTAGTAGTAGTAGTAGTAGTAGTAGTAGTAGTAGTAGTAGTAGTAGTAGTAGTAGTAGTAGTAGTAGTAGTAGTAGTAGTAGTAGTAGTAGTAGTAGTAGTAGTAGTAGTAGTAGTAGTAGTAGTAGTAGTAGTAGTAGTAGTAGTAGTAGTAGTAGTAGTAATGTAGCTGTACATAAATAAAAATGATCACTTAAACTCTGTCATTCCTGCTGATTATGAATAACAAGGTAAACATCAAGGGCCGGCACATACTAATCGTCGGCACATTATTACCTTGTTAATTTCATATAGCTACACTCAATCTGCTACCATCTGTGATATCTGACAGTATGTAGAGTTATACTGGATAATAGCGTAGTTAGTCTTGTAACACGCGAAAATGTGATAAATTTATTTATTATTCTCGTCAGATGACGATATATTATGTAACCACGCAGTCTGCAATAGTAGAGACTGACCTCTTGTTTTGTCATGTGAAACAAGAAAGGTTTACTACGCATACTGGCGTCTGTACAGCTGTTACGAGTTCGAAGCTTTAGTGGAAATGCAACTACCATGAGAGCCGGGATCGATTCCGGGACGGGTACGTTGTGGGACGGGGGACAGCTGATCGGCCCTGCAGACTGACTAAAAGGTTTGCTTGCACAGTGGCGGGTAGACGCGAACCTTTGGTGTAGAGTGATTACTCTATATGTAAGAAAGGACATCTTTGACAGCTCTTGCTGGCAATATACGTAACTGCAGGTTATCTCCATACACTCAATACTACAATTCGTCAATACGTTCGTTTGCAGTTGGCTCACTTCGACAGTACCACTTGCAACGCCATCGTCCAATACGACTTTCATGTGGTCCTTCTTAGCCAAACTTCTCTATAGTTAGACAGGTGCATGGACTCAAAAGGAGAGGGACAGAGGGTGTGGCATGTATGCAGGTGGGTGGGCGGATGGAAACGCGGGTAGAGGTGGCGAGAGGGAGGGGAGGATCTGGGTATGGTTGATTGATTGATTAATTGTTAGTGAATCCAGGCGCCTTAACTTCTAAGGTCATTGCTCCCGTAAGTGTAGTGTTCGTTTTTCCTCGCTATCTTCTCACGCTGGATGGCGAGGTCCAGTCCCGATCTAACGTCGGCTAGTTAGGTTTTCCTCAACTAAGTATCACCAGCACAGCACCGCCCCAACCGGGACAAGCTCTAAGCTTCCAATCGCTCTCCCGGCGCGAGTGGTATGTTAGTGAAAGTGTGTAATGGGGCGAGGATAGGGACACAAAGGTATGATGGCACGAGGTTCGTGGCCCGTTTGTTAGGGTTTTGCTCCGGCATTCGCCCGGTATTGATCGGAGAAACCACGAAAAAATCCTGATCACAGCAGCTGCCCGCTAGAATTCTCCTCTACACAGCAACTGAACTCGATCTAGCTGTCTAGCTAGTGTCGAAAATCTTATCACCGTCGGGAGTCCAACCTAGGACCTCCCGGTCAGTGACATCAGTTGATGCCCTGAGCCTCTCCCGGTGGGAGAGAGGCGGATGCCGGACGCCGTTGCATGTGGGCGGCTGGCAACGGCGGTGGAGGCGGGCTGGGGGAGGGAAGGGAGGGTCTGTGTGTTATGTGGAGGAGCGGCCATTGCGCAGGGGACGATGATTTACGCGCCGGGCCGACGGTTCTCGCGCCGCGAGGGTGCGCGGTTTATAGGCCCGCGTCAGCACATGAAATACGAAAGGTGTATTATTGGCTGTTTGGAGGAACGGCGGAAGCTGGGGCGCCAACGCCGAGCGCTGGAGCAGCTAAGGGGACAGCCAGGGGCGGTAAATAAATATGAAATAAAAACAAAATAGAATAAATTTTACACTCGACAGAAAATAACATAAGAGATCATCTCGGCTGACGTCCTCGTTCCCTCCCACAGTCACCTGCGGGATTACACCTGGCAGAAATGATTCGAATCTTGGCATTGCGTAACACAATCCACGTACGGATGCAGTTTGTGTGATAACAATGGAAATGGGGAATTCGTCCCCTGATTTCTGCATTATTCAATTCGTTCACCACTAGCTCGACCTCCATCGCCGCGCAGATGTTTTTATTCCCTCCACCTCCGAGATGCCTAGAGGACAAATATTTAACGTAGAAGTGAAAAATACAGAGTCAAAAAGGATGTTTACAAATAACAATTAGAAATTTCTAAAAATAGAATGTTTTAAATATTGGTACCCTCGTATATAGTATTAAATTAGAAAATTCTTAACAAAATGGCTCATATTAGCAGTGGGTTTATGAATCAATTTATCTCAGGAATATGAGGGCATTTGTAAATATTTATATTAGAAATATAGAGTTACAGTAAACGCCTTCAGGAGCTTTGTTTAATGTATTCTTGATGCACTATTTTATATTGTATTAGCATATTTCACATTTTTTATCACAAGAAGAGGATCTTGTGCGAGAAAATACGACGTATTCACAGTTGTCGTAAGTTTACTTCAAGAAGGTCAGCCAAGAAGTTTTGTCTTTGAACAATTGAAGAAGAAAAAAACGAGCACTTTCATAGGCACGTGCCTTTATAATGGTGGTCAGACTTTCTCCACAAAACAAAGGGAACGAGTCATGAATAATGTTCAGGAAACACCGTCTGGTAATGAGTCACTCTTACGTGTCCGCTACACGGTGATACAGTGCAGGCAACAAGCAGAAGTGTTTTATAACATTTAGTTTTCTTTTCACTTCTCTGACCAGATACACGATTTATTTCCAGTTTCCATTATCCGTTTAACACTTTTCGTATACGTTCTAACACTAAATAAAGTCCGCATTACTTTGCGAACACTACAAACTACGACAGAGGAATTGAGAAAGAACATCATTTCGGTATGTGGAGAGCACAACTACCTATTAAAAGCGAAAGAAGTCAGGATGTTCAGAGCGGTGAAGGGAATCCTTTGGTTCCTCAAACTACCGCGTAAACGATTCTAAACATCGCGAGCGTTTGCCTTCCATTACAAACAAACAGACTCGCGGTAAATGTTTCTGCGAGGCTAACAATAGATGCCCCCCAGAACTAAGAGAAAATTCAGTCCAGAGACGCACACGTTTCCAAATTTGGTCCAGGTACCACGTCCATTAAGTTGAAATCCATTCAATAAAATCAAAACATTAATACCCCAACATCATTGGCTAATTAAACGGAAATTCTGTGTTCTGATTTCAACAAAAGACTCCACTCATATTATTTCAAAAATAATTTAGAAAAATCTGGGGCAGTACTTTTGAATACCAGTTACAGAAAAAACAAATATAACACACTAAATACAATTAAAGGCTACATAAATACTCGATTTTAAATTCATTTTTGTCCTTAGATTCCACTGTATTCAGCCGAATCATGAAGTTTAACATTTTTATATTTCTATATTAGACACGAAACTTCGCGGATCCAAATAATTTCGATGACAGTACATGATTACGTGGGGGGGGGGGTCCACACACTACTGACCAAAACATTTTTACAGGTATTCTTGTAAACAAAATGTCTGGAATGACTACATTCCGTACTTTGAAGATGTATATTTACAAAGTTCATATCCATTTCAGTATTCGTAAGTTGATTTTAAGATACTGTTCGCACGCCTCCCTTTCAAATAACGTAAAATGGACTATTCTAAAAATATCTCACAATTACCATACTAATCATTTAGCTGATCTTCCATGCAAAATATTCTACTTGAGTTATCTGGGTGCGTATCTCATAACGTTTCTCGTAAATGCGAAGAAAAATTATTTATTAAAAACGTTTTCTAATGAAGGAAATATTGTTTTCGTTACTAATATTTTAGAGTACGAATAAAAAAACACCAGTTCCGCCGACTTAAAAAAAAGCAGGACGCATTTCGAAACCGAAATAAAAGAAAAAATATAATATGATTACATGGCAACCGACTTTACGAAGAGGATGTGTCCAGGGTCAGACAATCAATGGTCCAACGCTTCAATGATTGATGTTTCCGGATATGTGAACCCAAATGGGCATTGGGCCTGTTAGTGTTGGGAATGTTTTTTTCGCGGGAGGGGACGGTGATATCTCCGTTGGATGGTGAGATCTGCCGCTGACACGTCGGCTTTCAGATTTACTCCTCTAAGTATCTCCCCCAGCAGCGCGCCGCCCCTGCCGGAACAAGCTCTAAACTCGAGACTGGTCTCCCGACTTGTGTAGTAGTGTGCTGCATATAAGAGTACGTGTAAAGCCTGTTTTACACAATCATTGTTTCATATTCTTCGTCGCTACAGAAAAGAGACAGACCAGACTGGATGTAATTTGTGCGAAAAAATGACGCATGCTTCATTTTTCGGCACACATTTCATCCAGTTTGACTACCGCGCACCTGGTGTCACTTTTCAGAACTTTCTCTCCTTTGTTAGGCGAGTGGTGCGATTTGTTTATTTTGTACAGTTTCGAGGGCGTTCTGATGTGTTGAACTGTAATATGAAGTGATTATATGGTGAGAAGTAAATTATGTACTGTGTTTAATGTCGTCGCGTACAGCTCAGTCCTAATATAATGTAAGTAATTTGTTACCACAGATGCGATGTTCAAAAATTGATCTTCAGCGCTTTGTGCGGCGCCCGGAAGAAGTATTTTCATCACGATTACGTATAAAGTCTAGAAATGACCGTGTGAATCGCTGGAATCACATTCGTTCAGTTTTGGCACCGGAACATAAACGAACGTCCTTTTTTCGTACATTTTCTGTACAGAAAAATGATGAAAAAAGGACGAAAAAATGTCCGTGTAAAACAGGCTTAAGGGGTGATGATAGGACAAGAAAGAGGAATGGAAATCGCGTACTGTCCATTGTCCGTTTGTTGGTGTTCTGCTCCGTCACTCGTTTTGTATTGATCGGAGAACCACGTAAAACCAGCAGTCAAACAGTAGGACGATAGAATTCTCCCTAAGGTTGAATTCGACTTGGCTATCCACTTGGTGCCGAAAATACTGCTACCGTCGGGACTCGAACCACAGTGATATCAGTTGTTGCCCTGAGCCACTTCACCAGGTAATAGTCAACGGAACAATTGTGGATTCGTCTGCGTATGTGGAAGATTATCTCAAGCTTCATAACAACGCAGTTGCAAACAATTTTTTTAATAATGAAAAGACCAAAAAGGCATGAAAGAATTCAACTTCATGACCCGATATTGAAGATCATTCTACGATACACAACAGCTCATGAACTTCCACCAGATGTTCTCTCGTTTAGAAAAAGAGATGATATGTCTCACAATAATAATATATCGTTTAATTGATTTGTACGTTTTGTTAAACCCGAAGACATGAGTTCTGAGACCCAGTGTGTTCGCCACTTCCCAACCTAACTGCCCCCTGCTTCGGCTGTCAGCAACACTGAATAGGCCAATTGCGGTCCGACGGCTTAAATTTCACCAGGCGCCGGCAGGGAGCAACGACATCAGTCGGCCTCTACGCTTGCCTTGCCGCGCGTACACTAGTGAGCTCCCAGGCGG
Organism: Gryllus longicercus; assembly: GCA_038098605.1. Taxonomy (NCBI): domain Eukaryota; kingdom Metazoa; phylum Arthropoda; class Insecta; order Orthoptera; family Gryllidae; genus Gryllus; species Gryllus longicercus. The sequence continues at coordinate 4,533,302 of JAZDUA010000021.1, forward strand.
AAAGTTGAATTGAAAAAGTCTTATTTGAAAAATCGAGAAGCGATTTCATCTTGGTTCATTGATTAGTGATTCCGGGCCCGACAACAGCTAAGAAATTAGCTCCAAAAATGTAGTGCACGTGTTTTCCTCTGGAAGTGGTGATCTTCCCCAGCTGAATGGTGAGATCTAGCGCCAACCTACATGACGGCTTGCTGTATTTCCCTCAACGAGGTGTTTACCATCAGTGGAGCACCGTCCTACAAGCTCCAAGCTCACTACTGTTCTGATAAATGGGGTAGTGTAGTGAATGAAAGTGTAAGGGGTGAGTATAGAGCAAGGAAGAGGAAGGAAAGATCGCGTGTATGCAGTGGCCCGTTTCTTAAGTACTACTCCGGCGTTCGCCTGGTGTTGATGGGAGAAAGAACGGAAAACTACCGATTAAAGTAGTCAGCCGCTAAAATTCTCCTCCAGACAGCAGCTGAAGCCGGCTTAGCTATCTAGATAGTGTCGAAAATGCCACCATCAGAACTCGAAACCTAAGACTTCCCGGTCTTAGGCACTATAGTGATATCGGTTGATGCCACTGCAGTCTAAACCGGTTTTATTCTTCAAATTGGATCCGCACACCCTGCGACATACCTAGGAGGGGGGTTAAATACCTATTCTGTAATTGTTGCAAGTTGTGTTTGGTTTCATCTCTTCTCGAAATATCGGCTTTGACGAAATCTTTTACCTACTTAATTCATAATCGCACGCAAGTGGCGTAAAGTCGTTAACCCTCCGAAAGGCAGAAGGACGGATCGATGAAGGAAGCTCGTGGATAGTGCAAATGCCTTCCCCTGTTCGGGCCCAAGTCCCATCTCTGGCAAATCCATTTGGGTTGGACAAGGCGGGCGAGGTGAAGTATTTCATGAAGGTTTCTTGTTTCCCTTGCTTCGCATTCTCCCATTGCCCCTCAGCATTCATCTCTTCATTATCGCTCCATCGAATTTCTTGCCCCAAAATAATTAAGTAAATACATAAATGGAACAATCACTCAGATTAATGTCAAACTGCCACTCCGAATGGCCGAGATCCGGACTACTGTCGTACGATCTCGAACCGAAGGATCGCGGGCTCGTGTCCCGCCTCGGGCATGGTTGTGTTCGTCTTTTCACACTCTATCATCACCTTATCACGTCATCTTCACAGTTACCATACCAATAAACACAACAGCGTTCGCTAATGACCTAGATGATGCTGCGACCTCAAATAACCAAAAAAGTCAAAGTAATCAATTCTTAAATGTATTTTTAAATGTAAATTGACGGAATCTATCGGCTTCACTTGCAGCGGATCCATCGCGTCCCACCGCATGCAGTGGTTGGGTGGCTGGGTTACGTAAGCTGCGCCGTCAACAACGGGGCCGAGTGCAGCAGCGACCGTAGCTCACGGCCTTCCCCTCCTCAGGCATTACCATACTCTGCACCGCGGCCGAGGAGGGCGAACACGGACCACTGGCACGCAAAGGCCGCGAGGTGCATGACGGCAGCGCGCAAGAACAGCTGGAGGCGACCGCGATGACCCAGTGAGACGCTTGCTTCGATGACGCATCAACTCGCGGGGATATTTTTAAACCCCCATCTCGTTTATTAGTTTTATTGCAGTCTCGTAAATGTCGGTCTATTCGAATGAATTTAAACGTATTATCTACGCACGATCCAGCCTTGGTGGTGTGGATGTTAGGAGCAGTAGCATTCAATTACGCGGAGTCGAAGGCTGGGAGTTTAACTCCCGAGTTAGGCACGGATGTTTTCATTCTGTGTTTTGTGGCGTGGTTGGATCCTCATCCTATCCGAACTGCAGAGGCTGGTGCATAGAACAATTGGATATTCACAAAAATGTTTGGTATATCCCAGAAGCAAATACTCGTAAGTATATTATACATTAGGTGAAGTACGGAGACTAAATGCAAAATAAAGTAACTTCTGAAAAAATGGATTAAAATCATATTTTATCGACATTGTTCATCACATCTCTCTATCTCTGTCGCAGAATTCTTGAGACCTAGAAACTCTTCTGGATTATCAAATGATTTTTGTCATTCAGCAAATCGGATGCAACTGATTCTAATGGTGCGTTCTTATCGGCTGCCTCCATGCATTGTTTAATTATGTACAAATATTGGCACGACCAAACATAGCAGGTTACACTCTATCATACATTCTTCCGATAGCTCATGCGTCTTGCGTTTTCACCAAGTTGAGACAGGTTTTTGATGCCTGATTTAAACGTCACATTAACATATTTATTATTTAGAAAGAATGGGAAACAAAACAGAACGGCCTGAAAAACCACATAGAAAATTAGTCATTGCAAACATTATTAATGAACGATCTTACTCAGTTTTCTCCGTTTCTGTTATTTCAACAATGTTAAGTGAAAGTTCCAAGAGTTTAATTTCGAGTTGGTCGTTTTAGACAATACTCTGTGAATGTATATCTTGCACCAAATTCAAGGTCAATAAAAATTTACTATTTATAGCAGAAACGGAATTAAAATGTTCACTTAATACTTAAAACAACACCCACTATAATTGGAAAACTGATATATCGGTACAGGTACCCTCCGATTTAAATTCAGTGACACTTCGAGATTTCGAGCTGGAAGCCGAATATCAAAAGTTTAAGACGTAGCGAAGCTCCCGACTGGATGACAGAGTCCCCATCTCCGTCTAGCTCATGACCTTGCAGTGCCACTGTGTTAAAAACATAGTATAGCTGAGCACTGCAAGACAAGATGTTCCGTGTTTAAGCAACACCCCCTGAATATATCCAGGGGGTGTTGGTTAAAGCTTCTTAAGTCATGACGTCACACCCCTTGCGCACGCACAGAAAGGCCTGAAACGGCGCACAAGATCCTCTGTCGCTCCTATACCCCGTGTGGAAGACCGCTTCTATATGTATGAATAAAACTGGCGTCTGTTAATTAGCAAAGAAATTAAAATTATATGTGTATTCTGACGTGGTGAATAATATCATAACGTGTATTCAGAAGTGCTCAAATTAATGGATGTATACGTGAACTTTGTGAACTCTTGTGAACTTTATCATGAGTCGCCACTGTATCCACATATCTTCCTCTTTACAATTATTCACGTATCTTCATTCTCTCCCTTGTGATCACCCTAACATCTGTATGTACGCCGCCTCTTTTGTCTGAGCGTGCAAATGAGTACTGCAGTTTTCAGATGCATGCGTGAATAATTAGGTGTGTTTCAAGTGCCAGCCCTTATTAATTCGTGACGTATTATGCGAAATGTTATGGAATAATAGAAAGACGTTTCACTTCTTTATTTTTGAAGACGTAATACGAAAACTCTTTTTCCGCTAAGCTTTATTCCTGTTTTGTTCTGTTACAATTAAAATCACCGATGAAACTCATTCTATTCTTTAAAATCGTCCCAAAAAACGTAAGTTAAATATTAAGTCATGATGCTCATTATTTACAGAAGATCAAATGCATGTGTTCCAAACAAAATCGGGAATTACTCAAAAAAATCTCTCAGTCTCCAAAAGATGGTGTTAAAACTATTAGTGGCAATTTATGAAAAATATTTTTTCGGCGAAAGATGTATTTATATATTTCAGGTTGCTTTTCATAAGTTATATTTTCTACTAAGCCTTTGTGAATCTGACTGGTCTGTGTAATGAATGAAAACTTTTGTGCGACTCGAAAAATCGTCGATACCGGTTTTTAATGCGACATTATCGTGTTCTTTTATTTGGCCAACATTTCGTCGGAAAAAGGTAAACAATAGGCTTTAATATGTTTAGAGTGACAGTGACACTACGTGACTGAACTCGTCGTCAAGTAATTATTTTTTTAATTTTTGAGAATGCAGTTTCCTAAAACACATTACCACTATCATCTTGGGTGGAAAATGTAAGAAATTTTCAGACTGATGAATGAAATGATAAGATGATTTTTTTTTTCTCTGGGGTGCGCAAATTCATGGCGAACACTACGCCTTTAACTTAAATGAATTTCAATCCAATAACAAATATGTTTTTTATTTAACTCTAATGGTAAACTTCCTGCCCAAGGTTAACTGTAGTTGGAAATTTCTTCTAAGAACGATGATTATACGAGTGTTGAAATGACATGACACTTTTAACCCACGTGACAAGCAAACAATTTTACATGTCATGCAAACAATTCATTGAAGTCGATGAGGTGGCACTCTAATATTTCTTAAAAGTACTGTTGCATTTTTTATGTATTGCATTTCTTCAAATATGTTTTTTTTTCGAGCGCTGATTATGCTAGTAGATTCGCTAATATTCACAGATGAAAATTACTTTGGTGTTACTGACAATTGATTCAGTATTGAAAGATTAAGAGTACACGTGGGATTAACGGGAGTGTGAATCAATTTTGCCTCCCCCGATTTTTTTATTGTTTTCATTTTCCCTCATCTTTCCAGTTTAAAATGAGACAAATGAGGTCGCCACGACAGCGGGAAATATTTTAATTTGTCTCTTAAAGTAACACGTGCGAATGCCATTTTCTCGAACCTCCTGTCAAATATATAAGAGAAAAGGTAAACGGGGAGAGACACGACATAAATACACTCGTATTTTATACCCTAGTGCCATAATGGATGAAATGAAAGTCAACTATAGAGATCTTGCAGGCACCACTTTCTTGAATAAGTATCTTCGGTCACAAACAGGACACAAATGGAATTATGAATTCTGAGGTATGGAATCGCGTCTACAAAACAGTGTTTGTTCACATTAATACACTCCATTTTGGTGTGCACGCGGCTTTTGCATCAATTAATCAAGAAAATTTTAAAAAAACTTGAAGTTCTTCGGTTCCTAGCTTAGACATATTAGGTGCTAAAACAGCAGAAGTCATGTATCGAATAAACATGTTTCGAGTGAGAAAATATGAAACTACAGACATTGGTAATTCACAAAAATGCAAAGAAAATACAGAAGAAATATGAAAAGAAATGTCCTAGAGGCAAGGGAAGAAACTGAAGATGATGCAAGCTATTTTCCAGGCACGCATTAGGAAGAAAATATGCAAACCTGTTTCCTTGAATTTTTTTCATAAAAGTAACATTTTCTGACAAACATAGAAAAATTTAATTCTGTAAATATTTGAAGTAAGGTGTCCCACACACGCTTAAATAAAAATATTTACAAAATATATTGTACTTTGTATTTTATTAGAACTAATATACAAGAAACTAACTTAATAAGGAAATAAATTAATGCGAACTTGTCATGTAATTTTTTATTTCATTAAAAAATATCGTTTTTGAAAATTTCTTTATTTCCGAGCGTGGATAAAGCATGTGTGTATACATATGTGTAAAAAATCACAGTGCTACCTCTAACATGTTGCCAAAAAATGTACCTTCAATTATCCATATTTTTAACAGGGACAAAATAGGAAATTCATTCTCCCCTTAAAGGGTATGTAAACTGAGCCTTCATACCCGCTCTGCGTCAACCAGGATAAATAACATCAAGTCCATAATAGATTTGCCCAGAAAATACAACACAAAAATAATATTAATACAATTTCATTGCTTCCTCTCTTTTTGAGGCAATACCATATCCTCTACTTTATCTTTACATCTCTGACTTTCCCAGAGTTATTTATTGAAGTAACATTGTTTCTTATGTATGAAATTTATTTCATTTAAAATCTGGACGCCAGGATATTTATTAAAATGATATCAGACATGCGAATTGAGTTAACTTGTAACAACAGTGAGACGAATTAATTGTTTAGGTTATGCAAACTAGTTTAAAAACATTATTTAATTAAATTCTACTAATACTACGAAAAACTAATTACAATCATATATATATATATATAATTTAGCCTACCATTACCATGAAAATTACCAAATAATAAGTTCGTGAGACAAATTGTTAAATCTTAAGATATATGAGGTATTTTCAAGACCAAGTGCTTCAAGTTTGAATGGCATTTGTACTTCACGACCCGCGTACCAATTTGGTTCAACTTCCATTTATTGCATTTTCCTCCTCCCTCCGTGCACATGATTAAACATCAATTTAGTGAATTTTCCTCCTTTTCCCCTGCACATATGGTCAAGAATATTACTTGCAAAGTAAGGGTAGGTTTGACCGTATTTGTTACGCAACACAGATATAAGGAGATTAAAGGTATTTTCATAATCCTTGAATGTGATCAAAGTTATTGACACTGTACCACTCCCTTAGTTGAAACCGTACAGATGCCATTTGTAAGAAGTGTTAATAACAATTACCCTTTCTTTGTAGTGTCTCCTTCGAACAACTCCAGTCAGCAGAGCGAATATTTAAATCGACTGCTCTTCTCAATAAAAGTGAGCTAAAATGTCTGCCCGAAAAATCTTCTTATATAAAGTACTATAACGGTTCAGTAAGATCATTTCAATAAAGACATGCATTGTTTTTTCATTTAACGACCAGGGAATTTTCGCTCACGTGCTAATTTTCTTTCCTGAGCACTTAAGCACAAAAGACTCCCCTTAGAACATATTTCTGAGCGCACCCGGGGAAAAAAGGCGGCGCTGCGAGGAAGAGGTTAAGCAGCATTGACCTACGCTTTACATCAGAGGGAACAGCGACAGCGACGGCGGCGGTGGTGATGGTGATGAAAGAGATGGTGATGAAAGAGATGGTGATGGTGGTAGTGACGGCGGCGCCGGCAGCGGCGGTGGCAGCGGCGGTGCCGGCGGCGGTGGCGACGGCGGTGGCGACGGGGGAGGGTGGGACGTGGGCAGCGGTGGCGACGGTGGGACGTGGGCAGCGAGGGTGGTGGAAAGAGCTGCGGAAGTGGAGATGGTGTGCTGATAGGGGAGGAACGCATTGATCGAAATAACACAAGCATGGTAAACACTTATTTCATGGTACATATTTCCCTGACTTTTTTCAGTTTCCGGAGCATTATTTTTATTTTTCACTGCTAAGATTTGTAGAGTTTTTCGCACTACTTAAAAAATATTAAAGCAATTCTGATTCTATTTTGTAAACTCTCATTCATCAAGATAAATTAGAAATTAAAAAAAATTGTATCACTATTATTTGCTGAACTAAAGAATAAAACCTATGTTATGTAACCGTTTTAAAATTTCCCCTGAATTCTAACGATTTTTCTACAAATTCGCTGATTTTTCTCTAACTTTTCCACAGTAATGAAATTTCCTGATTTTTTTTCCCGGGTTTCATGTTTTCCAGAAAGTGGCTCCCCTGAGTCCTGACAATGAGTTTTTTTTTTGTTCTTTTTTTTTTTTTACATATCATCACATTGCGTATGTTGTGATTCCCAACATGTATTAACAGCCGAAAAAAAAACCATTGGCCTGCAACAGGTAAACGCTTCTGAATCAAACAAAATGATTTTCCAAAACGTAGCACGCACACTACGACAAATAACATACTCGTACTCTCACGAACAAACGGCAAATAAAAAAATCTCTTATAATACTGCCATAAATTAAATATTGTACCAAAAACAGTCTTCATGATTACTGCAAAACAGAGCATAGTGAGCACTACAAAAATGCTTCGAATGCTACCCATAATATAAAAACATTGCTGTTTCATAATATATCGCGTCGAGAGCAAATATTTAATGGATGTCTCTTCCTTGGAGTCGTGACGTCGCATGATGTCAGCTGTGTCAGATATTTACGTTTTTCAATCAATATCGAAACTCACTGTTTTGGATTTTTCTTGAAGTCCCCGAGTATCTAAACAAACCACGAACATCATTCACTTGGCTGGAGGCTAAGTAGTTTCTTTTCATTTTTAGCGCACAGTGGATAAATAAATAAAATAAATAAATAAACAAATAAAATAAATGGGTGCGGGTTTGGTGCGGGGCGGGGGCCGGAGTATGGAGGGGCGCGGGGGGTGCTGGCGGAGTGCTGCGCGAGCGGGGTGCGGGACTGACGGAGGGCAGTCCGGGCAGTCCGACGACCCGGGGCAGGGCTGACGAAGCGGGGCGGAGCAGACTGGCCAGGTCGTGCGTCGGTACGGAAGGAAGAGGTGGGGTGGGGCGGGGCGTGGCGGAGTGGGGCAAGGCGGAGCGGAGAGAGGCAAGGCGGAGCGGTGTGGAGGAGAGCGGGGCGGGGAAGGCGACGGAGCGGCGGTGAGGAGCGGCAGGGCGGGGAGCGGCGGTGCGGAGCGGCAGGGCGGAGAGCAGCGGTGAGAACGGCGGGGCGGGGCGGGGTGGGCGCCGGTGTATCCCAGGAACAACGCGTCCCTCAGAGGCGCTCTGCGGCGCTTATTACAGCGCTGCTCGTTATGCTAATTACGTGCGAAGCGGCAGCCTCCCCGCCGCCGCGCCTTTGTTCGCGCGGGAGGATTCTTTCCGGGCGCCGCCCCGCCTCCGCCCCACCCGCTCTGTACCGCTCCGCTCAGCACCGCTCTGCCCCTTTAGGCGGTGCCGAACCCTGCGCTCCCGCTTCGATTGAAGGCCGCTCTCCGCCGCTGCGTCTGTCGCCGCGATTCGGATACGCCCCTACCCTCCTTCCGTTTGAGGAACACGCGATTGTTCTACACCCGCACAGAAAGCTTCGTGGAGTGGATGGTTTTAGGTTAGAGTCTCGACCTTGCGCTGATTTGCGACCCCAGTTACACTCAGTTCATGCCAGCGGACGATTGCTTTCATAGGTTCTAAAATAGCTGAGCATTCTCGAAGGCAGCGTCGCCGGGCGAGGTGTACTTTTTCCGTGGGATGAGCTGAGTGCCAGCTGATAATGCCTCGAAAGAGAAAGTAGCGTGAGCATAGCTAGAGGTTTGAGATTAAGTTTCTTCGTCCTTATTGTCATTTCAAACAATATTATAAGAATTTATATAAATCATCGAAAAGCATGTGAGAATATTAAAATGAATTGACAGAAATACTCATTTTAGTAATTCTCATTACACAATTCAAAAATTGATGAGTGATCAATAAGATTGACACATGACTCTAAAAACTGTAAATAACTGGGACAGAGCGGATCATTGAGGGAACTGACGAGAGAGAGAGAGAGAGAGAGAGAGAGACAGACAGACAGACAGACAGACAAGCCACAGTTTCTCAAGTTTCGAATTGAACATGCCAGATTCACTTCAAGCAACCTTCTTCCCAATCATTATATTCAGTATTACAAGATTCCTAATGCCTGCAGATTACAGGTAAGAACTTAAATGATTTTTTGAATCTCCTACTAGAGAAACACAAAATGAGCAGCGACTTCAACGTGCATTTGTCGGCTTATGATTATCTGTCAATGACCTTTTCAATTCTACAGGTCAGCTGCTCTCTTTAGTCGTTTCCGCGGTTTCATCTAATCAATTCCGGGCGTATGTCGATGTATTATCTTAGAAAACTGTCTTTGTCGGGGTGCGATCTTTATTCCCAATTTTGTCCTCGCGTCCATGCATTGGGCCGGATGATTGGTCTATGGGTCATATTTGTCCCCATCAAACTAGAAAATCTTCGTCAGGCATAGAAGATCCGAGATTTGCCGACTCAAAGCGAAATATCTGAAATCGAAGGCCATTTACCAGCAGCTTTTCACATTTTGTGTGATCCTATTGCATCTTTACGAAAATACCCAAAACCAAATACTTTTCTACTTCCATTTTATTCTCGTTATTTTATATTTCCTTCTTCATGTATAGAGCATTTTGTTATGGCAGAGCTCATGAAGCTTAAGAAATGAATTGTATATTGTATTTGAAATCTTTTGACAGTGCATAGTCGGTGGCCCCTGCAACCAGAATCCATACACTAGTTTGTCTATGCTTTCCGGGTGACGCTGTCAATGTTTGCTCAGAAAAACATTCCGAATCATCGGTCTTTCTGTGGAAGTGTACACATACTGTACAGTTATATTGCTATAAAGCAACAAAATGAGTTAAGCCACTCTTAACGGCTGGTGTCCGTAATTTAACAAACTTCTGTCCGTTACGACCAATTGAAACAAGTGAGTTGTAGCTAAATGACAAATCAGTTATCCTACTCAACGAAGGTATTTCTTATTTATAAGATTTATTCTTACAGGAAGGTGGTATAATGAAAAGTATTGAACAACAGGCGGCCGTATCGCAAATGACTGTTGGTTGATTTACCAACCACGGCGAAAGGCTCATTTTTTCCTAATCTCCACAGCGTCCGTTATTTTCTCCATACCGCCCTAGACATTAGTGTGTACTGTTTATGAACATGATTTCCCCAGCATTCCCTAGCACCAGCTTTTCGTTTCTTTCGAGAACTAATTTTCTTTTCCAATTTTTCCAACATCGAGTTGTCAGATTGTTTTATCTCACTAATGTTAAGTTCGTAAGTAATATTGAGTTACATTTATTTTTTCTTTGAAACTACTCAACCATATTTCAAATGCGTGGACATGAAATAAAGTCAGCTTCGTTCATCGTTATTACTGACACGATAATAAACTTATCGAAAATTTTATCGCATGTCTATTTAGTAAAGGCAACGTAATCTGTCCTAATATTTTTTCTTCCGTAGTACAACTCATCCCCTCTTTACTTACTGTTTATACTTTCTGAGTACTTCTAATACTTCATTTATAGCTGTTGTTGTTTGTACAGGATGTTTTTGTCACATTTCTTTTGTCAGACACACTTTGTGAAGTCAAGTGTATCAAAAGTTTCTGAATTCCTTACATTGCTCGAAGGTAAAGTCACTCGCAGTGAAACCGATGCCTCTATAGGCTTCTTCGCCTCATGGCCATTTTTTGCCATCCTTGTGAATGTTCTCAAAGTAGACCTTTTCATGTGTCAAAGGATCATTTCTAAAAGTAATGTATAACAAACGGAAGATACATGATCGTCTAGCATAAAGAAAATTACCTGAAGATACCAAGAGCTTCGAAACAGAAAAATTGAAGTTTTGACTTTCGAAATGAATTGCTAACGGACTTTTGCGGTTGTATATGTTTTTTTAAAATATCCTTTGTTCTATTAAGCAAATATTTCGCTAGTAGTAAAACACAGTGTGTATATTAATTATTAATGCAGACAACCTCTAATATTTAATATCATTAGATCCATTTATAACTATCCATCACAAAACAGTCCACTCCAACACTTAAAATTAATGTAAGAACATGTGAATTAACATACAAACAAATAATTTCTGCTCTCAAGTCTGCGAGGAATTGATCAACATATTTTAAGAGGAAATAATTCTTAGTAAGTCCACCATCCAAAACGTTATGTCAACGCAAATATCTGTGAAAGTGTGGTGGAAAAGTTATGGCAAAAAATCCAGAAATTTGGGTACTAATAAAGCAGTTTCATTAATTAAACGCACATAGAACTCGAGACATAAACAAGAGAACATGAGAGGCATTATAAATAGGCTTGGCATTTTTCTCTAATTGCTTATTTTATATTTTGAGGTTAACTTACGAAATTAATTATGCACACATTTCTTGATTTAACAATCTCAAGGTACAATATTTACAATGGCTTATTTCACCATGAAACCCAAAAATCTGTTCAAACTGTAAACGCCTGTTCGGTGTACTTGAAACTGCGATGAATAAACTCGAATGCTTTCCTGGAAAGAAATCCAGACTGAGCTGAATTCTGTTTTAAATAAAAATCCAGCATGAGAAGAGCAAACACGCTCTACATGAAGAGGAAGAGGCAAATAATGCACTAGCAGTTATTCTCTTATTAAAATATGCACGAGAGCTAAAGTCACGAGACCTAAAATAAGAATACAAGTTTTTGTTCATAAAACAATTATGAAGGAAAAGGTTATATTACATGGATATTTTATACATTTCTCTGTGTCTATGTGTCTGTTAACAGTTCATACTCCAGTGTTTTAGTGAAGTAGTATAAAGTAAAATAAATATAAGTAATATGATTTTCGTATCATACTACCTAAGGTATTTTCGCGTTACAAAATTCCATTTTAGTGCCTATAGTGAGAGATTTTGATCCCAAATCCTATCTAGATATAAGCTTCAAAGACACCTTGTCCATGTACCAGACCTTCAGATCGAATGGAAGGGAGAATTGGCCGTGAAGAAATTCGTGAGACGGTACTGATAAGGCGTCAGAATTCTGATAAATACTAGTGTACGTAACCTCCTTATCAGAAAGACGTCCCGTTGCGTAAGATAAACACATTTTTTAGAAAATATGGTTATGTAAGTACTCGTATGAATCTATGTACGATGAGGAGGAGAGTATATAGTGTCAGAACGCAAGCTACAATGTTCAGATTGTAACGTAATATTACATTATTAAGGTTGATCAAGAGTCGACATTCACATGAAACAACTCTACTATCTAGCATAGTATACAACCATCTAGCGTAGTGAGGCAATATTGGTTGTAAAAGCAGGGGTCCGCAAATACGAGTATTTCTCAGTCTGAAATGAGAATACGGACATGTGCTTCTGTCATATTTTCATAGCCGTTTTATTTTATAGCCATGAATTGCTAAGAAAATCACCGACATGAATCAGCATCTATATTGTATATTGGAATGTGGATAGGAGTTTCCTCTCAAGCCGTTAAAGGAAAACTATCGAATGTTTGGTCTTCTAACAAAGTTGAGGTATTTCATTGTTCAATGTCAACTAGCATTTTAAAACCATTAATGAATAGTTTATAGTTCCTACAACTATCAGTGGTGCAGTAAAAGATGCAACCATTGTAGTGTGTTACAAATACTTCAGCAAAGAAATCTATTATTTTGTAAAACCCATAAAAACCTATAATATGTACGGGAAAGTTTTAATTTTTAAGTTAATTTTTAATTTTTAGAACATAAATATGCGGCTCCCAATGAAACACTTCCGAGAGTTAAAGGCGTCAGTGATTCTGAAACCTTTAAGTTTACTCTTTTATAATGCTTGTCTACACACACACACACACACACACACACACACACACACACACACACACACACACACACACACACATATATTAGAGATGAAAACTTTCGAAACCCAAATCCTCATTCTAAGAAAAGCTGCTGATTGACAGCATTATAAACAAGTTAAAGAAACACGTGAATTACTTTGCTCTTTTTATTTAACACTTTTATAACAAGTGAAATAGTAGATTTCACAAGAAGTGCCCGAATCAACCCGCATACGTGTTGCTTATAACCCACTGCTTTTTTATTGCTTTGTGAAGATGTTTTGCACACGCTTTGCGATGTAACACCGTCAGCTACACACTTGAACTTCGGAAGACAAAATTCACAACGAAAATTATAAAACGAAAACTGTCGAAAGAATTAATTCTTCAACCTATTGTATACACACAATACTCTTTTATCCTTTTTTTTTTCAAACGTAATGTACTAGTGAAATATATTACCGACAAAAATACAAATATAAACTTACTCTAATTATGCAATTACCTATGTATTAGGCTGCTGCTGGGGGCCGCAGGCCAACTAAAATACATTTTTGAAAAGTGTTTAGGTTTCCTTGTCACAAATCTCATTAAAGAAATGAAGATATGTTTAGTTTGAGTATTGCCTAGACTACACAACTGGAAAATGAAACGGCTACAGTTATTTTATTTCATTGTTTATCAACAACTTTTTGTACTTGAATAATATCTTTGGCATTCTAGAGAATCTCCAACATTTTTAATCAATCGAAGAACAACTTAGGAATTATATAAAAAAAGTTTCGTTCTACACACCGGCACATTGGATGAACAATTTTCTTCTCAAGCGCCTGATCTGCGGTATGCATTCCGCTCCAGCGAAGGATTTTCCAGAAAGTACCATCGACTGTGCAGGCAGGCCCACCCTTGCGGATCCTCCGAACTTTCCTGTTTCACCCCCCCCCCCCACGCTCCCAAAAGCTGCGAAAACGCCAACCCCTCTGAAATATGCATTCAGTTAACTTTTCATCCGCTCGCAGCGTCTTAATCATTATTTTTTCAGGGGTTTGTTCCGGGCTCGTTATCTATATACTGCTCCCGAGTCGCGGGGAGGTCGGAAGCGAGGCGGGGATGAATATTTATATTCGCGGGGTCGTATCATTCGGCCGCAGAAATCCACCCCTCCCTCGCGTACGGACATGTGGTTTGCCAGTATGCTGTCACGCGTCACCGTTGTTAGAGTTCAGTGGCGGGACAGACACATCCGACAGCCGCCTGCGCTCTCTCGCAGCTACACCAGAGGGGTAATATTTTTGATTTTTGGTTATGAACGTCCAAAACTTGGGCAATCTCTGCGAGAGGCTGCGATATCTCAGCGGCGACATTGTTACCATGCCAGAGCATTACCCTAAGAAATGCGAAAAAGTTTCCGTTTTCAACCTTGTCCACTTTCTCTCATTATACACACACACACCACTCTCTCGCTCTCTGTATCTCTCTCTCTCTCCCGCCGTCTCAGTCCCTCTCTCTCTCTGTCTGGTGCGCGCTTTCTCTCTCTCTCTCTCTCTCTCTCTCTCTCTCTCTCTCTCTCTGACACTTCACTATCACACAAGAGTGAAGACCAGTCTTCACACATATACTTACGTACACTAACACTCAAGCGAAGGGAGAGCAGTCGAGAACTTACAGCTTGTCACTGGTGGGGTGGTGCCACGATTGGGGATATGCCCTGAGGGGAGAAAATTGCAACGCCAATGTGTAGGTCTGCACAGGATCGCAAGTTCCCAAGGAGGAAGAGACCTCTTACGGGGAAATAACATTTACATTTACAGCATTTGATCTAAGTAGTTGTCGTGCCCAGAATCAAAAACTCACTCTCACTTGTGCACACACCCTCATTCCCTCGTTCACCCACCCACTCCCTCGTTCACCCACCCACTCCACTCCCTCGTTCACCCACCCACTCCAATCCCTCGTTCACCCACCCACTCCCTCGTTCACCTCACTAGAATTAGTGTTTCAGTATTGTGTCAATAGAAGTCAGGGCGAGTTCAATCCTGCACGCGCAAACTTAGTTCCAGTCCTTCATTGCCACTAGCTTTCAACATTCACTTTAACTATAATGTATCTATTTCAGCACAGATATTCATGTTAGCTCACATACTATCTGAATTGCCATTTCAAACCACTGCCTTCGAGGCAGAAATACCACCGTCTGGGAACCCCTGTTCTAGATTGTGATTTAGGCAGTATCATCCGATCAAGCTACTTAGTGACAAAATTCCGTCACTACCGTCGAACCTAGATGCTCCTAATTTACGAGGGCTCAGCTGCGGACGTACCTACGTCCTCTAACGCATCCTCTTTCCCTCCACTCCACCAAAAAATGGAAGCCCGGCCGCTACTTTTATAGAGGATGGAAACTGTCCATAATATCGAAGGATTGAGTCATCCACCAGCAGCTGCGTCGCATCCATACACCCGTCGATGCCGTAAGGTCCCGCCGGAGTTTAAAACTTGTAAGCTATATCGTCAATTGCACGGAACCCTCAAGGAAGAAAAACCTCGCCTCGAAGTCGCTTCACAGTCTGGCGCAAGTACGTCCGGTATTTCACTCACAAGACGTCGAGTGGATCCTGAAACTTTGATAGTTGGGAGAACAAAAGAAGGTGGATGGAGGCGGAGAGGGCGGTATTGTCGTTTCAAAGTCCATAACGCGAAGTGATCTCATTTTTCTTCTTTTGCTTTCGGGAAAAGCGACTTTGTGAGGGAAAAGCCACGGAAATGTGGAAATAGCGGCAATATCAGTTTCCTCAACGCTAATATTTTTGCGAGCTTAGCCTTTATTACGAAAAAGAAGGGTTCCATATCGAACGAAATGACGGAAGAAAATTCCAAACTTCTATTTATAGAGACATTTTCGTCAGAATTTGATTAGAGGGGTCTCTATCTAACAATTATTGGATATTAAGAATGTTAATATGCTTACATATTAACATCGGAACTGTTTCTAACACGTCAAAACGGACACAAGAGACATACCTGTGACTATCGAAGCACTCGTTTTGAACCTATTAAAGTCATACATAAAGAGTAAACGTCAGCATCAAACCTAGAGGCAGGAGTGTTTTTGTTTTTATACGTGGCCTACACGGCAGCTCATTCACCCAGTTGTCACGCATTTGAACTTCATTTAATCAATCCGGGAAGTAGTTAAGAGTGAGGGCAACCCACATAAATTACCTTTGGGACTTTGGATTCTTTTTGTAAACGGAACCTCTTACAGTAAACCAAATGTGACCGGGATGAGGTGGCCCAGGGCATCGACTTATGTCACTGCAATGCCTTCGGCCGTCAGGTCCTTGGTTCGAGGTTCCGGCGGTGCCAGGCTTTCGACACTATCTAGATAGCTAGTTAGAATTCCGCCACTGTCTGGAGAAGAATTCTAGTAGCCGTCCTCTCTGACCGGCAGTTTTCCATGGATTCTCCGATCAAACCCGGAGCAACACCCTAACAAACGGACCACGGACCTCACGTAATTCTTTCTTCCCTTTCCTTGTCCTGTGCTCACCCCCCTTTACACTTACATGCACTACACCCTCACACATGCCGAGAGTTCGGTCGGGAGCTTAGAGCTTGTCCCGACTGGGGCGGTTGGAGATATCTGGTTGGGGAAAAACCCGGCTACCCGCTAAGCAGGTCGGCGCCGGATCTCACCACCCTGCGGTCACCGGCGAATATCATCATCCTGCGGCAGAAGATCTCCGCCACCTCCCGAGGAAAATACATGCACTACACTTACGGGTGTAATGACCTTAGCAGTTGATGCGTTTGTAATCACTAACCAATCAATCAACCGAATGTGACACCGGAACGGGTTTCCCCTTCCTCTTTTTCCTCCACTACCAGGACAAGAATTCCCTTGAATTTGGGTCATCCAAAGGAAACACTTCTTTGTATCGCTATGTTTCAATTTCAAGCCGTCATTAGGGCTTTAACAAAAATCGGAATCGCGTTGCGTCCCGCTGTCAGTTTTCTCTCACACCCGCGTACCGGTTGCTCCCCTTCTACCGCAGTTATGGGTATCTTATGGGGCATAACCATATTGCATTACGTGTTTCGGGAGGGGGAAAGAAACATTGTAGTTAGATTCATGAGTAAATATTCTTCTCGCATTAATCGAGGGAAATCCTCAAACATAGGTGAACGCGGAGAATCGTCGGAACTGGGTTTGTTGTCTAAATAAAATGTAGTCATTTGAATTCTGAATATTTACAGAATTTTAATTTTGCGTAAGTGAAGACTATGACCTCCTTGAAGCAGCACATGATACACATAGAAATCAGTTTCAATAAAGAAATAATATTCAAAAGAATTAATTTATAAAATAATAAGATTCCCTTGCGCTTTCTTTGTGTCCAGAGTAATAGAAGAGAAAGAACAAAATGAACAACGTTAAAAGAATCACTTATGCAAAAGCGATCTTGCACAAATTGAGCGAGCTCTTCTTTTGTACTCGGCAGGAAAACTGAACGGGATTCGAGCTCTCCATTTTTGGGGAGGTACGCAAAAGACTTGTTGGCTGCAGGATGCAGGAATAGTTCACAAATTGCATTTTCTGTAGCGACCAAATTGAATCACCTGGCTTCATTCTATGAACGCCACTCAATATTGTTTTCAATTTATCTGTATAGATTAACTTACCTATTTTTTGCAACACGTTTCCTAGTCTAGTATTCATCACCCTGATCGCCATCACATGCCCGCAGCACAAAACGCACGCACTCTCTACATAGCAAAATATTGGCGTCTGTCCTCGTGATGTCGTGCACGACAGATCCTGAATCATCGACATTACTATACACTGAATGTGCTATCCTTCAATTTTATCCACTTGCCGACCTCATTACTAGAAACCGCATTTATGTGCACTAACAAGATAAGAAGTATGTATGCGTATGTGCAGAAGCAGCTTCGATGGCGGTGGTACTGGCTTGTGGGGTTGTCACCAGCAGATATCTCAGCCAGTGAGATATCGTCCCAGCCCAAATAAGCTTAAAGTGACTGGGCTCCCGACGTGTGAAGTAGTGTAGTGCGTGTAAATGTAAGTACGAGTAGATATGAGTGTGTGTGTGTGTGTGTGTGTGTGTGTGTGAATGAATGTAAGGGGAGAACGCGGTACGTGGTCCCTTACGGCCCTGCTCCTGCATTCGCCTACTACTGGTGCAGGGAATCGCGGCAAATTGCCGATCAGAGCAGCCGGAAGCTACATTCTCCTGACAGGCAACGGCTGAATTCGACCTAGCTACATAGCCAGGGTGGAAAATCTGCTGCTGTCGTACTCCCACCTCTCTGTCAGAGGCGCTGTATAGGTGACGCCCTGATCTAGATCAGCTGGTAAAAAATTCGATAATATGCCCTAAGTTATGCTCTGTAAATTACCATTAATCTATAATTACACTGTTCCTGATAAGTTTTATGGACACTCGGTCAGCATTCATACGAATATTCCCGTACCGCTCACTGATACGTTTGGGAGAGTAGGTAGTGTTAGTTTCCACGATGAAACGTTTGCCGTTAAATACAATTAAAAAACTTTAAAAAAAAAGCATCTCTTTTCCCTCACATTTGTAGGTAAGGACGTCTTCTTTGAGATTTGTGGGTGTTCAAGTAACGTGTGTAAACAAAGTTTCTGATTCGCAAGATGAACTCGACAGCATTTAATAAACGATCGTGGTTTTACGATTACATATCGCACATTACTCAAATACAGGAAATGCATATAAACTAAAATGCATTCTACGTAGAAACCAAAACTTAAAAATTAAATTTATTGAAATAAAAGTAGTAAATAAAATGAACACTTATAAACGTTTATAGCAAAATGTGCAGAATTATTTGCCATTTTCGAAGTATGATGCTTATTAAAATCGATCAACATATACAGGACATGCATAACAATCATGTTTAAATAGGAAATTGGGTCTTTCATTCACATACCAATTAAGACTCCTTTTTTACAAGGGGTGCGATATCGATGTTTTCAATACATTGATATATTGATGCACACGTTTTTTAACATCGATGTTCTGGGTTCGGTGCTTATACGTTTTGTGATCGATGTTTATTGATAAAAAATTCATATCATTATATTTATGTAAAAGTTAAAATATGAAATCATAACGGAAGGTACCATTGTCAGTTTGTGTATTAGATCCAAACGTTTTTGTACAACCTTCATCGAAAAGATTCTCTCTTCCCCGAGATGACCTAAACGCCTTGGTATTAACTTCGTCTTTCCTCGTATTGCAAACATAGAGAGTCGTTTCTCAACTTTATTTTCACGAAACTCTTTACTTTAAATTAATAAACTGTGCCACTGCCAAATTAAATTTTGATGCGCACGAACTTAATGTTACAAGTTACGGAACTAGCTTTAAAGAATTGATGGTTTTTGGTCGATGTTCGATTAATATCAAAGTTTGTAAACATCGATGTTTTGTTATCGACTTCGCATCACTATTTCTAACAACAAGGGGAAAATATGCTTTTCTGAAATGCCTGAACTCATTCTGAAGTACTTATATCATTCCTACGATCACTAACCCAATCTGGGGATGTACAGCTTATTAGCAATATTAACAAAATTAAAGTAATCTAAAATATATTTCTAAGAAATACTCTAAATGCTTCTTGGTTCATAACAAATTCATCGAAAAATTAAAAATCCTAAAACTAGAAGAAACTATAGCCAAATTAGCAAACAATTTGTACAACAATGTGTATACTCCCCCCACGTACCTTCATTTTTAACATTGGAGAACATGCAATCTATCCACGCATAAAATAAAGATTTCCCCAAAATGGATTCAAACCTTCATAAACCATAACAACCTCAATTTCTTAACATAAGCACTTACCTTTCTCTTTCTAATTAACAATCAAATGTAATCAACCACTAATTCGGAGTGCAAACCGCTCATATCTTATTGATAGCCAATCAAAAATGTCATTGACAAATCTCATGCACTATTAAACTCCTTGAAAGATTGTACTGGCGAACAAGAGGAAATACATTTTTTTAAATAATCTTTATCACTCACCTCGTAGCTGCGGACGTCTCCAGAGAAGGCGTCGTCAGGCACGTGCAGTCGGAAGAGGTGACCCACGGCGGCCACGGAGTCAGGCACGCCCCACTGGCGCTGGACGGGGGCGCCGGCCGTCGGGGACGCTGGCCCCACCCCCGCCGTCCCCGTGCCCGCCCCCGCCCCCGTCGCCGCCGCCGCGGCGGGCGCGACCTCTTCCTCGGGCGCGTTCTCAAAGGCGAAGTCGTCCTCCGCCGCCGTCGCGGCCGACGCAGCCCCCGCCACCGCCACCGCCGCCAGCAGGAACAGCAGCAGGCGCCGCAGCCTCATCTTGGTCACAGCCATGCGAGCAGGTGGGGATGTAGGCGCGCCCGCTGCGGCCTCTCACTCCATGCCAGGCCCTGCGAGCACAAACACACACACGCGCGCGTGTAATGAAGAGCCGTCCACGGCAGTCCACAGCCTCCGCGTTGTGTACAGACGCCCAACTTGCGCGCTTAAGGCGATGAAGACCTGCGCAGTAGTGAGCTCTGATGTAACAGAGACACCACCTGCGTTGGGGGAAGGACGATTTTACTGTGACCGTCATTTAACTCGTTCTACACACAAGTGTGTTCAGATACGTCTAGGTAAACTTTAAAGTAGAGAAATATGTAAACACAAAAATAACGAAAAATAAAGAAATGTGGAATATGTTGGTATGATACAAATATTTAAAATATTAAAATGTATCCTTCGGCATCAATGACAGAGTCCGATTCTAATACTCCAGTGATTCTTATACTCCAGCTACGCTGTTGGAGAATTCAACCTGATGCCCTGTTTATTCTTGAAAGAATTTTTTTGGTAATTTGTAACATTTCTTTGTTTTGGATTCGCAGATGAGACCATCTGAGCTGATAGTATCTGCGCCGGCAATTTTAATCTGTTCTACTCAGAAGCGTGTTCACACGTGGCCACGTTAAGTTGAAGTCTCAAGTACAGGTAAATTGAGATAAAAATAAATACAAAAACGATTAAAAATCAATAAACACGGAGTAGGTTGGTGTTATTCAAATATTGACAATGGGAAATGATCCCACAAGCATCATTGATACCGACTAATGTCCACATTCTAATTATTCGATAAGGTGCGCAATTGGACGATATGACCTAGTGCCCTGGTACTATTTTTTTGAAAGAGCTCTCTTTTATCAGGTATGAGCGTTGCGTTTGAAGATGTAACCATTGCTGTAACATTTATCATTCATAATTGAAGAACTCAATAGGAAGTTAGTTCATAAATATACGAGGAGCAGTATTTGGTGATACATAAAATCTAGCAGTTTTTACTAAAAACGTGCCCGCATGAGATGTTGAAAATTGGTGCCTCTATGTATGTATGGCTTGATGTAATAGAGATACCATCTGTACTAGGTAGTGGCATATTTACAGTGATATTAATTTAATGCTCGCCACACTACCTCCTCCTCGTGGCGACGTCGACGAATAGGTGCAGCCCTACCTTCATCTCCTCGTGGGTCACATGGGACTCGTATAAGGTAAAGGAGGTAAAACATAAAGGTATCCCTGTGCAATTGCATAATTAACTTTTACCTACTAATTTAATGTGACCAATTGACAAACCAACAGACGTACAATACTGGAGATCTTTGCTATGAATTCAAACAACAAACTATGAAGTGGGACGTTTACGAACATTTAGGAAGGATACTTTACGTTCAGGAGGCAATACTAGTGAACCATTTAAAACAAGATAACTGTACAGCAGATCAGTACGATTTAAAAGGGATCAAAGTGTACAAGATAGTATCATTCGCCTACGACTCTCTTTCGATTTTCAGGGAGTCGAGCATTGTAACCTTCATCAGTGGAATTAGCAGAGTTCAAGTATCTAAATATGTGAGATGTCAACAGACATCTGCAACCTACCCTCTCGTTAAAACAAAAACAACTCTAGTTTGTGAGTGCAGGCAATAAAAAAAATAGTCCTATTTCGAATTCACCACGCAGTTTTCATAAAGAAATATTAGTTCCATGAAAAAATGTGCATCTCGTATTTCATTATTGATGATACATAACTAATCTTAATATTACATGCAAACGAGACATAAATGATTTTTACACCCACTGAACACGAAAGTCCTCAACGGGTGACTAAGGAACAACACACAAGATACGGTTCGTGCTTACAGAAACTCACTGCTGCCTAAACCTGAATTTGGTATTCACACGCAAACCTCTGTATTTGGTAGGCACACGAGAAGCCTGCAGAATGAGGACAAAACGTCATCACGCACGAAAAACCCTTCCTCGGCTCCCACCCAGATGAGATCGCGTTTCGCAATGCACTACTGGTATTAACCGCAAAAACAAGGCGTGAATTCCTAGGAGCGGCACAAACACTCAGAAATATCCTTGTTCAGTACACTCGCTCACAAAACAAACTGTGAAGCAAACAATAGAAACTCTACTTGCCGCTTCAGGCAGTTAGTCAGGGGTGGATTCAGCCGAACATAGGTGCGTCGTAGTTTTTTGTAAATTATTAAACTTTTTTTTCATCATATTTTATATTATTTATGTACTGTAAATATGAAACTATACAATATTATTTATTAAATAATTACATAATTCGAACATAAATATATATTTAAATGGTTTTGCCAAATAAAGGAAAGTAAACGAAAACTCTAGGCCCGCCAGTGCAGTTAGTGAGGAACGAACGACAAGGTAGAGATAAACAGCCATCATAAAGTGGGGTTACGCCACTCGAATGTCTTAAATTAAAAAGTTCTTGTTTTTATCCTAGTGGACAATGCAACAATCCTTGAGATAGTTAACACATCTAATAGCCACAAACAACGTTCACAAATATGAAAAGTAATTTTGTGCGTGACAAAACACGTAACATCACCCTTTAGCACCACCACAAAAAAAATCGAAAATATTTCCCTCTCAAGCCGCTTTCCTCGAGACAACGCCTTCTTCACCCTAGGGGCTCTAATTGCCCGGGGCGACATTTGAACGATGCTGGCGGCGACCTTCAGGCGAGGCGCCGCGCCGGGGCGGAGGCGACAGAAAAGGCGGCGGGGGCGGTGACGGCGGAAGCAGCGGCGAGTCTGCCTCCCCCGCTGCATCCAGTACCGCTGTTGGTGAGGGGGCGTGGCATCGGTTCAAGCAGTGGAGGAGGCGGGATCGCTGAAGATTGGTGGTGGTGGTGGTGGTGGTGGTGGTGGTGGTGGTGGCGGCGGTGGTGGCGGCGGTGGTGGCGGCGGTGGTGGCGGCGACGGTGGTGGCGGCGGTGGTGGCGGCGGTGGCGGCGGCGGTGGTGGTGTTGGTGGTGGTGGAAGAAGGTAGATGGGAGTGTGGGTCGAAGGAAAGGGGATGAGGCCCTCCCGCCGCTGCCTCGTCTGAAGCATTTTCCACCGGCTTCCTCCGCATCCGTCTCCACCTCTACCCGACAAATACGTCTCTGGAGACGGAGGTTGTGAGGGACGAGTCGGGGACAGCAGTAAAGGCGGCGGTGACTGCTGAGGGGACGGTGATGGCTGTAATGGCGATGCAGCGGACGGTTCGCCTACCCCGTTGCATCCTCCACCGCCACTGAAGGGCGGCGGAGGTGGTGGCGGTGGTGGAAGCGGCGGAGGATGAGGAGGATTTTTCCATTGGCTACACAGCACCCGCCTCCGTCACTGTTTTCCGCCTCCCCCTACTTCGACGAATACGCCGGAGAAGATGAGGGTGGAGACGGGAAGTGAAGCAGTGGAGGCTCCCCAGAGAAGTTGCGAGACGGCGATGGCGGCGGAAGATGCGGGGATGGGATCACCTTCCTCGCCGTCTCCGATGCTGCCCACGCCACTGCGGCCTTCACCGTCTCCGTCGCGTCCATCGCCACCCTCATCTGCGAGACCAGCCTGGGAGTAGTGATGTGTCGTCGACAAGAAAACGTCGACTTTGCCAAACATCGATGTTTTAAATCGGGTTTAGTAATCAACATTAAATTCATGAGGAACAAAACTTTATTTTTCAGTGCCCGCCTACATTATTTTTTAATTACAATTTGACTCAAAATATAGTTATAACACTTCTGTGCATGAGCAATATAAGATGAAACACGAAGTGGACGTCACTAGGACGTCAAAACTAGGACGTCAAAATCATCTCGGGCGGGGGATAGTTGCTCGATGAAAGTAGTCAGTACAAAGCCGTTAGTCAGTTACTTCATTTTTTAACTTTTACAAAATTGTGATTAAGAAAATTTTTAATTCATGAACAAAACATGAAAATTTAAAAACATTTACCACAATATATCACTGTTCAAACAACATCGGATTCAATAAATCTATTTCGCAATCCTACATTGGGGGAGGCGGGTTCTTCGAATTGCGTGGAGACGCAAGAAGGCCACGGAGGCGAACGCGTCAGACCGGATGAGCGGAGTCTGTGGCTCGGGGGGGGGGGGGGGGGGGGGTCAGTCAAGGGAGCTGTCGGAAAGCAAGCGGACGAGGTAAACGCGGCCGAGGCGATGGAGTTGGAGGCAACGGGACTGGGCGGGGGACAGATGAGGCGGTGAAGACCATCTCATCGGGAATAGTGGAGGAAGCGGAGAAGGCAGTGATGGCGGAGATATGGTAGTGATGGAGTTGGGTGGGATGATGGCGAGGGAGGATTTGGAGGTGGAGGCAGAGGCAGACACGGGGCAGTTAGAAGAGTCGATGGTGAAGGAGGCGCCGAGAAACGAGGAGGAGGAGAAGCCGAGAGGAGGAATGGAATGGAGGCAGTGAAGACACGGTGGAGGGGAACGCTAGATGTGGTGAAATCACTGGAGGTGATGGATGCAGCTGATGACACGAGGATGACGGGGACCACGGTGACAGCGGCGGCGGCGGCGGCGGCGGCGGTGATGGTGGTGGTGGTGGTGGTGGTGGTGGTGGTGGCGGCGGCGGCGGCGGTGGTGGTGGTGGTGGCGGTGGCGATGGCGGTGGCGGTGGCGGTGGCAGCGGGGATGGCGGCGACCGTGACAGACGGGAGCGATGTCAGCGGTGGGGGCGTTGGCGTCGGCAGGAGCAAGGAAGCGCCACCGCCCACCCACGTCGCCCGGGATGTCCCGGGCCGCCCGCTCCGCCTTCTGCGCTCCCTGGCGGCCGCCCCGAGAATTTGTCGCCTCTTAGCTTCTAATTAGGCGAGCGTGACGACGGAGACAAAGCGCACGCCGGGGCCTGAGCCCGTGCGAGGGCGCGCGCGCTGCGGCAGAAGCCTCGGCGCCCTCGCCCTGGCCCTCACGGCCTCGAGACGACGCGACGTCCGCACTCGCGATAAAGAGTAAACTCCGATTTTAATGGAGTGTTGTCTGCCAGATCGGCAGTGACACCGTTATCCAATCAAAGCTTCAATACTTTTTTTTTTGCAACGGCGTTGGCAGGATTTTTGACACTAGCTAAATAGGTCGATAGAGTCGTTCTCTGGAGCAGAATTCTAGCGGCCGGCTGCTCTGATCGGTAGTTTTCCGTGGTTTTTCCTATCAACAACAGGCGAATGCCGTAGTAGCACCCTAACAAACGGGCCACGGACCGCGCACGATCTTTCCCTCTTCTTCCTTGTCCTAAACTCATCTCATTTACACACGCTTATGCTAACATGCACTACACCACACATGCCCGGAGATCAGTCGGGAGCTTAAGGCTTGGCACGTCTGAGGCTACATTCCCCACTGGTGGGAGATCGCGAGTGTGAGCAGGGAAAAAACACCGAAACTCACCGGATATAACATGCACTGCACTTACAGTACTAATGTCATCAGAAATTCGTGCACCAGGAAACACTCGATTGGAAGACGGATAGTTTGGTAGAGGGCCGCTTCCACTGCTTCTCGCCAGTTTAATAAGCCACACATTTACTGCCCCGTAAGTTGACATTCAGATTTTTCAGTCACTTCACCAGCTGATGGGGGTCATATATCATCGAAAACTCGGAATTAGTTTTTGAAATGACTTTGAGTATCGGAAGAAGCGCTACGGACAGGCGTCACATGTGAAGTTAAGCGAGCTTTCACGACGGCTTTCTGTTACGACGATGACGGCTCGATGTCTCAATTCGAGTCTAATGGATTATTTTCTCTGAGCACTTTTAGAATGTCATTACGCTGTGCTCACGACGCGTCATGCGGCACCTGAGTACTAATTGACTCCGCTGCGCAGCGCCTTCTTTTTTGAATAACGGGTGTGCGCTCGAATGGAGAGGAACCCCACTCAGCACAGCCTGCGCTGCCACCTCACCCCCCTCCACAAACACACCTTTCCCATCCCCACCGCTAACCACCACCGACAGCGATGTCCCACCACATTATTACCGCGTCAACACCACCACACACTTCGTCACCAATTCCACCACAACTTCGTCACCAATTCCACCACCACCACCACAACTACGCCAATACTAACATTACCGCCATCTCCGCTGCAGCACCTTACTAATGATGACAAATTCCTGGCAACAGCCCGTAGCGGCGCCGGCGGCAAACTCGATTGGATTTGATTGGATAGATTGATTGCTCCAGGCACGTCAACTGCAGTGAAATTTAGTCCCGTTAGTGTAGTGAATGTTTTAGCGCGAGAGGTAGCACTGCTCCTCCACTGCAGGGTTCGTGGCTGACCTACACGTCGGGTATGCCCCTTTCAGATATCTACGCAGACAAGGCCTGCCCAGCCGGGGCAAATTCGTACTCCCGACTGGTCTAACGACATGTGCGGCAGTGTGGTGAGTGTAAGTACATGTGTATGTGGTTAAGGGGAGAGGAACGAACAAGGAAGAAAGATAGATGGCGGCGCGCGATTGTTAAGGTTCTGCTCCGGCATTCTCCTGAAATCCACGGAAAACTAGCGATCGGAGCAGCCGGCCGCTAGAATTCTCCAGGCAGCCTTTTCAATCGTCTTAGTTAACTCGAAAGTGTCGAAAATCCGCCACCGTCGGGACTCGAACCCTAGAACGTTTCGGTCAGAATCGCTGCAGTCATAGCTTGCAATGCTGGCTCTGAACTAAACTCAGCCGGTCGACAGTCTCGGGAGAGAGAGAGAAGGCGGGTCCTTACCCAAGTAGGATACGGTATCCCATTCACCAATACCAGTTATCGCTTGTTTGGACAGGTCGCTCCTTTCATCTGTTGGTTTCGATACCAAGGCAACAAGATAGACTGTAACTCATAGTAGCAGAGATTGAAAACTCTGGCAGGCATGGGGGATTCAGAGAAGCAAGGAGGAGTGCGGGCTTTCTGACACAACCACATTTTTTAAATTTTTCATAAACAAGCAGTTTAAATATTAAAAACCATTTTAACTGCTGGTTTTGGTGGCAAGGGAATGGCTCTCCTGTCCATCCACCTTGCATTCCTTGATCTGCTCGATAGTAATTTGTATATTCGCGATAGATGGAACTTGCGTATTGCTTCCTATCCAAACATGGCGATTCCGTGAAATCCACGAAGGGCAGGATGTTTGTAATACCTATAATTAGCTGAAATAGCACAGAAATTAAAAGCTATTACAATTTCGATGCAGATACGTCTGATAAATAATGATAATATGAACAGTTCGATCGATAATCAATATCAATCTATCAATAATAGTTAGCCAGATTAGTGCGATATGCAAGAGCTTACCTGAATAAGCTACGTTTCCAGAAATTTATCAATGCGTGAGAGGCTTTAATGATTCAGTTTGATGGAATCCGAATACCCAAAACATATTGGCTAATACAATCGCAAGCAGTATTTTCATAGAAGCACTCGCAGATATTACGATATCATAGATTTGGCAACAAGGTTTGAATCACAACTAACGGACAAGAACATTTAAGAAATATGTTGCAGAAATTTGCGATAAGAAACGCGGAAGTGAAGAATCACAGTTATGAGACGTTTTTCGATAGCAATACACACGAAAATTCAGGAACCACTTCCTATGCAGAATTTACAACTACCACACCCAAACTTCGAGATGCTGATATATTCGGATATCCACACATTGGCGCAGAGACGAACATTAGCTGCTACAAGACGTAAAACTATGAAACTATTGAACTTCCGCTTGAACATCGTCGACAGTGTTAAGGAGCATGCCACAGAAAATCACACGAGATCACAGCCTCGGTAAGAAACACACGATAACAGCCTCAACGATAACACACACAGTTTTCTCAGGTCAATATGCGGAGTCTACAAATATCACAAATTTATAGAACTGATTCATACCAGATATCGATACGATAATATTTGTTCAGATGTCAGCGACCACCAATCCCTAAGACTCGCCGCAGAATGTAACCAACAGGTTATACTGTTTAACTCCGGTAGCAGCGGGACGTTCACGAGAAGACCATGGGGCAGAAATTATACTGCAACTATCACTTTGTCAGCCATAGAAAGTGATGAAAAGGGACGGCTTTGTTTATAATTTTATTCATCCTGCGAATGTATTAAAAATAACATACCTAGGATTTTCAGTGACGAATCCAAAACCGGTGTGGCGTATCTGCCGTTCGTCTGGAGCCCGGACGGCGATTTCTACAGACAGCAGCGACCATCATCTGCTAGAGAACGTCGTTGAACGAAACGAGCGTGTTGAACTGTTGAGCTCCAGCACCAACGGCGCGGCGGCGGCCTCCGCCGGCGGGTACGGGCGCTTGAGGCTGCGCTGCGAGCCGGGAGGGGGAGCGAACTCCGCGAGAGGAGGGGGCAACGAGGTGGGGGGAGGAGGAGGAGGAGGAGAAGAAGAAAGGGACGGGGAGGGGGGAGGAGCAACCGCGGAATCGTCACCGCGTGAGTCAGCGCCAGCGGTGGAGGTGGCGGTGGGAGTGGCACGACGCGGCGGCCCGGGTGGTGATGATGAAGGCGGCAGCGGCGGTGGCGGAGGTGGGAATGGTATAACATGGGGGCTGAGGCGGTGGCGGTGGCGGTGGCTGTGGCGGTGGCATGACACGGAGGCTGAGGCAGTGGTGGTGGTGGTGGGGATGGTGGTGGTGCTGCTGCTGGTGGTTGTGGTGCTGGTGGTGGTGGTGCAGGTGGTGATGCTGGTTTTGGTGCTGGTGCTGGCGGTGGCGGCTGTGGCGGCGGCGGCAGCGGCAGTGGCGATGGCGGTGGGGCATACGACTTGGTGGTGGTGGTGGTGGTGGTGCCGGTGGTGGTGCCGGTAGTGGTGCCGGTGGTGGTGGTGCCGGTGGTGGTGGTGGTAGTGGTGGTGGTAGTGGTGCTAATCAAGTTGTGCCGGTGGCGGTGGAGGTGGCGGTGGCGATGGCAGCAGTGGCGGTGGCGGCGGCGGCGGCTGATGCGAAGCGCAGGCAGAGGCTGTGACGGTTATGGATGTGGCGGTGGGCGTGGTGCGGAGTGGATGCATGGAAACCGCGCCGGCTCCGACTATGAATGGAGGCGGCCTAGCGGGCGCAGCGGTACAAGAAGCGATTAGCTGCAGCGGCTGCCTGCCGTTGTGAATAAAATTAGTGCCCAGACCAGGGCCTTTCGGGCGATGAACGGCGAGTCCAGAGTCCAGAGGCTCATTTAAAAGGCATTGCCGTTATTTAAATTATTGTGCAAAATTAAAAAGAATCTTAGACATGCGGATAATAAATTTCAACGCTTCCATTCATGTGCATTTTTAATATTTTTATTCCCTTTATTTCAGTTTGTTGAATTGTATTATAAACGTGATTTTTAATATTCTAGTAATGCACATATACTATTCTCTGGCATTTTACTACAAATGTGGCACATATAAGTTTCAAAATTTTAATATGTATATCATCAACACCTACGGTTTAAATATTTATCATTGATAGAGTGTCGGTACTTCAGAAAACCGTCAGTACTGTAGAATACAAATTGTTTTTCTGTAACAATGCACTTAATTCGAAGATCTGAATTCTGCAGAACATGTAGATATTACGCGCAAAAGTTTCTATCTTTAATTCTGAAAGAATTACACACAAAATCGTAAATTCAAATGAAACTCAGTCAAACTTTTTGTGATTACGTCCCCAAAACGTGAATGTCATTTGTAGCACATTGAAACATACTGATGCACGCATTTTTTCACGCATCCCCTTTTGTATCAGCAATTTTTGTTGTTTAAATACGAACAATAACACACAATCTCTCTTAGAGGCCAATACTCGGATAAGGGATGTTTGCACGGATGTACAAATATTATCGCAGAATTCATTGGTCACTTATGTCTGCCACTGGGCAAATAATTACATCGGTGCAATGTTGTTCCACGATGTAAAATAGTCGCACGTTGGGTAAACTGATGCCAGGTAGCAAATAAAAGAATTTACGCAAGCAAGGAATTGGAATGTTCGTATTATGCCCTAATTGTAACGTTGAAAGGCACTCTTAGATATATGATTTCAAATTTGAGTGTACTGATGTTGAAAATTTGTTTCTTTTTTCCTACCTGTTTCTTTATAATAAAAAATATTCAACATATGTCGCGATGACGCGGTACATTATCGCAACAACCTCGATTTTTTTATCACGTCACTGCAGTGCACCGGCAAGACGACGATGCTCCTAGGTAACAGCAAGGCGTACCGGCGGCGGGAGGAGAGCAGCGATCCGATGAACATGACGGAGGCGGCGGCTGCGGCGGCGGCGGCGGCGCGGCAGCAGTGCCCACGCAGGCGTAAGGGGTTGCGGGTGGGGCGATAATTAGCAGGGAGGAGTCTCTCAGAGCCGCCGCCGCCGCCCTGCCGCGCCCCGCCCTCTCGCCCACGCAACCGCCTACTCTCCCGATAGCACCCCCTGGCCACCCCTTCCCCTCCGCGACCGTTTCCTGCCATCTCCACCTTCACTGCCGCCATATCGCCATTGCCACAGCCCACTCCCGCCGCCTCGCCCCCTCCTCCGCGTCGCTGCCGCCCGCCTTAGCCTCTGTCTCCGCCACCATTGCGCCCCCATCGCCGACACCATTGCCACCGCCACCGCTACTGCTGCGAAGTGGGAGGAACGAGGGGAGCAGATGAGACCGCGCCCGCACTTCCGGCGGTGGCGGCGGCGGCGGCGGCGGCGGCGGCGGCGGCAGCACGTGCGCATCCGCGCTCCGCCGCCTGCCCCTCCCCCGCCCGCGCCGCCACGCCCGCGCAGTCGCAGCCGCAGCCAGCGGCCTGTTCCGTTAGCTACCGCTGCAGGAACCGCTTCGGTGTATTGCTCCCGAGGGAAAGTCTTCCTCGGATGGACTCAGCCTATGATTGTTCCGGCAACCCAAAACGTACTCGCATCACAGTCTGGTGAGGTACATCCTGAAGAAACCGAGTTGTCTTTTCTACTGGATCTACAGGTTTTATGGATCTACAACTCTACTAGAACAAAATGCTTGAGGGAATCAAAGCACGAAATACGTACTTCAATGTTTCTCATCAACATGCATAGAGATACATTTGTTCATTGTTTGGATTTTTATGAAATAAAACACACTTATTGTTATGAAATACTTTCAGTTTACATTGTCGGTGTATTGCTTCTTAGGGGAAATCTTCCTCAGATGGACTCAACCAATGATTGATTGTTCCAGCAACCCAAACGTACTCGCATCCTCTGACTGCTGATATACATTCTAAAGAAACCGAGATGCCCTTTCTACTGGGAACTGGTCAACTGAATCTACAGGTTTTCTGGGAATTAAAAAATGCTCGCGAAAAACTACGCACGAAATATGTGTTTCAATGAGATTGAGATACATTTGTTCATTGCTCATTGTTTGGCTTCATATGAAACAAAACGCACTTATTGTTATGAAATACTTTTAGTTTACATCCTGGGTGTATTGCTTCTGAGGGAAAGTCTTCCTCGGATAGACTCAACCCCAGTGACAGTCGTACTCGCATCCACAGACTGCTGATGTACAGTACATCCTCAAGAATCCAAGATTCCTTTTCTACTGGGAAAACTGGTCTTCTGGGTGTACTGGGAATAAACGAAACGGTCATGAAAAATGAAGCACGAAATATGTGCATAAACGTTTCTCATCAGAATTCATAGTGATATATTTGTACATTGTTGAATTCTTTGTTTTTATGTACTAAACCACATGTATTATTACTAAATATTTTCTGTTCACATTCTCATTATACTGTTAGTAATCTCTCTAAAACCACCACAAAAAACTTAGTTATAGCGCTAATTTCTACATAAACCTCACATTCGTTTTGGTGTATTATGCAGAGGACAGTGAAAATGTCTCCCGCAGGAAATTCGTTGATGAAAATGAGTACGAATATGAATTTGCAATTTGCATATTGAACTTTAATATTCTTCTTTTGTAACTCTCTGTCTATACTTTATAAAATACTAAACCTTAGATTGAAAGAAATCTTAAGAACGATCTATTTACAAATAGTTCAAAGTTTTAGTCATACGGACCGGAAATTGAACCCGGTTATTCTGGATTACGCCCACTTACTTTTACACATTGCGACCAAGATGACAAATGTACCGACCATTTTCAAAGGTCTGATTATTAAACCAACAATTTTTTTATCTATTTCGTAATTCAAAAATTGTCCTATACAACGTTAAGCATAAGATATCCAAAACACAAGTTGCAACTTTCTGAGGAAAGGCAAAACAGAAGTACAACTAAACATATAAATCCTAACTTCCCTTCCTATTGAAAACTTATGAGTGTACTCTCTGTAGAATTATGAAGGTTTTTCCCTCCCCTGCTTTTCAGTGGCAGAGCTGTTCGCAGCTGGGGTGTCGTGTCGCGCGCCCTGCGTGTGCGCGTGAGTGCGTGCGTGCACGCGTGTGCACACGCGCCGTTTTGGGTCGCTGGTCACCAGGGGAGATCGTCGAGGGAGATTTCGTCGTCGTTTGCACGCGATTTCAGGAGGCTGCGATCCGAGACTGCAGGGAATGGATTAGTCGCGACAAATAAAATTTACAATAATGCCTAAATAGGATAAGATAAGTAAATGAAAGTAAAATAATTCGTAATCTCAAATACGTGTAATGATTAATATAGGAAAAGAATGTAAAATTTTAAAAAATACTCATAGATTATTTATGAGTATGATTTAATGGCGAATTGTTTATATTCGTACATTTTTAATGAGGATTGAAAGTGAGTCTTTTCTTTTTATCTTCCCATTCCTGTTTCTAGGTCGCGGTTTGCAATTCTATCATTTAATTCGACACAGAAATGAGATTTTCATCATTATGATGAAACAATCGAGTTGGAATCGCATCTGAAGTTGTTTCACTATAGTACGATATACTGACTTGTTAACCAGTAGTTCACAAGCTGTACAAATAAGAGTTACTACTAACAAAAATACAAGTTGTGAAAAAAGTGATGACATGACAATGAATGACAATTAAATTTAAAGAAATGGAAGAATAAATAAATAAATAAATAAATAAATATTTGAAATCAAGTACGAAGTGTATCTCTTCGTTAACATGTATTCAGCATATACAGCTTTTCCTAATTAATTTTTCCATTAAAAATATCTAAAAGTTGCGTCAAATATTAACAAAGCCTTACATATTATGGGTATTTTAAAGTATGGTGCCTGTACTTCATTTATTGCCAATACAAAACAACGCAAAACGTTATTGTATAACTTAATTAACTTTAAATTAACCAGTAATTGAAAAGCACCACAGCGGAATTTTAGTACAAGCCACGATATATTCTATGTACTGAAGTTAACACGATGCAGGTGGAGGTGAAGTAATATCGCAACTTGCCTTTTAGCGTCTGCATTTCCTAAACCAATCCCACTTTCTGTTATAATATTTTTCGTTTTTAAGACAATAATTTCTCAAAATATCTTTATTTCAGCAAAGAACAACCAAAATTATGTTTACATCCCTCTAATATTTTATTTTTCGTAGAAATTGTCAATAGTCATTTTTCTTACTGCTCCTTTGTTCTAGAAATTAAACCAAGTGGAAGTTCTATATTATTACATTTTCTAAATTGTAGCTTTAAACAGTTATTTATTGATTTTAACGTATCCATGTAATTTCCTTCGGGAGATTTTTGTAATCCAATTATAAGCGACTCATTTACATCATAATTCATGAGAATTTCAACTGATAATATCAACCGTTTCCGCAAGCATTCTTTTCAATCATTCCAGTCAGGCAGACTTGGATCCGACAAGACGCAAATGAGAAAAGTCTGCATTGCGGTCACGCGCACGCGTCATACGAATGCGAAGCAAAGGAATCGCAGATGCACGCGCTGTGCATGCGTGCGATGACGCATCGCAAACGACGCCGACAGGATGTTCAAGTGACATCGACATCACATTGCACGTTAGCTAATTCGAAAAAACGCAAGACGTGGACGGTCCTTTACATTCATTCCTCAGGAGTTCGTAATCTCCAGTAAAGGTAAAGAGATCTGATATGACTATCGCCATTATGGGCGACTCTGGTACGGAAGTAATTTTAATGCTAGTATGATTAATTTATTGGTTATTTCGTCTTACCGGTCGCGTTTATTGCTATGGTAATTAGCACCGCAAGTTTGGTATATGTTTTTATCACATGAGCTGGATGTGTTCTTAGCCCACTGCATGGTGAGATCCGGCGCCGACCTACGCGAGGGCCTGTGGGGCTTTTCCATTCAGGTATCTCCCACCAGCGTGGCACTATCACAGCCGGGAGAAACTCCAAGTCCCCGACATGTACGGATATGTTAATGTAGAGCATGTGAATGTAAGTGTGTGTAGGTAACGGACGAGGATAAGACAAGGATGAGTTGGCGCGAAGTCTGTGGCCCGTTTGGTAAGGTACTGCTTCGGCATTCGCCTAGTGTTGATCGGAGAAACGGCGGAAACCACCGATCAGAGCAGCCGGCTGCTAGAATTCTCCTCCAGACAGCGGCCGAAGTCTGACCGACCTAGCTCTCTACCAAGTGTCGAAAATCCTCTCCTCGTAGGGACTCAACCCATAATACCATCCGAACCGAGGCATGGCAGTGACATCAAATAATCTGAGCCACCTCAACCTGTTTAAAATCTAGTATCTCCACGGAATTTTAATATATTCCAAGCCATTTCTAATTTATTTATTGACGTTAACAAGGTACATGCGGTTTAGTAAAAAGTTCAAGTTTTGCCGCAGCTATTCATGAATTCAATAATATAGTCTGACAATTAATGTAGAAACACTCACAAAGATGATGGCGGCAGCGGTGGTGATTACAGTAGTAACAGCGGGAAGCCATGTACTTAATGTTCTTCTTTAGGGAAGTAGATGGTGGTTCACCAGTTGGAGAGCTTTTTCATAAAATTTCATTACCGCACACGTTTTACTTTTTGACAAATGAAACCAAGAAAAACATTTTGTGTACACGATGTTTTCATTTGATATTCTGAAGGTCATATAACGAAAAAATATAATTATTTTCACTGAGAATTTTTTTACTAAATAACTAAATAAGTTTCCTTTAATAATAAAATTTCGGGGCGTGCAAGAATATATTTGGAGGAATATGTTCCCCCAACCAGAGACGCCCGCGAATGCCATTAATTTTCGTTATTTTTATTTACACAGATAATTCTAACTGAACACTCCCAGGATAATATTTTAAAACAAGATTCTCGTGAATAAAAAGTAAAGGGTCTGTATTGATTATTTTTTAGATAACCTATTTTATTGCAGTTTGAGAGTTAATTGTTATATTCAGAGATTCAATGCTTACGCACATTGTCTGTATAATTAAAAAATAATCACACGTCACTATTACATACACTCACGTAAAATTTTAAAATGTAATTGCAGAGTACCATCCTTCTAATTTATAGACTGAAATATTTTGCTGTGACAATTAATTAAATGACGAAACATTACTGGAAATATTCAAATTATAAAATGTAATAAAGTAAATTAAGTACAGAATATGTAAAAGTTTGCATTATCTGTTGTAATATGATTCTAATTACAAGACCAAAAAGTTAATGAAACTGTCTCTAAGCGTCAAAATTAAATAATATCAACATCCGAATTCCAGTCTTTGTCTAATTTATATCCTTCCATCGTCTTGCCTTGGCCCGCTAAAGGAGGTATTAGTGGAGAAAGATTTTAAGACAACGCTGAGGTCAAACTACGTGCGCAATTTGCTACTGCGGCCGCCATCTTTTTTCATGAAAGTATCAGAAAGTTTCCTATGCGATGGGCAAAATGTATTCTGATGAAGGAATTTATGGCGAAAAATTGACGACTTCTTTTGCATGTTTATGTATTATCAATAACACTATGTTACAAAATTCCCGTTCATATTTGAATGACTTCTGTAAGTCATGATTTTTCCCCCAATTATTTTTCGTCGCATGGAATCACCAATAGAAGCATTTTATAACCAAATACTAGCACCAATGTTTATACCTCCGTCCCCGGAAAACCGTCCTCGAAAGCAAAATCGCCGTAACAATGTGTGACTAATAATTTCACTTGCTTTCAATTTCTAAGTCATTATTCTACGAATCAATCTGAAAATGCAAAATCTGAGGAACACTCATTCGAAGTTTCTCTAGGACATTTCCATTTCACTTTACTAAATGATTAAGTCAATTTAATAACTTCCACATAATTATTTACGTTTCCAAGCACCTCGCAATTTTTGAACTTTGGGAGGTGCCATTTAAAGAAATTATTTTTTTAAGGAAAGTGGAATGAAATTGGCCGTTCCAACTTTTACAAAAGTTTGATTGTGGGGATTTTTCATTCAGAAAACATCGATGTTGAAAACATTGTTTTCGTTGTTTTTGTTGCTGTTTTTTTCGCGAATAGGCCAACTCGGACTACACGTGCATCCTGCTTCAGCAAGTGCAAGCACCTTTCTGGCGTGGGGGGGGGGGACCAGCATTCCTGCTGAATTCCTTTTTCTGCCCCAAAGTTATTAGTCCTGGGGGTATGGATGATGAGATGATGATGATGATGTATGAAAGGACGGCACACACATAGCCATACACAAATTCACCCGCGGTCTTCTGGTCCAAGACCCTACGGCACAACTGCCCTAAGGATCTCGGCCATCTGACCGGCATTTCCTTCGTTTATTAACACCTTTTTTTTAAAGAGAGAACGAATAATCTATATGGCGACACTCAAAATATCAACTTTGAGTTGAGTAAATGTTATCGAGGTTCACTGCATTTCCTTTTTGCACTCCACGCAACGTCTACTACGCCACTCTGGCAAGCTGTGACCAGCTACACGGGGTATCGACACAAATTTCCGAGCTCCTTCGCGTGGAATCCGTCCCATAACGCAAGCTCGTCGCGGCGGAGAGCGACGCCGCGACAGCTGGCCTCGGGAGACGCCGAGGCCCGAATGCAGCAAGGCCTGAATCCCAGCTGCCGCTCACGTTCGACGAAGCACTTTCCGTTTTCGGCAGGCGACATCCGGCGGCGAGGGCTTCGACGCGGCGGAGGCGGCGGCGCAGGAAAAGGAAGAACGAACGGGGGGGGGGGGGAGGAAGGCGTCGAAGTGGCGAAACGCGGCGGCTCGCAACGTCGAGGGAATTTGAGAGGGAAATGGGAGAGGCGCGCGGGTGTTACAAGTAGATGTTGAAAGCGAGTTGGAGAATGTGGTGACGTGTTCTGATGATAAGGGCGAAGGCAGAGGGGCTGGAAATGAATGATAGAGGTCTACTACAGCGGAGGCACAAAACGTGAAAACCCCAGTGAGAGTAATAGGGAGTCATCACCTGGACCCCACCAACGCAACCCTTAAAAGAGGCAGGACTTCAGCTAGATACAAAACTAACCTGTAAAACCCATACACGCATCAATAACAAAAGAGTAAGAAACAAATCAATTCACTTCATTAATCAATAAACAATTCCCGCTCATACAAAACTATATATCATATATAAAATATAATAAGGACTATAATTCTCTAAGCATACCCAATACGGACAAACGCAGCCCCTACAAACACCAATAAACTAAAACCACACAAAGTGAATCAGATAAATTACAAATGTCCCTGATTCATAGGTAACAAACAACTCCATTCTGTATTAAATATCAATACAATAATAAACCAAATAGTCCGTATATCAAACAATTTCTGCCAAAACCTTGTCATATTTACCAGCAGCATCCTATTTCAAACTAGCGAACAACTCATCCCTTACTGGAATAAAAAGAAAACCAACAGATTCCCACTTGAAACTTTTCTAAAACTTTTAGCCAACCAAGATGCACAACCCAAAGGTTCTCTCCTATAGTATCCTCTTCGATGTTTAGGATAATGTAGCTTAGAATTTTAACAAAATCCCAAGGTTCTCTCCTCCAGAGTACCCTCTTCGATGTTTAGGATAATGTGGCTTAAATTTTTAAACAATCATAAGCCTGAAGAGTAAATTTGTAAACGTGTATGTAAACTTGTAAATTTCTATGATTAACTGATCGATGTATTCGAAGTGAAAGTCAATAAATACGTCGAAGTGAAAGTCAATAATATTATTATATATAATGTTGGTGGCCGTGGGTTTGATAGGAATGTCAAGGTTGCGAAGCAAGAATGAGCAAATTATCATTCGCGCCATCAGTGCTGAATGTTTTTATGAGACAATGAAGTACTTGTAATACAAGAGGTACAATGTGACCATGTGAAACAACAATATTGATGGAATCGGAGAAGGCATTTTTAGGTTTTACAGCCGCAGAAGGAGGCGATGCGGTTAAACAACTCTGTTGCGCGGACTGTAGCGTTGGACTACGATGACAAGAGAGGCACGACGTGTTCTCACCGCTCTGTAAAATTAAAGTGTTGTAATGTTTATTTAATATTTCATGGGTCATTTTGTATCTCGAAAGTGAAGTGAGTGTTTGATTCAATACCACCTCTCTCAATATGGATGACGACAGTAGAGCAGATATGAATAAAATGAAAGGGTGAAAATAGAACGGTATAACTGAAATTTCATAAATTCTAAAACATCTTTATATTTAAGTCAATATCACTGTAAAGTCTTTGTTTAATCATAAAAACTATGTCATTTAAATTGTTTATGAAATTCACGAAAATAC
Organism: Gryllus longicercus; assembly: GCA_038098605.1. Taxonomy (NCBI): domain Eukaryota; kingdom Metazoa; phylum Arthropoda; class Insecta; order Orthoptera; family Gryllidae; genus Gryllus; species Gryllus longicercus. Next base: position 4,572,297 of record JAZDUA010000021.1, read on the forward strand.
ATTGCCACTAAAATATAGCTTAAAATAAATACGTTTTTCCCAGAATTTATACAATGTCACTTATACCGTTCTGCTTTTCACCCATTCAAATAGCCGTGATAGACAGGAATAAAGCGCACTAAAGATGTCAGTCGAGAATTTTGCAGGTGATGCGTACTATAGACATGTGAAGCTGATTAGCAAGAAGATGGAATGAATTTGTTGGACCATAAGTGTTTTAAAATAAAAACGAGCTAGAATGATCCCAGTATCAAAGGGAATATCCCATTAATACATAAACAAACAAGTATATGAAGGAGAGTAAGGGAATGTGGTTGCAAGTAGCGTTAAGGAGGAAGGTAGTGGAGCTCCTACTGAACGAATGTTCGAGGTTAGGCAAAAGAACTTCAGTTTTTTTTTATTATTACTTTTTTCATTTTTTTTACTTTAATCACGTACGATAGAATATTAACGTATTTATGACGAAGCATTTTAAGAATACGTAGTTCAATTATCGAATGTATGATTGTGCTTTTCAGCTGGTATTAATTAATAAATAAATATGATGTAGGTACTCAAATGTATTATTATTATTATTATTATTATTATTATTATTATTATTATTATTTAGAGTATCGCTAATGACAAAAATTCTAAATTCCATTATGTGTCAATAATCAAGACTATTGTTGATGTGCTCTTGTTTAACATACATACTCATTGTGGTTATGATATCGTGCAATAATAAGAAGCGAAAGCGCAAAGTAGGGAGTCCTGAAAAACGAAACTATTGAAGAAGAATCGTGCCATCAATAGTGGAATGCAAACGAGATACCGTCGTCAACAGCTATTAAGGCCAAGGAAATGTCAGGCCTAGTTTAATACCCATTTTCAACTCACAATTTTGCATCGCAACACCCAATAGATAAAAGGAGAAGTCCATCTAAATTCGAATCAATGCTGGAAATACAGTTCAATTAGTTCCCAATGTAAGGAGATACGAGCAAAGCAGTAATCGCGAAGCGTGGAATGAGAGAAGATATGAATAGAGAAAGGATAAAAGACCAAAGAAAGAAACAGGAAAAGATTATTAGGTGATAAGGAGAAGGAATTACTCAAATTAAAACAAAGCTGACATTGACCGTGTTAAATTAATCTTGTCTGTAATTGCCGGGCATGGAAGAAGGGCAGACGACAGAGGTGAAAAATAGGTCCCTTATGGTTTTTTAACATAGATTTTTTCTTTCCATATCAATTTCTAAACGTTGTTTCGATATTTTACAATTTCAATTATAATGACAATTACAGTTATTTTTAATAAAGATCTGTACTAATGAATTACATACAGTACATTAAATTAAATCTGAAAATATTAGTTCATTTCACAGTGATTCTTTGACACACAGATTCTAAATCTGGAGTCTTCAACTTCAATCTCATCCCAGACAATATTCGTTAATTTCATCATCCACTGCGGGTTACCCCATTCACTTAATTTCTATGTTTTTCTGACATACCACTCCCTTGAACTAAGGCAGGGTATCCCAAGTATCGATACATCGTAAGAATCAATGCACACGCATACATTGGACATTTAGTTGACAGTAGGGGCTATATTAGGAAAGTTCCATTATGTAGTATGTATTAACCTAGTGTATTTAATTCTGCTTGGATTCTTCGAAGCGGTGTTGGGTTAGGGATAAACCGCTTTGGTAGATTGTTGAATTCATTATTTTATTGGACATGACTTCTATAAAAAAATTCGTTTCAAAATTGGAGTGTTATTCGGAATGCTCTATCTAGCAATGATTCTAGAACAGATTCTAGAAGTCAGCATTATCTGAAGTGATGATCGAACAGCAAATCTGTCAGTTTCTATTAACCAAGGTTCCTGGTATCCGAAACGACGAGAAATATATGATCGATATTTTTATTTATTATCTGACGGATGTAGTATTTTATATATTAATTTTGTGTTAATTTTGTTTATTCATTTACTTAATATCAATATGGGTGAATTATGGGACACAACTGTGTACGTTTTCTTTAATTACGAAATCCCTATCGCAGCTTTTTGACAACACTATTTTTAAAACTTATTTATTTCATATCGGATCAACTACAAACGTTTATTAGCAACATCCATACAATAACAATATTATTTTTGTACATGGGATGTTATGACAACACTACAAATGATAACATTCAATATTAGTTCCCGTGTAATGACAATTACTTGTATTGGAAAATGAGCTTCAGATTTAAACTTTCATTTCTGAACGTGCCTCAAGTAATGGAAGCAACTCACCACCGCGTGTACACGGAGAACTATTACATAATGGTTCTGTTGACAACAACTAAATTCCTCAATAATATCCTACAAAGCTTAAGAAAACGTGCGCAGATGGAATATTAGCTATATTTAGTCCAAAAACAAAACAAACATCTTAAACTTCTCTGAATGGATCAAGGGAAACTGGTCGAAAAACTGATCGAGATGGAGTTACTTAATAAAGAATTCAGACGGTAACCTTTATTGTAATGTAAGCTTGCGACGTTTGTGGCAGGCAATGACGCAAGATAATAGAATGACAGATCGGCAAAGACCGAGGCGGATAAATTAAACTACAAAAGAAACAAAAGCTTACAAAATCATAAGGCACAACACAAATAGAAAGACTTGGAAAGAAGTAATGAGGGAGCAAGAGTCTGACACGATTACCTGACTGAACAACAACCACATCCACCACTACCATTACTACTGCTACGATTATCATAACTACCACCACTATTACCACTATTACCGGTACCACAACTATTACTAGTACAACTATTACCGGTACCACAACTACTACCACAACAACATTAGCACTATTACCACTACCACTACTACATTGCAATATCGACATATCGATTTTTCCCCCAGCGCTTAATGTGAGGGCGCCCATTGCAGCAAAGGGGATTCCGAGGGCCGTGGATACAGTAGCAACAGCATGAAAGGGATGGGGTCCTAGGGACTTCCTGGACCGCAAGGTTGAGATAACATCGCACGCCTGCTTCCTTCCCGCAAAGCGCCGACGGAGCACCCCATAGAGGAGTGGCGGGTGCTAAGGAAAAAAATACGAGGCGCCCGGGTGAAAAGCTTTTTCGAGCCACATAAATGGCTTCACTGCTTGTAAAAATCGAAGGCATAACCGCACAGGAAAGTACTCTTACAAGACGCGGTCCTCCGCCGCTCAGGGAGAGCTTCTAGTAATGCGCTTGAGTAGTCGTCATTCTGAAATAAAGGGCTTGCTGAAGAGTATTAAAGAGAACGGCGGTAGATGAGGGTAGACGTTAAGAATACAGAAGCGGTACAATGAGCTTTCATGAGGACACTCAACGCTGCGTAAGAAAAGGAAACAATATAAGTAAAATCTCTTAAGGATATTACCCGTAAAACGAATATACCCGTAAAACTATAAATCAATTTTCAAGATCTTTGTCTGCTTTTCCCGAATGTTGGAAGATAAAAATAAATGGAGAAAATATCTTTATAAGATCCACCTTTAAAACCCTTAAAATAATACCTATCCTACCGAGTCAAAAAAACATTTTCGATTGCCGGCAATTTGCATTCTCTACGAGTTCGTAGCATCATTATATTTATTTATGAGAAATATGAATTTAATATTCTAAAATCTCTTTATAATATGTCCTTTCGAATACTGAAGTACGTGGAATGAAAAAAGTTTACATATGCTTGCCCACACGGGCAATGTTTTGTTAAACGTTTTTCAAATATCTAAAGCATTCCTAACAAGTATTCGTCTTATTGACGTTGGACGTTCCATTCCCGACCGACTCTATACTCCCAAATATCAAAAGATCGCACACATGCATTAGTTCACGTTGTAGCTGCCGTAGAAATACAATTCTCCGAAAGAAAGACTCGACGATGTGCCACAACAGTATCTCTGCAAAAGATCAGACGTCTTTCAGGAACAAGCAGTAATGACTGCTTTTCCTAGCAGAGGGACGTAAGCCCTTCTCGGAATCGCGTCGAACGCGCTACCCTTCGGAGGGCGACGCGATGCAGACGCGTCCGTCAGCTTCCGACGGAGGACGAGGCCGAGGACGCGGGGCGAGGACGCAGAGGGAAAGGGCGGGGGCTGACGAGGGTCAGGGCGCTGCGAAAGAAGCTTCGCTGCAGAAGCGTAGCAAGAAGCGGCCGTCCGGTAGCGCCTGGGTACAAAACCGGGCCGCCGACGACGTCGGAGGCGAGGGGGTAGAGGCAAGGCTTGAGGGTGGAGGAGGAGTCTTACATCGAGGCGGGGTGCAGATGGGAGGGACGGAGATGGGAGAGAGTAGAGGTAGGCATGCCAGGATGGAGTTGAAGTGATAAAGGCGAAAGGTGCGGAGGAGGGGGGGGGTTGGGAGAGGGTGTCTTGGTGGGAGAAGTAGAGTCGGAGCTATGAGGCAAAGTCAGGGAATCTGTCAGGGAGAGGAGAAGGCAGGGCGCAGAGAAGGCTGGGCGGGGAGACAGCAGGTCGGGGAGGGAATAGAGCGGAAATATGGCAGGGCGGGGAGATGGCTGGGCAGGGAGGTAGCAGGGCGGCGAGGTGGCAGGGCGGGGAGGTGCCAACGAGAGAAGGCAGGTCAAGGAAGAGGATGGGCGGGGAGGCGACAGGACGAGGAGGCAGCAAGAAGAGAAGGCATGGCAGGGAGGAGGCTGGGCGGAGTGGAGGCAGGGCGGGGATGTGGCAAGGCGGGGAGGAGGCAGGGCAGGGAGGGGCCAGAGCGGGGAGGGGGCAGAGAGAGAGAAGGCAGGTCAAAGAGGAGGGGAGGTGGCAGGGCATGCGGAGGTTGCAGAACGGAAAAGAAGCGGGGCGGGGAGGGGACAGGGTCGGGAGGGGAAGGGTGGGGAGGGTCTGGGTGGGGTGGGGGCAGGACGGGGAAGAGGCACGGTGGGGAGGAGGTAGAGCGGGGAGGTAGCAAGGAGATGATAAGGCAGGGTCGGGAGGAGGGAGGAAGGAGGAAGGGGGTGGCAGGGTGGGGAGGAGGAGGCATGGTGGGCGGATGCAGAGCACAGAGGGAGACGCATCCAGGACAGTGACGGTGAGATTGAGACAGCGGAGGCAGGGCGGGAGGAGGCGGAGGCAGCGATGGAAGCGGGAGTGGAGACCAGGGAGGTGGCCGAGGCGGAGACCATGACGGAGGGGCGTAAGGGCGAAACTGAGAGCGGGGGCGTTGGGCCAGAGGTGGGGCGGCGGCGGGGGCGGAGGCCCGTTCTAGGGGGCAAGTTGGCCGGGCGTCGGCGTAATCCCCGCTGGCCCGTAAGCTCCTTAGGCGCGCCCGTGACCCGCCTGCCAAGTTCGCCCCGCCCCCGCCCCTCCCCAAGTCGGGGGCGCCCGCCCTTCAGGGAGGCGGAGGGGCGGGGCTCAAAGCGGCCCAGAGGAAACGGGGTGACGATGATGGGAAGTGCGACGAAGTGTGGTGCGTTGTTCGGCCCGCCTCGTGCGATAGCCGGCCCGAATTCCGTACAAGGAAAGTCCGGCTTTTGTAGTTATTACGTTCACCAATATTTTTATACTTCCGGGACGCGCCGTACCTCGTTCAAGTGACAGATATTTATTCTTCTTTAAGAGGGGGTTCTTCTTTGGGAGAAGAACCAATTGTGTGCGACATTCAAGCCGGAACCAACAGAAAATGTGACCGACGTAGACGATGGGCATATAAAAAACTTTAAAATATTTTTTTTCTTTATTTACTCACAACTTTTATTAAAGTGAATTACGATGATTCACACGTAATAAATTTAAGTATCACTCCCCGAAAGACAAATGAATTTATTTGTTTTACGCATAATATATAATACTAATATAACAGGTTTAAACCATTTACCTTTAACGTTTGTAAAAATACTTTCTAAAGCTGCATTATAGAAGTATTGAAATATTTACATAGCCTATGTAAGATTGGATTCCAGGGGATTAACGATCAAACCATTGTAATAGCACGGAACCGGAAGGAATAGGGTGATAGAATGAAAATACAATGTTTGCATCAGGGCAAAGTGTATTCGACAGTGTTCACAACTCAAAGATGGAGGGTGAACATTCGATAGAAAAGACTGCGACACAGACGATATCGCAAAATTCGAGATGGGTAGGAGATAGGCATAACAAATTTAAATTAAGAAAAAATCAAAGAAGAGAGGAAGAGTAATGTGAAAAATAATAAGTTAAGTCACGTCGAAAACGGTGATGTGGACAAAGCAAAATGCCAGAGGATGCCTGGAAAGATTAAACGAAAAAATCAGATATACAAAATGGTAGGGGCAAAAAAAAAAAAAAAAAAAAAAAAAAAAAAAAAAAAAAAAAAAAAAAAAAAAAACACCGTATGGGAGTCGTAAGTCGTTCGATTCTGCGTAATTGTGGAAGATTCATCGTAGGAATCAGGGAGGCATCCCACGTAGACTAGCAATATACAGAAGGGAAGAGTTAAGAGAAAGAATGATAACTAAAGAAACTGTCAATACAATGCAAAAGCGAGTAGACCTACAATGGTCAAAGATTTAACGAAAATGAACGTTCACAGCAGCTGTTTGCTACCCGAATTCTTCGTTAACTGACTCACCATAGATTAGATAAGAATTTGATTAATGTCTTCTGGAGTCACAAAAAGGTACAAAGTATATAATATCTTAATACATTAAGTATTACTTCATACATTTGTTACATATAAAGTCCTGCATCAAACCAGCTAGGGTTGTTGTAGTTTGTGAGGCGATAAATAAAATGCCCAATGTGTATTCGGGTTGACTTGAGAATTTTCTTACTTACAACGTCACTTCAACTTGCGTTAGATCTGTGAAGTGTCCATTATCCGAGCAATGCTCGCCAAACATACAAATCTTCCACGAAATTATTGGCTACCCTGCCCCTTCGTATTCCCAACTGTTCTTCGCCCCGTTTAACTGCAATGAAATGACGACGGCGTTAGGAGACGCCAAGCCGATGGAGGAGGCTGCCCAAAGGTCACGAGACAACAACACCAGAGTTGGTAATAGCGTTTGCCGAAAAGGCACAACAGCTGCGAAGATGACGGGGGCCGGGGTTAGAAGTGGGAAACGTGAAAGAAAAGGCGGAGGACAATGGTAAAAAGGAGGCGACAGCGAGACCGCAGCTGGGACGGAGTATAGGAGTAGTAGGAGGCAGAGGATCAATCGCGAAGGAAAGGGAGGAGGCGGATAAAAAGGAGAGTCCAAGGGGAGAGAAAGCGGGCGTGAAGAGGAAGCGAGGAGTGGAAGAGAAAGCGAGGAGTGGAAGAGAAAGCGAGGAGTGGAAGAGAAAGCGAGGAGTGGAAGAGAAAGCGAGGAGTGGAAGAGGAAGCGAGGAATGGAAGAGGAAGCGAGTGAAAGAGGAAGCGAGTGAAAGAGGAAGCGAGGAGTGGAAGAGGAAGCGAGGAGTGGAAGAGGAAGCGAGAAGTGGAAGAGGAAGCGAGAAGTGGAAGAGGAAGCGAGAAGTGGAAGAGGAAGCGAGAAGTGGAAGAGGAAGCGAGGAGTGGAAGAGGAAGCGAGGAGTGGAAGAGGAAGCGAGGAGCGGAAGAGGAAGCGAGGAGCGGAAGAGGAAGCGAGGAGTGGAAGAGGAAGCGAGGAGTGGAAGAGGAAGCGGCGACGAAGAGGAAGCGGGCGTCGAAGAGGAAGCAGGCGACGAAGAGGAAGCGGGCGACGAAGACGAAGCGGGCGACGAAGACGAAGCGGGCGACGAAGAGGAAGCGGGTGACAAAGAGGAAGCGGGCGACGAAGACGAAGCGGGCGACGAAGAGGATGCGGGCGACGAAGAGGAAGCGGGCGACGAAGAGGAAGCGTAGTGAGAAGGGAGCGAGCGAGAAAGAGGAAGCGATGTGGAGGGGAAGATGACGGGGAAGAGGAGGCGCTGGTGCAAGAGGCGGGAGAGGAGAAATGGCGGAAGGAAAAGAGGCGTATGTGGTGTTGAAACAGGTGGCGGGCAAGATTGTTAAAGGCGGAGGATGCATACACGTGTTTATTTATGCGCTCTAAGCTTACAAAGAGGCTGAGCCGCAACTAGTTACACCGATTCCCAGGCTTTCCCCCTGCACCATCCCTTCAGGTCGCTTTACAAATGCACGCTATCTGCTAACTTTGCAAACAACATATATAATTTAAATAACAGAAAGCTATATACTAAAACTTACATCTTTTTCTTTCTTATTACAGCCCCGCCCGCAAGAAGTCCTGTGCGTGGGCGTGTGCAGGAGCACGCAGAGCAAGCCACAGGACGAGCGTTTTCGGGATAGTGAGAAGGAAGGCGTTTCGACATTACAAAATCATCGACGCCCTTAATATTGAATTTTTGAATTGAGAATTGAATATGTTGTGTGTTCAATATTTTTAAGTGATTCATATTTTTTTCGAATGAAAAAAGCACCGTAATAATAAAAACCTGCAAGAATGTGTTAGATATCAATTGAACGTACTTTAGAACAAAGTGACGAAGCATTAAAAAAACAACAACCGAGTTTTTGTCAACAAAGTCACTATGATTTTTGAATGGTCCATTCAGATAATGAAGGTATATATTCTGATAATTTTTGTCTTTGTTTTGCCAGTTAAATATGAATTAAAAGTTAATAAACGCTACCACCGTCAAAAGACCCCCTTCCCAGGGTGTCAACATTAATGCTTACTATTGCTGTTTTAAAACATCGTCAAATTAAATCCTCTCGCCATATGAACATTGATGGTTCACTGCTGCAGTTCTTAAAACATCAATGCTTAAAAATATTGATGGTTTGCGCACATGTGTTAACATCGATGGTTTAATTTCGAGCATCGATGTTTAGAAACCTCGCCGTTTTGTTGGCGATGTCGCGTCTGTGGTGGTGAGCAGCGACGGCGGCGGCGTGGAAGGCGTCGGAGGGTCTCGTGAGGCGCGCGGACAAAGGCGCGCTGTTGACAGACCCTCCGCCCGCGCCCCGGCGCCGCGCCTTGGCCGGGGGCGTAAATAGCGGGAATTGCTGAAGACACGCGCGAATTGGCCGCACCTCCCACCTTCGCCGCCCCCGCCACCCCGCGCAGCCACCGGTCGCTCCGCCCCGCGCCGCGCCTCCCCATGCTCTCCCGCCCCGCGCCGCCCCGCGCCGCCCCGCGCCACCCCGCCCCGCGTCGCCCCGTGCCGTCCCGCTCTGTCTCGCGCCGCGCCGTCCCACTCCGCCCCGCGTCCCGCCGCGCCGCCCCGCGCCACGCAGCGCCACCCCGCACCGCCACCCCGCCCCGCGGCACCCCGCACTGCCCAGCGCCTCCTCATGTCACCCTACGACGCCCCGCACCGCACCGCACTCGGCCGCATCGCCCCGCCCTGCCCTGCCCCGCTCCACGCTGCCCGGCGCCGCCCAGCTCCGCACCGCCCTGCCCCGCTTCGCGTCGCGTCGCCCCGCGGCGGCACGCGCGGCCCGCTGTGCCCCCTCGCCACTCTGCGCTGCCCCGCGCCGTCTCATGCCGCCTTCGGTTGACCCACACCGCCTCACGCTGCCCCTCTCCGCCCGCGCCGTCCCGCATCCCCCGCTCTTTGACATGCCTGTTGACAAAGACAGCTCAGCCATCCACGGCACCTCTACGAAAACGGCGAAACGCTTAAGCGACGCCTTCACAAGACTTCGCTGGAGAGCGCTCCGAAAATGCAGGATGCGGCGGAAACGAGGACGGCTGCCCAGGTGGGAAGGAAGACACTACATTTACTATGGCGATCTGTATTGTTAAGACATGCAGGGGTGTGATAGATATGACGTGCGACAGAGTCTATCATGATAAACTGCCAAAAGAGAATTATTTGCTTGGTTTTACTTTGGTCTGATGAAGCTTTTGAAAACAGCTAATCCTAATAAAACTATCATTGGCAAATATTACAAAATCTGATAAAGTATTTCCCACAAAATCTCTCTCAAACCGAAAATAAAAGAACTGCCGAAAAAATGTTGTTTTGTAAAAACTTTTGCTTATATTCTTAAACGTACGCATTTAATTCCCTTTTATCTACTTCGGTATCTGAAGCAGAAATTAATGAAACTAAAAGGAGTTTCGTAACAAAAATATTTGAAGATGAATATTATAATAATGCACGGTCCACTATAAACCAAAATAATCAGTTTCTTAATGCACACGAACTTAATATTAGAACTAATCCATGGACTCCTGTTAAATAACGTCTGGAACAGTATGTCGCTTTCGCAGGGAGAATAGTCAAACATAAAGAGAAATTTTGATACAACGGAAGTTTTTCAAAGTGGACCTCCGAATCGTAACATCTTATTACTAGAACTAGGAATTGTTGGTCGAATGTCGAATAAAAAGGGCAAAAAATAGATTAAAAATTGCTTAAATGAGAGAAGAAGTTTGAGAAAAATAGTGAATATTTCAAAAGTAAATATTCATACAAAAAATACCAAATTCACCCATTGTCGATAATGAAAACATTTCACCGTTTGTGTATATCACCAAATTCGTGATATACACAAACCGAAAAAGTATGAATATACACAAACATTTTCCTTTCGATTTCAAAAATATAGTTATTGCAGGATAACCCCTTCACTTTATGTTATTCCTTTTTAAATCATTTGAGTTGATAAGAAATATTTTTATACAATTACATTCAACTACTTTCCTAGTTGATGTAATATTTGTAAATTATTTAATGAGTTTAAACGTTTGTAGTTGCGTGGTAATACACTAGCACTTAACTTCGCTGAAAGATCTTCTCGACAGCATTTCTCACTCATGAAATTTCTGTGGGACGTTTACCGCTCAAAAGCGACTCATTGACTCTGTTAGTAACTTGCAGCGCTGCAACAGCAAGTTTGGAGTGCGAGCGAAAAGTTCGGGCCGCGAGTTCTGAGCGAGCTCAAAGTCTTAGAAGACAAGACAAGAAGAGAGCCTACAGAGAGAAACCGTATGTGGAGAGTATTTCCGAGAAGTGCCAGTTCCTCATAATCGCCTTACTTTCCTCTAAACTTTAATACCAGAGAAGTATTTCGGCTTCCTTTTCCGGAATGCATTTCTCTCGCTCTTCCTGTTCCCCAAATAAACGAACACGCCAGGACAAACTGTGCTGCAAAGCCATGTTCAAATTAGAACTCTTCGGGCAGAATGGCAACAGGAAATTAAACGAGATTAAAAATCAATTGCTGTTAATTCGAAATAATTCAACTTAATACAACAAACTCCACGAAAAATTAAAACATTACGCGTTCCAATGGTTTTGACACGCACACGAGAATAAAATGCAACAAAGCTTGTAGCTCTCAGCACCAGGATTCAAAACAAAGGATGCCGAAAGACATCATTACGTCTTTGTGTGTAAATGAACTGAGATCACAATGATGAGAGGTCGGTCGTCATTAAAAAGCACATTATACGCGTTATGTATGGTCCATCCAGTAGAGGGGTGGCATGATGCATTCTTCTCAGCAGAAGTCGTCCTTATTGTAATATACAAAATACTCAGATCAATTTTTTTTCAGAGATGTAATCAGTGGCTCACCTAAAGAAGGGATTCAGACCCCCGAACACACACACACACACACACACACACACGTCCTAGATTGGAGTACCGACGGTGGCAAGATTTTCGATTCTAGCTAGAGAGCTAAGTCACATTCAGTTGCTGTCTGGAGGAGAATTCTAGCGGCTGGTGGCTCTGTTCGGTCGTTTTCCGCGATTTTTCCGGGCAACACCAGGCGAATGCCGAAGCAGTACCCTAACAAACAGCCCACGGACTGCGTGCGAACCTTTATTTACGCACACATCCACATGCATTATATTATCTCACTTGTCGGGAACTTAGATCTTGTTCCGGCTGGAGCGGTGCTCCGCTACTGGTGGGAGATCCCTAGATGGGGAAATCCCCGCACACCGATGTAGGTCGGTGCCGGATCTCGGCAGCCAGCGAAAGAAGATTCTCTCCACCTCCAGCAAAGAAAACATGCACAATCCTTCCGGGAGTAATGACCTTAGCAGTTGCTGCACCCGGCATCATTATTCAATCAATCGCGTCTGTGTATTGGACGAGGAAAATGGCCACAGAGTAAAGGCTAAGAGAAAGAACCCACCTAAATAAACTTTCTTCACTCTAGAGAGCAACGTATGAATAAAAGGACTATGATATTTGTGTGTACTTCAACACGGTAAAGGGGGCTGTGTTAAGCGTTCCTCAAGGTCCACCCACTGAATATATTTTATTTGGTCGGCGAAAAGTGATGTTTTGAGCTCGTGAAGAGTTTCGGTGTACGCCTCCGTCGGCGAGTAACAAATGAAAAGGAATGCCTCATTACCGAATACAAGAGTTAAACGTCCTTTCGTGTCCGGAAGGAGAAGATTAAGAACAAACCTACAGAAGTCGACTCTCTCTTTAGCATTCGCTTCTTGAAAGATAATTGTGTTACGTTTTCTGTATAATTAATAAGGTATGAATTAGCTTCTCTGCCGTCACTTTCAGAAATTTTCAAGCGAGTGGTTCTCTTACTCGAGAAAAGCCATACAATTTATCTACAATAATGCATTAAGCTGCATGAATGAAACTCGCTCATTTTATACGTAAATCTCTCAACTACGATAGACAAAAGACGATAAGTACGCCCAGACAAAAATGTATTTCTACTAAAGAATTTTGGAGAATATCCAAGAAACATCGGCGCGACCTGAGTTTAATATCTTGTAGTAATATTTACACGTGTTCATTTTTTTAAACATTTATTTGTTCTAGATAGAATACATCGTTTAATATAATTTCTTTACAGATGTTGTACTGGTTTTCAAACGGAGGAATTACTGTTAGGATGCTATTAGCGTCATTAAAAATAAAATGTTCTCATTTTGGGGTATATAATTGGTAAGATGCAATTTGAATTAAATATTCAACATATACAAATAAGCAATATCGATTAACGCTGGTTACCTTATTCATTCAAAGACGCGAATTATGTCCCTTGATTTCGCTGTTTTTCAACAATGAATAAACATGCTATTCTTTACTGATATAAATCATACAATGTTTACTCAAGTTAATATAAAGAAATACAATTCAAAATTCTTTCCTATTTTACGTCCAGTTGGACATAAAAATGAAACATTCCATATTCTCGGTGTTTTTTAAGGTTTTTGGCACTTCTTTCTCGGGTCGACTGTTCGACTTCGCCGGTGTCCCTCATGCCGGGGACTAGTTCCCGCGCTTGGGGAGTAAGAGAGATTTGACGAACATGACTTATTGCCTTCACCGTAACTAGCCAACTCTGCCTCAGTTTTTGTGTATACCCAAATACTATATCCTCTGTAAAAACGTTTAACAAAATCCGATTTAAAAAACATTACTTTCATTCATCGTAATGTTTTTTAAAGATTAAAACATAGGTGGTTCACAACAGTAGATTTCTTTACAAGTAAACAAAAAGCTACTGACAGAAGGTGAAATCGCGGCACTCTGCGTGCAAATGTACTATTTACAAAGTAGTAAAATCATATTGCACATTAAACGATGTTTCATTCTTATCGGATTTCCTTCGGTGTGACAACTACTCGAACTTTGAGGAATAACAACATGCACGTAGATTAATTGCAAGCGCTCATGAAGCACAACCCTTTCGTGAGCCACCGCGTTATTCACACACGCACCCTTGTGGCTTAGATCAAGGTAAAATGCCGTAAAATGGCGCTCTGCGGTAGTGCTTGTACGAACAAGAACAATGACTGGAAGTTTTCGTGAATGTTCTATTCCCGCCCGAGATATGGCAAAATATTCTGGGGAAATACATCTTAAAGCTCCGAAACTTTTAGATTACAAAACAAGAATTATATGAATAATAAGCAAATCCCACCCACATGATTCTTGTACGCCTCTCTTTATTAATCTAGGTATCTGACCATTACCTTGTCTGGTTTTTGTTAAAAATGACTTACTTAAGGGCGGGAATATATTTTCAGCAATCGCTGATTTCTGTAACTACAACGCTGGACGCAGTAAACATATTCATCAGGTGACAGTATCAACAGATCACTACAAAAAATCCACACTCAATACATGTACATTATTTTACACCTCGCCATATGATATTAAACGATTAAATTCGATACACAAGTTTAAGTCTCGAGTAAAATATTTTCTGCTTCACAACTGTTTCTATACAATTAAAGACTATACCAAGCATCCAAAAGGAAAGTAATATTAATTTTAACAACGACATTTAGTATATTATTTACCATTTGGATTGTATAATTCTAAAGAACTTGAAACAAGTATTGCACTTCAGCTTCTGGGTCAATGACCTTCATCTAGATCAGGTAGATATTCGTCCAATTTCCCTGATCCTTGAGCAAATGCTGAGATGGCCCCTTGTTTTGCTTCTTCACATAAATGTAACTTCAATTTAACTTCTCCCCATAGCATATCACACACAGTTTTTAACAGTTTTTGACGTAAATAAATAAATAAATAAATAAAAATAAAGTAAAATAGTCAATGTATTCTAGAGATAAAATATACAGTGTTTGTTTATACCGTGAGTTCTATTATTCACTAATTTTTAGAAAGTAGATATCTTTAATAAATTATGACAAAACACTAAGACATTTTACACCGGAGTGGAGCATTGACCCAATAGGGACAAAATCTAACCCCCTCCCGCTGTAGGCAAATGTATAGTGCGTGAATGTAAGTGTGTGTGTATATAAGGGGGGGGGGAGGATAGGATAAGGAAGAGGAAAAAAGATCGCGCGCGGTCCGTGGTTCATTTGTTAAGGTACTAGTCCGGCATTTGCCTAGTGTTGATCGGAGAAACAGCAGAAAAGTACCGGTTAGAGCAGCTGGCCGCTAGAATTCTCCTCCAGACAGCGGCAGAAATCACCCGGTACTGTTGAAACTCCTGCCACCTCTCCCTAGAACCTTCCGGTCAGAAGCACAGCAGACATCAGTTACCCCGAACTACCTATATCGATATTTCGAACTGGCATACAAGTGTGAATATAATTACATGATCGTTTCTCTTTGCTATCCATTTTCCTGCCTTCCAACTCCAATCACAAACGAAAGAAAGAAGAAACAATCTTAGAGTTGTATGGAGCATGTAAAAACGCATGTGAACAAATTTGGCTCATGGAACGTAAAAGATTCGCCACATCCGATGAATAATAACCGAGGATAAACATGGTTGAACAGACGCTCCAGCACGAAAATCTGAAGGGATATCACACTGAGTGGATATGACACAAAGGGGTGGTCGACAACATTCAGCTTACGGCACAACGCTTATGGCGATGCCGAAGCTCATGGTGATACCGGAAACTTCAAAAGCATGATCTGCCACAATATGCATCTTCTGGTACGTCAAGCAATCATTTCCTCGGCCATCGCTGCGACTACTTAGTGATGCGAGATCAATTTCAAAAGATCCATTCTCAAAATTAAAACATTGATGATGAAAATACATCGTACCAACACCATCGATCTTTTTAAACATCGGCGTTTTAAACAGCGTTTGGTTACCTCAAATATTAAATTCGTGCGCAACAAAATTACCTTTGAAAGCGGCCGATTGTATTATTTTGAAATTAAAATACAATACTGAAAACGAAGTAACATACGCATCCCTATGTGGAAAATACGGGGAAGATGAAGGAAATACTAGGACAAACTGGGTAATCTCAGGTCAGAGTTAGCCTGATCGAGAGTAAAAACGCGTTTGTTCACTTCGAACACTAAGTGACAGAGGTGCCATTAGTTATTATTTCATATTTTAACTTTTACAAAATTACGACTATGAGAATAGTCATCCACGAACAAACTATCGAAAACCTAAAAACATCGAGCATAAAACATGTTAAAAAGCATCTACATCCATCACGCTTTCGTACAGCGCATTAGCTGCTGCCATCAGCACCAGCTGCACCTGTACCACCATCACCACTCCCGCCGCCTTCCCTTCCACCCTCGCCACCAACCCCACCACTGACATCGTCACCACCAACATCGCCTCCACTACCAGTACCACCTTCGCCGTCATCACTGCCGCTATTGCTTCCAGCCCTCCCACAACACCAACATGACTCACTTTATCACCACCACAGTATCCGCACCATCTCCATCACAGCCGTCTTTACAATCACCTCTACGCTTCACCATCACATTGTTATCGCCGCTTGCACCCCCTCTTTGTCACCGTCACCTCGACCACCGCCACCGCCACCGCGAATAATGACCGCCTTCCCCGTCACGTAAGGAAGACGCTTCATCTGCATTCAGAAGCGCGGCCGAGGCTAATCTGGGTCCCTCTCATGGGCCGAGGTGGGCCGTAACGTTGCAGAAGCGCGGACGAAGCGGCTCGCCCGGATTCACTTTTATGAGAATGTCGTCACGGAATTGTCTTAAGTGCTGCTTGATGAGCGCGTTCTGCATAGCTCGGGCAAGATCATCAAGTAGACGCCCCAGTTGAAATGGAAGGCACGTATTGAATTATGGAATAAGTCGTGTTCTATCTGACGAGGTTAAAGCACGCTTTCTGTGTGTGCTTTGGAAGCTTTGTTGCTAGGCGCGTTTCATTAAAACATCGCATCCTTCGATGAGCGGGCGAGAAAAGCTGTCGAGTATACTGCTCCGTACGAGTAAGTTATGTAAGTGCTTTCGAAAGTTTAAAAGAGGCTTATTTTTCTCACTCGTCAGCAAGGTTTATTAACGCAAAGCTGAAACATAAGCAGAGAAGAGAAGCAATGAAAAAAACACACGATTAAGCCGCAACAATATTATATTCTTTAGACAATTTCATTCCATAAGAATGTTCAAAATCCAATTGATTGATGAAGTGATGTTTCCGGCCACGTCAATGGTCATTAGCGATGCTATGGCCACTGCTATGGTTATTAGTCCCGTAAGTGTAGTGAATGTTCCTTTTGACTGGAGTGTGATGTCTGCGTGTACCTCCCGCGCTGGATGGTGAGATCTGACGACGACCTCGTCGGCCTGCGGAGATTTCCCCTTTCAGGTATCTCCCCCAGAGGGTCACTGCCCCAGCCGAGACAAGCTCCAAGCTCCCGTTTGGTCTGACGTCATGTGTGGTAATAAAGCGCAAGCAAGTACGGAGTGAGGACAAGTCAAGGAAAAGAAAGAAATGGTCGCGCGCGGTTCGTCGCCCGTTTGTTTCAACATTCCCTGGCATTGATCGAAGAAACCACGGAAAACTACCGATCCGAGAAACCGGCCGTTAAAATACTCCTTGACATAGCTGCTGAACTCTATCTAGCTATTTAGCTAGTGTAGAAAATAAAAATCCATAATAATTTTATGAATAATCTGACACAAGTTCGTTACACGCAACATTTTCGCTTGTTTCAATTCATCCGTTCACTCATTCCAGTACGGTTAAAATAAACATCAATACCAATATATAGGCCTACAATAGCTGAGAGTAAATGTCAACTGGAATGTGAGCCAAGGATTTGCGATAGATCGACTATGTGAGCCAACGACTCTCGCAGCAGGCTTGTGCCAGAAGGTGGTATTATGCTCTGATTTAAATACAAAGCGTATTGATTTTTGATTAGCTAGGACGCGATTATTCAATCGGGAGCTTCGTTACGACTTAAATTTTAGATACTGAATACCGATCCCGCGTCCCAACTAATCAAAAGTCAATTCGCTCTACGTTTAAATAGGAATATATCTCTAAAGGTAGAGCTGAAAGGCTCACTGGAAATGTTCCCTACGATACGTACTTCTAAGATAACCTGATAAAAGGAATCTGTGGAATTCGAGAAAGGAAACGGAGATCTGAAAAAAAACAGCATTTCTTCTTCTTTTCCTTCTAGTTTTAACATTTATTTCTCAATAACACCATGAAGAGGCACATTTCCAAAATTTACGCTTTCTAGTAAGAGTAAAAAAAAGAATTTCACTGGATTGTCTAAGAAATATGTGTTTGCTAGTAAAAATTTGATAACAACTATGTTCAATATTGAAATGTACAGTATTTAGTTAGAAAAAGCCTTCCTAAACAATGAAAACTTTTTTCCTGGCAAACTGTTGAAATTGTGGTCCCACATTTTGTGTAAGGCATTTATTTTTCAATTCATACTGTGACAAATTTTTCTCAGAAAACAACACGTTCACATTCAATCATTTACCTCGTCATTCAACAATTCGTAAACGCACATCTAACATTAACTCAAATGACTGCCTAACCTAAGTCAAGGGACAGTCTCTGGTCGCAAAATATTCTATTGCACTAGAAAGTCTCAAAACTTTAACGTAACTATTCTCGATAGGCCCTGTAAGATCTGCCAACATGTTTATATCACCTTGGAGTTCAGCGAAACGAAGATAAAGATGTGGTGTACTCGAGCCCAGTCAGTTGGGCATGGATATCACTAACAGGCAGCGAAATAACTTCTCATGTAAATCATCATACGTAATTTCATAACATTGTTCAGTAAAGTCGGGTATCACTTTCCTGGCATAGGCCACACACACGTTAAGGATACTGGACATAAAAAGATGATAAAGTAACTATTATAAAATATCTGACCCTCAAATATAAAAATTGCACAACACGCTCTCACCCCTATACCATAAATCAGTCTACATTCGCCCTTGGGAGTGTCACCATGTTTTATCCCCGAGTCGAGTAACTCGTTCTCATACAGAGGTTCGTGTTGTTCACGAACCAATCTGCTGGGCGTGATTATCGCCATCAGACAGTGAAATGTCATCTCGTCTAAATCATCACTCGTAATTTCATAACATTGTTCAACAAATTCACGTATCATTTGCCTGACCTAGGCCACACACTCGTTAAGAATACTGTACATAAAATGACGACAGTAAATATTATAAAATATCTGACTCTCGAATAAGAAAACTGCACAGCACGCCAGCACCGCACTAACGTAAACCAGTCTACACTCGCCCTTACCGCCCTGCCACCATTTTTTTATCTGCGGAGCCGAGTGCCTCGTTTACGAAGCGAGGAGCGTTGTGTTCACGAGCCAATCAGCTGGGCGTGAATATCGCTAACAGGCAGCGTAACGAACGCCCCGGAGGAGTGCTGTTAGATAAAACCCGATTTACCGCCCGTTACATCCCAGATTTTATTCCGCCACTTCGCGCATTACTGCGCCGGCATAAATCACGCCTCGCGGAGAGCCACGCCTGCGAGCGTCTCCGCCGCCGCCGCGGCACCTTGCCACCTCGCCACGGTCTCACGTATTCGGACCGGCGAAGATTTGGACAGGTTTTTCGATTCTAGCTAGATAGCTAGGTCGAATTCAGTCGCCGTCTGGAGGAGAATTTAAATCAAAGAATAATACCGCCTTCTGGCACTAGCCTTCTACCAGGCTCGTAGGCTCACATAGCTGATCCATCACAACTCGTTGGCTCACATTACAGCTGACGTCTACTCATCTGTTGTAGAACAAGACTTATATTGGTATATACCTTTAATGAGTGAACGGATGAATTGAAACAAGCGAAAATGTTGCGCATAACGAAATAGTCCCAGATTATTCAATAAATTCTAATGGATTTTGATTTTCTACACTAGCTAAATAGCTAGATAGAGTTCAGCCGCTGTCTGAAGGATCATTGTAACGAATCGGTAGTTTTCCGTGATTTCTCCGATCTACACAAGGAGAATGCAGGAGCGGTACCATAAAATACGGGCCACGGAGCGCGTTTGATATTTCCATCCTCTATAAACTAATGGATAAACATAGAATCCAATCAGTTTACCAAGATTTATGTCAACAAACTAAATATTTTTGGCAATAACACATCCCCCCTTTTTAACATTAGGATCAATAATTTTAAAATTACATCTTTCAACTTTCTCCTTAGTTCCTGTACACCTTCCTCTTTGCAACGACTCTAAATGGTTAACGGTCATGTGGCTGGACTGCACTCGACCACGCAGATTTGTTTTTGTACATATTTAATTTGGTTTTCAAGTATATAATTACAGGTGAGCTTTCATTGAATTGGGTATAGAAGTATTTATTTATTTGTTTACTTTGTATTTTTTATGTTCTTCCTTCTTTTAAGGAATATTGTGCAAATAATTTTGGTCTCGTAATTCTGAACTATTTTTATAAATAAATTTTCAGTTGTACATGACAAGGGAGACAGAACAGTCTCGGAAACATCGGATTTCATAAATTAAAATTTAAAAAAATTATGACATGAAAACTTTATGGAAGTATTTATTGTGGTTGTCCTAAATAAAATGGGACTCAAAAACATTAAAACATTAAAAAGTACTAACACACGTGTGACAAAGATCAGCGAACTATACGATGTTCAAACAGAATTACATTTATTTGGCGTGAGAAGGAAGAAAATTGTTATCTGTAGCAAAGTAGCTACATGAAAACTATATTACAAGGTGATCACAAAATCCTAGGTACCTTGGACTCCATAGTTTGCCTCATAGACCAGAACTTCGATCGCTGGGCCGTATCAGTCTCTCAGCACTTTCAAAGTATCGCTGCAGCCCCTCCCTCAAATAGCGCAAATAGGAGCGGGGCATGCCACTAGTCACGACACGCGTGCTTTAGGCGGTATCTGAGAAATTTCTTTCTAGGCGATTAAAATCGAATCGGAAAGGCAGTCCAAGGAAACAGGTTCCGTGCCGAAAGTGTAGCCACAATTCTGACGTAATTTGATGATACTTGTTGAGTGCTTTCTGCTTCACATCACGATATCCCAACATATCAAGATATAATTTTTTCGATACATTGGTATTATACTTACAAAACGCAGATAATTTTAATAAGTATCATTAATTGTGCTGCTTATACGGTCGTAAAAAGATTCTTAAAAAAATATTGTCTTTTAAAAGTATTTTCTAGAACTGTAAAATGCCATACTACTATTTTCAGTATAGATTGTGTAACTACTTCGAAGTATCACTTAAGCTCTGGCTCACAGATGTCTACTCTACTAGTTCGCATTTTCAGAGTGATTGGAAGAATTACCCATCTTCACACTTCTGCGACTACTTCAGTTGTGAACACTCATCTCTCTGCTAAAGCGTATCATACTTGATCCACCCCACTATAAAAACAGCACAATAGTTGGAGACCGTGGAGATGGGAATTGCATTGCAATACCTAAAACAAATTATTTACAAAATAAATTTCTAGAGGGATGTGTGTAATATTGAGATGGTCAAGGAATTATTTTTTCTGCATGTATGCTGAATGGTAAAATATTACGAAATTACTGGCTGTATTATGTAATATGTGATATATGGCCATAATTTTACTGGAGGGACTATTCAAATGATTTGAAATTATTGTCTTCAAGTAGATGACATAAAATAGAAATTCAAGAAGAATTTCTTAATAAAAGGAATTCATTTCTTCAAATATACGAATATTCCCCTTGATTTTATAAATAATTTGTTCTTAAATGATTTTCATTTCGAACTAGGTCAGTTCACTTTAGTTGCCTAATTATTTGGGAAACTGATTCACTATTTGATTTTGTTAAAATAAACTTGAATGTTGTTGTAAAAGGAAGATCTCAGGTTAAATAGAAAAACGGGACTATTAAAATGAAGACAAATTTGTATTGTTTCTCGAATGCTCTTTAATTGTTTGAGATACCATTTTTGAAATTTATTTTGCGACAGTATACATCGTAGCAAACGCATTCAAGAAATCGATTCTATGGAAAGTTTCACAAATTGACAAATTTTGCTTACAAGTTAGTAGTAGAATATTTAAATTAAAAGTTAAAATATTGAGCATGGTAAATTCTAGTTTAGTGAACTTTCGATGACATTATTCATTCATTTATTGATACCATTTCTGTAATTTTGAATATAGAACAATAGTCAAAAATTTTGCCGTTATGAAATTAATAATTTTTTATTGATGAAAAACGAACCCAATGTAAGACCCTCGTACAAATGCAATGAGTAACTGTTGCTCTGTATTATTACCTGGACATTCGAAGCACGTTTTGTCAAACAATTGGAATGCTTGATGAAGGAATGAAGAAGCATTATAGGGATTCAAATTAAATTACGATTGAACCCCGCTAACGTTAATAGAAAATAAATGGAAACTTCGCTGAGTAAATTAATATGTCAACGACATACTTTTATTCTTCCCAATTTAGTCTCTGAAAAAAAACAACAAAAAACAGATTATCTTCTTTTTTTCTTTCATGAGATAAATTGAATCGCTCAAAGAACTAGATTTATGTATTCTGTGTTATGTATGATGGATGTATGATGGATCTTCGATGTATTCTGTTGTTACAAAGAACAACAGAAATAATCGCACAAAGGAATGTTAACGTTGAAACGTGGGGCAGAAAATTTCCATTAAAGATTGTAATACATCAATAGCTCCTATCCACTACTTAAGAAGGTGCACGCGACTTATCACATGAAAATACTTTCTTTTGGCATCAAATATACAAAATGCCATTCTCCGATACACAGATCAAACGCTGGTGAAGTCGAGTCTCTTCCTTTTGATCATTTTTTTTCGCAGAAACGTCAACGCGATAAAATCCCGTTTTATAAGTAATGTTCTCCAGAGAACCAGATGTAAAAGAAATCGGATAAAATGGTCAACGTGAAATTGTAACCGGCATATTGGAAAAGTTAACCGCCTTCTCTTTGTCGACCACAAACATTTCGAAACGTAACAAGGATGAAAATCCACTAATTTCGTAAAACAGGAATGAAAACCGTTCAAGGACCGGCGATCTTTAGGAACTGTACGGGTTGTCGTCTGTTAAAAACAACCAAAAGAAATGAATTGCAATAAAAAAAACTAGAATTTAAAGCAAAGTTTTTTGTTATCTATATCAATTTTCTTTTTATTTCGAAGAGAGCTCTATTAAGAAAAGAATTGAACACCAGGCAGTAAATAACACATACAACGGGCTTTGTGGTTTATATTGGCCACAGCCTCGGATTGCAAACTTCCAACGGCGTCCGATATTTTGTCACTAGTGACGTTTTGGCCTAGTCACGTTAATAACTATTATGTACGACAAGACTTCGCGATTTAGTTAAGTTGAATGCAGGAATCATTCAAACATTTCTTTTGTTGCATTAACACTATCATAAAATACTGATTGTAAATAAGCAAAGAACAGTTTATAATCCTTACTTTTGATTATTATATTGTTAGGATTCATAACATTCTATGCCCAACGGATGGCTCATTGACAGCGTGCTAGCTTTTCATTGTGCGATCCCGGGTTGCATTCCCGGTCGGGGTAAAAATAGAGCTGTAGCTCTCCGTTTCAATTGTCTCAGTTTCTATAGCTATGTGAATCGATTTGGTTTGTTATACAGCATGAAAGGACACAGAGAGGTGAACAGTCATGCCATCAATTTCACGGAAACCACAAAAACAGTCATTCCGCGTCCTTAGTGTGATGGCGATTCATAGTTTTTCTTTTCCAAAGTTCCTTTCAAGTAACCAATTTTCGGTTGGCCTTGAAGGTACTGATTGGTATTAACGGAGTTAATATAGTTAACATATTGTTCGATGAGGACTGTTCACGATCAGCGTTCGCCCAGCCAACACGCAGCTCATGAGCGCAATACAGGTAATGGTTGTTTGTAAGTTAGGGCGCGTTCCGTGCCCCTTCCGCGAATGTGAAGGAAGAGGAAATTGGGATTGAAAGACGTACGGTGTATACTGTACGGCTATTCTGATCGGTAGTTTCCAGTGGTTTATCCGTTCAATACAAGGCGAATGATGATCCTGGAAGCTGCACCCTAACTAATGAGCCATGACCCGCGAGTAATGTTCCCTTTACCGTTGTTTCATTATCTCCCTTTACACACACACACAAACACACACATTCACTACACTGCCGTACACTACGGGGAGAAGAGTCAAATGTCTCCCCCCCCCTGGTTCCCACTGGGGGGGACATATCTGGAGGGGGACACCCAGCAGTGGTCGTGAAGATCGGCGCTGGATCTTACGTTCCGGCAAGGGAGATTCATTGCCACTCCCCCGCTACAGCACGCACCACACTCACGCGGCTCATAATCAATATAGTTGACGCGGCCGGACACACGAAATGTTCACTCACAGACTCTCCGGATTTGGGAGCTGCAAAAGAGCACTCTCGTTCGAAGGGTGCGGTTTGACCAAGCCTGATTTAAATTATGAAAGATATAATAAACAGAAAGATACAAATAGGTTATAGAATATTTTAATACATTTATTTTAAGGTTATGCATTTAAATTGGACAGAACTGACTCAAACACCGCGCACATTGATCGACTGATGATTCTGACTACGTCAAGTGCTATGATCATTAATCCCGTTAGTGGAGTGAATATCCTGGGAGGTGGCCATGTTCCTTCCCCCTCTCGTTACGGAGATTCGGGTAGGCCTACAGGCCGGATTGCAAGGGTTCCCTCTAGTATCTCCCCCAGCGCGACACCGCCCCAGCTGGAACAAGGATGGTAATGCAGTATGTACGCATGTGTGTGTGTGTGTGTGTGTGGGTGTAAGAGGACAGGACAGGAAAAAGAAGGAAAGATTCCACCCAGTCAGGTGCCCGTTTGTTACGGTTCTGTCCGGCATTCGTCGGTCAGTAATAGGAGGAACCACAGAAAAACACCGGTCAGAGCAGTCGGCCGCGATAATTTTCCTCCAGAGATCGGCTGAATTCAAACTAGTTATTTATACTCGTAGTTAGTCTCAAAAATCCACCACCATCAGGACTGCACCCTAAGATCTCCCGGCTTGTCTCGTTCAAGAGTCGCCGTCTGGTTCTGAACTGCACAGCCCCCCCCCCCCCCCCCCCATGTCAGCATCATTTCGAAAACGCCTCCCTCCGCAAACGCGTGAGCACTTCCTACGAACGACACCTGGGCAAGCGAGGGGCATTCGGGTCGGTCGCAACCCGCGCGCACCTCGTTAATGACGTCGCGGCGCGGCGGGCGAGCGAGCGAGCGAGCGCACTTCGCGAGGCGTTCGAGAGATCCGTCGAGGGCCGCCGCGCCGTACCAGGCCGATCGAAGCCGTCTGCCGCAGGCACAGATGACGCGAGGCGCGACGCGACGCGACGCATGAGAGTTCGGCGCGAACGAGCGCGCGCGCGCTGTCAGCTCGCGAGTGCCACGATGAGCCGAACGGAGGGGGGGAGCAGATGCGAGTGGAGGGTTGCGCTCTACCGCGCACTGGTGCCGGCGGCGGTGGCGCGGCAGCCGGACCACACGGAGCGGCCAACGGCCAGACCACCGGCAACGTAAGTGCATCGTGCTATAACGAGATATTTAAATAACATCGATTAATTTCTACCGTCACGATATTGTAAGCGGTATTGTTTAATATGCTTCGTTGCATATTATCAGACACGCATTATACACTCATGAATACCAACGTCATTTTTTGCAAAGGGGGCAGGGAGAAGGGGACAGAGAGGTGGGGGAAGGAGAAAAGAGGGTAAGGGATGGAAAGTTGGATATACAGGTTTAAGGGGCATGTTTGTGAGGGGCGAGGGAATGTGGCAGAGGGACGGTGACAGGCCGGGGGGCTGGGTCCTACAAACATGTGACAAGGGTGTGAGAACGTTTTGGCAGAGGGATATGTGACGGATGATATTATTGGGAGGAGGGTGGGGCAGGAACAGTGGAAGAGAAAGGAGTAAATGGATGATATGGAGTGGGACAGGGACGAAGGGCTACAGAACATAGGGAGGACGAAGTGAGTGAATAGAGAACAGGAGGAAGGGGCAGAAGTAAAGGGGAAATAGGGAAAGGGGGCGGGGGAAAGAGAAGATGGCCAGGGAGCTTTGGAAAGGAGTAAGGAGAGGGGATGGGGTCAGGGCGATGGGAGCAGGGGGTGTAAGCAGGGAGATGGGTGCAGGGGGATGGGGACGGGGGGATGGAGACAGGGGGATGGAATCAGGGGGATGGAATCAGGGGGGATGGAGACAGGGGGGATGGAGACAGGGGGGATGGAGACAGGGGGGATGGAGACAGGGGGGATGGAGTCAGGGGGGATGGAGTCAGGGGGGATGGAGTCAGGGGGGATGGAGACAGGGGGGATGGAGTCAGGGGGGATGGAGACAGGGGGCATGGAGACAGGGGGTGGAGACAGG
Source organism: Gryllus longicercus (assembly GCA_038098605.1). Classification (NCBI taxonomy): domain Eukaryota; kingdom Metazoa; phylum Arthropoda; class Insecta; order Orthoptera; family Gryllidae; genus Gryllus; species Gryllus longicercus. Next base: position 4,598,406 of record JAZDUA010000021.1, read on the forward strand.
GGGTGGAGACAGGGGGTGGAGACAGGGGGTGGAGACAGGGGGATGGAGACAGGGGGATGGAGACAGGGATGGGGACAGGGGGATGGAGACTGGGGGGTGGAGACAGGGGGTGGAGACAGGGGGGTGGAGACAGGGGGGGTGGAGACAGGGGGTGGAGACAGGGATGGGGACAGGGATGGGGACAGGGGGTGGAGACAGGGGGTGGGAACAGGGGGAAGGGAGCAGGGGGTGGGGCACGAAGCAAGATACCAGGGGAAGGAGCGAGTGTCGATGAGCAGTGAGAGAGTGAGGAAGTGATCGTGGGAGGTGGGCAGCGGGGCCAGGGGGCAGAGAGCAGCAAATGAGCCACTTGCACCCAGGCTTCGCCACAGGTCAGACCGCAAGGCGAAGGCAACAGACGCAGGGGGCCTCAGTGAGGAGAAACAACACGCAAGCGAGACAAAGACGGGATGGAGAAGGTACAATAATGTAAGGCAATGTTGGAGAAAGCATCGACGGACGGAAGTTACAAGTCACGTGAGAGAAGTGATGACTGAATAAAGTGTTGGTAATGTGCAAAAGATGTATGAGTTCATCGATGGGAAAGGGAAGGTAAAAAAGATGTCACTGAGCTGTAGCAATTTTCACGAAACAAGTGAATTTCTTGATCGTTAAAGATTTAATTTGCTAATCGTTTCTGCTTCTTTTATTTGTTAATAATTTCTTTCTTTATTATATAGAGCTCAACATGCGGATGTATTAATGCAGTTAACGAAACTGAAACCCTCGCTTAATATACTTACACTTAATATTGTAGTAAACTATAATAACATATAAATCGTTCAATCTTAAATTGATTGGCGAAGTAGTTGGCAAATGAAGACTCTCACGTCACAGCATTACACTGAAATGACACTTGACATCAAGAACATTAAAACAAGGTATTTCAATTTCTACAAACTAAATGTAACAACGTATTGCTCAAAATTTACTTGTTCCAGAGAGTGTGAATTAGTATGAAATATTTCAATAACATTGCTCATATAATTTTTGTTAAAAGCATACTAATTGACTCCTTCCACGAATTCGCAAGTACAAAATAAATGAAAATAAAACAAATTTTCGCTTCATTTTCATCCATATTCACTGTGCTCTCAACAGTGATTCACTTTAATAGAAATACTTGACTTTAGGTATTATATTGCCCATTAGTTCATAATCTTGTTGATTATATTCAAAATTAAAGACATCTCTAACAATTTTCTCTGGACAACCTTGTGCAACCACCGGTTACATGTTCTTCTTGTTGATTCTCTCTCTTAATAATACATATTCTCGTTGTTGCACCACAAAATTATACGACTTCCGCTATCATTTCATCATACGCCCTTTAATTAGTCATTATTGTACACGATATTGAATGCACTTTGAAGATTTCGTCGCAAACACTAAGCTCTCTCGCTGTGCGAGACAGAATTGGTAGTTGATGGTAAAATGGGTGGTAGAGTGAGATGAGCAGATAAAATATCGCTGATGGAGGAACTAAGAGATTAGTGCAGGGTACGGCGGAAGTGGTGGCAAGGGGGGGGGGATGGCTAGAAAGTATTGCTGGTTATGGGAATTTGTATTCGGGAGTGAAGTGATCGTGGAGTTGGTGGTGATGGTGTTGGTGTGGTGGGGGTGGTCGAGGAGGTGGTTGTACAGGTGGTCGTGAAGGTGGTCATGAAGGTGGATGCGGAGTACTGGTCGCTCTGGAAGTGGTTGTGGAGGTGGTGGTCATATAGTAGGTCGTGAAGGTAGTTGTTGAAATAGTTGCGGTGGTAGTGGTGATCGTCGTGGAGGTGTTGGTGGTCATTGAGATGGTTACGGAGGTGGTGGAGCAAGAAGTGGTCTTATAGGTGATCGTGGATATGGTGGTGGTGGTGGTGGTGGTGGTGGTGGTACAGGTGGTGATGGTAGAGATGGTGGTAATAGAGATGGTGGCGGTAGTGGTGGTAGAGATGGTTGTTATGGTGGTGATTGTCGTGGAGGAGTTTTTTGAGGTAGTCGTGGAGGTGAACGTGGAGGTGGTTGCGGACGTTGTGGCAGAGGTGACGTGACAGACGTAACAAAAGTGACAATGAAAATAGCACTTCCGCCGGTAGCGGCGTTGGCGCCAGCGAAGGCGCTGCCGACACAAGACGTCGCGTCGTCGGCTTTGCTTTATCAGCGACCCCTCAGCCACACCTGACGTCGGCCAGAGGCGTGTGGAGGGTGCGATGTTCTCTCAGATAGACGAGCACGCGACACGCATGTGACACGCGCGCGCACGCACGCCACTGGCGGCGCACGCACGTTCGCAGTGGCGACAGCTGGCGGCGGCGGCGGCGTGGGCTATGCGTTGTCGGAGCAGCGGCGGCGCCTGGGGAAATGAACGTGTCTAGGGAAATGAGGCACGTACGCGCCATTACAAGAGAAATCTGGCTAGAATTTCCTGCGACATTTGGGCTATCGCGATAGCGAATGTGGAGGACATGAGCAAACTAAAATGAGTTTAGGATTCGTGCAATTCGTTGCTCCGTATAATCCCTTTGCTCACAGAGCTTCTAGACATGCACGGTGAAGGAAATGTATCACAGAGCATTGATTTTCTGATTTCGTGGTGGAAAGGAGTAGGTTTTAACTGCTACTCAAACTTTGAATGAAAATTCTCCGCTTGTTTTTCAGGTGTAGTTTCAAAAGTATTCTCAACTATTCTACGTACGGGTGGCATACGCATTTGTGAATAAAACAATTCCATCAAAACCAGACATTTCACACTTCAGAAGTCAATAGATGTGTTTTTGTGCAACATTCGTAATAAATCAGTCAAATACTAATTTTTTCACACATTCTTGGGAATCTAAAGTAAACTTCACGAATCGTTACTTATATTTTGCATTTCTGGTTACAAAGTCGTGGTATTAACAAGCTACTTTCCTATGTCGAATCTTGTTTATGCACATTTGATCATTTAAATAAAAATTCGTGGGAAGAGCTTTTACTTTTTTTGTGAACATTGTAATTACATAAAGCTGAAACGTGAAGAAAAAAGTGCTAATTACAAGCATTACAAGAAAATTCAGTGAATATCGCCATCTACATTCATTCTAACAATAAATTAATCTACAAAAAATCAGTTTCAACTCGGAAAATAATTAAGGGGAAATGATAACTGCCTGTAGTGAAATATAGTATACCATATCCTAGTGTATTTCTGCTATAACACTCATCGCATCATTTTAGTCTGATAAAAGTCAAACTTCGCGCTACCACGCACGTAATCCCCCTCGCGTAATCTTCGGGAACCTCTCGCGCCGCCACAGATCCCAGGAGCACAATTCGGGAACGCTGCGTTAAGTGATTGTGCATCCCCCACTCCATCCACTCCATGCGGCCCGCCCGGGGCGATCCGGCCGTTCACCAGAGAGCGCTGCGATCGGCGCCGCTCGCTCGCGCTCACACACACACACTCCCACACGCGACAAAACAGCCGCAGGGCATACACGAGCAATCGACCGCCCTCCTCCGAATTCCACTAATCGCCACCACGCACCGCGAGCATTGACGACGACAACAGCGTCGACTAGATAAAACTCGATTACTCCCCGCGGTTCATTCTGCATTTCATTCCGCCACTTTGCACGTAACACCGCTCGCGTTAATCACGAACTGACTTTCCCCGCCCACTTCTCTTTGTCCCGCCTCCGCTACGGCCACTCCTCTCCGCTCCGACCCACTCCTCTCCGCTCCGACCCACTCCTCTCCGCTCCGACCCACTCCTCTCCGCTCCGACCCACTCCTCTCCGCTCCGACCCACTCCTCTCCGCTCCGACCCACTCCTCTCCGCTCCGACCCACTCCTCTCCGCTCCGACCCACTCCTCTCCGCACCTCGTCAATCCTTCCTCTCCACCCCGCACAGACATCCCCGCCCACTTCCTCGAGACCTCCTTGCCCTTTCAAAGCCACACTTGCCCTCCACCGCAGCCCCACCTACGCCTTGCACACCTCCCTCGCCCTCCATCACCGCCGTTCCGCCAGTAAAGTCAATAGCTATTAGCGCCACACAATACGCGAGGTTTTTGCAAACGTATCTCTTGATCCGCGGATCTACAGCGCGACCCCACCCCGAGCAATTTTCATAAGCGTGCATCGTTACCGAGCGATGTTTTTTTTTATAGAAGCCGGGGGTGTGAATTTCAATGACCGTTGTTTATTCACTGGCTGTGAAACAAGCCTATCCACAAACACATTAACATAAGCGAACTGTGATTTTATGCCCGGTTGGTGTCTCCCATAACACGACAACACGAATTACTCGACTGTGAGGATGACATTAAGAACCTGGAAGGGATTCTTTGCACAAAGCCAAGCGACCAGTTCACGCTACCAGTTCACGCTGTGGGGCTTCACCCGCAAAACGTCGTGGAGGATATAAGGTAACGCGGAAGGCAGGAAACGGCGCGTAGGGGCGTGTGTTTCGGAGCGGAATCGAGGAGAAGCGGTATTCGCGAGAAGGCGCCGGCGGCGGTCGCAAGAAACCCTGCAAAACCCAGAGCAGCGCCGGAGACCGGCTGGGGGATTTGAACCCTAGTCCCTCCGAACGCGGAGCTGGCACATTCGCGCGAATTCGCCGGGCACTGTTAGCTCTGCCGTTCCGCGGCAGCGGCGACGCGATGCAACCGGGCCGCGTTCAACCCCGAGGGGGCCCGATTGGGTATTCCGCGCGCTGCACATTGAAAGGGCAAGTGCATACTCTGTTTTCAGTATGTCGTAAATTACTACATTTGGTTTAATCCTGAAGTCGTCTCGCTTGTGGATGTGTAGTTTCGCGAATCTTACGAGTAGGATGTATATCAAGGTGTACGTAAGGCCTGGATTAATATTTCACTTAAAAAAGTGCATTGAGAACGAAGTGATTATTTCCAAGTGTAATGTGCAGACACGAAATTCCAAAATCATGCAAACCACTTTCTATGGGTAAGCTGTTGTCTCTGAAATCAATACGGCAGATTAATTAATTAAATAGTTATTAATAATATTGAACATTTACTATACTTCTAACATCCGAAATCACTCTTTGTGAGTTCAGGTCGCAGGCTATAAGTGGTTCTGCGTTGAATATCCTAATTGTTCATCCCTCCTTTTAAAAGTCGTGCACTTATCACACATTGTTTTATTTTAGTTTTAGTTTTAGTTATTTATTTCACTTTAGGTTTTAGCTCTCCCTCCCTATATTTTGTTTGATTATACATAATAGTGCTCTCCAAGTGCCTTTGCCCAAGTCTCTGGAGCTGCTCTAAACGCCAGGCCGTAGGGTTCGAGTCACAACGGTGGCAAGATTTTAGACATTACCTCTATAGCTAAGTTGAATTCAGCTTCTGTCTCGGGGAGAATTCTAGCAGCCAGCCAGTCGGTATTTTCCGTGACTTCTCCGATCAATATCAGGTGAATGCCGTACCCTAACAAACGGGCCATAGACCGCGCGCGATCTTTCCTTCCTCTTTTTGTTCTATCCCCTCCCCTTACAAACACACTTACTCTTGAACTATACAACCCTACAGGTCGGGAGCTTAGAACTTCTCTCAGCTAAGGTGGTGCTTCGCTAGGGAAAGATACCTCGAAGGGGAAATCTTCCGCATGCCCACGTGTAATAAATAACCACCATCTCCTGGAATAAAACATTTACTACATTATCGGGACTAATAGCTATAGCAGTTTACGTGCCCGGAAACATCAATCAATCTGACAGTACAAGCCCACAGACAGTAAAAAGCTGTGAAAGTAGGATACCTACCATGATCTGGAGTTAACAAATACGCGGAAGCGTATGGAAAATCTACGCTGTAAAGACAAAAGCAGGATTAGGTGGCGGAAATGATTCACAAAGATAGCAGCGAGAGATACGATAACATACTGATAGGAAAAATAACACGAATGGCGGCCCCGAAACGGAAGGAGTGTGTGGAGAGGCGTGGGTTCACAGCTTTGGGCGTGTCTAGGCGTTCAGAACAACATACAGTTCTCGTTCTTCTCCTTTAACAACACAATCTATTGAAAAATAGCTTTTCCAACAACACATTCGACATTTCTTTCGATTTTGAGAGACAATTTCTACATTTTCTAACAAACAAATATCAGCCACAGATTAAGACTGGTATATATAGACTTAAAATATATTGATAATAGACGGTCAATTCCAAATTAAATGTTTTATACGGAATTGACTAAGAAATCGATATTTCAATCCATAACATTTAACAGACGTCACAAATATAACATAATATGACATAATAAATATGTATATCACTATAACATGTTGATAAATATGAAAACAAATGCCATCAGTCAGAACTGAAGTAATCTAGTATGTGTATTCAAATTTTGTCTAAAGTAAAAAACCGGTAAATCCCCGACCCTATTAACGAGCGTCGAATGAATTCGCATAGAATTTTCGAAAACACGAGTGGTAGTAATAAAGTCTATATTATAATTAAATAATAATAATTGAGAAATAACGAAGAATGTCAACAGTATATTTTTAACGCAATATCAAAATTCTCGAATATTTATGCAAATAAGATATTGGAGCACGACCAGGACAATTTAATCGACGATATGCAAACGATGAAACCATGCAGATAATTCGAGTTTGTTTGGTTGACACAAGCCAAATGCTTAAATGTTATTGGTAAACATTAACTACAAGAGTAGCCACGCCCATACACCATATAATGTCCTGGCGGCGATTTTTATTCACATTCTGTAATTGTTGCACTTTTGAAAATGTTTTCATTTTCCGAATAATTAGTATTGGCTAATTTCAGTTAAACCCTACGGCACAATATCGGAAACGGCGATAAATGGCGATAAAAATACGTCCGACAGTATCGCAAAGGGAATGACAAATATGATGGCGAGAGTAACAAGTAATAAATAAATCATATTCACCATATGCTTAGGGACCTAGCGTGATAGGGTCTACCAATAATTTTGAAAACAAAATTTCATATTGGTTCAGAAATGTGAAGCAGTATTAGCTATTTCATTACCAATGAAAATCAATACGTATAGATTTTAAAAATTGTAATGAATTAAAAAAGCACAACAAATGACACAAAACACAAAAAAAGTAGATTCACAAGTTTACCTAAGCATTGCATTTATTTCCTTAACATTTATTTGTAAATTGCAAATATTTTAATTTTATATTCATATTAATTTTAGTATCATTTGTTCAATATTTCAAACTTATTGAGGGAGCCCATAGTTTGGTCATGCTAGGAGGGGTCCCTTGAAATATTAATCCGATCCTGAGGGAAACAATTGTCAACAGGAGCCATTCTGATATGTTGTAGTACTTGAGTAAAGGTCGCTGATGACAGCATTAATGTGTCAAAGGTTTAGCAAGATGCCACGGTGGCACAGGCAGAGAGGAGCGTATTTGTACGAAAGGCTGCGTCCTTTTAAAAATTGCATTAGAGACAATTCAAGAAATTGTCTCATAATCCGAATAAGATATTCTAGAAAGCAAAGGTTCACCACAGTAAACTGCTGGAAAGTTCAAGCGCCACACACATGTATGGTATCATCTGTTTCCTTTTCGGAAGTAGGTACGTTGAGACAAAGGAATTCTGATAGCAAAACGAATGAAGCAAAGTTTCTGCACGTTGCCACAGAGTCAATTGAAAAGTGTTTACATGCACTACCCTCATTATAAATGTTCGGCGAATTGACTTCCGGTTAACCGGGTCGCAGCCATTCAATCGGGAGCTTCAATGTCAAAAATTAAATTTGCCCCGAAGCTTCCGATTGGAAAATCGTATCCTAGCTGATCGCTATAAATTCGCCTTACATTTAAATCAGCGTATAGCGGTTTTGTCCCGTTTGTTTCGAAAGCAAATATTCTGACACAATGCTATGTTGATGACAGCACGCACGTGGCAAGTTTTACCGCATTGCGCCGGTGTCAGAGGGACGGGAGAGTGGCGTGTACGTGCACCAGCTGCTGTGTCTCATCGTCGAAAACAGCAATCGCCTCTGCAGGGGGGGGGGGAGAATTGACCGCGATGATTGCAATGGCCGCAGCGGGGCCGCAACAGGCTACTGATAGACTGTTGATACGCGATGAAATGAGCTCATCGCGGGCGGAAAATACTTTCCCTCTCAGCACACGGCTTTTTCCTGAACGCGTTTGTGCTTGGCACAAGGAGATTACCGGCGAATGTGACGATATAATTTAAAGCAGAAGAATACGGATAAAATTCTGAAACGTGTTATTGGTTACCGATATTATTAGCTAATAGGTTTTTATTTCCAGCATTCTCACATTTTACAGTAGACAGAACTTAGTTTCTGGATTGAAAAATGACAAGTTAAATACAGCAGTGTTTTAAACAGCTTGTGGGTTGTTGACTTTGCGGCGACGTTATTGTGTCGGTTTTGAAATAGGAATTCTCTAAGTTACGTTACGTTCAATTAAAATTAGGGTTCGCTACGATACTTTCTAACGATTAATAAACAATAAATAAGTATTTGGAATTGCATTTTTTAAGCTTCTAAATTTAACAAGTTGCCCTTTGGATGGCTCAATGACAGCCTGCTAGATTTCAGTGTTAGGATCCAGAGTCCCATTCGCGGTCGGGACAAAAATAGAATTGTTGCTTTCTAATACAAGCGTCTCAGTTTCTAAAGCTGTGTGGCGAAAGAAAGAGTGTGCACGACAAATCCTTGAAAGGTTACCTGCACGTCTCCATACAACTTTCAACAATTCATTTTTTACTACAAGTTGGCGTCTCTACTTCACAGAAAATAGAGAATCAGTCAATCCCTGAACAAAGAACTGTACTTTAGATCCGGAGCACACTTAAACATCCACAACTCCATCCCACAAACTTTCAGAGGACAGAGCGTACGGTTACTAGCTACACAGCGTCCTTTTTTTAATTTTTATTTTGCAGCTGCCCGAAGCTCCCCCTACCGCCGGCGTAAGCTCCCAAGTAAGCTGCCGGCGGCGAGTTTATACGCGTCCCCACCGGCCACATAATTTCAAGCGAAGTTGAGCGCCGACTCGCGGCTCCCGGCGCGGCGGCGGAGAGGGTGGGGGTGGGGTGGAGAGCCCCCGCTGCCAAGCCACAGGGGACGGCAGCGCAGCGCACGAAGGGGAAGCGTAGGGCAAGGTAGATGGAACAGGGCACGACGGGGCGGGATACGGCAGGGCAGGGTTGGCGCAGTGTTGTACGCACGGCAGGAGAGACAAGCTAAGAATAGTTAGGGTAGGTTAGGTAGCGCAGGTTAGGCAGGGCAGGATAGGTCGTGGCATGGCAGGCAGGACACAGAAGTCACGATAGGCCGGCACGGTGGGGTAGAGTTATGTGGGGCTAGGCAGGCTAGACAGAACAGGGCCGGGTTGGCGCTGTAGACAGGGCAGGATGGGGATAGGTAGAGCAGTGTGGGCAGAGAAGAGAAGGTAGGACAGGGTGTGCAGGGCGGGCAGTGCAAGGTAGACAGTGCAACGTCACGAGCGGGACTGACTGGCAGGACAGATGTCACGAAAGAGCGGTTAGAACGGTTAGTGAGCAAGATTAGATAGAACGGCGGTGTTGATCTCAGAAAACACGGTAGTATAGGCAAGAATAGGTGGAGCAGGGTAAATCAGACCGGATTTGGGAAGGACAGGCGAGGCTGGGCAAAGAAGAAGAAAAGAAAGGTAGACGATACAATATTGACGGCAGGATAGAGTGGGCACGGCAGGAAAGGAGCAGTTAGGGCAGAGCGCGCCACGAGCGGACAGGGCGTCACCGAATGGGACTAGGTAGGCGGAATAGGTTAGGGCGGAGCGGGTAGATAAGGCAGGGAAAACTCAGAAGGAAGATAGCATATGACACAGCGGTGCCGCATATGTCCCTAAGCGAAGGGCGGGGCTAGTTAGAGTAGGTAAGGTAGGGCAGGGAGGAGCTGTGCAGGAATCGGTAGTGAGTAAGGGCAGGAGATATGTCAGAGGGACAGGGCGGGCTGGGCAGAGCAGAGACTAATGGGGTAGGTAGGCTTGACGCAGTTCGTGGCGGAGCCGGGCAAGGAAATCCGGGGCGAGGCGGGGCGGGGCGGGGCGGGGTGGGTGGGTGGGTCTGAGCACGGAGGGGTGATGCCGAGTCGGGAAGGGAGCGACGTGAGAAAACGAGCATGGGCTAAGGGAGAGAGGATGAGCTGGGCAAGGCGGAACGATGCTGCGTAGGGCAGGGTTAGGTATGGTAGGGCAGAGAGGAGATTGCTACCCAGGGGAGAAGCACAAGTTAAAGAAAACATCCAGGGATTTACTATTCATGACTCTCAGTGCCCGATTCTAAGCCCTTACCAGAGATGGTGAAGATATAATGAACACTTAATAATAATGGAAATTGTGTTCCCTAGTTGTTACGCTGCTGTTGCATTTAAGTGTAGGAAAAATATTGACGTCATTGCACTACAATAATATTAACATTAATAACGATCATATTGATATTATCACCTGAATCGAGGGTTAGCTTGTACCAATTGTACGGCAGGCTGGTCAGAATAGGATTGCATTGTGATGTTGACATGATTAAGTACGAGGCACGAAAAATGGGAGACGGGAGCTTATGGTGATATGAGTATAAATGAATTAAATTTATCATTTGATTTGCACTTTAATTGCACGGCAATTGCTTAAGTGTTTCTGTAGAATAAAACACGCTTAGGAATATCACAATTATTACTCACGTTCCATACCGGGGCTTAGGTGGCATAATTTATAGTTCAGGACCTGCCCTAACAGGAAAGAAATGTTCGCCCAATCCAATTAGTTTATCATTACATCTGTAGGTACAATTGCATTAAGTAATTGCATTTTAATTTCGAAGGGGCGGCAGAGGGGCCTTGACCAATGATACCGTTAAGGCGTTCTCGCTCAACTCACGTTTTTGTCGCAAGAAAAGAAGGAGCAGGCATTCCCGTTTTTTCATCCGCAATCTGGTTGTGGCGTTTTCAACAGCACATTCATGAAAAAAAAATTTATTCAATGAGGACATCACTGAAAGGCTTTTTTACTCGGCTTGTATGTGTAGTCGGATACGCTGCCGGCAAAAGACATGAATGGTAATGACACAGCATGCTAAAAGCCAGCACTCGGATTAAGGCCCGAAATATTGCAAAGGACAGGACCAAGGAATGCCATGCGCGCAGAATACTTTGACATTAATACAAGTCGATGAAGGGGACAGAACAGCAGCAATGGACAAATAAAATAAATTTTCATGATGACTGTGCAATTAGACAACTTTCATCAATGATCAAAACTATTGCGATATGTACATGACTAATTACTTAACAAAAATGTCGCAACTTATAAATGATAGGTGTTCTTTCTTCAGTTCTTGTCGTAATGCATTGTGAATGAATGGCGATGATTTACAGTATATAAAATGAGAGGTAGTGGTTTGCCAATAACACTACATTATTTCGGAATGTGGGAATCGAGACATACTGTACATAATTCAATGGCACAATTAATTACTCCTTAAGTATTGGAGGGCTGTTTTGTAATGCAAATGATCGCGCGATGTACCGTGCATACCACTTAAGAATCTTAGCTTTTACATGTTATGTTGACCAAAACCACATTTAAATAAACTTACAAGCAACACTCACAATGTCGAACACCAGAATTTTTATGAGTCTTTACCAGTAGGTGGTCCATAATCGAAAAGGCGTTCACACGGGAGCTTTTGATCATTTGAACACAAGAACAAAAATATTAAATTTCGAACTGTCACCATTCGCCGTTAAGCGGGCACAATCGGCAGGTAGAGGCTGATACTTCTCTCGAGGCGAAGGGTCGATCCAGGTTGATGACAGCAGCTCCGTACCACATCAAGTGATAAAACCAGCTTTCGGACTAGTCCTTTGACATTCCTTCATTGGTTTCTACATTTGGGATACATGTGGTTCAAGTTTTCGGAGAACGAGAAAAAAACGAGAAAAAAATGTTTCTGAATACTTGAGCAAGGGAGGGTAAAAAGAAAGAAGAGTCGTAGAAATATATACAAATTAAGACTGAACTCTGCAAGCCATAGTTGCGTGCTTCGTCAAACACAGGAACCGTTTCAAACTTTTCAGTGGAGGCGCCCTCTCCTCCTGTACACACGCCTATGATGCAGGCCAAGATATATGAACACTGACCGCTGAAAGAAATTGAACAAAGAGGAGGCGTAGAAATATAGAAGGGCAAATATTTGGGGGATTGGCAGGGTGGGAAAAATTCTATGCAGGGAGCACCGAGCTGACGCAAGCGGGACCGGGCGGAGCGAAGTGGGGCTAACGTAAGACACCGGTGAGGAGGCGATGGAGCAAAGGGACGAGTAGGGGCGGAGTTGGAGGGAGATCCCGCGGAGGGCAGGGGTGCAACGGAGGGGTGAAGCAGAGGAGGGGAGAGGTTGCTGGTCAGGCGACGGGATGTCGCAAGGGCGGAGTGGGAGCGGAGATGGAGCAAAATGTGGGCGAAGGAGTGAGGCGGGCGGGGATGCGCGAGATGGTGAGGGGTGGGGGAGGAGCTTAGCAGGGAGGGGTGTGAGATGTGGTGGGGTTGGGGGCGGGGCGGGAGGGATAAGAGAGGGGCGGGAGAGTCTGAGCGGGGTGGGTGAGGTGGGGCGGAGACGTGAAGAGGCGGGGCGGGGCAAGGGCAGGGCGGAGGTTGGGCTGTGGCGGGGCGGAGGCCAGGCGGAGGCGGGGCGGAGGCGGCGAAGAGGCGGGGCGGAGACGGGGCGGAGGCGGGCCGGAGACGGGAAGGAGGCAGAGCTGAGGTCGGGCGGAGGCGGGGTGGTACGGGGCAGTACGGAGCGGAGGCGGGGCGGTTCGGGGCGGAAGCAGTTCGGGGCGGCCCGAGCGTCTGTTTGCGGGCAGCGCTATCTTCCGCGCGCCGTGTTTGCTTTCCATCAGGCGCGCGCCGCGTGCGATCTGACGCGGCCCGCCCCGCCCCGCCCCCTCCTCCTTCCCCCCGCCCCCGCCGCGAAAAATCTGACCCGCAAGCCCCCGACCCGGTGCATCGCTGGCGGGCGCTCTGCCTCTCTGCGAAGGATGACAGAGAAAAGATAGCCCCGACCGCTGCCGTTCCTGGGCCACGGACCGTGTAATGTGGTATCTACAGGGGACGGGACGGGTCGGTGAAATAACAACCGGCGATAGAAACAGCGGCTCACATGTGAGCGCCCGAACCGGAGGGCCCGAGAAGCCACACGTAATACATTTATACAAGCGGAATATCAATCTCGACAAAATCGAACCAAGCAGAGCTCTTTGTAAATGTAATTAAATTCCGAAAGCATGGACGGGAAAAAATGTACTTTCAATCACACGACGCGTAAAGCTTAAAATCGATACCCAACACACTGGAATAGAAGTGATTTTCTGGCTTCGTAAAAATCAACTTCACCTCGTGTGAAGCTGATTTTATGGTCGTGATGCCGTTCAGAGAAACAATATATTGTGAAGGATCTGATGTACACTGAATCACTGCAATTGCATTGCGTCAAATTAAAAAATTACTGCATTCGGTATCGTATGCCACCTGTTTCGAAAAGAGACTTCGCTCTGTGACAATCAACTATCCTCTTAACGGTTCCAGAGTATGAGTGAGAAAGAAATAAAGAAAGAGTAAATGTATTTTGCCCATAAAATAATAACAATTGAATGACTTTAAAAGAGTAGCTTCACCTTGCCTTGCACAGCTGGATCCCTTGAATGTAATGGGCCAAAAGAAATTTGATGAGTAAAAAATTGTAAACGTGGCAATACTTTTAAATGAAAATATTACAATTCAAAAATCGATTGAATCTTCCCATACATTAAGAAGACGAAGACACCAAAAAAGGAACTGTGTTAAAGTTTCTTAGAATATCTACACTTGCAATTTAATGCCTCGCATTTTCCAGTTGAAGCTAATAGTACTCTTTGAGTGAGAGTATAAAACGTCCAGGAAATAAATTGTACACACTTAACACAAACGTCGGGGAAAAAAATATAATGCTATTGTTTTTGTTGAAATTTAATTCATTGTATTACAATTACATCAAGTACTTTTTAACCATGTAATTTTAATTAATTATATATGAATGAAAATTAGAAAACTATGGTTTGAGTCAGCTGGAAAATTTTGAGGGAGAGTCAGCGAGGGTATATTAACGATCTTAGAAAAATCGCGTTTGCCATAATGTCACCAAATTTTCAATAGTTGTAAACCTGTAAGTCGACAAGGAGGTTAACGAAACCGAAATCTTCTGTAAACTAACTTCAAAATCTTAGTTATGTGCACCAGCTGAACAGTGTGAAATTCTAGATAAACTTAATCCATGTCACATTCACCCTGTGACTCATTATGGCAAAAAGTCACTCGCAGCATAGGATGATGTTTCAACTTAGACGTTTTCTTTCAGTAGTAGCTAACGCTGCATTCACTTAGTGAGGAGAAATATGTGGAAAATGAACAAAAAAATGACTGACATGGATTCGGCAAAGTGAAAAAACAAAACAAAAAGCCGTGGATACAAATATATTCAGCAAATATGAACTAAATTGTGCTCTATATGTAAACGTTCTAAATCTACATGCACTTACATGTGTACTCAGACAAAATTGAGACTGAGAATGTACTGAGAGTACTAAGAATAAACAAAAATGATCACACAGAACTTGTTAACATCCAAACAGTATCCATAAACGAGACTGAGGGGCATATTATTTCCATTCAATTTAAAATTTTGCAATAATTGTTTGCATCTCTACGAACAAATTCCATATTGATGGAACGGCTTTAAAATGCCAAATTATCGTAAACGAAAGTAGTTTAGGTGTATACATGCATTTATTACAATTCGCTTTGAGCTAATGCTTTATGAGGTAGTGAGGCAGAATTTCAGAATGAATTCCTGCAAGTATAATAAAGAGATCTTTATACATATCACTATTTGAAATCGTGGAATAATTGTTTGCATTCAGATGCAAAAATTCCCAATTGGTATTCCACGACCAAGCAGTATTCCACAAACTGTCTTAATGTGCGATACAGGCAGTGATGTTAGCTTTCAAATCGTATTCATGTTCAATACATCTCCCAAATTCATCCATTCAGTTCCAAAATCACTGGGTTGCAACACTGCAGGGAGCTATCACAGAGGAAGTCTTCCCGCACATCCCCAAACCATTGTGATGAAAAAAGTGTGGGTAATAGATCCCGCTTGTGTTGTTTTACGGTATTTTTCCGTTTTCGATGAGAAGAAAAGTCAACAATGCGAAATAGTAGAAAACACACAGAGATGAAAAAAGCGTAAATTGTACGAGAAAATATTTGAAGTTCATTTGTGGGCATGTAACTGTACACAGTAGGCCAAAACACCAAAAATGTTTCGATCAGAATTCAAAAGCTTTCCCAAAAAATTGAATAAATGATGACAGTTTAGCACATTATTTCCATGACTGTTTCAATCCTCACAACACGTGTTTGAATTCAGACATATGTTTCCTACTGATACTGTTTCCTACTGATGTTTCCTACTGATAATGACACATCGGCATCGAAGTGACAAATTGTAACAAGTGGTTCAGTGAGTGAGGTAGGCATTCAAACGATATTCAAGTTTATATCTCACAATTTCATCCATTCAGTTCTGAAACCATTATGTTGGAACCACTGCCGAGAGCTAACCCTGGGGGAGGCAGGGAAGGCTGGCGAGGCAGAGACGGTGGGGAGCTGTCCCTTTTTTGTGTGTGTAAAACGGGTGAGCGATTGATTTTACGAGTGGATTTTCCGGAGTTTTTATTTGTTTGTTTTTTAAGGTCAACTTTTAACAACTTAGTCATACAGCGATCACTGGGATTGTTTCAACTGTAGTAGGGTAAACGTAAAAGAAAGCCATCACCGCGAAATGGTGGAATACATACTCTCAGAGAGAATGAACTTTAATAATACTAGCAAATGTTATAAGTATTTTCAACAGGCATTAAATAAAAACGTTCCAGAATTTCAATGCGTCCAGATTTTTGGAATTTTCCCAAAAATGACGTAAAATCACAGCTATTGAACACATTATTTCAATTGTTATTTCAAATCTTTTAATTAGAGTTCGCATTCAAACACAACCAATTCCTTTTTGGAATTCGACAACACATCAGTATCCAACCGGCAAATTATCGTAACAAGAGCTACAGCCAGTGAGGTATGCATTCAAACGCTATCCCTGTTTATATGTCCCAATTACATCCATTCGGTTCCGAAACCACAGTGTTAGCACCACTACCGTGAGCTGCCCCCGGGGCAGGCGTCCCGCAGGGATGCTGGCGAGCTGTCCCCATCTATTGTGGCGTAAAAAGCGGGAGCGATTGATTTCGCGTGTGGATGACTGCGGTTTTCCGGAGTTTTTCCATTATCTAGTAGAGAGGGAGTGTGTGTGTGTGTGTGCCATCCGGGCGGAATGCACGCGGGACAATCGACTGGTCCCGCGGACGCACGCGCCATCGCAGTAGAGTGAACGCGCGCGCGCGCGCAATTAAACGAAACGGAAACAACATTTCACGGCCGGCGCGCGTTTCAGCAGCAAATTTCACGCTGCAATACTGCGCGTGCAACTATGGCGCCTTCGTCATTAGGCTAATGTTCACAGTGGCCGCATGCGGTCCCTTGTTATTTCACAAGATTGCTGTTGGAAGATTTCGGGTCATGAACAATGGAGGCATATGCTCAATTTTACGAAAACGCGAGACATTCGTGCTTCACTGAATCGTAAGGCAAATTTTTGCTTCGTCTATACGTATTATACAAATCGAAGTTTAGATATTCATAAAAAAATGAGTCAATACATGAATTCAATGAATCAAAAATTTGAGTTTCAAGGCTGGCGCGTTGCGGCTACATTTGATCCAACGTTTGATATGAACGTGCAAAAGTGGGATCTTCATTGTTAGGTTTGTTTACAGTAATCGAGTATATTTCTGTTGTTTTTTCTTCGATGTTCGTTGCAGTACATAGAATTTATGCTCACTTGATAAACCTTTGATTATAAAAAAAAATAATAAAAAATTTAAAAAAAATAAAAAAAAGAGAGAGAATGGAAATTATTACAAATCTTGACTCGTGAAAATCGTAATTAAATTTTCGACATTTTCATAAATAGAAAAACCGATGAGGAAAGTTGGAGACAAATTTTAGTGATACATAATCATTTTTATTTCAGCAATTTTCATCAAACAAATAGCAGTTTTACTATAGATATGAATGTGTCAATACACGTAATTGAAAGGAATAGAAACTTAATTCAATGACTGACGCACGCCGGTTGCATTCTAACAATAAGCAGCAATTCTGAGCATTTTTACCATAGTCAATCCCGGTTTTGTAGTAGATATCGACGATTCCGGTAACGATTCCGATTCCGAAACAATCACGAAATTAGTAGAAATATTGACACGTAACATGGGATATAAATATTTACACAACTATAAAGTGTCATCAAAATCAACTGCCAGTCCTTCCTCCTTCTCTCCTCTTCGTCTCAAGTTTAATTTGCGTAGGTCGCCAATTCTCATCCTTCTACTTTTTCCTTCATTTTCTTACTTCCCTGTTGCCTACAGTTCTACCAACATGTACGCCTTCTTCGCATTCTGTACTTCCTCCCTGACACAGAGTAAGCACCCTGGGCATAGCTCCAAATCTAAGAAACCTGAGGTTACTTGATTCAGATGGTCCGACGGTTTCTTTACTACAGCTTTACAGGTTGGCTACACTTATAACAAGCGCCCGGCCGGTGCCCGACATCCACCGCATTAATGGCAAGCGGGAGAGAGAAACAGGTAGAGGCGGCGCCTATTAATTCGCATTCATTGCCCGCCCGCTTTGCGCGCTCACGCCTCGCATTTGTCATTTCTCACCCCCCCCTTCCCTCGACCGCGCCGCTCAGCGTCCTCCGCACGCTCGGCTGGGCAAAAGACGGAGACGGAGTCGGCCCCGGCGTCCGCAGGCATGCGGCGCGGCCGCCCGCTCCGAGTCGAGAACACGCCCATTACCATCTCTGGCGCGCCGGCAGGCACAGCGGCCACGGGAAGGGGCCGGTCCGCGCCTCGCCCGCCCGGCAGCCTGCTAGGCTTGCTTGCTTGCTCGCTCGCTCGCTCGCTCGCTCGTCAGTCCGTTCGCTTCCTAGCTCGTTCGCCTGTTCGCTGCTTTTTGCTCGCTCTCCCACTCGCCCGCTCTCTTTCCCACCAACATTTCTTGCTCGTCCGCCCACTCGCCCGCCCACTCGTCCGCCCGCTTGTTCGCCCACTCATCACTCCCCTCCCCCCCCCCCGTCCGCCGGCCCTCCCGCCTGCTCGCCCAACACATCGCTCGACTCCCTGATACTTTGCCAGCACACTCGTATCATCTCGGTCGTCCATTCGTCGGCTCGCCCGTCCACTCTCAACAACCCACCCGCTCACCTGCTCGCCCAACCGCTCCTTCCCCCTGCGCTTTTACTTGCCAGCACACTCGTATCGTCGTTCGTTAACCCGCTGGCTCGCTCGCCCACTCACCTTCTCTCTTGCTCGCCCGCCCGCTCGCCCGTTCGCCCGAACGCACGATTGCTGGCATTTTCGCCCAACCGCTCGCCTGCTCTATTAATCAACAGCGCACTCGCATCATCGTCCACCCGGTCACCTGAACGCTTGCTCACCCGCACGCTCACGCGCCGGCTCACCTGCTGCTCTCATGTCGGCGCACTCACCGTGTGCTCAGTCACCTGCTCACCCGTAAGCTGTCAAAACCAACGCGATTACTCGCCAACTCGCCTTCGAGCCGTCTCACTTGCCCTGATGTACGCCGTATTAACAGTGTTATAAGAAATCCTAAATTCCAGCAAATTATGGTAACCCCTAGTAACACTGAAATACCAACATGACCATGAAAAGAAACCAGAAAAGTTATAGTTAAAAACTCACTGTTAAATTATTTATTTTTATGAACTATTCTAAAATTTTGTTAAATATATATTAGGACCCCAAAATCTGTAAGTGTGTACTCAATCTTTTCATGCATTAAGCCAACTCGACGTTTATGCTAACCAACTAGCTCGCCTTGCGGCTCGCCATCCTCATGCTCTCGCTTCTGTTTTCCCTCCCGAGCGACCCCTGCTGGCCGGGCGGCCAGGCGGTCCGTCGTTGCGCGGCAACGCGACTGCCAGACTGGGAGGCTGCGTGCTGCGGGCAAGCGCCATCTGTTGGCCACATTGGAACGTGACGTCATCGCATCCGCCGGTTGCGGAGGAGATGGTAGAGCAGAGGAATGAAGTGGAGGTGCTGATGTGCATAGCCGTGCGCAAACGGGAGGAGGGGGGACAGGGAGGTAGGGGGAGAGAAGGGGGCTGTGCCCCCATGAAAATTTTACAAGGAGTCTCGCAATAATTTTATTTTCGAAAATGTTTCATCTCCATTTTCCCCCCATTTTTAATTTACAATTTGGGGAATTGCTATACATTTGAGGAAGCTGCTCTCAAGCCATCTGGCAACCCTGAAAATGGTACGTCATAAATCACTTACATTTTTATTCATTATGTCTTTAAAATTATTATTTCATAATCCTAGAAAGTACTACAAGTGCATACGGCCATAATCCAAGAGCAGTGAAGTTACAGTTATGTTGTGAGATTGAGACAAGCAATAGACAATTCTATATGTCAGTGGTATGATCGCAACAGGAATTATAACAACTGCGATGCGAAAGAGGAAACAAACCTCAATCGAGGAAGACAGGGATGGGGGAGTTGGAATATAAAAGGGCAGAAAATATTCAGTGGCAAGTAAATGCCCATCTCACTGCCCGGCTA
This sequence comes from Gryllus longicercus, assembly GCA_038098605.1. NCBI lineage: Eukaryota > Metazoa > Arthropoda > Insecta > Orthoptera > Gryllidae > Gryllus > Gryllus longicercus. Next base: position 4,618,263 of record JAZDUA010000021.1, read on the forward strand.
AACGTCTGGCTAAGTGCCCGGCCAAATGTCTGGCTAAAAGCACAGCAAAATTAAATCCTCTGATAATTCCCGACCCAATCAGTTTCATATTCGCTCAACCATGGAACGACGCAGGTAACGGATAAAATGATTGAGACCGTTCTGTCGAACTCTGCTGGTAATTATGGAAGTTTAAATTAGCAGGAGCTTTGGTCTCCCATGAAGTGACAAATTGCAAAATGATCACCAAAAAACCCTTGATAGCTGGTTAACGGACAAGATTCCAATTCGGGGAATTAAATAAGGACCAACAACATTTTTGGGGAACTCAGCATTTCGAAAGAAAACGAATGCGTTTCAATACATGTGATACTGAAAATGGAATCAGCCATGACCGGATTAAGATCTTCAGGGGACCTAAACACTACCAAATAATGGGACCCAGTTAGGAAATCAAAACACGTAAAAATATCCATTTACAGCCGTGAGTATGAAGTAATAAAAATTACATCAAGAATAACTTGTGTTTATAAACAAGAGCATTAATTACTGCACGGATTTTGAAACGGATTAGTAAATCCCAGCATATAATTATTTGACAAATCGATGATTTGCGAAGTAATTTAAAAAATCCGCTCATAAAGCGCCATTAATAATTATAATTGCAAATATTTAAATAAGTATTTTGGCCCTACATACCTCCAATTCGCTGTTTATATTTTATATACAGATTTGTTTAAGTAGTTACAAATATGAAATCAATTACAGTAATACACCATTTTTAACGTCTTAACGAAGTTCTGTATTCTAAATAAAATGTATATAGAGCATTTTTTCATCATTAATAAAACAGTTGAAAATAGTACATCATGATATTGATTTTGTTTTTCCAAATATTATTTTGGACCATACCGCAGCGTCCGTACACAATTGTTCCGACTGGTTATGCATTAATCCAATGTTCATGCAGCATGAAGGGCCTGCGATCGTTTGAACCAACAACTACATTAGCCACAGCTGTATTTCCACTCACCAAAGATCACTGTCCGTTGGCTTCTCTTTTGAGGTAATTTAAATTATTACACTAAGTTCAAACACAACCTAAATATATTCTTCGTGAAATTTTACAACCGGACACAATCAGCAAATGTTACCTTCTTCGCATAAGCATATTCCTTGTTCCTTACATTAGAACCACCGACGAACTTGCTGAATTACCTTCCCCAAAGTTTTGTCTAACTTCCACTATCAACTCGCACCGAATTGGGTTTTAAATCAGAATTGTACATAATATTTAATCGGCCTTCATTCCGGCGTCCATACACTCGTAAACTCAACCCAGTCTCCCTCGACAACCTCGCGTTCATGGTAACTGACGATCAATCCGACAATCACACTTTACCACGAGTTCATACACCGGCAAAGGAGGCTCAGGGCATCAACTGATGTCACTGCTGTGCCTCTGACCGGGAAGTCCCAGGTTCGAGTTCCGACGGATGCAAGATTTTCCACACTAGCTAGATAGCTAGGTCGAATTCAATCACTGTCTCGAGGAGAACTCTAGAGGCTGGCTGCTCCCATCGGTAATTTTCCGTGGTTTCTCCGATCAGTACGAGGAGAATACGGGAACAGTGCCCTAACAAACGGACCACGGACAGTACGCGATCTTTCCTTCCCCTTCCTTGTTCTATCCATAGCTCTTACACATATTTTCACTTACATGCACTACATTACCACACATGACAGGAGACCTCTCGGGGGCTTGGAGTTTGTACTTGCTGGGATAATGACCCACTGCTGGGAGAGGACTGGTTGGGGAAAACTCCGCGTGCTGACGTGTAGTTACGCGCCAGATCTCGTCATGCAGCGGAGGAAGATCGTCAGTCCTCGCAATAAAACACGAATTGGACTTACGAGGCTAATGACTAGCGACAGGAAAATGCGTAGCATGAAATGTCAAAATATGTACATAAATATGTAATAAAAACAAGAATATGTAGTAAATATGTAAAATGGAATAAAATATGTAATATTAATATACACTAATTATGACACACATTTACATAATATGAAGTAACCTTTAAAAAAATGTCCTAAACATTCTTTTTGAAATAATACGATCGTTTTAAAAATCGTTTGGAGAGCACAAGTTGATGCACAATTTACACAAACAACGTTTCCGTCAGTGGTAAAAACTTCGTCCACTGCTTTCCAGGACCGTTTAACACATAGACTAGACGCAATAGCAGTCATCCTACAAACTAGCGATATCTAAACAATTACTGCAGCGTGAAGCATTCTCATCGAAGTGTTACACGTTGGCGAACGCCAAAGTTTCTCGAAAATTAGAGTTAAAAATCACGAAACGCGGTAACAGTGATACTCTTCACACCTAAATGTAAAAATGATCCCAGTCGCAGACTTGCACCTCCCGCTACCGAGATAGCTGAAGCGGGCGTGCCGGTCTGTGAAGACAACCAACTATCTCTTCACGTAGCAAAATACCCAGCACACCGTAATAATGTAGAAAAAATACTGATTTAAGAAAAACTTTTTGCATTAAAAAACAGTGTAATAAAATTGAGAAAATTGACAGAATAAAAAACTATTTCGTAAAAATAGCAAAAAATGTAATACAGTACAAAATATGTAAAAATATGTAACGAAAAAATTGAATATTGTGTTAGGACGACGACGATTCGGTAAGATTATAATTTTGAGAACGGTAAGTAGAACGAAAATATGTAATTACGTAAAAATCCGGATTCTTCTAATGATCTTAACAGTTGACTCGCCCGGAAACAATTATCAATCAATAAATCAAAATTTCACACAACACGAACAAAATTGTAATTCTCATATCGTAACACCATCCGTGCGATCCGCAGAGTGAAGTATTAAGTTTCGCTTCGTTGGCGGCCGTGACCTAGCCGGCTCCAGGGTCAAGTGTGGCGGAGTCCTCCCCAGTTCCAGCGGCTGTGACTGTCGCCGTCGCTCTCGTGATGTTTCCTTTTACGACTCCTCTGCGTGATGACACACTGTCGCCAATTTTGGAAGCGACTCTGCATTAACCCTCTTACGTTAGTCGCCATTCTTATGTTCAAGTACGTTTATTTATAAATCGCATGTCCGCAACGGGAAGTGTGAAAACACAATTTGCGCAAATTAGTGGGCTCTTACAACAAACGGAAAAAACAAGTCGTTGTTGAAGACCATTAGGTTTCATGATGCAAAAGAAGTATTTCGACATAAAATAAAGAATTCGAGTACGTATTGGAAAATAATGGTAGTTGGCTGTAATATTAAGTACAAATTCAATCACGACAAGCGTAGATGCAATGTTCTACGAGTAGAATGTGACAATCTTTGATAGAAAACTGCTGAAACTTCAACATCACAACATGAACAAAACAGCAATGCAGTTATCCGATTTTACTTTCAACAAGAAAAAACGAGGTACCGAAAATACAGATGATTATTATGATGCAAATATCGTAAAATTCACAGCATTTCCAACCATGTCAATAATTAAATTACTTAAATTTTATTTAAGTCCTTGAGATCCTTTTCCGAATGAATTCAAGATCTAGTTTTTGCTGACAAAATGCAGAAATCAAATCTTGACAAAAAACGGACATTGTAATGGGAAAAAATTTGTTGATAAACGTTTCATTCCAAAGAGTCTCATCAGCTATTAAAATATTTACAGAAGAGTCAGGCCGAAGTGAAGTCGTACAGAGTTAGTCATCGCGTGTGTACTCACACACAGCGTTCGTCATCCGCAAAGTAAGGCTGCACGACTACGGAAACATCCGGAATCGAAAGGTCTGGTGGGGGAACGGTTTGCCGGGAGTATCTCATCCAAAATTTAAGCATCCAGAAACAATCTCGCGGTGAGCTTTCGTCATCTGCGGACGAGAGCCAGAACATTCACTATTATTTTATAACCACTATCACAAATGTTTAACTACAGAAACTTTTGTTCTACGTTGAATACATTATCTGTGATTAACTAACAGCAATTGTTAATCCAGTTTGCATTTTGGAAATATATAAAGACGAAACACCTTTTAGCACTTTAAGTGTACAATTCAAATGAGTTCTATTTTACTGTCAACAGTATTTTTACATTATTACCTTCCTTTTCGTATTTCTACCCTACAATGTTTTTGAATACATAAAATTTCATTCATTATTAACAAGTAAAAAGTAGTCGAAAAGTTAACAGTCGCTTAAATGAACGAATGTGCTATATTCTGTCTTGCAAAAGCATTTCACCTTTACATAACAAAAAGTGTCTCCACATTCAACAGAGCCAAATGGATACTGTCTGTCTGTTTGTCCCTCTCTCTCCCTCCCCCTCCCCCTCCCTCTCTCGTTTCTTTCTCCCTCACTCTTTCTGTCTCCAATGCTCCACGATTTTCAGCAGAAAGAAGATGTAATTCAATATTTTTATCTCAATCGTTTCAAATGGTCCAATCAATTTTGCTTACCAAAACACATTTCGACGTAGCGCTGAAAAGGCGGCTCTCGCAATTCTTTATCCAAGGTAGGATTCCTCACCTGAAAAAAATTGAGTTAAAATTAGAAAAAGAAAGTAGAACTCACATAACTGCACAAACGTTTTGTCATATCCTCATGAACTATTGATCTCTTATACTGCATTCAACAAGACGGGTCATAATTAATTACCACTAATCAGTGTACGATGACGAAAACTATTATAACCAATTCAAAATTTAAATACTCAACTTACACTCATCAAACCTAACAGCTAATTATCTATTTTGTAACCAAAATTTGAAGAAATATATTTGCAATAATATTTTGACATACGTTTTTAATTCGGTACTTATTTTTAGAAATGGTACAGGTACTGAGGAAGAACTGTGAATGCAAATTCTCTCAGACGAAGAAAAGTAACCCGCGATTCTAGAAGTTACGTAATATTCCCAGAATTTTTTCACAATTCTCTTCAGAGTACAATGTAACGGTGCTCTTGCATAACGGTTTCATTGACAATAAGATTGCCTCACACAATACAGTAAAGTTGAATAAGAGTGGTCCATTCTATCAGAATACACACGCCATTCTGCCAGACTGACACGTTCTCTCACATTGTAGATTGAAAGTAAAGAAGTGAAAAGAAACAAGAGATTAATCTCTATTCAAAACACAACACAAGGCCAAGAAGCACATTAAAAATGGTCAAGAAATGAGAAATAATTTCGAGCAAAAATTCGAAGTAGAAATGAATGCAAAAAACAGGTTCAAAGGAATTATAAAAAACTGACCAAAAAAAATGTGCAGAAAATTGCGTCATCTGAGAAAACGTCTCTACAGACTAATAACAAACTAGCATTTGTTTTATCAATAAAAAATAAACGATAGAATGTTATTGCACAAAAATAATAAAAAAGAGAAGAAAAAACTATATCTTTCTTGGTAGTATAATCCAGGAATAATGATGATGATGGTGATGATAATGCAAGAGACAATAATAATAATAACAATAACAATAATAATAATAATAATAATAATAATAATAATTTGTCTATATTAATGGCAAGGCCCAGGCCATCACTCCATACCGCGTTAAATATTTATAGTATTTTACATTTTGTAACAAAGCTACCGAAGGGCAGACTTGTAATTGAGAAACCCTACATGTTTGTGGGGGCGGCAGGCTGAAATCGGTCCCAGGGCTCGCAGGGCAGCGGGCCACTCGCCGACAGCTCGCGTCGCAGGTGAGCGAAGCGTTGGCGTTCAGCCCGAGAATGGGAAGGCCGCGCCCCGCCACCCGCGCCGCCACACGCGGGATAATTAAACTACTCCGGAATTCCCCCGAGCGGCGGCCAAGTGGGGGCGGGGCCCGGGGCGGCCGCGGTGGCATTCGAAGCCCGGCATCGCCACTCCCCGGCCTCCCCCTGCCACCATCTCTGCCGGCCTTCCCGTACCCTCTGCTCGCCCTCTTCATCCTGTTCTCGCTCTCCCCATCCTCTTCTCGCGTTCCCCGTCCTCTCTCGTTGTCTCCGCTATTCCCGCTCTTTACCCGTCTTTCCTCAACCACCACCCTCCTCATCCTTTCTTCTTCGTCCTCCGTTTCTATTCATTTTCTTCCGTCCTCTTCCCTTCCCCTCTGTTCCCGTTTCTCTACATTCTCCTCATCCTACTTGTCTTGCTCCCTTCCTCTGCCCGCCATACCATGTTCTCACCCTCACCTTTAGCCCATCCTTCCCCATTCTCTCCGTTCTCCTCATCCCCCACCGGCCTCCCAATCCTCAACTCGTCATCGCCTGTCCGTCGCAACATTCGTCCTTCTTATACTTCCCGATCTTTGATCGAGTTCCCGCGTCCACCTTCCCATCCTCTGCCCATTCTCTCCATCCTCTTCTCGCCTTTCCCGTCCTCTGCACGTCTTCCGACGTCCCCCCTCTCGCTGTTCTCCGGCACTCCTCTCCCGTTGCTTCCGTTTTCCTAGTCATACACTCATCTTCTCCCACTGATCACATCCTTCCTCTTTTTTTATCTCATTTCCGTTCACTTTCTTCCGCCTTCTCCCCACCCTCTGCTTGTCCCCACCCCTCTTTCCCCATTCTCTACATTCTCCCCATCCTCCCCCATTCCCACGCCCTCTGCCCGTCTTGGAACGTTCTGCTCCCCATCCTCACCCTTTCTCCAAGTCCTCTACCAACCCCCGTCCCCTACTCGCCCTCACCCGTTCTCCGCCGCTTCATTCTTCCATCTCACTTCTCCCCACCTTTGCCTGAGACCCCCACCCTCTGCCCGGCCTCCCGGGCCGCTGAAGAGCCGCGCCTCGTTTAGGAGCGATAAAACTGCGGCGCTGCAGTTGTGATTGGGAGGAACACCCACGGGGCTGCCCCCACGACCGTTCGCGTTGTGGGCGACGTAAACAGAACGCTTTAAACAAGGCCCGCTAAAGGGCGAGCCGAGCCGCGAAAAAACGTGGTGGCAATTCAAACAATGAAACTGGAATTTTGCTGAAAGCTTAGGGAATTAATAAACTCCAGTTCTACAATAAAAGAAGGAATCTATCAACGTTTGAGATTCGAGGTAGATTCAACCGTTTCTATTGACCTGCCCGGACAAAACTGCAGTATTTGGTCACATCGCGTAAATCTGTAGTTGGCACCTTTTGTGAACCTATACACGGCGAGTAGTCACGTGCACTTGCCCGAACAAAGGCGACAATTTAAGAGGGCGGGTGGAATGCACAAGGATGGTCGCTGAGGTGAAATCGCGACACGTACAAACCCCTACGGGTAAAAGAGCAGTGGCTCCTGGATCCTTTAAAAATATTCTTCTTCTTCCGGAGGTATAGCACAAAGGAGGGGCTGGCTACTATCTTTCCCAGAATCTAATACACAGGTGATTCAACATTTCTTTGAATCAAAGTCAGTACATCTGATCTATGATCTGATCTGATCGTGTGTTATTCTTTCTTGCTTTTTGTGATTCGGGTTTCACTATAGTTTTAATACCAGAGTACAGAGATGTGGCGGTGTAGGTATGTTTTTTAGTAAAGTTCACTAGTGTTTTAATACCGTAGTAGGGCAGCAATGGTTTTGCAACATCAATGAAAGTTAAAAATGCAAGTAAATATTACATTATTTTGATACATAAACAATAAGTACTTTTGATCTAAAACTTATAAGCTATAAAATTATTGTTTCTGTGGAGAGCGCTATATAAAATTACATTTCTATGCGGAAAGTAAATATTCATAAAATTTTGCATCACCTTTACCAAATATTTAAATATATTCCAAATACGCAAATTGTATTTTACATGCCAAACATTCAATACATATTTAGATACTTTAATTAATTTTACATATAATTTGCCTTTTTTTTAAATGTTCCACAAACATTTCATGCTCATGCAAGTAGTGAATATTTCACAAAATGATAAATGTCTATTACTTCTTCATCCAACATTCAACGTTTATTTCTAATCTGCATTTGCCAATCTTTTTGAACAAGCGCAATGAAATCTGAAAGCACACAAGTGCCGGCAAACTTCTCCGTCGCAGCCCAAGTTGCAGAAGCCCGCGCTCCACAAAATCGCAACCTAAACCCAGGCGGCGAAGCTCCGAAGTCTGACTCCCTCTCCACTGGCGGCGGCGGCGGCGGCGGCGGCGGAGAATCCTTAGAAGCGGCGAGAGCGCGGCGGCGCACGCGGATGCCTGCACGGTGTCGCGGAGGCGAAAGGCTACACCGTCGCTCCCACGCGGACGCCAGCACGCCCGCCCCCCGAGCCTTCTCTTCTTGCTCGCTCCACCGCCCCGCCCCGGTCCCTGCTGGTTTGCCCACATGCTCGGACACTGGAACGTTCGCCCCTTCACCCGCTCGTCAGTCCACCCTCTCGCTAGCCAGCCCTCTCGCCTGCTACCACGCCTAGTCGCCAGCACTCCCACTAGTTAACCCTCTCGTTCACACGCGAACTCGCCCACTCGCCAACCCGCCTACTCGCCAACTTACCAGTCCGCCCACCCGCCAACTTACCAGCCCGCCCACTCTCCAACTTACCAGCCCGCCCACTCTCCAACTTACCAGCCCACCCGCTCGCCAACTTACCAGCCCACCCACTCGCCAACTTACCAGCCCGCTCACTCACCAACTTACCAGCCCGCCCACTCGCCAACTTACCAGCCCACCTACTCGCCAACTTACCAGCATGCCTACTTGCCAACTTACCAGCCCGCCCACTCGCCAACCCACCCACTCGCCAGTCCTTTCACCTAGTGGCCCTTTGCCTCCTGTTTCCCGCCGTCCGTTCGCACATCCACTAGAGCCCCGCACGCCCATCCAGCTCGCATGCCAGCGTCTCAAGTGGCGGAGAGGGGCGGGCGGAGCAGTCTCGGAGCGTGGAGAGCCGCTGCACGCCTCACGGCCAGCGCAGCCTCGAATCAGACCCCTCGTGACCGCCCACGCAGTCAATGACACTCCCTGTTCTCTGGCAGAGATGGATGGCAGATGAAACAACACTGCGTTGCTCTTCATCGTGGCATGGGGGCGATGCATCCAGGATGCTACACGAAACCAAATTTCCCACGGTCCACTTCTTTCTTTATTTTCTCAAATATTACTGTATTTACTTCCTACTTTTCCACCACTTAACTGTTAATTATCGCAGTTTATACCGTAATCTCTCTCCCTCTCTCTTCCCATTTCTGACTCACATTTCCCCATTTTCTACACCTCGTGAGTAGTTCACTTTACGTTTCTTACTGTCATTCACATCCACACATAAACACGCCCGTTTCTCTCTCTATCTCTCTTTTCATCTAATTCCTTAATATCCCCATATCATATGCTGAAAAAATGAGAAAGTTACGTAAATGACAGAAATTAACAAGGATGTACACGCCAGTTTCTGCGAAATCTTTTTAAAATGAAGGAACAAAACAAATACTTAATGAAGTGCATCACAGAGGGAAGAGTTTGGCAATAGGATTATTCTGTTACTTCTGGAAACGTTTATTAAACAGTAATGGAAAGTACGATTGCCCGATCAATAGAATTAAATAAATGGAACTAAAGAAAAAATTCACAATGATTATTAGCGGACAAGCAATGCAATGAATTTAAATTGGTCATGCACATATCTAAACTATTATAAAATATACGCTAACAAGGTGCAAAAGAAATATGATTAAAGAATACGTCCACGGGAATGATGAAAAAACGTAAACACATGCAATTGCAATGACATACGATTGCCACAAGAAGCTGGTCACTGATTAAATGATCAGGCGGCATCATGCAGAGACATTCATGAATAGCAGAAAATAAAGGATGAGGGGCAGTAGCCTGAGTCACACGAGACAGTGGCAGAGACCCTCAGTCAGTGTAAAGGTCAATATCTCAATTCCGGTCTTACACTGAATGTTGTTACCATACATGCCTTTTTCATGTAGTATACATGAATGACTTGGGGCATTAAAATGACAAGCCACACTTGACTAAAAACGAGATAGTATTAATATTTACGATATCGCGGGAGGCATCCAGTAGCTGACGTGGCTTATCTCTTTACTGCCACAAACCCGTCAAAAAATACTTAAGAAACAAAAAAAAACAACAACTCAAAAGCAAAGTAAAAATCAAGCCCTAACCATCACGCCCGAAGAGGGTCACACGCAACAAATGACCAGGGCCTGGAAAATTACGAAGGACTCCGAGAGGCCGAGGCCGGGCCAATCGCCGAGCAGGGGTGGCGGCGCGATAAGGGGCTGGAACGCACCGGGAAACAGGTTGGTCAGGGTCAGCGCCGGCAGCCAGCCAGGAGGCACCAGAGACGCCGCGCCGCGATGCGACAGTGGCACAAGAACGAAACGCGGTGATAGCACGTCAGCGAAGGGTAGGAGCTGGTGGGAGGTGGGGTGAGCGAGCTGTAGTGACGAGAGGGGGGCACAGGAGAGGTAAGTAGTGGATGGTAAGGAGGAGAGGTAAGGAGATGGTAAGGAGTGGATGGTGGAATCAAGGGCGTGATGTCGATGCTGGTGGTAAAAGCAGAGGAGGTAGCGATTGGGGGAGGACGGAGTGATGGGAACTGGGCGAGGACGGCTGGTCCAGAGGAGGGAATGGGGTCGGGGGGGGGGGGCAGAGGAGATGAGAGTGGCGGGAGAGCGGGGTAGTCACGTGAGAATAAGGGGTGGGGACAGGGGAGGGCAGGAGGAGGTAGAAATGGGAGGAGGACGAGGTGACGAGACCTGGGGAAGGTAAAGAAGACAGGGAGTGGGGATAGGGAAGAGCAGGGAAAACGTATACTGTGATGGATGCGAAGTCGGTGACAAGGACGCGGCAGTGACGATGTCGGGGTGGGTGGTGGGGGCAAGGAACGCAGACAGCGACATGGCGGGTACGAGAAGAGTGAATGTACCAAGTTGAGAACTGAAGCCTGCAGTGCAGAGGGGCGGAACCGGCAGCGAAGATGGTAGCATGAGGTTGGGCCGAGGCGGAGGCGATGGAGAAGGCGGCCGAGGTGAGAATGAAGCGAGGCCGGGGGCGACGATGCTTGGTCTTGGGAAAAGGTTAAGGAAGAGGAACGAAGGCGGGGTATGCGAACTGAGGCGAGGTCGAGAAGTGGGGCCAGGGCCGGGGATGAGGGATGAGGACGTCTGGGTTGACGGTGGAAGGACACGACAAGGGCGGAGTCGATTCTGGGGTTCGGGGAAGAGACGGGGCAGGGGCAAGCGTAGTAACAGAGCATGTATCAGTGCCCCGGCCGCAAAAGGGCGGGGCTGGGAAATGGTTGGGAGCAGGGGAGCAGGGGCGGTTTCAAGGGCGGGGACGGGTGAAGGAACAAGAACGCGGAGTGAGGCAGGGACCGTGGTACAGAGCCCCAGGAGAAGCAAGGCGGGGAGGAGAGCAGGGGCGATGGCAAGGGCGAGGAGAGGCGGGGATGTGTGCAGGAACCGGAGCGTCGTGCGAGACAGGGACAGTGATGCAGTGCCCCAGGCGAAGCAAGGAACGAAAGCCAGAGGCGGGGCAGGAGGAGTTGCAGGGCATTGCCCCAGGCACAGCCGGGCGGGGAAGGCGGCAGGCGCGGCCTCGCCATCCGAGGGGGCGGGGCGGAGAACCGGGGAGGGGGCCGAGGCGGGGCTGCGGCCGCGGGCGGGGTGACGGCCGCAGGCAAAAGGCGCCACTCTTATCGTGGGCGCGCGCCGACACACGGTCGCACCAACACTGGCGCAGCCGCCACGACACACCGGCGGCCGATAAGCGCCGCACTTTATGCTGCGTCGGTCGGGCGACGCGGAGGCGGGGGCGGGGCGGGAGGAAGGGCGCCTTTACAAGGGCCGCGGTGTAATCAAAACACGATAGCGGCGATGGGGCGGCTGAGGGGACAGCAACAGTCGAAGCGGGGACAGGAGAATGGGACGGGGTAGGGGTGACATGGTGGAGCTGGCCGGAAATGGAAATGACGGGAAAACGTAACACAACGAGATAAACAAGAACGAAGAGCGATACGGTGGGATGGAAAAGAAGGTACATCGTCAGAGGCAGGGAATAATGAGGAAGAGAGAAGTGTCGGACGGATTGAAACAGTATTGAAAAGACGACCAAGGAATTTTTTTTTTTTGGGGGGGGGAAACATGTCGATGTTCATAGTGCAACAATGGAACATTGAATTAAATCTTATTCTTGCGATATGACATAATGTTCATAAGTCCGGGATCTGTTTTATTCGTACGCTGAAGATATGCTCGTAATAGGTGTGAAAGTTTTCCCCACCAATGAATTATAAAAGTGTTTATTAATGGCTAGATACGTTTATTTACGACATAAATGAAAAACTGTTGTTGTTAACTGAAAAAAAAATATTGTATTTCTATGTAATTTGTATTTTAAAAATAATAGTACTGTGGCATCAAAGAAAGTGGAATATGAATGAATATATTAAAACGTTCGAGTACATGCGTAATAACTTAACGCAAAGTAGAAATTACACATTTCACCCGTTTTAGACGATAATAAATAAATAAAATTAATTAATAAAGAATCCAGTGTAATATTATAAATTGCAGTATTGTCCAACGCTTGTGTCATTGAATCAGCGCAGTAACTTTTGGTTAGAAGTTTCGCATCCGTGAATAGAGTCGCAGAGAGAACTTCCTGCTAGGGAGAGAGATCCCTAGTTATAAAGTTATTTGTAATTATTACCGCATTCTGCCACCAAGCATATAAACACGTACACACAGGAGTAATATCTTTCCATCTACGATCTGCGCGAGCAGCGACACGACGCAGGGGAGGGGCTGCGGCGGTGGCAGCGCCGCATGCAAGGGGCACGCTCCAGCGATATCCGATTGTTCCGAAACAAATTGCTCCGGAGCGATTTATCGTACTCATTTCCGGAGGAGGTCCACCCCCTACACGCCTTTCCCCCCACCTCTGCCCCGCGTCATTCGAAGGACCGCAGTGCGGTCGTCTGCTGAAGGCGCGGCGCCGCACACTGGTCTGAACCCGGCGCAAACGCTCACATAAGCCCCAAAAAGGAAACATTTGAAAATAAAATTATTTTAAGGCGGCTTTTTAAGTACTTGGCAATATAGCGATCGCTGTGATGTTTAACCTTTAGGTAACTGTAAAGGCGGCTCCACACATGCGGCATTCGGCGAATCCCGAGCAACCGCTCGCCGTATCCCGAGTAGTGTGGATGGGTTGCTTGCGATTCGCCGAGCGCCGAACATTCGGTATTCGCTCTACCCACCGCGTGTCTGTCTTTAGGACACAACAAAGGGAGCGAACATCCGCCGAACACATCAGCTGTTTGCGATTGGGCGAGCAGTAGCTCGCTGCTCGGTGAATGCCGAATTTGGGGTGCCGCCTTAAAGGAGGGGAACATATAAGTACAACATGAACACACACAACCATCCATGGCCCTATTACCTTAGCGACCTCGGCTATCCAGGCCAACAAAGGGAATATTAAACACATAAAAAAGGTTAAGAAAGTAAATGAGGCATTCGGGTGAAAACTCCTATCTGACATTTTGAACGAAATCGAGATTATTTGCCCATTGTCGCCAAAATGAGTATTTTCTATGACCTGCGGGCGAGAAACACGGCAGATTTCTGGAATAACCCATTATATTTTGACTTACCCATTTTTTTTTCTTTCAGAGAACCCTCGTGAAACTAGTTTAGAACAAACAGAGCAGATCTCTCATTAAGCTATTCTACAATTTCCAAGAGGAGCAAAAAAAAAAAAAAAAAAATCGTGGTAGAAAGTGGTTCTATACCGGGAGAGGTGGCTCAGAGCATCAACTGATGTCATTGCAGTGCTTCTGACTGCGGGGTCCTAGGTTGGAGTCCCGACGGTGTCAGGATTTTCGACACTAGTTACACAGCTAGGCCGAATTCAGCCGCTGTCTGGAGGCGAACTCTAGCGGCCGGCTGCTCCGATCCTTAGTTGTTCGTGGTTATTCCGATCAACACCAGGTGAAAGCTGGAGCAATCTTCCAAAGCAGTCTTTCAAAACGGTAACTTTTTAACAAAATCAACTTTGTAGCCGATTTTCTAGACTAAAGAATTTCTCCGGAAAGCCAATGAATATTATGAAATTAATAATGAATTCATTCCTGTTGAGACTGCGAACTGAACCTTTAAAATGGTAATATAATAGTATTGAACGGAGTGACTACATTTCAACATTCTTCAGTAAAGTCATTTTGGCATAACTGTATTTTTTTAATGTATCTACAAAATTATAGTTTGACTTTCAAAAATAATATATTTCCATAAAAAAATTTAATACCAAATTTCTCTTCACTACAATTTAAAAAAAGGTCAGACGTCCTATGATCGCGACTGGACCCTTTCCACTGGACCACTGTGAGACCCGGATTCCGCGTGCAATGGCATGAAACGGCAGAGCCCCGGAAAATAACCCCAAACGGGTGCGGCAGCACTCTCAACACAAAAAAAGCACTCTCCCCAATCCTTATGGAAATGAGCTAAATCCGGAATTTCTGACTGTTTTACGCAAGACCTCCTTTCCCTTATTTCACCCGTGGGAATTTAAACCCGAATTGAAGCCCCTGACCGCCCTCAAACAAGAAAGGTCAAGTGGAACGTAGGATATTACCATATCGGTTCTCCCTGGAGTATTCACGGTTCAACGCGGAGATATTCTTTTCAGTCAACCATGCGCCGGATCGAATGTTTTCAGGCGCTGAAAATTGTGATGAAAACGTCAGTCCCACCAAATAAAGGATGATGTTGAAAACGGGGCGGCGCCGCCACTTCCTTAATGCCTTCACAATCGACTGCCAAGAGCCATTATCCAGGTAGGCTCATAACGGCACTTGTGCCGTGCGCGATAGAGCAACTACGAAGTTCGCGAAGTAGGGAGCAGCATTGTGTTGAAGTTGGCTCAAGAGGTTTCGCCGGCCGTGGATCATATTCACGGGGGAGGGAGGCGGCGCCGCGCGGAGGCGGGTGGGAACTGGCGGGGACGGGAGAGGCGGTTGGGGTGGGTGGGGGCAGGCAGAGACGGGGCGGGCGTGGGCGGAAGGGGGTGGGCGAAGCGAGCGGGGGCGGGCGGGCAGAATCAGGCGGGGCGGGCGAGGGCTGATGGGGGCGGGCGGCAGCGAGCGTCGGCGAGTGGCGGCGGACGGCAGCAGGCGGGGGCGAGCAGGGCTAGGCGGAGCCAAGCGGCCGGGCTGGTGTGGCGTGGGCGGGATGGCAGCGGCAGGCGGGGGCAAGCGAGGTGGGCGAGCGAGACGGGCAAGAGCGGGTGGGGGCGGACGGGGGCGAGTGGCTGTGGGCGGCGGGGGAGGGTGGGGCAGGAAAGGTAGGTAAGCGGGCGTGGGCGGGAAAGGGCGGGCCGGACAGTGCGAGGGCGGGCGGGAACGGATGAGGACGTGTGGGGGACGAGCGAGACGGGCGGCAGCGGATGGAGGCGGGCAGCGGCGGGTGGCGGGCGGCGGCGGGGGCGGACGGTGGCAGGCGAGATGGGCGGGGCGTGCAAAGCCGGGCGAGGGAGTGCAGGAACGGCGCGTAGGCGTTGAGGAAGACGGCGGAAAGCGCAGGAAGAGAAGTGGAGGCGGACGAGGACGGGAGACGGTGGTGGACGGGAGGTCGGGTCGAAACCACCGGGGAAAACCCGTGGGATCGAATGCGCGGCGATGGTGATGGGTCGGGCATTAGAGGAGAATGCGGTGGGTTGGGCCATTGTGGACAGGAGGGATGGCCTAAGCTCGATGGAATTGGAAGACAGTGGAGGCATAGGAAAGGTTGCGAGGGTGAGAAGCACGGACGACGTGCAGAAGGGCAAAGGGTATGGCAGTTCAGCGCCGGATAAAAGTGCAGCAACAAAACGACTAGGAAAGGTGTGAGCATGCCTTCGAGACGTACTTCGGAGAAGAACCACTTAAAAAATCCTGACCTTAATAGGGATAGTACGTTATGAGAATACACGGAATACTTTGTTTTCATTTTATTAATCCTTGTTCGGCTTATCTATTATTTCAAGGTTTTGCAATAATACATAATTTCTTTTTCATCTAAATTATATGTGATAATTATATTTGTCTTTACATTTTATTTCTACGAATTAATATTACATGAGGAAATCTGCAAAGGAACCTGTAACTTATTTACATATTATAATTTGTCTATTTTTTAAATATCTATTTCACAATTTGAATTAATACTATATTCTTTATAACTTGAATTTTTGATTCCAGTTTGAAAAAGATCCTTTGGTGAGAATAACAAACGCGACAATTGCAACGAGCGACGGACCAGTGGGGGAGACGATGTTGACAGCCGGGGTTACGTTTTCAACAGAAGGAAACATTATTGTGAAAAATATGCAAGTATGTCCGATGTGATAGGTGTACGGTTAAGTAGGCAATGCTGACCTAAATGTGATTTTGGGGTGAGGATGGCAAGGAGACAACGGCATTGCAGAAGAGAGGTCGCCGGGAAAGACTAAAATGGTAGGAAAGGTGTAGAGTGTAACACAAGGAATTAAAAACTCTGCTGTAAAGAGCAGTAGGATGGTGAAATGCAATTGATGCAGCCCAATACGAAATGCCTAAATAAAAATATAATTGAAATATAGTAGTATTAAGGACTACCAGGTCACGGAAGCAGGTAATAAGGTAGAAAATAAGATAAGAGATGGCATAAACAGTATGAGGTCAGAAGAAACAAAGAAGAGTGATAAGAACAAATGGCAGGGAACAGTTAGAAAACCCTGACAAGAAAGCCAACATTCCTAAGCGAGAATAGATGGAACACCATTGTGGAGGGGATGGTGAGAGCGGGATCGCATTAGGAAGCTGCGCCTGTCACAAAAAAGGATGAGGGTGGTTCCGTACTGACAGTAGAAGCAGCGTCGAAAAAACACGGGGAGCGGTCTATGACTTGTGAGCTGTATGGGAGTAAACAAGGAATGGAGATACCACTCTTGCGGAGGGTTGGCAACGACGGAGACCAGTGGGAGAGACTACGAAGGCGACAGCGACGGAGAGTGAAAGGGGAAGCGTGGGGGTCATGGAGTGGGGAGAGATGCAATTAGAAAACCCTGTCTTCAAAACGTTACGTCTGGGAAGAAAACAAACGCGACGATGACATTGGAAGATGGGCCCAGTGACAGAGACAAACAAGGTGGTAGAAATGGTGTAGACGCTAGGAGACAAAGTGGATGTGTCCAATTTGTGGGAGGAAGCAGTTAGCAACAACTGGGGCACCTGTACGATAGGAAGGGCGAGGACGACGATAGAGTTGGAGACGGGGGAAACAAGTAGCAGAAAAATAATACGATAGAGGCGGTTTTGGCAGCGTAGAATGGAAGGCAAGGAACCTCGAATCGGGTGTGAGAATAGGGAGTTAGGAACAGGAAGATTACCTATGCGGGGGTAAAGGCAGAGAATGAGGGCATGGCTGGGCTCGTGATCGGCGGCAGAATCGACAAAATCAGCGGGGGTAACGTAGACACCAGAAGTATAACATACAGTGCGGTTGGGAAAAACGATAACGAATTGCCAGACGATCAATGTGGCAGTGTTTGCGAGGATGTCGGTGGTCAGAGGTGACAGCAGCGACGGCAAAATCATTCCGAACAACATAGTCACCAGGAAAAGCTGAGTGAGATGTCTGGAAAGACGCAGTCGAAAAAGGCACATTGACACTGAACCGCACGATGAGATGGAACGGCGGCAGACACGTCAACATCATCAGGAGGGACAGAGTCTCTAGTGTCCATGTGTACAGTATGAGCAAGTACTCAGGAATAGGAAGAGAACTAATGTAGCGTGAATGGAGAGGAACGGTGAGATGGCAAGGGCACAGGTTAAGAATCTTGAGCTGCTTGGAAGAAACCGATGCCGAGGTGAAGGCGATTGATGAACTGATTCATTGTTGTTTCCGGCCGCGTCAACTAATAAGATCATTAGTCCCGTAAATGTAGCATATGTTTTTAACGCTGGTGATCTGCCCCTGCTTGATATCGAGGTCCGGCGTCAACCTACAAGTCGCCTTGCGTACTAATATCTTCAATCAGCAGAGCACCGCCCCAGCTACTTGGGGTAGTGTGGTGCATGTAAGTGTGTGTGTAAGGAAGGGGTGAAGATAGGTCAAAGAAGAGGAAGGAGAGATCACATGCGGTTCATGGCTCGTTTCCTAGAGTACTGCTCCGGCATTCGCCTGGTATTAATTGGAGAACCACGGAAAACTATCGATCAAAGTAGACGGACTACAATTACAACGGCTAATTTCGACATATTGAGCCAGTGACGAAAATCCTGCCACCGTCAAGAGTGGCATCCAGGAACCTCCCGATCATAGGCACAGCAGTGATGTCAGCTGATGCCCTGCACCACCTCTGCCGGTGTGGACTCGAACCCTAAGACCTCCAGGTCAGAGATCCAGTGGTGACGGCGAGGTCGATGACTCGGCCGGAGGGGGGGGGGGCGTGCCCGGTGGCAGCTCCGCCGGCAGCGTGGAGGGCGCGGGCCGGGCCATCCCGGGCACGAGGGGAGGCGAGAAGCGGCGAGCTGCGCGGCAGTGCGGCGCGGCGCGGCGCGGCGCGGGCAAGCGCGCGCGCATGACAGCGCGGGGTGCATCAGCGGCGGCGGCGGCGGCGGCGGCGGCGGCGCCCCGGGGGACGGGGCACTGCTACCCTCCAGCCGTACCGCCGCCGCCGGCTGCGCAGGGTCGTTACTCCGGGTCGATAGCCGGCAAGGCAGCCGTGGCGGAGGTGGCGATGGGAGAAACGCTCGTGGTGGTGGAGCGAGTGGGGGGGGGGCGGGGGAGGTCGGGAATTCAATGGAACTCCGGGGGGGGGAGGGAAAGAAGAAGAAGTGGTACGAGATGGAGAGTCGCGAACTAAGTGCTTGCGGTAGGGAAGGTACGGAGCGCGGCTTGGGATGAGTGAAGACGCGCAGCCAAATAGGGCGTGAACGACGAGGGGAGCATCAGGAACAGATGTTGAAGCACCATGTTTGCGGGAGGGAAGAAAGATTTTTAAAAAAATGAGAAGATGAGTGTAAACGAAAACATTGATATCGTAACTAGAAGGAATGGCAATGTGATTAACAAACGTTCAAAAGGAGGGAGAACGATTCTCTTGTGTATAATGTAATGCAAGAGCGTCCTGATTATGGTAGAAGAATGTCATCAGGGTCGATAACACACGGAAGTATGGATCACGTTACTAAAAGATGGAGCACGATATCGAGGGTGCAGATATCAAACTCTGAGCAAAGCATACACTCGCACACTAAGTGTTAAGGGGGAATATGTAGCAAGAACGCATAATGGCCGCGAGGGTGGAAAGCATTGAAGTGATGAATAATGACACAAGGGACAATACGAGAAAGTGTTGAGCATATTTGTAAAAGGCAGTTTGTGACTTCTGCAAGTAGCAGCATAGAGGAAATTGAAACTCGAGCGCGTACTACGGCACATCATCTGCATAGAAGCAACTGTATAAAAGGATCTGCCATGCGATGAGCAAAAAGATCTGTACAATAAGCAATGAACGGATAAAGCGCAAGCTTGGGTAACAACTATAGACTATTTTGGTGAGTTCAGGAGTAAAAGATGCGATGCACTGCCTATCTGAAAAGTCCAAGGTTGACATCTCAGAGCACTGTGGAGAAATGACTTAAAAGAAACCGCAGAAGAGTTGAGAGGGGAAGAAGGATTATCAACGACGTCCACGTGGAAGAACATGCGAATCTGGTAGGAAGAACAAACGGACAGAAGAGCCAAGAGAGAAGAAAATGCAGGGATGAGAAAAAAGATACAAGTCTGTACAAAAAGAAAAAATCGGACGGAAGGTGAACTAGGCCAGAAGAGAGAACAAAGCAAACTAGAAAAAGACCACATAAATCTGCATGCAAAGTAACATTCGGATTGAGTGAGGCAGACACGACGAAGGAAATCGCGAGGAAGACAGGAAACGGTACAAATTTGTTGGCAACGTTACGAAAGGATGAAAGATGAGCGAATTAGAGGTAAATTAATGTGACGAAGAAAGTGAGCATAAGAAAATGTACGAGAATAACAAGTGAATGGAAGAAGAGGGAGACCAGAGAATGGGAGAATGCGAAGAAGAAAGAAAAATGAATGACTACGAGAATAAATGAAAGGGGAACTAGATCAGAGGGGTCAATGTCTTCAAGACTCAGAAGATGCGCATCTGTATGCGAAGTACCAACTGGAGGGAATGAGAGTCAGTTCAAAGGCGAGAGTAATGTGAGGAAAAGGCTATCATACGAATGAGAACGAGATAAGCAAGTGGATGGAACGAGTGTCAAACCAGAGAAGAGAACAAAACGAAAAAGAAACACAACATACGGACATTAACACGAAGGAATGAGTGGAACGAATGTGAGCCAGACCAGATAAGAAAAGAAAAGGGACTACGAGGCAGCAAGGGGACAGATCAGTTTGAGAAATCTCTACCCCTCACACTCACATGTACTACATTACCCGACCAGTAGAAAACCAAAAGCGTATTCCGGCGGGGGCGGTTCGCCACTAGGGAGACACCTCGAGGTAAATATCCCCCGATGTGTAGGAAGGCGCCCGATCTCACCTCCAGTGGGCAAGGGATCATCGTCCCTCGGGGATAAAGCATGCACTACACAAATAAGAATAATGATCGTTAGAGTTAACGTGTCCGGAGGCATCAATAAATCGTCCAACCCAGATGCGTCAATCAATCAACTCAGATGTACAGAGAGGTTATTTTAAGAAGGGGCGCCTTTCACAGCTACTACTAGCAGCAAAACTACAGATTGCGCTCAATTCGTCAATTTGTTTATCAGCAATTGTATCACTTCCCACTCCACCTCTTGCAATGTCATCGTCCGACCACACAGTCATTTGTTTCGCGACCTGCCTTCATACAATAGGGAGTTTGTGCCACCTCGATCGTTAAAGCACTATCGATTTTCTGCGCAAGCGCAGTTCAAGTTTCGCACCACTTCAGTGCATCAGCGCATGCGCAGAAGATCGAATGTGCTAACGGTTTGGTGTGCACAAACTCCCTCTTAACTGGCTTTTAATTGCAGGGAAGAGCAACAGCAAACGCATCTCTTTCGTCCGCAACGAACAGCAGAAAGGTGAGCGCAGGAGAGAAGGCCGCCGGAGGAGGCGGAGACAGCGCGCGGGCGGCACGGGCTCGGCGTGCCAGCGCAGCGCAGCGCACAATCGATAGCTCGAAGGCAGCCGCGATGGCTAGTTAGCGGCGATCGCGCGGTCTGGGGCGTCGCGGCCGCGGAACTGCGCGCGCCGCGTGCGACGAATCGATGCGAGGCCGCACAGTGGACGCACAGTGCCTCCCGCGGAGGGACAATGCGTGCACAGAACGCTCCAGGAGACGTGGCTCAGGGCGTAAATGAAGTCGCTGCGGCGCTTCTGACCGGGGGAACCTAGGTTCGAGGCCGGACGGTGGTGGCAGGAGATTCGACACTGGCTCGAGTGGACACTGACTGGAGCTAGGTCGTGTTCTGTCACAGTCTGGAGGAGAATTCTAGCGATGAGCTGCTCTGATAACTAGTTTTCCATAGATTCTCCGATAAACACCAGGCGAATGCTGGAGAAGTACCCTACCAAATGGACCAGCGACGGAAAGACCGCGCGCGCGATCTTTCCTTCCTCGTTTTGGTAATTTCCTACACCTCACTTACACACACTTACATCCACACATGTGTGCCGCTCACATGGATGCCGGGAGACAGGTCGGAAGCGTACAGCTTGTCCCGGCTGGGGCGGTGCCTCGCTGATGGGAGATATCTGGTTTGGGGTAAAACCCCGTCAGCCAACGGTAGGTTGACGCCGAATATCACCATCTAGTGGGAGGAAGATCACCGCCCGCGGTAAAACAAGTACTACACATACGGGAATAAAGACCTAAGAAGTTGGCGCGCCCGGAATCACTAATCAAACAGCACAAATCACGACGCGCGCAACGCCACATGGCTTACTTTATCGAACACGTAGGAAAAAGTTATTTTAAATTGTCTGATTTGAGTGAATCATTGACTGATTCACGTTTACATAATTTGATTGAGTGGTGTTTCCGGACAGTTGATTGATCTGAAAATTACATGCCTCGCTGTTCCGTAATGTTCCGTTTTATTCCCGAAAGTGTAAAGCATTTTTATCACAGAAGGTCGCGGTGATCTTTACCAGCTGGATGATGAGACTAACACATCGGTTTGCTGCGTTTCGTGCATCCAGGCGTCTCCCGTCAATGGGGCACCGCCCCGGCCGAGACAGCTCTAAGCATTCGACTTGTCTTCCGACATATGTAGTGCAGTGAAGAGTATGTAAGGTAAGGATAGAACAAGGAAGAGGAAGGACAGATCGCAAATAATCCGTGGCCCAATTGCTAGGGTTCTGCTCTGGCAGACGCCTGATGTTGATCGGAGAAAGCTCGGAAAAGTACATAGCAGAGCAGCCGACCACAAGCATTCTCCTCCAGTCAGCAGGTGATTTCGAAGTATCTATCTAGCAAGAGGCAAAAACCCTGCTAGCTAACTCTATACAATTTCATATACCTAAGGAAAATGGATTTACGAGACATTTATAAATAATCTAACATGTATTTTTATTCCCCCTGGAGAAGAAAATTTATTCAGAATAAACATTTAACTTCAAAAACGTCTTTTAAATTTACACTTTTATTAACAAATAATTGCTTTATTTTTAAACAGCCGTCATTTTTCGTGCCCATCCTCGAGTTCCCGCTCTGTTCAGGCCAGTGTGGGGAGGCGGTGGCGGCGGAGAAGTCCCGCCGAGGCGCGCCGGGCGCCGGTCCCCGCCGCACAAGGGCGCCCTTGTCCGCGACCGCCGCGCCGCGCCGCGCCGCGCCGCGCCGCGCCGCGCCGTGCGTGTTTTTTGTCCCGAGTCGCTGCTCAGTGGCCGCCGTGTGCGCGCGTCTGCTCGGAAGGCGCAGTGGGCGAGATCGGACGCCGCGCTACGGATGCGGTCGGCAATGGCGATGGCGATGATTTCAAAACGTCCATGTTTTGGGACAAACATCCACTGATTTTGTGAAAACACTGATGTTTTAAACATCGATGTATTAAATCCGATGTGTTTTATCATCGATGTATCTGATCTCGTCGTTTTGTATGCGAACATTGCATTTTTAAACAATGACTTATTAAAGCAGATGTTTTCAACATTGGGTTTTTTTTTGTAAATATCGACATTTTAAACAAGTCATATGTTTTTAACATTGAAGTTTTTCTGCAAACTTCTATGTTTTAAGCATCGATGTATTAAAGCCCATATTTTTAACAGCCATGCTTTTTGTGCAAACTTTGATATCTTAAACAACGATATATAAACGACAATGTTTTCGAACACAGATGTTTTGTGCTTGATGCTTTCAGTTTTCAATGCTTTCTTTGTGAATAAAAAAATGTCATAAAGATAATATTGTAAAAGTTAAAATATATAATATCAACTGATCGTAACACTCAGTTTGTCGTGCACAACAAAACGAACGCTGTTCGTACTACCTTCACCGATCAAACTATCTCTCGCCTGCGAAGATCCCGATGCTCTGTCATTTTCTTCGTTTTTCGAAAATAGAGAGGTGGTCAACGCATGCGCCCTGGGCGCTCGCATGTTGGATGAAGTGAAGAGCAACCTTTGAGATGAACCTGGGCGCTCAGGCATTGTCTTTTGATTTTATTTTCTTAAATTTCATTTTCAGATAAATATTGATTGAGTAACGTGTCAAATCAAATTTTGCTGCGTACGGATTCAATTTTTGGGGTTATTAAACCAGCTTTAGAACATAAATGATAAAAAAAACACCGATGTTTATCACTGTTTAGTAACAGCGATATGTTGTAATCATTGCTTCAGAAATTACGAAAACTCACGTGGGGTAAAAATGACGATGAAGGTTTGAAAACTGTTATCTATGTTACCGTCAATGGCGCCGGGATCACACCATCTTAAGAACATTTGTGGGAGAAAATGATGAGATGATCATATAGTGAAAGAGTGATTTCAATATTAATTAGACACGAACGCCAGTTACTTTATCTTAAGAACACGTGGGATATTTGTTGCCTAATGTACTCGTATAAGGGCGCTTGAACAGCTAATGTCATTGGGCCCCTCGTTGAACTATCATGAATTCAAGAACAGTGGTCATCTAAAACTTTTTTAATTACCGAAAACTAAACAATATAATTTTATTCAATAGTATAAAGAACATACTAACATACTATTTAATTACTTTAATAGCTAACCTAAAAATGCTAAAATTATCATTAAAGTTTATTATGCATATTCATTTTTCCTGAACCTCTGCCTTACCACGTATATCCCGAGGTGGTATTATGGCACCTGTAAATTGTGTTCATGATATTATATAATTTTACTTACTAAATGTTTCTTTAACATTAAGTTGTTTTAATTGGCATAACGCGTAACATGAAATAGACGACGAATACGTTGATGGGAAGTTGCGATATTTCATTAGATAATCTAGTGCTTATAATTATTCCAATATCGATTGCCTGAATATAACAAATTCTTCCAATACCTGCCGATATTGGCACATGTTTTTAAATCACCCGTAATCGTTAAGAATTGAGAGGGAATTGCTTGACCGGTCAGCATGTTGACGGAATGTATTAGCGATGACAGTTAAACCGACAAAAAAATATTGAATTTCTAAGTGGGTGTTTTGTAACATTTTTATACTTTATAATATTATTCTTCCGGATCAACGTTCGCATCCTTCAACGGTTCATTATCAATTAGTATCAACTATAGTTAAGTGATGAATGCGAATCGATCAATTCGTTACTTTGTGCACCAATAATAATTTTATACTATTATCATTAATTCTGTGCATTTATGATAATCTAAAGAGTCAAGAAAGAGTGACGTAGGGAAATTTCAATCTGCACCTATTCAGTAATACATTTTGCAGAAACAAGACTTTTCTCTGCTTAATTTACGAGTACCATTCACTAATTGCCACCAGATTTATTTATATTATTTCTCTATCTATACATTTAAAATGAATTGTTTGTCGTCAAAATTATTCTGATACTTCCTGTAAATCCAATATCAAAATTTCAATTTGCGCTATTTGCAGAAGCAGAAGAGCAACAGACGAAGAAAGAAAAGTAGACGAAGAAAGAAAAGGAGACGAAGAAAGAAAAGGAGACGAAGAAAGAAAAGGAGACGAAGAAAGAAAAGGAGACGAAGAAAGAAAAGGAGACGAAGAAAGAAAAGGAGACGAAGAAAGAAAAGGAGACGAAGAAAGAAAAGGAGACGAAGAAAGAAAAGGAGACGAAGAAAGAAAAGGAGACGAAGAAAGAAAAGGAGACGAAGAAAGAAAAGGAGACGAAGAAAGAAAAGGAGACGAAGAAAGAAAAGGAGACGAAGAAAGAAAAGAAGACGAAGAAAGAAAAGGAGACGAAGAAAGAAAAGGAGACGAAGAAAGAAAAGGAGACGAAGAAAGAAAAGGAGACGAAGAAAGAAAAGGAGACGAAGAAAGAAAAGAAGACGAAGAAAGAAAAGAAGACGAAGAAAGAAAAGAAGACGAAGAAAGAAAAGAAGACGAAGAAAGAAAAGAAGAAGAAGAAAGAAAAGAAGACGAAGAAAGAAAAGAAGACGCAGAAAGAAAAGAAGACGCAGAAAGAAAAGAAGACGCAGAAAGAAAAGAAGACGCAGAAAGAAAAGAAGACGCAGAAAGAAAAGAAGACGCAGAAAGAAAAGAAGACGCAGAAAGAAAAGAAGACGCAGAAAGAAAAGAAGACGCAGAAAGAAAAGAAGACGCAGAAAGAAAAGAAGACGCAGAAAGAAAAGAAGACGCAGAAAGAAAAGAAGACACAGAAAGAAAAGAAGACACAGAAAGAAAAGAAGACAAAGAAAGAAAAGAAGACAAAGAAAAGAAGACGAAGAAAGAAAAGAAGACAAAGAAGCAGAAGTAGACGAAGAAATAGAAATAGACGAAGGAACAAGAGTAGACGAAAATGAAGAACAAGAGAAAATAGAATAATAATAATAATAATAATAATAATAATAATAATAATAATAACAATAATAATAATAATAATAATAATAATAATAATAATAATAATAATAATAATAATAATAATAATAATAATAATAATATACGAAAAACCAGGCAAAAGGATAGTAGAAGACGAAGAAAAATAAAGCCTACGAATGAACGACAGCCGTACGCTCCATTCGGAGCCGTGTTTGGGGGCACTGTGTGCCCTCGGCGCCGCCGAGAGGCGGCTCAGCCGCTCGCCTGCTCGCCCGCCGCCCGCGCCGCCCAATCCTCCTCCCTCGAGCAGAGCGCGGGGCGGGCGCTCGCGGCGCCGCGCCGCCTCAGAGGAAGACGTTATCGAGTTGGCCCCGGATTCACAGCGTTTATGCCGCAGACAGCGAGGCTACGACGCGCAATCACGACCGCTTCCCACCACAAGCGCCGCGGCCCGGTCCCGCCCGGCAGGTGTGAAGTGCGATGCCTATCGCCGTTCACGCTTGATTTCAACAGAACTGCCCCGCGCAGACCGCCCGTTGGGGGATCGTAGTGCTACAATGGACTGACGGACGCCTGAAAATTCGACTTCCACGTCGGTATACACACCGAAAATCAAAACGCTCTTTTGAGATATATCAAGTAGAAGTTGATTCTTTTAAATTCCCTCACTCATCACAATATCGTTTGATAGATAGGAGATAAAACCATACTTTAAAGTGTGATATTGCTATTAAATAAAAATCATATCCAAAAATGGATGTTTCTAAACAATTTTGCACTAATCTTTGACTAAGCTTAAAAAGGAAATAATCGATAATTTACCACACAGAAACTCCAGGGCTTCATCGATTCATCATTAAAAGAATAGGAAAACTGACATGACAGTGTATGTTACTCAAAAACATAACAACTGACATACTGGGATTCAAGTGAATAGCGACGGTATCGTGAAACACCTTGTTTATTTTCTTTACAGGAAAATATGTCAAATGCAGTGACATCTACATATTTCGTTTCTCGAGGAGAAAAGGAGGTCGAATCATAAATATAGATATTCGTAGTGACTAATTTCAAATGTGTTAGGAAGCTAGAGAATGAAGAACTCTTAGAAACAAACGGCTTTTTCTACTATTTCAACACCACGATGCTAAAGAAAAAGATTAATTATAAGGCGCACCTGTTGGATGACTCTAGTGTCCCACAATGCATGAACAAAGTGGAAAATTCAACGTACGTACATTCATACATACAAATATACATATGCATCTGGCAAAATGTCCTTTTCGTCGCACTGAAATACGTCAAGTATGTGATTTAGCGATTAACTGTACTATTTGCACACTAATAGATACTCAGTAAAGAGAAACGTTTATAAAGTTATGTTTCTTTGCTAGGTCACACTCAAGTGAACTGCTGTTGCCTGACACTTTGCAAATATTTCATTCGCAACAAACACTTCCTTCATATTTATCTAATTACTGACTGCGATGTTCACACATACATTTTTTTAATGTGGAGAACACGTTTTACTCTGTAAATTCATTTCAGTTCATTTTCTCGTTTTGTTTTTGGTAAATACATTGTAGTTCTAGCGTAAACTGCAAAATTCATTGTATTATACTTAATTATCCCTGAAACGTTTCTCTCTTTAAAATATAAATGGATGCTGGTGAGCAAATATAATCTTGTTTGTCGGCACCAAACAAATAACAATTTTAAACGTGGGAAACCATTAATTTAGATTTTGTGGGTCGTTTAGAGATCATATTGTATTCTGAATGTTCTCGTAGTTTCTGGGAAATTATGGGTGTTTGTGGTAGTCGCTTCCACTGCACGTTCGCTCACGAAATACGAAGCTTCGAAACAATGTGGCAAGGCAAGAATCACAAACCGGTTCATGAAACAAGACCCGCGTATGTTTCTTTCAAAGAAACTGGACCATCGCGATTCCTTTTCTACCTTCCCAGTCCTTCAAGGTTTTCCAGATTTTCTAACATTTCCAATACAAGATTAGAAGAAATGCAGATAGTAAAAAAGTGTGATCTTTCTTATTTCACAAAAATGTTTTCACTTAGTTACTGTGACGTGGAAGATAAAGGCGAACCGCCATTTATTCCACACTGTTCATTTTAATGTTGGTTAACTCTTAATTTTTATACTGTACATTCTCCTTCTTTTATTGTGTCGGGAGAAACCGATATCTCCGTCGCAACGTACTTAGAAGTCAAGTTAGTAAAGTTATCATTCAAGTAAGTAAAGTGTGACACTCCAATAAAATATATGAAGGAAAACTCGCATTCTGACTGAAATATATCGGAAGATATGGCCATTAACCACTGTGACGTTCTCTATGTAAGAGAGGGACTCCTGAAAGAAATGTCAAGGCATTTAACGGTGCTTTATTCACTAGGGAGAATTAAGTTTCTAAACTTCCTTCCTCATGAACTTTCTATATGTAACTATTAAGGCCGTCACTTGATCAAATTATCACACCGTTCACATTGATAAGATAGTCTTTCTGGATAAACATTGTCGAAAAACAAATTCTTCGCCAAATGCTGGTCAGAAAGTAATAACGCGATTCTTCAGGAGAAATAAAAATAAATCACTGCAACGATCACAATATCAGAGCTTCCACGAGAGGCAGGGTTTGTTTGATGTTATTTTCATTATTTCGAATACACGAACAAAACCAAGAGAAACAACAGCACGCGTTTTATTACCTCTACCTGAGAGTAAAATTCAACCAATGCTCACCATTTGTATGCTTGCGTTCACGTCCATCACTGCAAAATCGATCATCGCAGCCACCTGTCCTCGGAATAGCTCCGGGGTTGCCGCGAATGGCGGGGCTTAATCGAGGCAATACAGCCCCATCACTATCTCCTCCTCCACAACGTGATCTCAACACTGCCGCCTCGACAACACCGGGTCTTCCCCACACGGCCGGGTGGCTTGCCCCAAACCAAAAACGCGACCACTACCCCCGCCCCCTAATCAACATGACCGCCCTCCTGTGACCCCCAACGCCACAGCTGTTGCGTCCGTATCACCGCAACCTCCTCCATCAACGCCGGACCCCCACACCGAAGGCTTCTATCGACTAGTGATCAACCAACGACAACAGGGCACACCAAATAACCATCATAATTCCGAAATTTGATCTAACGAAACCCTGAGAATAGTCAGTAAACTAAAAAAAATATACATTCATCTGGTGTAGATGAATTTCCGGATTGTTTATTGAAAACTTGTGTACCTGCCTTTATACACCCGTTAACTCTAATTTTCATTGCTTATTTATGCACAGGAATATCTTCAGATATTTTCAAAACAGCAAAACATAAGCCACTTTTTAAAAAAAGAGGAAAAATGAAATTCAAAATTACCAGCCAATTTCTCTTTTGTGAGTTTTCTCAAAAATATTTAGAGAGACTTTTCTATACGCGAATAGTAGCTTTTCTCAAGAAAAGCGAAGCGTTTTCAGACTCACAATGCGGTTTTAGAAAATCAAAATCTACGGAAAGTTCCATTTTTTGTGTTCTTAAAGATGTTTCTTCATCAATGAACCAAAATGAAGCACTCATTGGAATATTTTTAGTTCTTTCGAATGCTTTTGATGTTATTGACCATAACATCTTGCTATCAAAATCACCTTCTTATGGAATTCGTGGTATCGCCCTAGATTGGATAATCTCGTACCTTAAATATGGATCTCAAAGAGTATAAATACCGTACTGGCACGACAGGGCATTATTTACTTATCTTTCCAATTGTTTATCAATTAAATATGGGGTCCCCCAAGGTTCAACCTTAGGTCCTATCCTCTTTCTGTTATACGTAAACGATATGCCCTCGTCTATTAATAACGGAAGAATAGTACTGTTTGCCGATGACAAGAATGTTCTTTGCAAAAAAGAAACAATAAATACGATTTCACGAGTTTCAAAACGAAAGCACGATTTCAGAAGTTTCAAATTGGTTTTTTAAATAATATCAAATTAATAGGTAACGAAGGAAAAACATTTTCAATGCATTTTTGCATTTCAAATCAGCAATCGTATGATCCGTGGAAAATGAACAACATGCAATTAACTGCTAACGTTGCCCACTTTACCATCAATGGCACTACTGTCGGCACAATTTCTTCTTAAAATACTCCTCTACTCGCCCGAAACGTTATCACTTCCATCACGGATTTCCAGCACAGGTCCCCCAAACCACCGCCGCCTCCACCGCCAACACCGCACCCTAAACCGTCATGACCGTTCTCCTGTGACCACCGACGCCAACGCTGTAGCCTCCGCGTCACCGCAACTGCCCACTCCCACAATGCATCAATCAGCGACCGTTTATCCAATTTGCATCGGTTGCATGTGTTAGCAGAATGAGCGATTGTTCTGTTCCGCGTGTGACACCGGCGCGAACACGAAGCGTCGACACGACTACTCACACACATCGCGTCTCTATTACAGAGGGGAGACGTCGGCGACATAAAAAAAAGAAGCCCCGATAATAATTATTTAATTCCGGCCACGAATCCGCGCGCAGCGAAAGCGACGCACGTGCTCCAGTCGCAGATAACCGCGCCCTCCCTTCCGAGTGTAGCCAGTCCGCGGGCGTGCTCCCCGAGAATCCGGGAGACGAATGAAATATTTGCGTTAAACAATCCGCAGAGGGGGCGGACGTCCCCTACGCGGTGTGGAACGGCCACAATTAAAAGATACTGGCGTTATTAAAAAAACGTCGGCCGTAAAGGCGTTATCGCCAGCGCTACCGACGCGGAGGCTAACCGCTTCATCCGCAGACCGTGGTAGGGGGTGGAGAGGGGAGGAGGGGATGTAGCCCTGTCTCTCGATGCCGACTGCGAAAGGGGCGGCGCTGTTTAGGGGGGGGTGAGATCCACTGTTAGTGGCGTAGCGGGACGAAATCAAATCTCTAAAAAGTGCAGCAAGACAGAATTTTTTCAAGTGGCGAGTCTCTTATTAATCATTGTTGTTAAACTATTGTAATAAACATACAAACTTCTAAAACATGTAGGGGGATCGAAGATGGATAACGTTTTGGCAATGGGTATGTTGCGGAAAATAGCACATAACAAAGTTACATAAGTGACAGTTGTAGCTGATTGGTAGGAAATTTATCATGCACAAATAATGTTTTTTTTAATTGACTGATTAGTGATTCCTGGCGCGTTAACAAATAAGGTCATTAGGCCCGTACGTGCAGTGCTTGTTTCCATCGAGGGAAAGGGCGGTGATCTTCCCCCGTTGGGTGGCGAGATCCAGCGCCGACCGATGTCGGATGACGGGGAATTTTCCCAAACAAGTATTTCCCACCAGCGGGACACCGCCCCCGACTGGACAAACTCTAATCTCCCGTGTGGTGTCCCGCCATGACCGATAGCGTAGCGCATGTGTGTGTAAGTAAGGGCTGAGGGTAGGACAAGGGAAGATCGCTCGCGGTCCGTGGCCTGTTTGTTACTGGACTACTCCGGCATTCGCCTGGTGTTGATCGGAGAAACCACGGAATCGGATCAGTCTACCGCAAGAATTCTCCTCCAAACAGTGGCTGAATTCGACCAAGCTACGAGCTAGTGTTGAAAATCCCGACACCATCGGGATTCGAACCCTAGGACCTCCAGGCAGTGAAGGGATTCGGCAAAGAGTTTCGTGTACGTGGAGTAATACCAGAGCAAGGTGTGGTGTCTAACAATC
Organism: Gryllus longicercus; assembly: GCA_038098605.1. Taxonomy (NCBI): domain Eukaryota; kingdom Metazoa; phylum Arthropoda; class Insecta; order Orthoptera; family Gryllidae; genus Gryllus; species Gryllus longicercus. Next base: position 4,649,983 of record JAZDUA010000021.1, read on the forward strand.
AGGGACAATTGTCTCGCATGTCAATACTTTGTATGAGATTCCTTAAAAAATGTTCATTGATAAAACGTGATCTCTGCCCCCTCCCACACGCCCTAGAAGTTTGTTAGTCTGAGGCAGCCTGTTTTTATTCCATAATTATAACAATCAGTATCAAAACTCAAAACAATCAGTATTAAACACGTTGGAACACAACATAAACGCAATGCCGAGGACAGCATACACGCATTGGAAGTCTCCCGGGTCAATTACCAGTAAGAAAGGCCATGTTGGGTCAGTGAAGACATTTCAGCCTGTGAAGAGAGTCCAAGCTTTCAACAGCAGCAACAACAACAACAATAACAACACAGAATGAGAAATTTTGGGATTCGTTCATTGGTGATTTCTGTAAGTTCCTTCAAATAATTCCACAAGATGACGAGTAACTTAAATAAATTAAGGACCATGCACGGGTCATCTTTCCCCAAACCTCCAGAATCCTAAACTTTGAACCGGGCGATCGATGATTCTTTTGCAATAGTACATAACCCGACTGGCCTAGAAATACCAGGGGAAGTCTGTAGGATGGCAGCAACAGGAAAGGTAAATGAAGATGAGGGAAAATATATTCAGATATAATGCCATTTTTTGGACACCCGCCTGACTTCATTAATATGATAGTCTACGTTAGAGTGATACTAAATATCTACTCTTTTAATAGAAACATGTGAAAACGGAAACAATAAGCAATATGTAATCAAAAGAACTGATTTCTTACAAGAAGTTCATGATTTAACTTCTTTGGCGAGTATTAGTATTTGTAGGAAATAGCTGCGGTAATTCACAAAAGAGCACCCAGGATTTTGTTCCTGGAATGGGGAGTACGGGTATTGTATGCAGCTGACTTGATGTTTTCTTAAAAATAATTTGTTCTTATTTTTGAATATTATATGTAATTTCATTTGATGAATTACAATGAATATTTATAATGTCCAAAATTGATCTATTATATATCTACAGAATGATACATATTATCTCTGAATATGTATCATTCTGAGGGGCTTCAGGGACTGGGGGGGGAAGCCCCATGACCCCTCCCACCTAGGTGTGACACTATTGTCATTCATCGTACCATAAATATTACGAGAAAAATATTTCTCAATCTTTGTTCCAAAAATTTTAATGTTTTTACATTCCCTCAATTATCATATGAATCAAATTAAAATCAAAGAAGCTGTGTCTTTATAAACGAGATAAGCCAAGGAGTAAAATAGTTTTTGAGTCGCAACGTTTCTGGGAAAATACGAATATCCACAAAAATAATGAAGATGAAATATGGTTTCCGTTGACACTTTCTGAGAATACCTCCCACTACGTCCTTAAACATACGTCCACTTTGTGCTTTCTAAGAACTGCAAAATACATTACGTAATGAATACAGTTGTGGAACTACGACAGATTCTTATCAATACGATGTTATTAAAAGAGTAATTGTAATTTCCGCTAATATTAATGTGAGATTTCCGCTAATATTGCGTCAATAAACTCTGAATTTGTCAAAATTTTAGGAATTTATTTTTGGAATAAACCCAAATGTCAGCTCGAAAATCCAATGATGTTTGAGAGTGTACAAATACGTATCTATACAACGCAATAACGCCCCTGCTATATTTTACAAGTGTTCAATTCTTTTCACAAAAAAATCTCCTCCTTTCGTCTTCATAAAACGTATTACTGAAAGCACAACAATTCGGTAGGATTTGCTATGATTGCGATCTATTCGAACTTATTTAATAAACGTTTAGTAAATCGTTTGTTAATATCAAGCGAATTTCAAAGCAGTACCCTAACAAACGAGCCATATGCGATCTCCCCTTCCTCATCGTTATACCCTCCTTTTCCCTAAAACACGCAATTAAAGATAGACACACTACACTACCACACATCCCGGGACATCAGTGAGGATGATACTTGGAAGGGAAAACCCCGCAAACTTAAGTGTAGGACATCGAGGGATCTGACGTTCCAACGAGGTAGGAATGAAATTCCCAATATTTCCGGGAAAACTGACGAAAGTTGTTGATGCAGCCGAAAACATTAAACAAACTTACCATTTATGAATAATCGTATTTCAGAAACAATCATTAAAAAAACTAGTAAAGCTACAGCAGCACATACTTTCTCGCAATATTTGTTTTGCAATTTTTTGAAAATCCAGCCAGCTCAATGCACATTTGACTTATGCTACTTTTGTAAGCGTACTTTGCACGGTCCGATAAAAATTAAAGAAACGATTTGGAGCAGCCTTTGAAAAAAAATCTGTACTTAAAATTGCCTATATTTGATGCTAAAATACAGGAAAACCCTCACACATTGAACCAAAAATGTACTTGCATTCATTTAAAGATCTAATTTTGAAGATCGTATTTCATTCAGAGAAAAAAAATTGTATCTTCAATATTGCATTCGTACTTCATAAGTAACAGGAAGTAATTTACAGTATATAGGAGCAAGAATTATCCACTTTTCCGGTATCTGAGACCTACAATACCAATTTCTCTGCAGAAAATCGCAGTTTTTCGCCCCCAGCATTACATAATTTCCCTAAGAGTAAGTAAGATGAGATAATTTATTATTATTATTATTATTATTATTATTATTATTATTATTATTATTATTATTATTATTATTATTATTAGCCAAGTAAGATCGCATTAAGGCTATTCCCTGCTTTCTGCAGGAAATGCTGAATGAGGTGATTGGGCGATGATGAGGGGTGAAAGGACTAGGATGATGGGAGGTGGCAGGTGGGGCAGATGTGGTGATCGTGGTATTGTTGAGTCATCTCAACATTCGCCTTCTAGCAAAACCACGAAAAACCTGGTCAAGATTGTCGGCCTGGAGATCGAACACGGACCTCTCGACTGCGACGTCAGCGAGCTACGCACTGAGAGCCACTTCGCTTGAAAGAGAGTAATATCTGACAATTCGATAGTGTTAAGAAGTATACAAATTCCACATCTCGAGGCGGCGCCAGATAGCGTTGGCGTAACCCCAGTTGGGAATAGCTATGAGCGCGTCAGCTGAGCGCAGCAGGGCGTCATTCCGCGGCACGACGGCGCGGTCTGTGCTTTACGGCCTACGTGCGGACGGGCGGGCGGACGAGCGAGTGGGTGGACGACTGGGCGGACGGACGGGCAGGCAACCGAGCGGGCAAGCGGGCGAGCAAGCGGGAGGGCAAGCGAGCGGGCAAGCGGGCGGGCAAGCGGGCGGGCAAGCGGGCGGGCAAGCTGGCGGGCAAGCGGGCGGGCGGGCAAGCGGGCGGGCGGGCAAGCGGGCGGGCGGGCGGGCGGGCGGGCAAGCGGGCGGGCAAGCGGGCGGGCAAGCGGGCGGGCGGGCAGTGCGGAGTTCCTGTCGTCTGCGTCCCCGTCCCCGCCTCATGCCGTCCTCGTCTTCCCCCGCGCGCGCGCGAAGACTCCTCTCTATCGACCACTGACGAGCACTCGCGGAGAGGTGCCGACGCTCTCCCCCCCCCCCCCCGCCGTCACTCGCCCGCGCGCCCCGCCCCGCCCACCCGCTCGTTCGCTCCAGCAAAAATGAACTCCGCCGCCGCCGCCCTCGCGTCGCGTCGCGTCGACGCGCCAAAGTTGGTGCAGCCTCCTACCACACCGTTCTCGAGCCCCTTTCGCGGTCCTCTATCCCCGCGTAGCCTTATCCTTCTGCCCTCTCCTTCCTTCCCTTCATCTCTTCCGCGCCGTCCCCACTTCTCTCGCCCTCATTTCACCTATGCCGTCGTCTCCTTTGACGTCATCTCATCCTTTGCCGTCATCTCATCCTTTGCCGTCACCTCATCTCTCTCCATCACCTCATCTCTCTCCATCACCTCATCTCTCTCCATCACCTCATATCTCTCCATCACCTCATCTCTCTCCATCACCTCATCTCTCTCCATCACCTCATCTCTCTCCGTCATTTATTCGCCATCAGCCATATATTCCCCCTCCATCACCACATCCTCCTGCGTCACCTTTTCCCTCGCTATTAATACTTTCGTCTACAACCTCTCTGCGCACGCCGTCACTGAAGGCGTCTTCATCGACATCGCCCATCCCATTGTTTCCGCCTGCTCTGCCCTCTCTTCCTTTCCCTTCTTCATTTGACTATCCAACATCTCCGATTCGTGTCCTTACAGTCCTCTCCATTATCCCTCTGCACTGTCCGTGCTTTCCAACCTTTCTATCGTCAACTCTCACGCCCAGCTGCACCACCACGCACACGGGTCGGGGAAGACACGGAAACTACAGTGAAGACGCGAGGGCGCGCGGATGCAAAGAGCAACGCAGCGCGCCGGCGAAGACGCGAGGTGGGTCGGGAGACGGGGGTCGGGAGACGGGGGTCGGGAGACGGGGGTCGGGAGACGGGGGTCGGGAGACGGGGGTCGGGGGTCGGGAGACGGGGGTCGGGAGACGGGGGTCGGGAGACGGGGGTCGGTAGGTGAACCACGATTTCGCCTGCGTTCAAACCCGCTGCCACCCCCAGTTTCGTCACCGTTCCCGTACCCGCCCCGCCGCCGGAAGTTGGCGACAATTGCCGCGCGCCCGGAAGTTCGGCGGCGTCGCCGCAGACGGCGTGACGAGAGCGCGAGCGTCGAGCGACGTTTGACTGCGGGCGCCGGCGGCGGCGGCGGGGGTGGAGGGGCGGTGGCCGGGGGGCGGGAGCGGGGGCGGCGGCCGCGTAGGCAGCCAGCCAGCCAGACACGCGGAGTGTTTCACCGCCTCCACGCCTTGGCGAAGCGCCGCTCGACGCCGCGCCGGCGGCAGAGACAAGTCGGCGCCCCGGCAACTATGCGATTTTACAACCCGCGACGTTCAGACAGGCCAGACCCCACACCGCGCCGGGTGACGGGAAACAGAAAGCTCTGCGAGGGAGGCGCTGGGAGAGAGGCTTCGAGGGAGACTATGAACGATCGTGCGCTGTCTACAGGAGTCCACGCTGTCTACACGAGGCACGTGCACTGAGAATAATGTTTGTTCACAGCCAAAAGGTTCTTGTACACTGCATACAGACAGTGAAAACGGCCCAAGCAACTGTACTGCACCTCACTCTACTACAATACACTGCTGCAACATAGCACTACACTGCTACAATTCTCTTTATCAGGAATCACTTCAATCCACTATTTCCCTTTTTCATGGACACACATTTATTCCAACAATGCTAACGTTTTTGTGAATTATGGATGGCTTTTTTTTTCTCAATATAACAGTATTCTTTGAACCGCTGTAGTCGTCCAAGCAAACCAGAACATCACAACCTCGCGGTTAAAACACAGCAGCGAACTCTCCACTCTTGATTTGATGGAGGATACTGGTTTGTGGTTGAACATGTCCTGAACGTATGAGGGCGAAAATCAGTTCCGAATTTTGTAAAATTTCTACAGGGTATTTAAAAACGCGCCTTCGCAGGGGTAAAGACTGTCAGTAAAAGGTCCAGGTGATATGTGTGTGTGTGCGGGGGGAGGGAAAATGTTCTAATCACACAGCCCGAGCCGACAAAGTAGAAGCATGAGCCATGCAAACCCGTACAGGATCTGAGACGCAGCGCGAACGCAAAAGAGTCCCTCATCATGGAATAACCAAAGCCTGTCAAAACATCTCAAACGAAAACGATTTTAATTGCAACTAGTGATGCTACACATTGGCACAGTCATTCTTGTAGTAGTTAGTTACCTTATCAGTTTTGTCTCGGCTAGCTTTTGTCCCCACCCTCTTCCCAGCTACTTCATATCGGCGACTAAGACATTTTTTCGCAATTACTTAATTGTTCTGTCCCATAGTAGCACAATAGAACTTGTGGCGATACAACAGCATATCATTTGTGCATTATTTCTAACTTTTGTAATGTGCGAAAATTCAGAATGTTGATCGCAAATGATATCTGTCCCCTTTTTTAAGTCTCCATTCGAAGAAGAAATTGAAAGAAAAAGTTGGAGCCTGTTTTGAGAACAAAAATTTAAACTGCCTTTACTTCAAGCATAAATTACACGATTACTACTCATTTTTACAAATAATTGTACTTGTCACAAAAAAATCAAAAAATATAAATTGCCTTTATTTTAAGCATTGGTCAAGAAGAAACTTCTCATACAGAAAACGTACAGAACGCGATAAAACAGTGAAACATGTGATTTGAAGTTAAAGTGGCCGGTAATTTAAAACTTCAACGTCGAAAGTGAAAAGAGAAATCTGTGATGACGAGAAGTGTTCTTACGGAATTTAACACACAAGAGAAAGAAGAAAATAAATCCTACAAAAAAAAGTTAGGTTGAATGCTGCTTACAACCTAATGCGTGGCTATTTATAAACATGTACTGCAAAGGTAGCGCGTTGCGTTCCACGCCATGAAATCGTGCTACCTGTTGATTTACATGAAAATTTTCAGAACCTCTGTCCAGATATATTAACGAGGTATAGTGAATAATAAGCTCCCCTAATCTCAGTGATTCTTCCAATAATTACACATTGTAATTTCAGCGATATTAATAATAATTCATTATGCTAGTCGTCCTCTAGTGGATATCATAAGATATCACCCGAAATGTCCTGTGGTGGTGGATGCGCGCACAATTTTGCATTAATGAGCTTCACTGTGGGGATGTAATAGTAAACACACATTCCACAAATTCAGTGGTGAGGGTTAATACTAGTATCAACATTTTAATTAGATGAAAGAGACAACGCTACTCTCGTAATTAAATATTATGCCGTTGATCTCGAGCTTTAACAGAACGGAGCAGATTAAGTCACAACGGAACCTATTTCACACATTACTATGACAAAGTACTAACTGCACATTAGATGGATGAAGAGGAAAATAGCTTTTAAACCCTAACTAATTTAAATGGGGGGATGTATTTTGTTTTGACCTGGGAGAGAAATCGAACATACCAATGAACAGCACATTTCAGAATTGAATTTTTTCAATGTTGCTATTTGTTAGTGTACAAATCCTTTTCACTGTTCATGAAACCAAAACATTAAAAAATTGATTTAATGTCGGGAATCGATTTTGACACCAACATTGGACTTTTTAAACGTAATTAAAAAGTTATAAAAAATGTTACGCATAAATCAACAAATATGTAAGTATTCTACATTATAAAACAAATATTCTTGCTGAATGTCTGCGATAATTTTTTCAAGAAAATATGAGCGCGGACCTGAATAGCGCAGGTGGCTACAAAGGCAACTGCTTGGTCCGCATAATGGGAATGGACAGACGACTGTACCATCATAACAAAATTCTCTACATAGCTTATTTTCAAAATCTCTCACCGTTGGTATACAAATTCAAATCAAGAAAATTTCAGATTTCTAGCGGATTTTCAACTACGTCGCTAACATTCCATAGTAATTCATTACCCAGCATTTCATAATTTCATAATACGTAATTCAGCTCCAAATATGATCTCATAAGGAATAAAGATATTCAACAAGATCTGGGCATTTGTAACTTAAATGAAGAACTATACAATTATAAAGATTCTTGGAGACAACACATACGAAGAATGGACGCCAATAGAATCCCGCATTTGGCAATGCTCTATCCACCCACAGGCAAAAAATATGTCGGGAGACCTACGAAACGGTGGCAATAACAGTGATAGTACTAATAATGATGAAAAGGAAAAAGAAAGGAATATTTTGAAGACGGAACAGGTACTTGTGTGTACTCTTCGAAGTGAAGAAGACGAAGACGAAGATAACTATTAACACTAACGAACCCCGCAAGCCGAGGTGTAAGTCGGAGCCAGATCTCGCCATCCAGCGGGGGGAGAATACCGCCTCTTACCGTCATGAACACATGCACAACTCTTACGGGCCTAAAGGTCACAGGTGTTGACGCGCCCGGAATAATGAAATAAGCAATATTCTTTCTTCTTTAACGAAAACCCTCAGTGTTTTAACTATAAAGATTATTATTATTATTATTATTATTATTATTATTATTATTATTATTATTATTATTATTATTATTATTATTATTGTTATCATTGTTATCATTATTATTGTCATTATTATTATTATTATTATTATTATTATTATTATTATTATTATTATTATTATTATTATTATTATTATTATTATTATTACTTTAGGTGCCATAGGTGCGGACCCAAAAGAAAAAAATGCTGCAACATAATCTCAGTGAAGCATTAAAAGAAGTCTCCTGCGCCAAGGCTGGGCAGTGACGGCGAGCTATCGGGAGAGAAGCGTTTTGAATATGATGCCCGCCAGGTTATAAAGGAAGCGGCCCCGCCCTGAAGGCGGCGCCAGCCATCGCTCACGTCACCGCAGCAGAGAAAAATGAACCTCATCCTTCCCCCCTCCTCCCACCCCCACCCCGGCGCCCTATCCGCCACTTTCTCTTCTCAGCCGCTTCCTCAAACACGATCGATCCGGTAACGTTTCCTCTGTATCGCAACACGCATGCCGAGAGTGGTGGCCCGTGTCACTGTCCGGGAAGTCCTAGGTTCGAGGCCCGGCGGTGGTAGAATTATCGACACTAGCTAGATAGCTAGGTCGAATTGATCTGGAGGCGAATTCTAGAGGCCGGATGCTCTGATCGGTGATTTTCACATTGCCGAGCAATACCAGGCGAATGCCGGACCAGTAACCTAACAAACAGGCCACGTATAGAGCGCGATATTTCCTTCCTTTTCCTTGTCCTATCCTCACCCCTCACTTACACACATTTACACTTACATGTACTACAGTACGACACATGTCGGGAGACCGGCCGGTAGCCTGATCTCACCATCCGGCGGGGGAATATATCACTGGCACCTCCTGAGGAAAATACATACACTACACTTACGAAACTAATGACCTTTAGAGTTGACGCACCCGGAATTACTTATCAACCAAACAAGCATTCCTCAGTCCGCCGTGCCACGTGCGTATTATCACATTGTTCCATGTTCCCTTTGTTCTTGCGCACTTGCATCATATCGATCCACTTTGAGTGTAGTACTCTCTTTCCTACTTCACCCCAACACGCCTTGTGAAACATGGTCGACCACGTAATTTCTCGGAATCGCACCATACGGTTTCTCAGATCTTTGAATTACCCGCATCGTTACAAATACACTGTTCCCGCTTTCCGGAACTGTCCTTTCCACTGAAACCACATTGGTACTTTCTACTGTCCATCCACCATTCGCCTCGGCTTCCAGATCTCTGTGATCGTCTCTCATCACGACGTGGAGACTTTATCCGCTCTCCAACATTAATTCGTTGCCATCATTTCATGTCACCTCAGTTCCATTCTCCCTCTTCCAATCTGTCATAATTTGCTTCAACGTGTCCAGCGTCTAATCACAATCAGTAACTTTGAATTCCATATCCTTACGTCCAGACGACACACGTATTTCATCAGACGACGCACATTCACCGCCTTCCAATGTCACCTCGTCTGACTCGAATCATCGGGTCGCCAGCGCCCCGCCCGTTGTGACCTACGCACCCCGCCCACTAGCCGTCCCCCCCCCCATCAATTCTCCCAACCCACGCGACCAACCTAACGGAGCCCCCCGTGTCAATCATCGCCGAATTTAATTAAACGGGGAAGTCAAGAGGAGAAAACCTTCGGGAGCGAACGTCGGAATGGCTGCGCACTCTTGGGCAGCATCTGCGACCAGAAGCGGCGCCCACCGCCTCGTTCGTTATTCGCCTCCAGGAGGGTAGGGAAATTGCACGGAACTGAATCAGGGCGGACGCGGCAGCGCCGGTGGCCAGACGAAACGCGACGTGCAGGGACTGCCCGAGGGCCGTCCCAGGCGCTGGGACTACCTCCAATCACCGGACAGCGGAATTACTGGGCGGCGTTGAGCGAAGGCCCGCGGGAGGAGGCGGGAGGCGACGGGGGAGGGCGCCGTGTGTTGCGGCGAGGGCGCGTTCGGAGTGGACGAACGGCAGCCGAAGCGCGGGAGTCGGGGCGGCGGAAGTGGCTCAGGCCTGGCTCGGGAGGCGGCGCTGAATGGACGAGTAGTCCAAGCGCTTGGGGTGTCGAATGCGAGGTTTGTGAAGAAGGGACGGTCGCAGAGATAAGAATCATTGAAGAGAGGCTTAGGCCTGTGCACAGGAGGGCATTGGACCTTCGGAAACTGTGAAAGAGGTACCGTTCGCTAACGAAAAAAGCATCTTCAATCGCTGAATTTTCTCTTTAACTTGATTTATTTACTTATTTATTTACGTCAAAAACTGTTAAAAGTAAGGAGACATGTTAATTTGAAATTACATGTATGTCCAGAAGCAAAACAAGTGGCCATTTCACGATTTGCTCGAGGATCAGGGAAACTGGGCGAAAATCTGATCGAGATGAGGGTCATTGATCCAGAAGCTGAAGTACAATACATGTTACAGGTTCTGGACAATTTTTTAATAGTTATTCATTTAACAATCTAATATATCAGACAACAATGTTAATCGTTAAACACAAACTCTAAATTATTTATTAATTGTATAATTAAAATTTTAAAATGATTAAAAGTTTCATTTTTCTGATGGTAGATTTTACTGTAGTAAAATGTCATACGCGAATAAAAAGTTTAATGAAAAAGGACACTCAGGAACGCACTTGGTCCCTTTTATGTTTTTAGCTGCGCATGCCTAAGAAGAGGAAGCAGAGGTTGTGAATATAAATAAAAAGGACAGTGATAATAAAAAACTTCAACAACTGAAAAGACAATGACAATTTTTTTAATATTTGTAACTTTTACGGCTGTGCATTTTTAATAAAAGTAAAATACTTCATGTTATGATGAAAAAGGTCCACACAATAGCAGTACTCGGGAAGATTCTAACAAAAAATACGGAGCGAAGAAAGAGCTAGGATCAAAGGGAAGCCTATATTTGGCGAGGCGAACCCCACGAAGATTGGAACCATCTCCTGACATTGCGTGCCATCGAGAGCTGTAAAAGAAGGCGAAGCATGGGCACGGTACCAGCGGTGAATATAACTGGGACCGCCCAGGAGAACCCAACCGTAGAAAGGAAATCACAGTGACAGTACAGGCAAGAGTATGAGAGAAGAGAAGAAAATAGCGTGGAAGTGGGCATGAACAAATATCGATACCAGAGCAAGATTAATACCGCAAGGGTCTCAATGCATGAATGAAATTGAGGTAGCTTCATAATATTAAAATATTTAAGATACTGTACTATTTATTAATTTAAAGGTTCCTAATAAAATATTTTAAATATCTGTGAACTAATACAAAATTGCGTTCAACAAAAGATTGTGTGAACCTAACAAAAATAACCTCATCATGTGTTTATTCTGCTTGTGAATAAATCCACCCCTGATCGATACATTCGAACAGCAAGAAACTCCGACTTTCCACACCGGCAATCGTAGAAGAAAAGAGGAAGTTACTCTGGCAGTGGACATGAAACCCTTGGAACCAAATTCGTTACTTTTTCAACGGGATGTTACCGACAGAAACTCAGTAGGTACTTGAGCACGGCAACGACCAACTCCATCATAGGTGCGCCGAGTAGTGAGGGTGATGGAGAGTAACAACTTTGTCCGTGAGAGGGGCGAGGCCGACGCAGGAAGGCCGTTAACGGTGCAGATGATCACATGAGTAGGACGAGACTTTGATGTCCCCGGTCATGTCATCTTCTAATATCTTTAGTCCTGTAAGTATATTGCATGTTTTCATCGCGGGAAAATGGCGGGGACCTTCCCAGTTTGATAGCGAGATCCGACGCAGACTTACACGTCGGCCTGCAGGGTTTCTCTAACTAGGTATCTCCCACCAGCGGGAAACCACCCCAGCTGGGACAAGCTCTAAGCTCCCGACCGGTCTCTCGTCAGGTGTGGTAAGGTAGAGCATAGCGTGTGGAAATGAAGGGGGAGGATATCATGGCGAAATTAAGAAATAATCTGTGCCTCGAAATTTGTATGACATAAAATGGGAAAAGACGGAACACATCAATCGATTGTGAACATTGAGCTTGTTGAAATGTATTTATCAACACATTCTTGGAACTCCTTGCCAAGTTTCTGCAGAGGTAAGGTGTCAACGATTATCAACGAGATTTCCATATTCTTTGGTACAATGCATAGCTGCAAATTTCAACAGTTGAGCATCAAACTGATATAAATATTTACTCTGGAATTCTAAAATATACGTTAAAAAATTCATGTAAATAAAATCGGAGCTCAAACGTGATTTCAACTAAGAACAACTTTTTAAAATACAAGAATTGGGACCAGGCACTTTACCTTATCGAAAGAGATGAGAACTATATTTTTGGGTAAATTCCAGGAAGTTGATTGCTCGTACCTGTAACCAAAAAAACGAAGAAAACGTAAGTTCAAAGCGATCTTTATTTAGGTTCTCTAAATATTACCAAATTATCTTGAATAATACATAAATCAGTTTAGAAGACCAATTGTGAAGTCAATTGACTAATGGCCAGAAAATATAAATATAAAACATGTGGTATAAATAATTAATTGTAGATCACATTCAGCCAAAACAAACCTTTCAAAACGAAAACAAAAAAAGCTTACGGCAAACCGTTGCGAAAAAATGTGAATGACTGCACAATATTGCACACACATTTCTTAGATAATTTGAAATGAATAATGTACTGAAAATCTCCATGGAATAACTACGCAACCCCACTGCTCTAGCATTCACCTGGTTTTAATCGGGAAAACCACGGAAAACTAGCAGCAGCCGCGAGAATTCTCGTCCATACAGCGGTTGAAGAGGACGTCGCTACGAAGCTAGGATAAAAAACACCTGTCACTGAAGGGACTCGAAAGCTAGGACATCCCGGTCAGAGGCTCTGCATTAGTATCAATTGATGCCCGGGCCAGATATTCCAAGCCGACCATTGTAGAAGAAAAGAGTATGTTAATGTGGCAGTGGACATGAAACCCATGGAACCAATATCGTTACATTTCCAACGGAACGATGCTGAAAACAAACTCAGCAGGTACTTTAACGCGGGAACTACCAACTCCGTCACAGGTGCGCCGAGTAGCGAGGATGATTGAGAGCAACAACGCTGCCCGCGAGAAGCGAGAGGACGACGCAGGAAGGCCGTTAACGGTGCACGAGATCACATTAGCAGAGCGACGACGCCGGCTCAGGCGTTCCACAAGGACGCGGAGGGGCTGCAGAAGCACGAAGCACACGGACGCGCTCCCGCACACCCCGCCGCGTTCGGGATGTAATTACCCTCCACCCTTCCCCTCCCGTCCCTTGGGCTCGCACCCCGCCGCCACGCGCCGCGCTCCGGGAGACGCGACGGGGGGGGAGCGAGGCGCGTGTACGCACGGAGGGACGCTCTCCCCGTCCCTGACCCAGCGAGAGAGCGCGCCACCCCCGCCGCCAGCGCTACCTGCCGGCGAGCGCGAATATTGATCGCCGTCGTTGCCATCGCCGCCACGGGCGGAGAGAGCTCGAAGTCGAAACACCACCCGCGCCGCCGCCGCCGCCGGTCAGAGCGTGTCGCGAGCACCGCCACCGCCGCCGCCGTGGCTGCTCCGTAACCCTGCTCAGCGGCGAGCGGATCTGGGCCAGGGGGTGGTGTGGGAGCGAGGGCGTGGGCGTGGGCGGGGCGTGGGCGATGGCGTGTCGGCACGCGAGCGCAGTTCCGGCCGCCCGATGCTGCCTCCGCCCCCGCCCCCGCCGCTTGAAGGAGAAGGTGTCGGCGTGTGGGTGCGAGCCCCTCAGGGACTTCGCCAATGCCACACTCGCCGGTGCTTCTACACCAGATGACAACCCTGTCCTGTTTTCACGGGCTCAATATCTGCCGTTGCGTGGGACACGATGGTATACTAGCGGCTCGCGGTGTTGTGGGTTGCGTCTCAATCATCGCTGGAACGTTAATGTAATTAATATGGACTTGGTTTTGGAAACCCCGTCGTTAGTTTTACGCCACGCCCTAAAGCCCTTTTAGCGATTTGCTTGCTGCTCCTATCTGCTTGGCAACACTTCTTCGTATCGATTTGTCTGCCATCGCCGCTGTAACACCCTATCTGTTATAACATCGCATCGCACGACATCGTTCGCCACGCAATCCAGTCCAAGTTGTTTCCTTTGTCCTGATTCCGGGGCTCTCGCAATCAATGGTGTCTTATCATTCTTGCCTTACTTCATGTATTTTTCTTCATCATGCCACCCATCAATAATGCGTCAAATCCTGGATGTATGTAATCGTCTTTATTGTTCCACCCCTCTCTTATCTGCACGTAGAATTACCAGCACAGTGCATAATTATGAAGCATTATACACTACGATAGAGGTAATGGTTCTGTCTACGTTATCACACGAGGTTTCAAGAAGAGAATGAATGGCAATGATAATTCACTCGTTTGCAATGGCTTGTGTCACGTGTTTTTAATTTCTTATAGATGAACTAATCTTTGCATTTTTCTATGATATGTTAAAAGACAGTCGACATTACTTACACCTGAATGCCTCCATTGTAAATATGTTAATTTATTTAAGTGTTTTGGTGATAGAGCAGATCTTATTCCCTGAGTCTGGCTACTATTAAAGTCAGTTTTTGTTATTATTATTATTATTATTATTATTATTATTATTATTATTATTATAGAAATTGCAATGTGACTGATAACTTTCGCCAATGCCTATTCATTTTTTCTACACACGATCGTTCATTCTTGGTACGCAACCGATTCCCCTGTTTTTCGTTCCTTCATCATCATTCACGCCATCTTGAGCAATTCATATGCTCATCAAACAAATAAAAATTCTGGAACACGCGATGCGGCAGATTGAAGGAAACACAAAGAAACATATAATTTCTCATAAGAACGAGTTGAGCAGGCTATGATTCTAGGTTCTAAAACGGAAGTATAAAAACTGATCCGGTTCAAATAACCCTGCCTTGGAGTATTACTTAGTATTTTTTATCACCATGCCTATTATATATTGTAACCATATGATGATAAAATAATTCTGGGTTTTGATCTTTCTACAGCTACACATCATCTTGACTTAAGAACCAGTTTATCCTTTTCGAAAAGGAAGAGGAATTTGATTGACCAAGGTGTTACTTGGTGCCAATTTAGCCTAATTCTAAAACACAGGCAAGACGTACAAAAGCCATTCTTCCACTTCTTCCCCTTGCCAACAATTCTACTTCTTATTGCTCGCCGCCGCTCCACATCCGCACTCACCTCCATCGCTGCCACTTCAGCAGCCGCATTCGGATTCCACGCGGCCCGCGCCGCCACTTTACGACTGAACCGCGCTCACCCGCTCGTCCCCACACGCCTCCCCCCCCCACGCCTCCGACCACGGCCTTGGCCCCACCCCCGTCGCATTTACGCCCGGAAACGGCGCCCCGCACGCCACAAGCCTCGCCGGCCACCCCCAGCCCTCTAGGCGGTCGGCGGAGCACGCCAGAAACACAGCGCTAACCCCGGAGCACCGTCCCTATCCCCCCTCACCGTCCCTTCCTCAATCCTCGTCCCATCGACCTCCCCCTTACCTCCTTTCGCAGAAAACTCTTCCTCCGTTCTCCTACCCACCCACCCTCTTTTCCCTCCTTCCACACTCACCCCTTTCCATCCTCCCACGCTCACCCCTTTCCCTCCTCCCACGCTCACCCCTTTCCCTCCTCCCACGCTCACCCCTTTCCCTCCTCCCACGCTCACCCCTTTCCCTCCTCCCACGCTCACCCCTTTCCCTCCTCCCACGCTCACCCCTTTCCCTCCTCCCACGCTCACCCCTTTCCATCCTCCCACGCTCACCCCTTTCCATCCTCCCACGCTCACCCCTTTCCATCCTCCCACGCTCACCCCTTTCCATCCTCCCACGCTCACCCGTTTCCATCCTCCCACGCTCACCCCTTTCCATCCTCCCACGCTCACCCCTTTCCCTCATCCCACGCTCACCCCTTTCCCTCCTCCCACACTCACCCCTTTCCCTCCTCCCTACACTCACCCCTTTCCCTCCTCCCACGCTCACCCCTTTCCCTCCTCCCACGCGCACCCCTTTCCCTCCTCCCACACTCAATCACCCCTTTCCCTCCTCCCACACTCACCCCCTTCCCTCCTCCCACACTCACCCTCTTCCCTCCTCCCACACTCACCCCCTTCCCTCCTCCCACACTCACCCCCTTCCCTCCTCCCACACTCACCCCCTTCCCTCCTCCCACACTCACCCCCTTCCCTCCTCCCACACTCACCCCCTTCCCTCCTCCCACACTCACCCTCTTCCCTCCTCCCACACTCACTCACCACTTTCCCTCCTCCCACGCTCACCCCTTTTCCCTCCTCCCACGCTCACCCCTTTCCCTCCTCCCACACTCCTCCTTCCCCTCCAACCTCTCACACTCTGCCCTTACCGCCGCTATCCACCGCTACTTTCGGCCTCCCAATCCACCCCCTTCCTTCAAACGCCGGCATATCCTTCCCCCCACATTCCACCCCCCGACCATTCCCCACCTCTCACCCTCATCCCCATCGCTACCGGCGGGCTCCCGGAATTACAACGGCGGCGCTGGGAAAGTCGGCAGCCGCTGGCTGGCTTCGCCCTCGCTCGCACTCAATAGCCCCTGCAGCGGCGGCGGCGGCGGCGGCCGAGCGGACGGCCGGGCGAGGATGGGACGGCGCGAGGTCGGTGAAGAATAGTGGTCGACGAGGACGGCCTGAACAATCTAGACGCCCCGGAGAGAAAAGATCGCACGGTGGTCTCAATTTGTTACAACCATGCTTACGGATAACAGAAATTGTGAGTTGAAATCCTCCCTTCCTTACTTTCTTCTCATTTATTTCTTGATGAAAATAATACGTGCGTTATACAATATTCAGGAGAGGCAGGCGCTTAGACGTCAACATTCTTTTACCATCTACTAGTATTCATTCCGTAGCCCACGCATGCAGGAAAGATGATGGAACTCCATAAAAGAACACTCAGATCTTGACGAGATTGGATCTTTGTCAGTGCTACTAAGGGCTTGAGGGGTCGAGAAGGAAAGAGTGATCGAAACGAGGGAATAAAAATATAATCAGGATTTTGAGGTTACAGAAATTATGGGTAGGTAACACTATAAAGGGGTATTAATATTTTCAATGAATAGCAAGTGGCAGAATTTACAGTGCGTTAGACGTTTTTTTCTTAATTTACATCGAATGAAATTAATGCACTTTTCGCATATTTGACAAACTATTATTTTTATGAAGCAATCGTAATCTAAAATTGCAATCAAAAATTTGATACAAGTTGCAGTTAATTCGTTAAAATAAGTTAGTTAAATAAGCAGTTAAAATACATACTATATTTTTACTTATTCACTGTAAACATTTTGCAAGACAGAGCTCAAAGTACGTTTTATCTTTTTCCCCCACAATTTTAAATATGACTATTTTCGAACATAATTAATCCTAGCAATCGAGAAACAATATCACGTTCAAATTGAGATTCAGCATTTCATTTGTTCGGTATATTCACTCCTCACACATACATTCTGATACTGAAGCATGGCTACGCGCATTCGTTACAAATCAATTTGCTTGCAAAATAACAACATTGGCACCCGACTATATGGATCGGGTACAACGGGAATTGAGATGTGTGAATTAACCAATGTAGATATTATTAACGACTGGCCGCAACACCATGAAATTTTGAATGTCACCTCTACATTACAATGTAGACGCCCGCACCGCATTCAGTAGTCAACAAAAGCGTAAAATCACTTAGATAACCGCACAGACTGCTGATCATCACAATCCTACCATTGAATTATTGGGTATACGTCCCTAGTTATTGGTATTTTAATTTCGAAATGAAGTGACTTTTCAAAGTGTCAATGATTCACAGATTTATTACTTGTCTGTACAATTACGAGAATCCTCAAAAGTCTCTGATAGCGAAAATTGGTACCAGATTAAAGTCTTTCTTCATCTGAAGCACCATCAAAATATCATTGAATCCCATTTGATATGGATCTTTAAACTCAACAATTAAAATAATTACCTAAAAAGAATGTAATTGAATGGATTCGTTATTTTCGTGCGTTCTCATCTCTCTGTGTTTACGGACGTTTCCATCCTGCCTTAGGCATATTTCCGAACGCAAACACAAATTATACAGGAGTTACTCTAAGACGGGGCCACTTCGACAGTTTGGGTAACAGTTTGACAGTTTGGGCGTGCTGGATTCGCAATCAGGATGACCGGATTCGATCACCGGGCTGGCCATCTCGACCGGGGTTTTCGTGGTATGCCTCGTCGCACAAGGCGAATGCTGGGATAGTTCCAAAATCCCAAAACCTCTCACTAACCCACCTCCTACCATCATCCTGGTCCATTCACTCATCGTCACCCTATGATAATAGTAATGATAGCAATAATAATAATAATAATAATAATAATAATAATAATAATAATAATAATAATAATCCTATCCCCCCCTAATTGGCATTCAAGGCTACAAACATTATCTTCACAAAGGAATGCAGCCGAATGGCTGATCCCCATAATTTCACACGTTGATCTCTCCAGGATAGAATACATCTGGGCCTCGGAGAGAGAAATGTGTTGCGTGGTCAGTAGCCTCCCATACGTAAATAATAATAATAATAATAATAATAATAATAATAATAATAATAATAATAATAATTATTATTATTATTATTATTGTCATTACTAAAACTCCAGTTAGTACTAGGTGTTAAGTTAGTAACTAGGATTAGAAGAATACGTCTCCAGCCAGGCGGCGTCTAGCGCTTCGGCCAAAGAGTCCGAGGAGCAGCCGAGCCGCGTACTGACCGCGCCTCGCCGCGCCGGCGCGAGCGGTGGGCGGTGGGCGGTGGGCGGCATGCTGCCTCCTTGGGACCCGGTGCACGCGCACTGGCAGCGGAAGTAGGAGGGGGAGGGGCGGCGGCCTTATCAAAAAGTCTATCTGCACCTGACCCAGCGCAACCCGACGGCGGTGCTCCTCGGCCCCATACATAAATATAAGCGGTGAGTTGCCCGTCAGCGCTGCTCGTACCTCGCCAGCATCTTCAACCGGCCCCTGCCGCACTGGGCGACCTCGGAGTTTTGGCGCGACCACGTCGGGTACCAATGTTCTTTGTCAGTGACATTTCAGAGCCTCATCGCCAAGGGACACTTGACGATGAGTAATATCAAGAGGTTCTCTCATGAAGTAACCAACCCTAGGCCCCTGCACATTGACGTGGATAAACAAAGGAGTTTGAGTGATGTAATTGATTAATTAGTTACTCCAGGCGCATCAACTGCCAAGGTCATGAGTCCCGAAACTGTAGTGCTGTGTCTAGTAAGGCAGTGTTTTTATCGCGGGAGATGGCGGTGAGTTTTCTCGCTGGATGGCGACATCCGGCGCCGACCTACATCGGCTAGCGGGGATTTACTCCAACCAAGTATTTCTCACCAGCGGGGCCCGCCCTATCCGGGACAATCTCTAAGCTCCTGACTGCCCCCCCCCCCCCCCCCCCGACGTGTGTGGTAGTGTAATGCATTCGAGTGTCCGTAAGTAAGGTGCAAGGAAAGGACAAGTAAGAGGAAGGAAAGATCGCACGCGGTCAGTGCCTCGTTTGTTAGGGTACTGTGCCAGCATTCGGATGGTGTTGATCGGATAAACCCCGGAAAACTAGCCATCAGAGCATTCTCCTCCAGACAGTGGCTAAACCGAGCCCAGATATGTAGCTCGTTTTGAATATTTTGCCACCGTCGGAACTCGTATCATGTAGTACTGAAACTGAATGCAGGGAATAGTAGCAATGCATATGTCGTGAGTGAGAAACAATACTGTTTTGGGCGCGTCAGTTATATTTTTCATCTCTTCCCAGAGTAAGGCGCATGTAATAGTCAAGAAGTGGCGGTTTTCATCTGCCGTCGGCGCCCACCTCAATAAAGCCGTGAGGTGATTCCCACTGAAGGTATCTCCCCCATTGGGGCACCGTCCCAGGCTAAACAAGCTCTAATTCTGGACTGATATCGCCATATCATGTAGTGTAGAAGCATATGTATCTAAGGCAAGAAGAAGCAAGCGAATGATTGAAGAAGGTAAGATCGGATCGCGGTCCGTGGCCCGTTTGTGAGCGTACTCCACCGAGCGTTCGCATAGCACTGATCGGAGAAAACACGGAAAACAATCCATCAGAGCAGCCGGCTGCTAGAATTCGCCTCCAGTCAGTGGATGAAGTGGTGAGGAGTGTGATTTGGTTGTTTAGGTAATAAGTAATTGGTATTGCTTGTGAAGAGAGGTGTGGGCGCGCAGGCAGAGAACACATGTAATGGCGGCGACGCTGCCTCTCCCGAGACACAAGGAAGTTCTGATCTCGGTATGTGTTATGCATTTTTTGAAACGCTTCTCTCGCTCCCAACACCTGATACATTTCTACATTTAACTATTCTGCACTTTCGTATAGGAATCTCCCTCAATCTACTCTCTTCTTTCCTTTCTAGTTCTCGTTCGCAATATTATCCATTTATTTATTTCCATCACTGAGGCGTCCTATAAACTTGATATTTTTCACAAGCTGTAAATGTACGATATCGGGCTAAATGTATTACTTGTCTTCTGCGTTAATTACAGTTATTCTGCTCTCAAAATTCCTACAACTGATTTCCTACGTTTGGTTTGAACCGGCGATCATTGATATGATACTCCAACAAGCTAACCGTTACACAACTGAAAAAATTTCTAATAATTTTCCTCATTCATACTTTCTCCTTCTCCCATTCATTTCATTTATCTGTTTTCCTTTCCCATTATCTTATTTTCTCTGCCGCTACACTTAACATCCTTCCGACATTTCGTTTCCTGTATTTCACTGATCAAGTCATCTCCTTTCTCGTCACAAACGCCATCGCTGAAGCCTCCACAGCTGTTGCCCCTGGCACCTCTTCCTCTTCCGTGGCCACGTCATCGTTTACTTCCAGCATAACGAGCAGCGTGGCATCGCGTGGTGCATTGAAGCGAGGAGAAACGCTCCGAAGAGACATGCCTCATACAAACGTAAAATTAAAAACAAAACTCACCTAACTTTTAAATAAAAAAATAATTTCAAACCATATAGACATATGTGTTATTACTGGACTATTCAAGAACTTAATATTTTCTAAAGAACTTAAAAAATTAGAATATATAAATTAGGTGTAATTAAAACAAACATAAGGAAAGGGCGCCTTGACGCTGACACGTCCGTCAGATTCATGACGTGATAACATCAGACATTACATTCTCAAAATATAGTTATTATATTTTGTAAACTGTTTAAGATAAATGGCAGTTACATTAAAAATAATTGTTATTTACAAAAGAAAATACACATAGGATGAAGTCGGCAAAGCATCAACAATTTCGCGCTTATGATTCACTATTTTGTTCAATGCCTGAATTGGATCAACTGCAAAATCTCTGCCCGACATCTACAATGTTCTATCTGACATTTTTAGTAGAAAAGTTGTTTTGACACCTTACAACTTTCTATTGTCGGATCTACAATACATTAAAACAGCTTTCATGCTACACTATTAGAAAATCATCTATGAACGAAATGACGTACATCCACTTGCATTTTACGTTTCTTTGTTAAATACTTCCAAACATTGAAAACGTTCTGCTATAAAATTCGTTCAAAGTCAGACACATCCTCCTTATTTTGAGGCTGGAAAATACTGATAAGTTTCTGATATCGACGTTGACGATGGGCAACCTCTAATGTGATGGAATTGGCGATTTCTTCATTTCAGCGTCAATGATTCAGAATTTGTTTGCTCTTTCGTTTGATAAGAACATTCCAAAGAAAATTAGAAATTGTGATCTTAAAATACAAATTAAAAAGCCTCCTATATGGCCTTTACAATTTATTGATGACGGAATATATTTTACGTGGCAAGAGTCAAAAGCGATACAATAAATAAATATGTAAAACTATTATACAGAAAGTGTAATAGCTAAATTTTAATACCTAAACTCAGCCAACTGTTCATTACTAACATATAAAAGTGTTTACCTTACTGCAGTTAAATTACGTTTTTATCACATATGTTAGGAGGTTGTCTACCATCAACGACGATATGTTCTTTACTTCTACTTTTCCAGGCTTCGCTCATACCGGTACGGGGGCCTAATTTATTCGAAGACATCACGTCATCTGACTCCCCAGAGAAAAAAAAAACCGTCCTCACGCGACGCATAGATAAAGAACGTAGCGCCACCGCCTCCGGCTTCTAATCCTGGTTAAGCGTCATCTCCTCTCTTCGTAAGGGGCCACTCGGAAAAGATGTCCACTCTTAGGGGGCATGGGTTTCCTAAAATTGTGACGATATCGGCCAACGCTGAGGGAGGGGGTTGAAGAATAGATTTCTTCTCACAATCTTTTTTTATATTACCAGTCATTTTATTAATATGTTTGTCCCTAAATTTAATAAGTAACAAACTACTACTAGGAAATATAATAATAGTGAGGGAAAGAGTTGAAAAACATCTGATCTCGTCATTTTTATTACTATTTAATTTAATAAACTTATTTTTAATATAATATCTAATGAAAAAAATAGATCGGTATGTGATGTTTATTGTATTATTACAATTATCATCAATAAATTATAAATGAACGTCCAATGTTAAAAAATGTACTTTGTTTCTGAATTTGAAAACAGATAATAAAGTTGTTTGCTTGTTAAACATGTTCATCCGATTTTTTTAAAGGATTTTAATACAGAAAGACTGGAGAGCGGGGGTCAAATTTGACGTTTATCAGCAGAGTGTTGGTGTACCAAATAAGTTGCTCCAAGGAAGAGTGAGAGCGGTTTAAAAGAGCAACATTTCGCGGACGCATTAGTGTTTTTTGGGTGGTCTTAATCTTTACGTGCGAATGTTCGGATGCGGAAAAAACGACCTGGGGTAACGACTTCTTCTCGCCTGCTATCTATCACGGTTACTGTCGCAACGCATCACTGGCGGCAGAGAAGAATTTCGTTGTGTGAAGCACAGGAAACCCATCAGACGCCCCGCTCCTTCGATAAAAAGGATCATCAAGTTCACGCTTTATCACATGAATTACGTATATAAAGCATGCTATATGAGTGTGTCTGTGTAATCACGATGTCCATTTTTAAAACTTCGTGAGGTTACGGACACTCAGATATTAGAGGGAGAGGTCAGAATAGAGATGAGAAACGAAATTCATTAGAAGTTTATCAGCAGACAGGGAAGAAAATGGATTACAGAGAAATGACAAGCAATTTCGTAGTGACATTTTGTGGGATTTAATCAACACTTTTAGAATATACTTTACAGCATTATTCGAAAACTTTAATTAGAAAAGGCATGATTATAAGTAGAGATAAAACTGAAATTATATTTGATCTGTCCGAATTTAAGAAGAAAACATTTTTTTCAATTCATCGGAACTACAAATATCATAAACTGTACATGAATAAAATAGTAAAATATAGCAACACAAATCTACAATGGCGAAACTTCGACAAGGACTGCATACAGCCTTCGCGGCATCCATGTATTCGCACACGTATTTTATTACATTTATTCGTTTGTTAGCCGACAAATCGGAGAACAGAATAACGGTTGGTACCGCAATTGTTTTACGATCACATGCACACTGCATAAAATTATTAACACACTGCATGAAACTGAATATACAATTTTGAAAGTTCAAATATAAGGAAGTTAATTTCAGACAACCACCATCAATAGCGAAAAGCGTTACGGCAACCTCTAACAATTAAGAATGCCGTTGACAGGTTTGATGGTTACAAGACCCGATATTTGCTTTATTGTGTTAGATATCAGCTAGTTTGTGGCGCTAGGCGAGACGTAGTTCGCACGTCGACTGCACTGACAAGCTCTGATCGGTGGTACACGTGATTTCCTTGATTACCTCCAGGCGAATGTCGAAGCAGAACCTAATACAACGGGTCCGGGACCGTACGTGATCTGCCCTTTCGGTGTCATCCCCCCTCCGTCGGAATTCGGGTAGGGGCACTGGCGGGAAGTTAGTTCGTTACTCACCATCGCAACGCCCATACCTTAAGAAGGCATCATTGATACTTCCACCTCACATTCGGTATACACCATCAAGGAGAGACCAACATTCAATAGACAAATTGGTTCGGTTGTTGATACAAGTTTCAGACAAGAACGTGTATTTTCGCCACGGGCTCATGACAATGCAAAAGCTTATGAATGAAAAAAAAACACATCAGTCAAACCTTTTGAAAGTCTAAGATCTGCCGAGAAACAGTTATTACTAGATAAAAGAGGTGCAAAATATGCAACGAAAGAGAAGAAAATACGTAGAAAAATGTTGTTGAAAACTCTTTGTGACCTCCACAAAAACTAATAAATATACATAGATCCTCTGAAACGCGAACTAGGAGCATTTGTTCCCCGTCATCAATCGCTAAACTTCAAAGATCGAATTTCCTTCTGCGCTGCATTCGCCACGCGTTCCGTTCTCAGCGACGGCCTTCTCGCTCCGATGCAAAGTGAAGCGGGGGTCGTTGCTCACAGTGATCCGGAACTCGTGGCAAAAATACTTCGTGACCTATAGACCAAAGTCTGCGTTAAAAAAAACACATGAAAAATAATGTTTTAGAATCAGCATACGAATACAACTCAATCTCCGACAATGTGTTTCGCCATGATTTAACCTCATCAGCCACATATGTCACTGGGGTGACTTTAAATTTCGCAATATATAAAACAGTATGTTTTGTTTGTGTTACAATCAATCGTTCATGTTGCTCATTTTTGGCAGTCTCGTTGGTGACATTGCAGATCGCACTTTTTTTTCCCTTTTTTGTTACGAGTACCTAGAGGATTCGAGTGGTTTTTTAAATGTTCTAGACATTTTGTTGCGTAAATTTAATATTTTTGAATAACGGAGATTTCGCGTGTTAGATTCTTCAAATGGCGTGCAGTTGACATTCAGAGAGAATTCGGATGAATTTTTAAGAGAGATTTTGTGTGTGTTGAGACTTGTTTTAGTGTTTGGCAATAATTTAAAGTTGGGTTGTTTAACAAAGACACTAACTGTCTGTTAACTCTCACAATGTCATCGTGCATGAGCGAAATCGCTGTCAAGGGAAGGGAACGAGCGGGACACGCACCCCTAATATTGTGAATGGTATCAAGTAGTTTGATTCTCAAACTAAAACACAAACAGCGGTTACTATTAACAAAACTATCTTACTGTCCAAATATTGTAATTTTTCCTGAAGATGTTTCAGTATATGTTATTACGATGACCATTTTTCATTTTTTTCATTTCCATTTCATTTTTCATTCAACAATAAGTTAATGAAACGATACTGAGATGCACAAAAACATCTTTTGCAGTCATTCGTTAGAAAAAAAAACTTAATGGGAAAGAAATATTACGGAGATGCTTCCGAACTGGCGAATGTTGCAATTCCCCACGAGGTCTCATCTCCCCGCATGTTCATGCCTAACGAAGAGGACAAGCGCAAACATTGATTCGAATACTTCTCAAATCGGCGTCGCCGCCATCGGCTCCGTGCCTGCCTACATTTATAGCCAGAATGAATTCTTAAAGAATTGCGACACAACTTAGCATTTTTTAGCTACCGCGAGCACCGTTTGAATTTCAACAAAACAATGATAATATTACCATGGCTTTATTCAAAATTGTGTGGAAGTTCACACTTCTTTTAAGGACCTTCCCACCTCAAATGTTTAAGTGCCATAGACGCGCATGTGATCATGGGTTGTCTACGGTTGCAGCAAATTTAACAAGAATGTAAAAGGAAGGGATTACAATATGAAATTGATAAATTTGTGCGTAACCTGGGTAAATTCTCTTTAAATAAATATTCGATTAAGTGATTGATTAGTAATTCTGGGCGCGTCAACTGCTAATTTCATTGGTCCCGTAAGTGTAATGCATGTTTTATCGCTGGCGATGCCGGTGATTTTCACCCGCTAGATGGCGAGATCCGGCGCCGACATACGTCGGCTTGCGAGGTTTTCCCAACCAGGTATCTCGCACCAGCACGGCACCGCCCCAGCTGGGACAATGTCTATGTTTTTGTCTGCTGTCTGGACAAGTGTGGAAGTGTAAGTATGTGAGGGTAAGTAAGAGGGACAAGGAAGGATATGACAAGAAAGAGAATCGAAAGATCGCGCGCTGTCCATGGCTCGTTAGTCACGACACTGCTCCAACATTCGCCTGGTGTTGATCGGAGAAACCTAAGGAAACTACCGATCAGAGCAGCCGACCTCTAGAATTTTCCTCCAGACAGCGGCTGAATTCGACTACCTAGTGTCTAACTAGAGTCGAAAATCCTTCCACTGTCGGGATTCGAACCCCAGGACCTCAGGTCAAGAGCACTGCAGTCACCCTGAACCTTGAGCCATCTATGCCGATGAATAAATATTCGATGCAATGACAGCACTAGTCAACCTGTCAAATGTCAGTACTCCATTTTGACACTAGATTTGGAAACCACCATCCTAAGTTGTAATTAACATGTAAGCGTGTAAGATGCATGATTTTGGCCCTATCCCAACCACTGTGCTGCGGTGGCGCCGCACGCGCGTAAGTCTCCGCCCACGCGCCAATCGATGGTATCGCAAGGAGAAGTTTTAACGGCACCGGCAAAGGCAACGCCCGCTCCACAGCGCTCCCGTCACCCCTCCACGCACCGCTCCACTCCACTCTACTCCGCTCCCCCAGTTTGCGTTCCAAGCCGCATCTTCCGTCCCGTTCCTACCAGCTTCGCGCCACCTCCGCTTCGTTCCGTCCCCGCTTCGCTTCGTTCCGTCCCCGCTTCGCTTCGCTCCAACCCCCGCTTCGCTCCAACCCCCGCTTCGCTCCAACCCCCGCTTCGCTCCAACCCCCGCTTCGCTCCAACCCCCGCTTCGCTCCAACCCCCGCTTCGCTCCAACCCCCGCTTCGCTCCAACCCCCGCTCCGCTCCAACCCCCGCTCCGCTCCGTCCCCGCTTCGCTCAACCCCCGCTTCGCTCCAACCCCCTTCACTCCTCCCCGCATCGCCCATCTCACCATTCTGCATCGCACCTGCCTGCGCCTCTTCCCACACCCTTTCTAAGAGGGCTGTGCTCCGCACGTAGCTGCTCCTCTCCAACCCGTTCAACCAATCGCTGCCACCCATTCCCATTGCATCCCATCCCACTCGTCGTCCCGCTTCACGTCGAGCCACCCTTCGTCCACCATGTCATGCCCACTGCACCCCGTGATACTCCATACTTTCGCCAGTAGTTTCATTTACAACACCCTAAAGCATATGAATCAATGGAGCAGAAATTGAGGAATACGCGTATTTAATTTAGTAGAAACGGCACTTGAGTAGTGGTTATGTGAGGAAAATGAATACACCTGAATTTTCGTGTGAAATGCGTTGGAAACATGGCGATGGCTTATCTCACGAATGTTTTATGTTCGTCGCCGATTTTGAAACGACGAAACAAATTAAATTGGCGATGTGCTTACTAAGCTAACAGAACGATCTTAACACGTACGTGATTGAGTAATCATAACAAAACGAATTCCTCACCATATCATTAGTCGTTTGTCCAAAAATTACTTGCATCCCACACATACCGACTTCCGTTGCCACATTCCCTACCTCTTCCGTTTGTATCCTCCTTTCAATCCCCCGCTCCGCGCCCTTCCGTCGTCTCACAGCGTTCCTCAGCGTCGTGTTTGCCTCCTTCATGTTCTGCCGTGATCTTCCTCGTCCCAATACTCCGGCCGCTTTCCAGTTCACGCCGTGTTCCCGCGTTATCTTCCTGGCACCCCACTGCGTTTCAGTTGCGCCCCGCGGAGATTTTGAGCGCAAGTTCGCATTTACTGCTGCTTGTTGTGCGCGTTACTTTCCTCACGCTAACATGTTTCCCTCACGTGCCGTCGTAACCATTTCGCCTCGCTGCAGCAGTCCTGAATTTGTGTAAGATTGTTTAGTTAGGTTGATTCTTCGATTTCTTTCCTGCCGTCAATACGTTTTCTGTACCACTTTTCCCTATCACGTTTAGCACACACATACGTTCACGGCTTATAATTACTTTTTAACATATACGGTAATTTCCACTATTTTAGATAATCATGAGACGTGTATTCATCAATTATTGGGGTAGGGCTTGGGAAAGTGGGGCTTTTAACAGTGCACATTTTCTATTGCATTTGTTTATATGTAATTTTCTTAGATTTTACAAAAAATATACTGGAATTACCTTCAACATGGAGGGTATTTTTTTCTTTATTGTGAGTTTAACCATGTGTTTTATAAACATACGAGCATTACTTATTCGGCAGATCAAGCTCTCCCAGAAATCTCAATTTCCTTTGGTCCAGCCTACTCGTATCATGCGTGCACGACCTCTCTCGCAGGCCCTGACCCTCGCGGTCTGCGACCCGCACCGTTCCCGCCCTTCCCCCTACCCTTACTTCGCTCCATCCTCCTTCACCCCTCCTTCCGGGTCTCGCCCTGCCTCACCCCCGGCCGCAGTCCTCAGTTCCTCCTTCATCATCTATCTTCCCACCATAAGCACGGTCCGTCTGCGCCCCGTCCTACGCCGCCGCCGTCGCCATGGCCCTCCCAAAATTCTCCACTCTCCCTCGTCCCACCCTAACTCCGCCCTGCCCTGCCCGGCCGCAGACGTCGCCGCCCTCCCGAATTCTCCACCCTCCCTCTTCCCACAACAAGTCCGCTCCTTACACGCCCGCTCCCCGTCGCTGTAGCCCTCCCGAATTCTCCATTCGCCCTCTTCCCACCCTAACCCCGCCCCCAGCAGCACACGACGCCCCCTTCCGAATTGCCGACCTCCGACTCCTTCACCCTCCCTCTTCCCACCCTAGCCCCGCTCCTTCCGCGTCCCGTCCTGCCCCGCCCCCTCCTGCCCGCAGCTGCAGTCGCCGCCGCCGCCACCGCCCTCCCAAATTCCCCACAACTTTCCCGGGACGACCCGCGCCGCAACGGGCGGCAGCGGCGGCCACTACATCACCCGCGCCGACGCGCCGCGCCGCGCCGCACAGCGGCGTTCTGCGGGCGGCCATCTTTATTCGCGCAAACGCCCGTCAGGCCGATTACCCTCGTGACGGATCGCCCGCCCCCGCCCCCACCCTCGCCCGCGCCATCTCGCACGCGCGCGCGCCCTCGCGAGGGTATTAATGACCTTTCGGTACAATTCATCCCGGGCGTAATAACGGACACAAGATTGCCCGCGGAGGATATTTTTTTTTTTTTTTTTTTTTTTTTTGGAGAGAGCGAGAATTTCTTTTTCGTATTACTGTACTGTTACGTCGATGTGACGCAACTAAATAGACGTACGAAAAGTCACTCTTAACGGCTGGCGTCCGTTAATAATTTTTACAGTCTGTTTGTTAAGAACAAGCAAAGCACATAAATTGTACCCAAAGACCTTGTATGAGTACTCCTAATGACAGATGCAGTATTTCTTCTTTGCGGGAGTTTTTCCTGTAAGAAGGTGATATTAAAACTCGACTCGAAAAGTATTCAACAATACACGGCTGATAACACAAACAATGGGTATGGATGGATATAAACCTCGTGTACTGCCTCAGTTCACTAAGCTCAACTGCGCCCGTTATTTACTCTATACCACTATTATTTTATAACTATTATTGCTCTATAACTATTATTTTATCTTACTGAGTTTACGCCCCAATGGTTCGCGTTTGGACGCTCTCCAATAATTATGCGAGCTTTTGGTTCTATTGGAAAGTCACGAAAATTGTTGTTTCATGACATTTCGGAGGATATCCTGTAAATCTACAGTAAACTAGTCGAAAATGATAACGCAGTAACGATCGATAGTTATAACGAACACTTAAAAATGCATTTTTTCCTAAAATCTATATCTTTACAAAATGTGAAGCTATATTTTAATAGGACACCATTTCTCAAGGGATCCCGAGGTGAAGAAGAAAATTCTTGTTCCTGTAGTTTCCTAGAAATTTCAAGCTTTTTATGTCAGACCTGAGACCGTTGCGATGCCGTGAAAATTCATTTGGCGATTGTCTCTCAGAAGTCGGTTCTAGCTGGAACTCTTCCCGCTTGCTTCTTTTCACTCCAAAGTAAAAGAGGTTACAGAACACTTTGTAAAACCACTCACATTGACCTTTCCATTACCTATGAAAAAGTCAAACATAAAATCAGATTACTCTTTGTGAGCATTTCTTCGACTTCGAAGCGAGAATAATATATAATTATCAATTCCTTTTGATATAAGGATGCAAAAAGAGCTTTGCGAGTACAGTAGTTACGTGTCCAAGAGTAGGTGTGTTTGTGTTAGCGGAATCAAAATCGATACTGACGATTTCACAATAACAAAGTTACAATTATTGCAGAAAGTAGCCTCGAAGATGCTGCACTACTGATACTTCTGTACTGATTGTCATAACCAATTGTTAACTATTTGTTGTAATATGCCTCTCTTTATTTTTGTATGCCTAATGGAATAAATGTCCATTTAATTGACAGAACAATATATTATCCGTTCACTTATTAATTTGTCATTTGATGTTAAATACTTTTGGGCAGAAAATATAATTAAAAGTAATTTTGAATTTTAATTATTTTTTTTTAATATTTAGCCAAATCAATGGAATAATATTTGGAAAAATATTTGGAAAATTATTTTATTTTTTCAACTTGGGGACTTATATTGCTACCAGATATCAATTCATAATAGCTCATATTAACAAATACACTTTTAAAATTATAGTCTTCATAAAAAGTAGGCGTATTCTTTTTAAAAAAAATCACATTACACCCTGAAAGGAAGTGGACTTGTATTAATAACATAATACAAGTTTAGTGTTTGAGGTGCGAGTACTACATGAGTAGTGGAAATATCCCCAAGTAACCACTACATAGAAAAAAATGGGGATCATTCGATATTATACGCATCGATTCTCTTTTGTTGTTTCTACCGATATCAAATATTGTATCGAATCAAATATTGCTGCTTCAGTATCAGGAATCATTATCAACGTCACGTAGAGTTAATAAACATCAATCGATAACGAGTGTTTGACGCCACTAAAATGACTAGGCAAGAAAGGGCAGCTAGGAATTGCCTAAGACACGTTTCCTTCGAAATACACCTCGTAATAAAATTTTTCTGGCGAACTGCTCAGTAGAATGGTATGGGTATGAACATAGGAGCGTGCGGGAGAACGCAGCATTTGCTACCGAGTAAGGCAACTCAGCGGAAACCGGTCTCTACCCAGCAGGCAGCCAGTTGCAACAGCAGTTTCATATTGGAACCAAATATACCCTTATAATGCACGTTCATTATAGTACTTAAATATTCACCAGTGTCCATTGTTAGCAGCACAACATACACGGGGTGAAGTTCTCATTGTCAACATAAATTGCCTCCTCCCATCCACTT
Source organism: Gryllus longicercus (assembly GCA_038098605.1). Classification (NCBI taxonomy): domain Eukaryota; kingdom Metazoa; phylum Arthropoda; class Insecta; order Orthoptera; family Gryllidae; genus Gryllus; species Gryllus longicercus. Next base: position 4,681,410 of record JAZDUA010000021.1, read on the forward strand.
ACACATATTTTGTAAGTTTTCATTTCACGGAAAGATATAAATAAAGAAAAATAACAGCAGGAAAGTGAACCTGGATCAATACTATTAGAGATAGTGTGAGTGGGTGAGAATATGATGTGTGAGGAGAAATCTTAGATCAGTTTTTTTCGAGTCATTGTGCGGTGGCATTGGTAAGAAACGTCATATCTAATGATGACAGAATATTTGGAAGGCCGTAATGTCGAGGTGGATGTCTATTAGAAGGGATGGCTCTGTTTGGGCGAAAAAAAAAAGAGGTTTGGACTCTTCAAGTTCTTTTTTGTAGTTCCAAAGTTGTTTATCGGTGGGATATTGGTTCTGTCGATGAAATCATACAATTTGCGGTAGAAATCAGATCCGTGGCAATCATATAGTAATCAAATTGGCAAAGCGAACCTCTTAGAGCAACGTACAAAACGATTGAAAATACACGAAAAGAACGATTTCCTCTCCCCAACAATGAAAAGTTTCAGTTACATCTGTTTACCAGAATCGATATTCCTCCGCAGACAAAAGATGGTGGCGTCCCGTCGGAACGAGCAGCCAGCTGGTGCCTCCCGCCTCAACGCTCTTCCATTGTGCGAAGCACAGCGATGCGGATTTGGGGCGATTCCCCTTGACAGATGAAGCACCCGTAAATCCTTGCACCGCGGTTCTGGGCGGAGCTGTCGGATCCCGATTCGGTGGGCAGACAGACATGGCGCCGCGACCGGAGCAGCCTCTTCCCTCGGAACAGAGGTTCTCAAACTGTGGGGGCGCGACCCCTAGGTGCGGCGCAATGTCTAACGAACTTTTTTGGGAAGTGAGCCGCGAGAAATTTTGAAAAATAAATCTTTCATTTATTGGTAAAGCAGTAAGAAAATTTTAAAATGAAGGTATTTTATTTTTAAACTCATTGAATTAAATCCACAAATTGTATAACTGAGGTCGCTAAGACTGAAGAGCTGTAGCTACCGCGGCTTGAAGGATTGCGGATTCGTATGCCACCCCTTACATGAATACTTGTGTGTGTTCGTGTTGTCCTTACGTGTTCTTCCCACAGTTCTCCCTACAGTTGAAGCAATCACTGTGGTCACTGTGTAACCAAGTTGTTAAAAAGCGACCTAAAAATAATAAAAAAATAAGACACAAATCTTTTGTCACACTTGATCATAAATAAAAATTTTGTAAAACCTTTATTAATGTTTAAAAACGTTTGTTAATTATCATATATTTGTTAGTAAATTGTGTTTTATTTCATTTTAATGTCGATTTTTCAAGGTCTTAAAACTAAAAATAAGCAGTATAGCTCTGAAGAAGGCCACAGCAAGATGGCCGAAACGTCTGTACAATTGACAGACGCGGCTCATCCCGGATAGCCAAGAATACATTGACTCCGGCCGCGGAAGCCTACGAACCCACTGTAAAAATAAATTTAATATCTTTGTTTCTTTTAAATTGTGTATTATCCTGTACTGGCTTTTTATGAATAATCCAAAGAGGTATATCATAAAAAATACATGTAGTATGTATAATGCATCATAAAGGACGCGGTCTATTGTACACCAATGCGGCGGGGGGGGGGGGGGGTGCTGGCTGGAGGGTTTGAGAACCTCTGCCTTCGACCTGTGCCGGCGAGGGAAGTTGTCGATCGATGGGCTGCGAAATGTGGGTCACCGGAAATGGTGCAAAAGGGGTCTCCGGGAAACCAAGCACGAATTCCGATCCGATGTCCTCACTCGCTCCGGCCGGAGGAAGGGACGAGGAAGCACAACAGAGATGAGAACGTGATGCGTCCGCCAACGCGAAATGTTGTTACGTACTACGGTGTTTTGGCTGGCAGCGAGTCCCGGAAGGATTTCCTGATCCGCTTTGGTAACACTACGTCTACGATTTCTTTTGCTTCTTCTAATACCCACGAGATGCTGCTGATCACACGTACGATAAAGCACATCTTTCCGGACGAACTAAAAATCGATGAATAATTCATTTCGTTGGTTTAATGAGGCTCGTAAGGGACGTGAATTGGCAATTTTCTCCACGACGTCGTTGAAAACTCCAGGGGAAAGGGAAGGAATTGATGAGTACAAGACTATCTTCACTTAAGTACCCCAGTCTTATTAAATACAACACTAAGACGCGCAGTCAGTTCAACGATTTTTTATCGCCGCCGGAAATATCGATTCAGAAATGGGATACAAATTTCTTAGCGAAATTTTCATGACCTCTTATCAACTCATGGCTATTTTTCGAATCATCCCGTTCACTTCTTGGTTTATCACGTCTGAGAAGGGAACTACAGGTTTATTGATTTGATTTATGTTTTGGAGGTACTTCTAACACTCTACTACTCAGTCATTGACGCCCAACTGTGACGAGTGATCTACTGAGTACATCATAACGGTAATGAATATAATAATGGCGGAAAAAATGGAAAAAGAGGCATAGAAAAATGGAGATCGCCGAGAAATACCGCCGGAAAATCGCTTTGACCATGGATTGGCTGGGCATCGAACCTAGTTCTTGGCCAGCTTATGTGCTAGCCATTGCCTTACCTCCAAGGGTACAAGAGACGGACTGAAACAATAATATCGAGGACTCACAAAGAAAATGCCCAATAAGTCCAAAATCATGGAGCTAGAGACCCGCAGATGAGAGCCGGGTTTTTGCAGACCGGATTTTGTGGACAAATATTTCTTAAGGCTTCATTGCTAAGTAAATATCATTTGCAGGCAGCACAACTGTGCCGTCAAAGCCAAAGCGTGTCATGCCTAATAAAATTATATTTTCTTAGCCATGAAACCTTCAGATATATCTGTTCACAAAATTCTGTCTACAAAAACGTATTTCTCATCTGCTCCAGTACCATCATTTTCGATTTAATGCCTTTTCCTTACGCCCACGATATCCCTCACGCAACACTGTAATACACGTAAAACCGTGTGCGTTCACATTAATTCGCAGTGTTGTCCTTGACAAGGATGCAGCCACTGGGTCTGAGTAAGCGCCTACGTGCGCGTTCTGAGCTGCGACGAAAGCTCAGCAACGCTGCGCGTGGCCGCAGAGCGCTGCAGAGGCCGCTATAGGGCTTCCGGTGCGCAGCGTGCCATAACGAGCAAAAGCATAGCGGCACGAGTCTTTCGTTTCGACGGTAAGAGCGAAAAACTTTAGATTAAGGCAACTTCATGTTTTCTAGGCGAATTGAATTGATGAGTCGAAATTGAATGTATTTTTCGCGAGTAAGTGCTTTTAAAGAGAAATTGTCGTATTTTTGTGAAACGTGTACCTTACCTAAAGAGTTATTTCAAATGTGACTTTTATACCAGAAATGTTTTACGAAGAAAAATTATTCAAATTAAGCCTTATATTTCAAGATTAGCTTCAACGGTTTTTTGGATACAATTTAACATAGCAGAAACGCTAATTTGGAACACACATTTGGCAGCATGATGCAGAAATGCTTAAGAATGTAGTTTTGAATGAACTAGAAATCGAGATGCATCACTGTGGAATTAACCTCTTCAATATTAAACAATGGATACCTTCATGTTTCTGTGCAAAGATGAAAAGACAGAAATTCTTCTGCGTTTTCTATTTAGTGTTACAAATATTGCACCGAGAGTTAATTTCTTCTTTCTGAAAACAAACTCCCGGTACATTGTACTATTTGTCTCAGGAATAACGCTATTATAAACATATACTGTCATTTACCTAAATTTATATATACCCTTGTACAATTAGAGAATAAGTATGGCTGCCCTGGTCGGTTTGGCATTCCCTATTCAATTACAGAGCTATATGAGTATGAAGTGATACATCCACGATCAGAATCCTACAAGCCGGCTTATTCGGACCCATTATTTCCTCCAATTCCAAGCGGATACCGGGACATTTCCTTCAACGACGGGCCACGCACGAGGCACAATCATGTTTTCACTCCACGCCTCAGGACGAGTTGATGAACTGATTCCTCAACCCCACACGATTGATCTCCTGCGATCTCGAAAGACTCTGGTATAATGCGAGTACGCGTATGTGAAACGATGTTTCAAACTGGACTGCAGCACACAATACGAAAAAGAATATGTTTTGCACGGGGGAGAGTCACCATTCCACTGCGGTCGAAGTCGCATCTGCGGCGGAGCGCACAAAGCTCTCTCGCGTGGAGGGATTTTACGGAACAAAGTGCAAACACCAGAAATGTACGAGAGACATATGAACGCTCTTGACAAACGTCGGTTTTTGTGCTACAATTTCTTTCTTTCAAAGGGAAAATATTACATGTATCACGAACGAATACACAAAAGCCATACCATATTGTTTTTGTTTTTGTTTTTTTTTTACAATTTATTAGTTGCGTATCTCATTTTCACGGAGATTGAACGTAGAAACTGAAATAGTCGAAATAACTCCAGTGCAATAGAGATATTACATCATGGCACGAGATATTCTGTACATCATTTTAATCATCATCGTGATAATTAAAACGATCGTGCGACATACACCATCAAATCATCATCTAATAAAATTGACAAACAAACGCCAATAATTTCTTCCAAACAACATTTTAAATAAAAGTTTAAAATTCATAAAATCAATAAATTGTTAATAAAACTATTTATAAAAATGACGTAATATTCATATCTACCTTAAACGTCATTTCAGAGGTTATTCAGGAAATTGATTCATTTTAGTGCATCAGGGTTATTACCTTTAACCTGTCATCTCATTTATTTCCTGAAAGCTGTTCCTGTTTATACTCGTAAAACAAATTTTGCAGAGAACATCCGCTCCACTTATTTCATAGTCACCAGAAAACAGAGCGTTTTAAGTACACATTTTTATATCTCTCATCCTAACAAGATGGGAGCAGCGTTTTCAAGAACTCGTAAATTCAAACACAGCAGCGCCACGTAATCTACACAGGCGGCTCCAACCCTGTAATTCAATTGTCTGAGGTAACACACTTTCATATGTTTTACTGATAACAAAATGCCTCTTCACCGCGCGTTGCCTCCGCTTTCGCAGCCGCTTATCTCACGAAATCGCCACCAAAATACCTTGGCCGACTACGAAATAAGGCGGTAAGGCAACCGTCCAGATTCACGCCAGCAGCTCCGCTCGCCCTTCGGGTCACCTCGCGCGCCTGAATCGACCGGGCGGGCGGACGGAGAATCTGCAAGCACGCGAGGCGACCTTCCCGCGCGGACGCAGCCCGGCCCGCAAGAGCTGCATTAGCAGAATGCACACAAGCGATGAGGATTACGGAACGTCCTTACACATCGTATAGGCCGAAGAACTGCGTACATTAGGGAGGCCGTCAATTTTTTTTCTGGGTAACCAGTCTCAAAGGTCCCATGGTTATAAAAAGTGAGATTGACGTACATCATAAGGCTTGGTGATAGAGAAATAATGTGTCTTCAACATTATGTCAAAATGTAATATCGGGAGAGGAGACTGCCTGCAATCAACTGATGTCACTGCAGTGCATCTGACCGGGATGACCTAGTTCGAGTCCCGACGCTCACAGGATTTTCGACACTAGCTACATAGCTAGGTCGAGACGTTCAGTCTCGGTCTGAAGGAGAATTCTAGCGGCCGGCTGCTCTGATCGGAAGTTTTCCGTGGTTTCCCCTATCAATACCAGGCGAATTCCTGAGCAGTACCCTACCAACGGGCCACGGACCGCCCGCGATCTTTCCTTCATTCCTTGTCCTATCCTCATCCCTCACTCATATACTTATACTTACATGCAATGCACTACCACACAAGTAGGGAGACCGGTCGGAAGTTTAGAGCTAGTCCCCGCTGGAGCGGCGCCCCACTGGTGGGAGACACCTGATTGGAGAATTGCCGGTAGTCGACAGTGGGTTTGCACCGGATCTCACCATACAGCGGAGGAAGATTACCGTCACCTCCCACGATAAAACACGCACTAAACTTGTGGGACTAGTAGTTGACGCGCCCGGAAACACTAGTCAACCAACAATAAAAAAATCATTTTGAATTATTTTAATTAAAAAAATAACAGTTTTTTCATCGGTAATTTCCCTTGACTCATATTTCGCTCATTTGTTTAGAAACAACGACCAATTGGTCGGAAGAACTACTGGAATCTTCAAGGACGAATCCACCGCAACAATTACCGACATTTAAAAAGTAGTAACATCTACGGTGATTAGATGGGACAGATGGATAAACAGATGTCTGGGTCAAAGTCATGAACTTCTTTCCATAACCGACTATGCACCTACTGCTATGGATATCAATTAATGGATCGCAATTATATATTGTATTATCCATTCTTCGTTCTCCTTATCCTACTTCACATAATTCCTCTCCCTCGCCCTCCCAGCCTTCTCCTCCTCGTCAGCCTCCTTCGTTCGTCTCCTTGAGCCTTTCCTTCCCCTTCTCCTCCTCTTCGGTCCTCCGGTGGAGGCGGCGGTGCCTCGAGGGAGGCAGCGGCTGGAGGCGGCGCTCCATAAATCCCAGCGCCGCCCCGCGGCCCCAAATCGATGGCGACGCCGCCCGGCGAGGCACAGCGCAGCGGCGCGGGCCCTGACCGATGACCGCGAGCGAGCCACCGCTGACCGCCGTACCCTCCCACCCCCTGCCGCCCTCTATGGGCGACCCCGCAAGGCCGCCTCCCACATCTCCGTGCCGCACCACCGCCCGCTCGGGATGGCGCCGCCCGCGCCGCCCGTGCCGCCCGCGCCGTCCTACCCGTCCTCATCGGCCTGCTCGTTTACCTCGGCCTCCTCCTCCTCTTATCCACCTCGTTCACCCCCTCCTTGTTCTCCAAGTTATTCCCGTCTACCTCGTCCTCCCTGTTTTCCTCCTCTTCCCCGTTCACCTCGTTCCCTCCTCCCAGTCCTCCTCGTCTTCCCAGTTCTCCCCGACCACCTCGCCCTCCCCGTTCTCCTCCTCTTCCCCATCCACTTCGTCCTCCCTGTCCTCACCGACCAGCCCACGGACATTACCCGTGTGTATCACCACAGTGCAGTTGCAACTCACAGTGGTTTGAAGGGGATCTAGTGTACGCCAAGAATGCACATGACACCTCCTTGCTACTACGATTTTTTTTTCTTTTCCGATCGCCTTTATAGGCCAGTACTGTTTTCAGTGTTTGAAGTAGTCTAACTACTCGTAATAATATCCGATTTAATAAAGCTTCCTGCACTGGATAGATTGTTTTTTTTTATTATAGTCGATGTAATAACGGGTACTATTGAAGTCAATACTATACTATTAACCATATAGAGTTACTTAATATCAAAATATTAATCGATAAAAATATCGGATATGACAAAACATATTACATGCCGCTAAAAGTCCATTAGGTATTTAGGAACGTTATACTTCAGGTTTACCTTTTAATCTTTTTTTTTATTTCCATTTTTTATTTTAATTTGATTTCATTTCATTTTGTTTACTTTACTTCTTTATTTTAATTTGATTTGATTTCATTTTGTTTACTTTACTTCTTTTTTAATTTTATTTATTTCTTGCTTATTCGAACATTAGGAACAGTTCAGCCCAGTGTGAGCCGTCCGCCCCATCTCCCTTGCCCGGCGCGACGCCCAGTCGCATCTGAGATTTGAGGCGGCCAGCCTCCTCCCAGGAATTTCTATTCTGTTCGCGAAATTTACGACCTCCCCATTCAGTGCCCGGGATCCCACTACGTTGCGGCTATTGCGAATCCTACGATTTGGTATCGAGTCGTTTACTGTCCAAACCATCATGTAGGTTTTGCCAATATCGTGTATCCAGTCTTCGATTCTAGGCAAATGAAAATTGAATATGTACTTTGCTTCTCAATTATTTATCGTGCACTTATGGCCACGGTGAGTTAAATTTAAAACAGAGCACAGAACGTTCGCGCAACCTCTAAGTCGTAGCGTCTGGAGTCTCTTGCCTTTCATGTTAACCAAAATGCTTTAAAGTTATTGTCATTGTCCTTTAACTATCTGTTTTTTACACCAGTTTATGCCACATGACATAAATGTAATAGATTATAAGGGTATTTTTAATACTATTCGGAAGATACTTTTCTCTGCTAATTTATCATAATTTTCAGAAGAGTATTACCTATCGCTCGCCAGCGCTTCGAGTTTCATTTAATTGAACAGCACTCATCACATAGATGAGAATAGCATGGTGGTAGTCAAACTTCATATGCAATTTTTAGCACATGAAAAACATTACCGCCCGCAGAGGTAGTCAATCGATCATCGACAAAACGTCCACTAATTACATATACCATTACCGCACAATGCCGATACGCAGTCATTATTCCTGACGGGGGAGAGGAGATGAAAAGCGCAGTATTAGATTCTGCGACGATAACGATAAATGACATTATTATTACGCAACAATGGAAAAGTTGAAACCAGATGACGTTGCACATTTACTGAAACAGCAGTCCATCGCAATTATTTCGAGAATAACGCCCGTATTTAATTAGCAGCCTTGTTTAACGGAGCTTTGAGTTCAGACAATTTTACAAACTCATGGAAACCTTTATATATAACACCAATAACAAACAGAAAATTTTGAATTTCAAGTAACAGACCTATCCCTCTTTTACAAAATTTGAATGATTTTTAAAAAAAATGATACATCAACAAAATCTCATTAACAGTAAAAACGAATCTTTCCAAATATATCCATTGTTAAACTATAAATCTTCATTACCAATAAAAACTCTCATCATTTATGAATCTACTGAAAGACCATCTATGCTAAATGCCTTCCTCATATAGGGGTTGTGCTCCCAAATCAATCATTAAAAAACTGGATACGTAAAACTTATCGGACCATTGAAAAAGTTCCTTGGTATATTGCCAACGAACAAATCCTCAACAAATTACATATTCCCTACATGCAAGTGTACATTTAAAAAACAATAGCATTATCGTTCTACAACAAAATTCTTGGTTCACCATTACCCACACCCTTCCCCTTAGAAATCACAAACAAGTAAAAACAAATCCAAATTCTCCAAAGACAATTTTAAGCAACCTTAATGTAATTAAAAATATTTCACAAACCTAAGAAACAATTCACTGAATTATAAGCATATTTTAACATCTACCACGTAATAAATAAGGTCCCTCAAGAGGTTCCTTGTAAAACAATTCGGTGCTGATCATGGAATAAATGAATTTTAAAAAAAGAACAACGAACGCATGCTTTTGAATATCATTTCGAGCCGCTACGCAAACACCGCATTACACTGAAAACAGACTCTTATATTTGTTCCTTTCACCCAAAAACGTTCTGGTGGGAGTTGCAAGGGAGGGGGGGGGCGCCGGCGTTGTGTGCCCGCCAGGGGTCATCCGAAATAAAAGAAATCAATACCCCTAGCGCCCACGGCTCCAAGAGCAGAACCACGCCGCCTCTGCCTCTGCTGTCAGTCCCACAGCAGCCAATCCCTAACAGACCCTGATCATTGATTGATTTTGATGACCTAAAGTATCGCTAAAAATGATCAATAAAATGCTCTTAAATGTTTTTAAAGTGCCCTAAAAGCAAATAAAAATTACGTTAAAAAATGTGATCAAAAGCAGTTAGGATGAATTCAAGCAGTTTGTTATGATACTGATGTAATCGAGGCTTCTGCCTTTTGTACAAGTGAACTAAGTTAGCAAAATTTTTTATTTGGACTGTTCTTTACCAGGAAATCTGTTTATAGTTAGCATGACAATGGCGCTGATAGGCGTCACAGGAACCTCATATTACATACAACGGCTGATGTTACAATTTCTGAGCAAAGAAATGGAATAGGCTACTGAGGAATTCGGTGGAGAACATTTTTTTGAAGCAAATTCCATTAAAATTGTATTAATATCACTTAAACCAGTGAAAAATGTTAAAATTTTAAGGAAACACGACTTATTGGTGAAATCGACGAAAAATGTAAAACTAAGTCACACAATGGGTCATTTTTTGTCATAACATAACATTAACGTCTATACTAAAAGGCGTTGTTCTTAAGGGAAAAGACGAAAACGACATTTCATTAAAATCCGCCACCTACTTATCGTCAAAAAATAATAAATATTCTTTCGGGTTTCCGGGCACATCAACAGATATGATAAATAGTGCCGTACGTGTACTACATTATTTAAAAAAAAACGATGTAAGTGGTGGTGTTCTTTCCTTTTTCGTTGATGAGAGCAGTGTCCGACCTACACATCGGCTTGGGGTGTTTCCCCATCCAGGTACCAGCGGCGCACTGCTCCAGTTGGGACAAGCTGCAAAGCCTCATTCACAATGCAAACTTAAACGTAACGTAATGCCATTAGTTTAGCAATAAAATTTACACTTCAAAATAAGCTTTCACAATGACGAAAGTAAGCTGGAACGTAAGATTCGCCTGAGCCAACCAGATTTCAACTTTTTGAATCTTGATCGATTGTCGATTCGTTTCTACCATGGTGGAAAAATCTTTCCACCATGGTTTCTGGCTTTCTCTTCGGTTTTCTTATCGATTTTCTTTACATTATAAATGCGACCAGCTGTTGTATTAGTTTTCGCATTTCCTTTACTTTACACAGAAGGATTCCCTTGTACCAAGTTCACGAGTATGAAGACATCCTGGTGGTTAAATATCAGCATTTTAAGTATACAGAAATAAATTATGTAAGATTTAAGATTCGTTTAATATCTATTATTCAATAATCTATATCTCAAACCAACAACACCAATATCATAGATATTTCGCATAGGCTGTTCTAAAACCATTATGGGTGACATAAGATGTTTTATTCTAGCACATTGTATGGTAGGAAAAGATTGAAGGTCTTAGACTTCCATATAGTTTATAGATATAAAATGCATCGATATCGAGTTACGTTTAACGAATTTCCCGTGGCCGTAAAAAACACAAGTTACAATATGAACAATGTAAGAATTTAAATCAATTGACGTTGATACCAGAAATTTTAGTGAAAATACCAGGATTTTTGAAGGCTGGTACAAGGATGTACGTTTAATCATCTGAAAACGCTGAAGTTCACAATTCTCAACGAGATTCTTTCATATTGTTTTGTATTCTACCAATACTTCCCTACTAAACTATGAACGGATGCGAGTAAAATTCGTATAAATCTTACTTTGCAATTCTAACAATATAAGTTTAAAAACTCATTCAAATAAAACAGGAAATATATTTAAAGGGACAACTTAAAGTTAATTTCAATCAATAACAATTTTTTTAAATACAAAATAGAAAAACTTGTGACGAAGCACTTCACCTTATCGAAAAAGATGAGAATTGGTATCTGCAAACGCCAGCAAGTTGGATGCTCGTACCTGTAACAAATAAGAAAGTGTCAGTTTGATGTGAACTTTATTTAAGTTCTCAAAATATTACGAAATTATCTTGTATAATACATAAATCAATTTAGCAAACCAAATTTAAAGTCAATGCACTAACGCCTTGAAAATTTGGTATAAGAGAGATGGTATAAAGAATAAACTGTAGATCACATTCAGCCAAAGCCCACTTTTCTAAACAAAAATGCTAGTCAGCCGTAGTAAAAGATATGAACGACTCTACCCAATATTATTCACAAAATTCTTAGATAATTTGAAATGAATAATACACTGAAAAACTCCACAGATTTATTAATTGAGAAGTTATGAAAATAAAAATCACGAATGACATAAATTTATTAGCAAAACGTGATCAAAATGTTCTTCAAACGAAAGCTCTGTTCGTCTAACAAAGTGGTGGCATTATATTTCCAAAGAAGCAGAGAAATGAATCCTAAGAAGTTTCATGAAAATGATGGGAAGAAATTCAAATTATGAAATACCTGAAAGTATTGTAGGAAAGTAGGGAATTAACGTAATTAAAATAAATACTTAAGTAATTAAAATTTAATATCCTTAAACGTTGATGAAGGTGTTCCTGGAGCTAAGAAATACAGTAGGACAGATCTCCAAATGAAATTCAGGAACGTACGTTTACTATATTGCCGACTTGACGAACTTGCTTAAGAAGTTCTCTGAAAGAGCGAAGTTTTCACAAGAAATCTTTGACAAAATAACTACCATTTCATTTCGTTCCGTAGAAGAGAATGTTACTTTGCATTTTCTCTTCGAAATTCATGAGAGAGAATCGTGGAGTACTCATTAGATAAATTTTCTCAGAGTGCGCCATCAACAGGTTTGCTACATTCAGAAGTTAATTTCAACGAGAAGCGTTAAAAAGGAACGAAGAGAGAAAAGGGGTTTCAAGAAGCTATTCCTCGGAAATCGAGTTATAAAGTAATTGTATATCTGCCAAACAAACAGGCTCAAAAACAACAGGAAGTTTCCTGAAAGACGTCGGAAAACGTCGGCTAAACGTCGGAAAAACATCTGCGTTCATTTGCTCTCACTCACACAGCAGCAGTAGCACCCGGTCGGTGAAGACTTCACTAAAGAGAGGCCGAAGAAAGCGACTTAGCCACGACTATAGGGAGCGGAGATCAGTGTTACATAGCTTAATAGTACAAACAAGAAGCACATGACACGTTGTAGGGTGGTCAGTGAGAATGAATTTTAATAGTACTGTTACACCTACTTAAATTGCCACCTGTGTTAAATGCCCAGATTCAATAGCAGCCATATCTTTCTAACACATTGATTTTTCCTTGAGACACATGTCAAGTTATTAGATTTGATTATGACTAAATTTTTATATTCAATGAAGGTATCCAATTTTTTGTAACAATTTTAATTATCCACCCCCAGGATTAATACAAGACCGTGGAAATTGAATTTAAAACGTATTGTCGACGATTCTCCCGTAAATCATTACGTTCTGAGAATGCATTAAGTTAATTTCGGATATTTCAACTGGCGATCTGTCACCGAAGTCAGCGGCAAGACACATTTTAATATTAACAAGAATTAGCTACAAGTTTCTGATGATTTAGCAATTTTGAACCGTAATATTTAGAAAACGTGAGGACTCCGAGAAAATTGACACGAAACCACTTTACACACAAATAACTAATATGAACCCCTTACTTGTACGCTTTTGGCCAATGATTGAGAAATTTCAGGAGTATGAGGCTATGATAAAATAATAGGATTTATGACATATTTAGTGATTGATTGATGTCTAGTGATTCCGTGCGCGTCAACTGCTAAGATCATTAGACCCGAAAGACCCGCCATCCAGCGACGGCAATGTTATCCCGCTGGATAGCGAGATCCTGCGCCGACCAACCATCGGGTAGCAAGATTTTCCAGAACCAGATATCTGCCCCCAGCGAGGCAACGCCCTAGAAGAGCCAAGCTGTAAGCCCATGCCCGGTCTCCCGGCATGTGTGGTAGGGTAGAGCGTGTAATTGGGTGCAAGGAGTGAGAATAGAACAAGAATGGAAAGGAAAGATCGTGCGCTGTTCGTGACCTATTTGATAGGGTAATGCTCCGGCATTCGCCTGTAATTGATCGTACAACCCACGGAAAACTTCTAATCACAGCAGTCCCTAGAATTCTCCTCAAGGCAGCAACAGAACTCGACCTAGCTATCTGGATAGTGTCGAAACACCTGCCACCGCCGGGACTCGAACCCCAGCACCTCCCGGGGAGAGACACAGCAGTGAAATCAGTTGACGCCCTGAGCCACCTCTCCGGGTGATTTATGCCGGAGCAGCGGTGGATTTAGAGACCGAGAAAACCGGAGAATTCCACGAAAACATGCCGCGAATCCACAAATCTCCCACCAACCGACCAGACCCCTTGTACAGACGCCGTAGGTGCCAAGCCAGAGCGCCTCATCCACCTTGCTTCGCGCCGTCCCAATCAATCCGGCCCGGGCGGGGCGGGGCGGGGCCGACGTTTACCTTTCCCTCGCAGTAACAGGCGACGAGAGCGAAGTCTGGCGACGCAGGCGGGCGCTGCGCTGTCTGCAGCAATTTCCTCGAGGGGCGCGCAGGGCGAAGCAGCCCTCGAGCACCTCAACAGCCCTCGCGACCGCGGGACTGTCTCGACGAGGACGGAAACGAGGCGGCGACGCAGCAGGTGGGGCCGCAAGGAAGGAAAGGGCGGTCGCAACGGGGGAGTGGGGATGGCGCAGGCTGAAGAGACCTGCGAGCGGAGAGACGGTTACACAAGGTGGTGCAGTTTTTTGATTGATTGGTCTTTAGGGGCGCCCCAACTGTTATGATAATTAGACGCATAAGTGTTGTGCATGTGTTTTCCTCGGGAGGTGGCAGTGATTTTTTTCCTGTTGAATAGTGAGGTCAAACCAACCGCAGGTTAACGGGGTTTCCCACTACCAGGTATCTCCCACCAGCAGGACACCTCCGCAGCCGGGACAAGCTCTAAGCTCCCAACCGGCCTCCTGACATGTCTGGTAGGGTAATTGTAAGTGAAGGGTGAGGGTAGGACAAGGAAGAGGAAGGAAATATCGCGCGCGGTCCATGACCCGTTTGTTAGGGTACTTCTCTGGCATTAGGCTAGTATTGATCGAAGAAACCAGGGAAAACTACCGATCAGAGCTGGCGGCCACTAGAATTCCCCTCCAAACGGCGACTGAACTACTCCACCTAGTTATCTAACTAGTGTCGAAAATCCTGCCAGCGTCGCGACTCGATCCTAGGACCGTCCGGTCAGAAATACTGCAGTGACATTAGCTGACCCACCTCTCCCAGTAGGGTGGGTGCAATCGCAATGCAGTACGTAGTGATCTCATCGATTAGATAAGAGGTTGTAATGGGTGTTTGAGTGGATGGTAATTAGAGGAGCTAGTGTCAACTGCGACAAGCAGCGAAGCCGGTGAACAAGGATGTCCGCTTACAACGTGTCGGGGAAGTGCCTGGAAGATACGAAGGGACTGAGGGTTGCGCGATTGGGGAAGTGTTCGTCGAATACCGGAAAAGATAATAGGGTTAAGTGATGGGGAGCAAAATGTGAAGTAAAATTGTGCACGGAAGGGACACTGAGTACAGAAAGGGAAAACATGACCTCAACGAGAGCCGGAGACGACGTGCACGGCTGGTCTTTAGAGAGGCCAGGTGAAAGGGGCGACTGAAAAGCGGCGGTGGGGAGTTTTCGTCATCCGCGTTGTCGCAGATTAACCCGAGCTCAAGCTCACCCCATTCCGCTCCGCCCACACAGCTTCCCAGTTTTCCCGCCTCGCCCCAACAACTAGTCACGCCCCTCTCCTCCTAGTCTCCCCTGCCAGCACGGACCCCTGCCTTCCCGCCCGCCCTGCCCGTCCCGCCAGCCTTGCCCGCCACGCCCTCCATCCCCGCCCACCCCGCCCGTCACCACCCCCACCCACACAACCCCGACCCACCCCATGCGCCGTGCCCCGATCCCTATCCTGGCTCGCTTCGCTCCACCCGTTCCTGCCCTCCACCTCCCTTTCCCCCGCCTCGTCCCACCCCTCCCCGCCATGTCTCGCGTCAGCACCAGCAGAGACTCAGGCGGCGTCACTTCTCGTTAAGCGGCTGTTAATTATGCAGGCGAGTGTAAAGGCGCCGGTGACCAGGTCAACCGGCGAGCGCCGTGACGCGGCCTCCTTTCCGCCCTCTGGGCCCCATTCAGAGCCCCCCTGGGCCCTCGGGCGGGCCCCTCCCCCGCCGCCGCCGCCGCCACCCCATGCAAAACTATATACTGACGATGATTCAAAATTGCCTTCGGGCTCCTCACTCAACAGCGTCACGATATGTCATGTGTGGTATTCTCGTGAAATCAATGGCAAAGTGGCTCAGGGTGTCAATTGATGCCAGTGTAGTGCCTCTGACTGGGAGGTCTGCGGGTTTCGAGTCTCGACGGTGGTTAATTACAGGTTGAACATGCTATGGATCAGACGACCTCACACATGGTGTGGCTATTATGGTTAATAGATAATCAGTGATGAAAAATGAATGCGACATCTGATCTCAATTAGATTCAACGGCAGAGAAGAGTGCTTAGAGTTTGGCTGACAACCGGCAGAACACAGCGTTTTTTTCAAAACCAAATACTGTTTACCATGAACATTTAGAGAACCATTGTCGAAATGTAATGCTTCAAAACATGAATTCACAACAAAGGCATTCTGGGTTGGTAAAGTTAATTTTAAATGCTTCACTTATCAAGATCAATACTATTTATCTAACAATCTTAACAATACAAGATCAATAATATTAAAAGTGCAAAAGAAGAAGCTTCAGAATGAACACTTCCCTACAAGAAAAGAGTCTACGGGACATCCTGTGGAACTGGGTGTCAGTTTCCCCGAGGACTCAATCTAATCCCGGTCAGCGACTTTGAGAGAAGGGAGGGGGTGTGGCGGGGAGGGGGGCATGATAAGAGCCGAAGCGCGGACCCTTCCAGTGCCCATTCCGATGCGGCGGCCGCCATCGGAAACGGATAAAGCGTCAGCTACAACCTTCGCTCCGCGACGTCGCAGGGAGACATCGCAGATGAAGACGCTGAGCGAGGACGAGGGCAGACAGAGCGAGGAACGACAGGGCGAGGAACTACAGGGCGAGAAACGACAGGGCGAGGAACGACAGGACGAGGAACGACAGGGCGAGGAACGACAGGGCGAGGAACGACTGGGCGAGGAACGACAGGGCGAGGAACGACAGGGCGAGGAACGACAGGGCGAGGAACGACAGGGCGAGGAACGACAGGGCGAGGAACGACAGGGCGAGGAACGACAGGGCGAGGAACGACAGGGCGAGGAACGACAGGGCGAGGAACGACAGGGCGAGGAACGACAGGGCGAGGAACGACAGGGCGAGGAACGACAGGGCGAGGAACGACAGGGCGAGGAACGACAGGGCGAGGAACGACTGGGCGAGGAACGACAGGGCGAGGAACGACAGGGCGAGGAACGACAGGGCGAGGAACGACAGGACGAGGAACGACAGGGCGAGGAACGACAGGGCGAGGAACGACAGGGCGAGGAACGACAGGGCGAGGAACGACAGGGCGAGGAACGACAGGGCGAGGAACGACAGGGCGAGGAACGACAGGGCGAGGAACGACTGGGCGAGGAACGACAGGGCGAGGAACGACAGGGCGAGGAACGACAGGGCGAGGAACGACAGGACGAGGAACGACAGGGCGAGGAACGACAGGGCGAGGAACGACAGGGCGAGGAACGACAGGGCGAGGAACGACAGGGCGAGGAACGACAGGGCGAGGAACGACAGGGCGAGGAACGACAGGGCGAGGAACGACAGGGCGAGGAACGACAGGGCGAGGAACGACAGGGCGAGGAACGACAGGGCGAGGAACGACAGGGCGAGGAACGACAGGGCGAGGAACGACAGGGCGAGGAACGACAGGGCGAGGAACGACAGGGCGAGGAACGACAGGGCGAGGAACGACAGGGCGAGGAACGACAGGGCGAGGAACGACAGGGCGAGGAACGACAGGGCGAGGAACGACAGGGCGAGGAACGACAGGGCGAGGAACGACAGGGCGAGGAACGACAGGGCGAGGAACGACAGGGCGAGGAACGACAGGGCGAGGAACGACAGGGCGAGGAACGACAGGGCGAGGAACGACAGGGCGAGGAACGACAGGGCGAGGAACGACAGGGCGAGGAACGACAGGACGAGGAACGACAGGACGAGGAACGACAGGGCGAGGAACGACAGGGCGAGGAACGACAGGGCGAGGAACGACAGGGCGAGGAACGACAGGGCGAGGACGGGTAGAGGGGGACAGGCAGGGCCTTTAGTACAGTCAGTGTGGAGAATGTTTTTTGTCTGGAGTTGGCAGTTGTCCTTTCCCGCTGGCTGCAGAGATCCGAGGCGGAACTATACGTCGGCTTAGACAGCATTTCTCCAGCGGGACACGATCTTAGCCGGTACACGCTCTCAACTTTCGACTGGTCTCCCCACATGTGTAGTAGTATAATATACGTAAGACGGAGTGGGGATAGGAGAAGTAAGGGGAAGGAAAGATCGCGCGCGGTTCCGGCTCGTTTGTTAGGATACTGCCCCGACATTCGCCTGGTATTAAGCAGAGAAATCTACCGATCAAAGCAACCGATCATTAGAACTCCTTTCCAGACGACGGAGATAGCTGTAGCTTGGTAACTAGGGCCGAAAATCCGCCAATGTAGAATCTTCTAGTCAGAATCGCTTCAGAGACAGTAGCAATGCTGACTCTGCGATAAACTCGGACGGTACAATGGCGGGTAGGGCGAGGACAGAGAAGGCAAACAAGCCAATACTTTCAGTGCTCCCAGATATAAACATTTGATGTCAAAGGAAAACTTTTTTCTTGTCAAAACTGTGTGAACAATTAAAATACGAAAAAAGGAACTTAAGGTCTTTAGATTAGACACTAAAGACATAATAAAGTAATGAAAAACTTTTTACACGATGTGTTATAAATGAAATATTTTATCTTTCGTTTCAGAAGCTGTAAGTCCCATTTATTTTATTCCCTCACAATTAACCACTACGTTTCGAATTAATCTCTCAAAAATACTATATCACAACATTAGAATCGCCGCTACAAATATGGTACTGTGTTTGCTATCTGGCCTTCAGACACCAGACGCAGACATGTCAGAGGTGAAATCTAAATATACTAGTGGAGATGACTATGAATGTAATTAATTATGAAATTACCAAGTATCTACACATGCAATATTATCATTTAAATAGAAGATGAGCATACGCGAAACACATGACCCTGTAACAACCGTAATAACCAACATTCGCAATGTTTTTGTTTTAATTCAATCCATTTACTCATATCTGGGATCAACTCACTAGAGACTCGGAAAAGATCCCAGATACAAAACCAGAATTAATAACAGATTCCCGCTCCATTCTTTCCTCCAGATATTTGCAAATATTGAACAATTTTCCTGAGGTGCTTTTGTTTCCTCTCTCTATATTAAGATTAATTAAGTACAATTTTAACCTAAATTAAGTTAGGTAGATTAAATCATCAAACAATTGCCAAGTTTTTATTGTAAACTGAACATTGTACTTCAATAAACAATTAAATAAATACATTTTAAAAAAACATCTGGGTATAACAGTAGAAAGTCCTTATTTTCTGAACATAAAGCAGTTATTGTATATTATTATTCCCTTTATTATCTGCACATCCTAAATATAATATTACAAAAGTTTCTTCATCATCCACGACATCACTCGTAAGCTGACGAAATGCATGCCGTTACATTATTCTGAAAACATTACATCCTTTCTTGCATAGTCCTGATAGTTATTCATTGTTTATGTAAGCAAAAAAACACTGTTTGAAATATATAAAATTAGGCACATTAATTAGCATAATTAATGCATTAGCATAATTATGCATTAGCATAATTAAATATATAAAAAAGGCAATTAACGGGTTTAACTCCATCTTTCATATCGACGTCATAAACCATCAAACCCACATTTTTTTATATTCATTTCTTCTCGAGTTGAAATAAAGTTCGGCGAAGCAAGAAAGGATCAATGGTATTAATATCTCTCTGCATCAATGTGTTTTGCAATTACGCTGATGCATTACGAGTGCTATCTTTGAAGCAGCGCTGAATACATTGCGAAAGAAGCCTGCACGCGATATTCAGCGGACCGCAAAGAACTCGTTATCAGTCCTGCGCCAAAAGAAGACGGCACTGGGCGCGCTTAAAAAAAAAAAAAAAAAAAAAAAAAAAAAAAAAAAAAAAAAAAAAAAAAACTGGGCGCGCAGGGCAAAGCGATTCCACGAAAAAGGAATGCGACTGCTGAAGCAGTAACAAAAACTACATATACATTTGAAATTTCATACATTCTGTTGCGCTCTTGTTGGGCTGTTGTAAATTGCTAGTTTCGAGAGAAGGAACACTATACTACTTTAGATTCCCACAAAAAGCGAAGAAAATTTCAGAGAAAAATCTTTTGAAATTATTTCTGAATACTTGAGAGAAATTCGTTAATCAGAACCAAGAATATAAATAATTTAGGCTTCCTTTTCAAAAACGTATTCAATTTTGGTGCTACTTACAAAAAAGGTGCAGCAGTCATTTCCAAGAAAACTGTTTGAGTAACATTCTCTAACATGAATGAATTAATTAATCAATGAAAGAAATAAAAATATAGTATTCAAAAATTTCCAAAATAAGTGAGGTGGATGGAGATTTCAAAGACCATCTTTCACTGTGTAGTAGTTAAATATTAAATCTCTTACACGCAATGGTTGTTTCCCTGACAGTAATGGGGACAATTTACTGAAAAGTACCCCCAAAAATAAAATATCGGTTTCAATTTCAAAGGGCCGCGTCACCAGCCAGAAATTGGGGAATATCAATTTTGAAGAAAATCCGCTGAACGGTTTAGCCGTTAGCGGTTTTCACAGACAGCCAAACAGACGTTTTGCTGGCAAACGATTATTGGGCATCAAGGCCCTACAAAACATGAATTATGACGACAACGTATTAGAGGAAGGAATTTACTATAGTGGGACAAGATCTATCCACTATTTCTTAACCAGAACCTGGCAATACGTTTTTTGTTGAAAATTCACAATTGTTCTTCCCAGCATTATAATACTTCCTCTACACCGTGTAAGCAGTGGCGAGAAAGTAAAAATGCACAAAACATTTGCGAAAGAATCAATCCGGATACTCGCACGCAATTAAATCGCAAGATACGCACGCGAAACAAATCACCGATTGGAGCGAGATCCAAAAGCCCCGACAACGGACAAATCCGTTCGACATCCCCAGAAGCGACAGTGAGCTTTCCGCGACACCAAATTTTTCCCACCACTGGCGCCGCTTCAATTATTCGCAGCGCCACAAAAGCCCCATTTTGACGCGGCGCCTCTCTAAATCCACTCCCGCCAGCGGCAGTTAACGCGGCGCCGCGCCGCGACGGCCATGCGTCAACCAGGGGTGGTGTGGAAGGGGTCGGCGAGGTGGAGGCGAGGGAGACGGCAGAGACGGCGAACGGTGGAGAGAACCTAACGGGGAGCAAAAGAGAAAAAGCAGGGACGGGGAACGGGGGAGATGATCTAATGATTTTGATTGCTTGATTAGTGATTCCGGATACGTCAACTGCAAAAGGAAGTAGCCCTGTATGTGTTGTCTGCTTTTATCGCGGCAGATGGTGATCTTTCCTCCCCCGCTGGGAAGATTCAGCGCCGACCTAAGTCGGTTAATTGAGATTTCCTCGCAACCAGGTATCTTCCACTTGCGTGGCACCGCCGTAGAGACAAGCTCTAAGTTCTCGACTGAACCTAGGAAAGTGAGTGAACGAGTGTGTAATTAAGGGGTGAGGATAGAACAAGGAAGAGGAAGGAAACATCGCGAGCGATCTGTAGCCTTTTGTTAGAGTACTGCTCCTGCATTCACCAGGTATTGAGCGGAGACACCACGAACAACTAACGATCGGGGCAGCCTAACGCTACAATTCTCCTCCGGGCCAGCTGTGTAACTAGTGTTGAAAACCCTTACACCGTTGGATCTCGAATCCTAGAACCACCCAGTCAGAGGAACTGAGGAGGGAAGGGAAAAAAGGTACGGTGAAGAGAAGCGGAACCGGGCGGCATCCGGTGGGAGAAAAAGGAGTCTTGAAACGGGTTGGCAAGGGCGCGTGGGGAACAGGGTAACGGTTGGTGAGGGACAACCCGGAGGCGAAGCGGATTGCAGGGACGACGAGCAATGAGAGAAGGGTGGTAAGCAGTGGAAAAGCGGATAGGCAGGAGGGAGGACGCAGGTGAGCGGAACGGAGAGATGGAGGAGAGGAGAAATGGAGCGGTGGGAGCACGGTGGCGAGGAAGCGGGGCGTCAGGGAAGTGGGCCGACGTGGGAGCGGGTGGCTGGGAAGCAGGCCGAAGGGGAAATGGGTCGAAGCGGGACGGAGGGGCAATGGAACGGAAGGAGTGGGACGGAGGAAAATGAGACATGGGAATAGGGTATTTGGGAGGGAGGGAAAGTGAGACATTGGGAAATGAGGAGGGGAATATAAGGCGGAGGGGCAGAGGGACAGAAGGGGAAAGGGACAGCGAGGAAGTAGGACGAGCAGGAAGTGAGACGGAGGGGTAATTAGTCGGTGGAATAGTTGGGACGGATGGGGAGTGTGACGGTGGAGAATGAGGCGGGGGACTGTGGTGGAGGGGGAAAGGGACGAAGAGAAAGAGAGACGGAGGGGGAGGGGACCGAGAGTGGGGCGAACACGGAATGAGACGGGGACAGGAGCGGAGGGGTAATGGGTGGGATAGAGAATGGGACGGTGGGGAATGGCGAACGAGGAGGAATGGGGTGGAAGTTTAACGGTACTGGGGTTGGCATGGCGACGAGGAAGGAGGGCGGGGATGGCAGGAAAACGGAATATCGGGGAAGCAGGTCGGCGACGAAGGCGGATGGCAGCGCATCGAGGCGGCTCGCCGAGGCGTGGGCGGCGAGAGCGGAGCGGCCAGCGAGGGCGGAGGCGCTCAGAAAGGCGGGAGTGGGGATAGCGGGGGAGGGGAGGGAGGGGGAAGACTAGGCCTTTACCCAGCTCGGGTCGCGTGCGCGGCGCAATCAACTATTTACACTGCAATTACCTCCGGCACACTCGCGAATCATCGAGTTTAAATTGATGAGGCGCTCCCCAGAGTGCGCGGGCGTCCCCCGTGCGGTAATGGCGCGCGCAAACACACCGACTTAGGGCGCTGCTGCACACTCTTAGCCCCACCGCTTTTCTACTACTCCCTACTGCCTCAGGCGGAGCAGCGCCGTTCGAAAGTGATTCAATTTTGTATCTTTTAAATAGCTCGGCCATCAAATCCACAGCGGCCGCAATTTAATTTGCTAATTTTTGCCAGCGGGGAAAAAGAATTTTAATCGAAACCCTGCTCAACCCTCTGTGATGGGTTGTTTTCACTAACTCTAAGTGGCCTTTTTTGGGGAAACATCATAAACAGCAGGGGACAGCGAGTGCACCTACTGCTTTGACGCAGGTATATGAAATTTTAATTCTCGTCGGCTGTTTCGGGAGGACACAGTTGTTCATGCAGCGAATTTCATTAAAAAATCCGACGAACGACAGCCTACGCCAGGCAGACGGAACGTGAGCTTCATAATGCGATTTGTTTTTATTCCACTGTAAAGAGCTGACTGGCTGCGGTCTCAGGGTTTATCAGTTAAACGACCTACTCCCAGCCCGCAGTTAGAACTTATAATCGACGAGTAAAATCAACGTGAATTACAAATGGGTCGACATTATACCATACGTTGCGGTCATCAAGTTGAACCTGCCTTACAATTCAATTTAATCACTTCCCATAGCATAGCCAGATGATGATGGTGATACTCTGAACATGAACGCTGATGGGGCGTGCGTGATTGAAGGAAAGTCATATCTCTACGACCATTTAATAATATACGTATTCCGGCTGTATATTTAATCGACGAATGACATCCATTACACCCCTCCGTGGATTCCAGCTCGGATTCCACGGCCTGTCGACCAATCACATTCCTAGATTTTTTGGAATCCAAGGGCAGAATTGCATTCTCTTTGCAATTCGCGCTTCTTTTAAACCGCGGTAGGCAAGCGAATTAATTTCGCAGATTCATGTACGTAACCTAAACATAATGGAACTCTTATTTCTCGTTACATTTAGCATTGATCATTTATCAGAAAATGAACCTTGAAGCCAGCGACAGTGACAATGAAATTTGTACTTCACATGAAATTCAGGAAATATCGAATTCTACAACAACTATTCTCCAATTATTATTATTATTATTATTATTATTATTATTATTATTATTATTATTATTATTATTATTATTATTATTATCATTATTATTACTACTAGAATTATTTCAGACTTGAAGGTAATCCTTATAGTTGAGTTTCAAATAAGACAAAATCTGTTCAAACTCTATTCTGAATATTTCATGGTCGAAGAGAAAGTATAGTCTTATATTAGCGCATAATCGCTCCTCCATCGCTCGTGTCGGAAACATAACCTCGTGAATAATAGCCATCATTACGCCCTCGTTTAAGAATATACGATTACTTCAATACCCTCTCCTTTTCTAAGTAGATCATTGTAGTGGTTTACCATTGCATCCCACTTGTGTAAAATGATGGGGGATAGTAACAGGGACAAATAAAGTTGAAATGAATAATTATGGCTGTGGTGAGGTTTCATATACAGTGCATTTCGAAATGCGAACCCAACTACGCAAAAATTGCGTGATTAAGAGATTGACAATTCCCGGCGCGTCAATTGCTCAGGTCGTTCGGGTTGTAAGTGTAGTGTTCGTTTTCATTGCGGGAGGGGGGGTGATCATCGCCCGCTGGCAGGCGAGATCTGGAGCCGTCGTATTGTCGGCTTGCGAGGAATTTTCCATAACGTGGTATCTCCCACAAGCCAGGACAAGCTCTTAGCTCCCAGCAACTGAGCTACTATAGAGCATGTGAGAGTAAGTGTGTGTAAGTACGGGATGGGGATAGGACATGGAGGAGGAAGGAAAGATCGCGCGCTGTCCGTTTGTCAGGGTACTGCACTGGCATTCGCCGAGAACTGATTACAGATCAAGCCGCCGCTAAGATTCGTCTCCAAACAGCCGTTTAATTCGACCTACCTGACTAGTTAGTGTAAACATCATGACGCCGTCCGGGCTCGAACCACGGGCCTCCCGGTCAGAAGCACTACAGTGATATTAGTACCCCGTACATTTTTCGTTAAAAATTGCGTGATGAGAACACCCATCATTTACGCGGGTATAAAACCAGCCGACATAGATTCAGAGTAGTACTCACTTGGGCATAGCGTAAAGCTCCAACGCCGTGAAGGCGAATTAGACATATGTCCAATAAAACTTCTGATCTCAATCATTCTCGTCTCCAAAGTGTGGCTAATCATCAACCCTTCCCCGGAGTGAGCGCTAAAAGTTCAGAAATGCGATCCTCCGGGACCGTTAAAACTTTAATCACAACGCGATTATTTTTATTTCGCAGTAAAGAGCTCGTTATTTCCTCCAATTCCCAGCAACGACAATGGGCGCAGTCAATCCCCTTCGCGCCGCCCGCTCCTCCCGCAGAGAATAGCAGAGGCTACTTTCCGGAGTGGTGGAAAAAGACGCTCAAATGAAGGAGGGGGTGGAGGAACGTCGCTCGATGTCAAAACTGATCACTCTACTCGCGGAGCCTCGCCGGATCTTGTTTCGCGTTCATACTCGCCGTTGCCGCCGCCGTCACCGCCCCCGTCGCGCCGCGCCGGTGCGGCACTCACGCAGATGAGCCGGTGCGGCGGCGCAGAGGCAGGGGCGGGGAGGAGTCGAGTAACGGGGAACTGCGTTGCGGGTAGTGGTGGGCGGGGTGGGAGGACACTGGTGTGAAACTAGGGGCGAGCCTGGTGCAAAAAACGCGTGCGGTGAGGCGTGTGAAGGAGGATGGCACGTGTCGGGAAGCTGCGTTTCGGGATAGCAATGGCGGGGAACTGCGTTTCGGGATCCCATTGACAGGGGGTTCGTGCGGGATGGCAGTGAAGGGGAGCTGCGTTTCGGGATGGCAATGGGCGGGGAGGCGCGTTTCGGGATGGCAGTGACAGGGGAGCTACGTTTCGGGATGGCAGTGGCGGGGAGCTGCGTTTCGGGGTGCCAGTAACGGGGAGGCACGTTTCGATATGATAGTGGTGGGGAGGCGGGATGGCAGTGTCGGAGAGGCGCGTTGCGTGATGACAGTGACTGATGCGCGTTGCAGGATTGTAGTGAAAGGGAGGCGAGAGGTGGGATGGCAGTGACGGGTAGGCACGTTACGGATTGAGGTTCGCTGGAAGGTGGTCGGCGAGTAACCAAGGTGCGCCAGACGGTTACGCGCGTTGCGGGGATGCGAGCAGCGGGGTGCCTCGAGACGCGGGGGAGCGTAGCGGGTAGAGGTTGGCGGGTCACGTTACCAGGGTGACGGGACGCGGGAGGCGAGTGTCGGTAGCCTGTAGCATGACGTGGCGTGAAAGGGAGGGAAATGACGATTCGGGGAGCCGCAGCGAGGAGCGCGAGTAGGCAAGTAGTGCGTAGGCACGCTAGGGCAGGCAAGTAGTGAGGACGTGACTGGTGAGGATGGGAGTGGCAGGTCAGGCGTGGTAGAAATGCACGGACAGGGTAGGGTCACGGCAGGGAAGGGCAAGGCGGGTAGGCGTCAGAAAGGGATGGATATTGGAGATGGATGAAAGAAAAGAAAGCGCATGACGTGAAGTCTGGTAGCAGGAATGAGAGAATTGCGACAAGCAGGCTTGTGGTGGTTGGGGGACGCGAGTGGGGGAGGGTGAGAGTGTCAGGGATGGAACGAGCAAGGGAGCAAGTGGGATGAATGTGAGTGGCGGGGACGTGTGTGGTAAGGATGCGCGTGGCTGGGATACGAATGGTGTGAGGGTAGGGGTGGTAAGTAGCGAGTCACGGGGAGTCGAATAGCATGGAGTGGAGGGGCGGGAAATTCAGAAGCGGAAAGCAGCCGCAGAGTAAGCCAGGACGTGGGAGGCATGAGATGAGGATGAGCGCAGAGTGGGAGGGGCGCGACACGAGCTGGAGGATGGGAAAGGGCGAATTTGGAACGGGGACGTAAGTGAAGTGGGCGTACGTGCAGCAATGAGGAAGAGCGGCGGCATTTGAGGGCGGAAGGAGGGGAATGAATGTGTAGGCACAACACAAGCGCAGTGTGAATAAGTCTGCAGTCCACAGAGGAGGGGCGGGACGACAACATGAAGCTGCTTCCTTCCTTAATGCAAAACGAAGAAACACTGAAAGAAATTACGATGGAACAGAGGAACAAACGAACATCGGTGAAGGGGGTGATAGTTGAATGATGGGAAGCTAATCAGAGAAGTGAAGAGTGAGTGAAATTATCGTGAAAACAAGAAGGGTCGGAAGTCTGTCTTTGTGTGAACAGATGAAATTTTGTAAAGGAACCAAATGAGAGAAACTTTATTTTAGGACAAAAACATATAATTAATGAAACGAGGCAGACTCTGCCAGATAACTGTGGCTTCCAGCAGCCAATGGCGAGAACGATACTAGAGCGGAGACAAAGAGGTAACAAACTCATAGATCAATGAATGATCTCTACATTTATAAGACGTTCCTAGATAAAATTCGATACTTTTACACCTTCGCAAACATTTTGCACACTTCTAAAGATGCTACTTATTCATTAACTTTACCTCTTTTTTCCATATCTATGATATTCCCTCACTTATACAGATTTTCTATAAAGTGACCTCCCTGGACTCAAACACCAAAGATAACACGTTGTAAGCACGATGCCCTGACAATCTGATATCAATTAACGACTTTTCGTACAAATTGTCGACTGGCCACTAACCCCAGTCGCCTAGCTGCAACCCAAGCACGAGGGGCACGGGAGGTCAAACCAAACGCGTCTGTTTCCCAGGCACCGGGCGACGCAGGGGCTCTCAGGCAGATTGCCACAGGTGCCGCCCCCCCTTCCCCTCCGTAGGCCCTCTTCGATTCCCCATCGAACGAGCGCCCCAATACATCTCCGTAATATCGTGCGGAATATCGGCGGATTACGGGGCCTGCCTGCCTTTCAAGCCGCCGACAAGGAGCAAAGGTGCGCGGCGTCGCTCCGCCGAACGCTCCACGCACACGCCGCCTGCCCCGCCCTACCACGCCTTCTCCCCGCTCATCCTTCCTGCCTACACCTCCCCGCAAGACCTTCCAGCCCCACCTGTGCTTCTCACTCCAACCAGCCGTCCCGTTCCGTCCTACCTCCACGCTCCACACAGCCTCCCCGCTCCTCCCGTCTCCCTTCCTCCGCCCAGCCTCCCCTCTTTGCGCTTCCTCCTCGCATCGCCTGTTTCCCCGCTCCCACCTGTCTCACCTCTCCATGCAGCCTCCACGCTCAGTCCAGCATCCATGTTCAACACAACCACCACGCTCCGTCATGACTCCACGGTCCGCTCTGCCTCTCCGCTCGGCCCTACCTCCATACTCCACTCAGCCTCCCCGCTCTGCCTGTCCTTCTCGCTCCACCCTGCCTCCCCGTGCTACTCTGCCCCGCCCCTCCTCCCAGCTACGCTCTTCCTACCGGTTCCCTCCGACCTCCTGGCGCCACCCATTCGCGAAACCTGCCCGCCCACTCACCGCACCCGTCCGGCCGCGCAGCAAGTCCGCCAACTGTCCAGCTCATCACCCCGCTCCGTCCCATCCCTTTCAATCCGTCCCACCCCACTCTACCGCACCCCGTGCCTGTCCTGCCCGTCGGAATTTCCCATTCGCATCGCGCGCGCTCCCCGCACATCCAGCCCACCTTCCGACAGGGGAGACGGGGGAGTCGGGGTCTCGGCGGCGGGGAACGGGGAGAGGCGAGGAGGGGGCTTTGTGAAAAAGCCTCGTCGACGCGCGCAAAGCGAAGTACACGCCCCGTGCGCTCGCACGTAGCGGGCGTCGCGTCGTACATCTTTTCATCTCGCGCATTCAACGGCGGCGCCCGATTCTCGACACGAGCCGGCGCGCCGTGGATATTGAATTGCCAGAGCCTTCTGACGCCGGAAACATTCGCGTACAGAGGCTCTCACCGTCCCCCACCCTCCACCCCGACCGCCCACCGGCCCCGAAAGCCACGTCGACGGGGCGATGCAAATCAACCCTCCCCCCCGAGTCGCGTTCACGCAACGCGACCGCGATGGAAACAGGTTTAGCCGCGTGCGCTATGTTTCAAAAGAAACAATACTTGAATCGTTAAACTGCATTAGGTTATGACAATTAGGAGAGATCAAAGGAGGAGCCATTCGCAATGAGGCAAGATGTAAAAAAACACACAAGGCAACGGGTTGAGCGAAATCCTGTTAGTTCCTTCGCCTTTGATGGCGGACGTGCAAGGCGGCGGCGGCGGCTGCTGCTGCGGCGCCCGACTGACCTCTCGACGAGTTGGTGCGCGCCCGCTAAAAGCACGGCTCGGGCGCAAGCCCCCCCCCCCCCCCACGACTCGTCCGCAGCGCGAATTAGTGCGACCACGATAAAACACAGGCGGCCGCGCGCGGAGAGAGCGCCCACGAGCCGGATACGGCACTCCCACTCCGCCGGTCCCCGCCGAAGCCACAGACTCGCCTTTGCGGTCGCCACTCTGGCTTCCATCTATCTCCATCTATGACGCCACCTCCCCGTCTCCTCATTCATCTGTTTCCAACACCAGCCTCTAACTTAGTATCAGCCCGTCTCCGCCTTCGTATCTACTTCCACCTACACTTTCTCAACCTCTGCTTTCAGCCCTGCCTCCCACTCCACATCCTCTTTCATTTCTGCGACAGCTTACGCCTCCACCAACAACACACACACGGACCACCACGAGCGTTCTTAATCTCAAAAACGCCTTCGGTTATGCCTTCCTCCCCACCTACGCCTCTGTCCCTGCCGCGAACTCCCTCTCCTACGCTACACATGCACCTCCCCCTCCACCCCTGCCTCCGTCCCCTCCTACGCCTCCGTCCCCACAAAACGCCTATACATGCACCTCCGTCTCTAACTCAACCTCCGCCTTCACCTACGCCTCCGCCCCTACCGCCCTCCTCCGCCCCCACCGCCCTCCTCCGCCCCCACCGCCCTCACCGACACCACCGCCCTCACCGACACCACCGCCCTCACCGACACCACCGCCCTCACCGACACCACCGCCCTCACCGACACCACCGCCCTCACCGACACCACCGCCCTCACCGACACCACCGCCCTCACCGACACCACCGCCCTCACCGACACCGCCTCCATGAACGCCTTCACCTTCGTCTCCGCTTCCGCCTGCGCCTGCGCCTGTGTCTCCCGCTAAGCCTCCGCTCACGCCGTCCGCTTACGTCCTGGCCGCGGCGCTTGTTTCGCCAGCACCCCTTACGCGGCCCGGCGAGGGTCGCGCAGCGACGCCTCCACTCTTTCCCCTCCGCGCGTCCGTTCCAGCGGAGAGTCGTTTTGGGACGGGACTCCGGAAGGGCGACATTACGGTCTCGCGCATCTCTGTTCAATGTCTTCCGCACACTAGCGCTGCAAGCAATTGATTTTTAGACTTCACTTTATTGCTACTGAGGGTATTGGTTTAACATATTTAACTTATCTTCACTGACTCCGTATAAAATATACAGGGATCGCCAGAAAGCCTAACGATAAATTACAGTGGTAAAGACGGTATACAGTCGTATTCCTAAAAATAGAAATTAAATCGTTTTGAAAAACAAAACGAATTTTGGAACTCTTTAGAAGAAGTTCACCACTTATAAAAGTAGGCCCGCCCGTAAAAATATCAATGAATACTTCACAGTAATCAAATATGATGCCTGGACTTCAAATAATTCATGTACACCACATACGATTCCTTAGACATTGAACGTTTTAAGCTGCAAAGTGTGGAATAGTCGATACAACTGAGTTCTCATCACAGGAGAGAAAATATTTTTATTTGCAGTCTCTTTCTTCTTCTACTTCTCATTACATCATCCTCTTTTACATCAATCTCCTTGGGTCATAAAACTTCCAGAATTTCAACAGCACAATCAGAAACGTGGCTTTCTGAACAATTATAATGTATGGGATACAATCGGATTTGGATCGTTTTCATTCAATAACCCGACGTTTTTATTAGATTAATTTTTCATCGTTCTGCAGAGAATAATATGTTTATTGGTTTAAATCCTTTGGTCATTTCTTGATTTTTACGGATGACGAGAAAACACTATTTCCGTTGTATCGCACCATTACGAAAAATATTTGAGAAACTTTTGACAGTTGTAACTACGTACGTGCAAGTACGTTGTAACTAACGAAAACAAACATTTTTGGGAATGCTTAATGAAATTATGAATGAAATAATGTAGATTTTACCTCTTATAGTAAGTACCGAAACTCATACCTATACATTAAATATATTTGTAATGTAATAATAAATTATCTATAAAAATGAAATAAATCAACATAAAATGAATGGGTGAAAACTAGAACGGTATAAGTGACAATTTTAAATTCTGAGAAATTTGTTTAAGTCAATATCACTGTAAAGTCGTGGTCTTTGTTTCATCATTAAAACCATGGCATTTCAATTGTTCATTAAAACCACGAAAATATATTGCCACTGAAATATAGATGAATTTTAACAAGTATTTCTCAAAATTTACGGAATTTCATATATATCGTTCTGTTTTTCAACCATTCAAATTATGAAATTAAAATTGTACGACAATTTACATCCCTCTCGATCTTCACGCCTTTTGCAACAGCAAAAGGGTGATCACGTCCGACAGGGTTAAGAATGAAATTGCCACAACACACCAATTGGTAATATTCTGAATACCTCATAAATGTTCATCTCTTCTGCGTGGAGAGAACGATCGTGCATCAATGTCAGCCCACACAACTTCCCTTGTTATCCGCCTTCGCTGGGCGATGCTGATCCACTCATTGCCTCCTCTCTGGCTGGCATCCCACAATCACAGTTCTCCACTTCCCACAATTAGTTATCTGTCCACCCAACTCCTCCATGTGTTGGCGATGGCGGCGGCGATGGTGTAACGGTTAGCGATCGAAGCCGTGGATTTTTAAGGGCGAAAAAATCCTTCGTACGCCTTCCTTCGGAGGGGAAGTAAAGCCGGCTGTCCCATGTTAGTAGATTTACTTGCATGTAAAAGATCCTCAAGCCTAAATGACGCCTCTGAGCTAAATTCAAATCGCCCGATTCTCGCCCAAGAAATACCTCCTTTCTCTTCTAGTAGATGAAAGGAGCGTAGCGAAATTTGCGTGGTCAGACGGAAGAGCGGGCCTGATGGCCCGAGTCTCGCCACGTAAAATAAGGCAAATTCTATTCAATTCAATGTGTATTCGTCCGATTTATACCCAGTCAGATTCTTCTCCAGCACAACCGAAAACCTCTATTCCCAATCCATTGTGTATCTTCCAAACATGTCACGCGTGAGGCATATTCTAGGCCGCTCAAACTCCATCATTTTACCAGGCCAATCAGATGAATCTTTACAATGAATTATTGCCTCACTCCTTTGAGGTACACGCGTATCCATCAGTTTAACATGCATACACACTGCATCTCTTCAACTTGTCGCGATGTTTTCATCACAGAGATCTTAAGCGTCCTCACTCCGTGAGTCATCGCAGTCCATATATGACATTCGAAACTGCGCCTCACTTAATGCATTCAACGTTTCTTTTCGTTTATTTTTCCTGTCCGCAGAGACGCTACTTTCCGACGCTTCAAAGAACGCTCTGGAAGTTACATTACCTCCTATATAAGAAACTCGCCATGTTTTCTATTTTTACTTACCCTCTCCTCCGTTTCAGACTGAAGCTAAACATTTTTATAATCACACCGTTTTCACGTTTATGCGTCTTTAGTTTCTTTTCGGTGGCTTGAATTTTCCATTCTCTATCATTGTCTCGAATTGCTTTTCGATGTATCTATCCTGCTCAGGAAAAATGAGATCTCAGCCATTCCTCCGTCATGCCTGCTTTAAATGGTGAAACAGCTGTTAAGGTGTTTCATACACTGCTCAGCTTTGACAACGTAGATTACATATACCTGTCAAATTGTTTCTTCTCGACCCGCACCGATTATGTAGATCCCAGACAGCTTTCGGCTTTTCCTACTGTTCTTGACAGCTGTATGTCAGAACACACTCATTGTGCAATAAAATACACATATTGATACTTTTGCAACAAAAAAAAGCACACTCGTACAGTGTTTCGAAAGGTAATAAGAAAAGAAGCACTTTATTCAATCCCAAACGGTTACTGCATAGTGAGTACATGTCGAACCTAACTTCTTTCTGCGTTTTATAACTTACGTCAGATTGTGTCGGTACTCACACCGTCAGACGAATTAAACGTAGTTTCTTTAACCTACAAACCAAGTCCCCTCCACTCCCAACCATATTTCCTCGGCTCTAACGACGCCGATCCTCTCCAACCTTCAGGCGCCATCATGCAATTTCGATCCTTAACCAATCACTTCACCTGCTTCGCCATCCTCCCCGTCCAGCCATAACCCCTGACTCGCCGGAGTCCCCGGTCTAACTCGAACCACTCACCCAGGACCTCACCTGTCCCGCCACTACTGCCGTCCCCACATCGCGCATTAACTTCGCCCCATTAACATTCCCGTTTCGCAACAACCACCGCTTTGCAACCATGACACTCACACCACCTCCGCCCAGCTCACCGGCGCCGTTCCACATTGTCTCCAGTTCGCCACAACCCTTCGCTACCCCCGTCCCACGGCCTCCATCTCTGTCTCCTCTCTCCACTTCATTCAACGCCGCCGCACCAGCTTAGGTGGTTCAGGTTATTAACTGATGTCACTGCAGTGCCCCTCACAAGGAGATCCTCGAGTACCAATTCCAACGGTGGAATGATTTTTGACACTAGGTAGATAATTAGGCCAACTTCACCCGTGCTCTGATCGCTAGTTTTCTGTAGTTTCTCAGATCAACGTCAGGCTTAAGCCGGAGAAATCTCCTAACAAACAGGCCACGGCCCGCGCGCGAACATTCCTTCCCCTTCCTTGTCCAATGCTAATCCCTTACACACACCCTTACACTTACATGCGGTTCAGTATGAGACATGCCGGAAGATCGGTCGAGAGCGTAGAGCTTATCCCGGGCTGTTGCGGTGCCTCGTTGGTGGGAGATACCTGACTGGGGAAATCCCTACTAGCCAACGTGTAGTTCGGCGTCGGCTGTCACCATTGACCGGGAGAAGATCACCCGCATAGCCTGCGAAAAAATGCACTATACTTACGGGAGTAATAACCTTAGTTGACGCGCTCGGAATCATCAACCAATCAGCGCCGGATCTTGTCATCCAGAAGAGAGAAATCACCGCCACATCCCACGAAAAGATACTGGACTACACGTACGGGACTAAAGTCGATAACGCGCTAGAAGATAACGCGTCCGTAAACAATAGTCCTTCAATCAGTCAATCATCGCTGCATCCCGACACCCCGCCTCCGCCCAGTCGCCTCGCCGCGTCACACACCGAACCGCCACGCTCCGCACCGCCATCCCCGCTCCGCCCTGCCCCGCCCGCCATTTCCGCCACGCCACGCCACGCACCGCCCGTCCATCCCCGCCACGCTCCGCCCCGCCACGCTCCGCCCCGCCACGCTCCGCCCCGCCAGGCTCCGCCCCGCCACGCTCCGCCCCGCCACGCTCCACCCCGCCACGCTCCGCCACGCCACGCTCCGCCCCGCCACGCTCCGCCCCGCCACGCCATGCCCCTCCCCGCCGTCGCGGGGAGAGACTGATGGCCGCCACCGGCCAGCAGCGCCTCCCGCGGGCGCCCGTCGCGAAATATCCCTCCCATTTATTCCCGAAACGTGCTCGTGAAATATCGACGCGTAACTTCTCGAAATGCGCTACGAAAAGCGATGGCGAACGCCCGCCCCGTCCTCGTCCCGCGCCTCCCGAGCCACGCGCTTCCATACGCGCTGTCGGATGCTCCAATGCCGGCATGAACGGACGTGTTCCTTCCGCTTTTCCTTTAACCCAAATCCTCCGAATAAAAATATATGAGGCAGTTACGCATCGGAACGACGTCGGCTTTTAAGTACGGCCCAGGCACGCGCTGGTAAATCTCACACGGGAAAAAGATTAATTTATTTTTTGACACGCTTCAAATCTTTCTAAGAATACAAATAATATGTCAGACTATGATATTTACAACTGAAAACCCTCGAGCTAAATTGATGCACTAGGTTCTTAAAATAGGAATTTACTTCTTACTGGAACAAGTAATATTTTTTAATATATGCGTTAAATTAGAAATATTAATTTAAATTATTATAGTGCATAATAATCCATTGAAGGCAAACCCACTTACCACAACTTGGCACAAGAAAGCAAATAAACAGCAAATATATAAAGAATATAGAAAGCAAATATCTAATATGGGGCTAAGAATTCAAAATGGCCTTTATTACGTGTAAAAGTCAGGGATATTATACTATTCATCGATATAACACAAAAATCCTGTAACTTGCAAGTCTAAATTAAATACGTTATTTCGAATTTGAAATAGTAGCCCTAACCACAATGTTTCTTCAATCGGAACAATTACAATGCGCACCTTAGAAGTCAGCAGAACGAATTCCAAAGGGGAAGATACTCCCTTGCCTTGAGAATAATCAACCCCAGGCGGTGTCAACAGACGGCTCGGCAGGTACCACGCCTGGGGCATCGAGTTTAAATTTAATTACGACTTCCCACCGGGAATCGGGGCGTTCTTGAAAACACGACTTCCCGAGGAACACTCCGATGGGACCGCCGCAGCACGAGCATCAACGTCGCTCTCGCCGCCTCTCCGGCGCGGCACGAGTCATTCGCCACCGGGTTATTTTCGACGCGTCAACAGAAACCCGATTTCGCGCATCCGGCCGCGGTCGCGCCCGAGCGAGCGCCCGCCCCGGGGCGACACCGAAGCAAAACTATTTACGAACAAAAACGAGAGCTCTTCCTCGCGAAATTTACGACATCCCGAGGCCGTAACGGCGTTCTTCCGATGGGGGAGGGGGCGGGGGCGGGAATGCGGTGGAGAAGGCAGGCCTGGGCGGGGAGAATCGGAACAGGGCGAAGGGAACGGAGGGGAAACAGTTCGGAGAAGACATGGCGAAAAGTGGGTGGTGACGGAGATGGGGCGATGGAGAACGGCGGGGCCTGGATGAGTTGGCGGGGCGGAGATGGCAGGGCGGAGATGGCAGGGCGGAGATGGCGGAGCAGAGAGAGTGAGACACAGAGGGCGGGGAGTTGGTGAGTCGGAAAGGGTAGGAAGGCCGGGTGGAGATGGCGTGGCGGGGATGACGGGACGTAAATCGCGGGGCGCACAAGATGGCGTGGAGATAGCGGGGCGGACTTGGCGGGGCGCAGAGGGAAGATAAGAGATGGCGGGGTGAGTTCGAGTGACGGGGCGGGGCGGAAAAGGCAAAGCGGTGCTAGCATACAGAGCGAGGGCGTGACGGAGATGGCATGGCGGAGGGGCGTGTCGAGATGGAGGGCTCCGATCGAGTTGGCAGGGCGCGGGGTGTTTGTCAGGGCCGGGTTTGGGTGGATCGGTACGGAGGGGGGGGGGGGGGAGCGATGTCTCGAACTTTCGACTCACTTCCGGGACTTTGCCATTCAAGGCGCGTTGAACTTCCCCTCCTCCTGCCCCTCCCCCGCGGCAAACGGTCCGCGCAATGGACCGCCTGCTGGGAGCAGCGGAGCGGAGCGATTCGTGCGAACAGAACGGGGCGTGGAGGGGAGGAGGGGCGGGATAGGGAAGGGCGATCCGCTCGCCCACAATTAGCGGGCGATCGCGTCCCTATTATCCGCGCTTCGACGGCTCCCAGCCACCGCCGGCCGAAGGGCAAATCACTCCTCCTCACGCACTCCATCACTGCGGGAGGACATGTGAGCACCGGAAAATGGGTTTCTACATACGGCGTTTTTAACCGGCCAAGAGATCAAAGAGGGCGAATTTATACTCACTCAAGATAGATTGAATATTTAAACGACTGAAGCAAAATGATTTTGAACTCAGCAAATCATCAATATTAAGATCCTATTCTTTCATTTCGATCTTCTTTACCGGTAGAATATTACCAGATTTTTTCTAAAAGCTTCACACACTCCGCTCACAAGAGAAAAATCTTAGCATGCCCAATTAAATGTTCCTTGATATTAATGAACTGATTAAATTGATATTGATAAGGCATAAACCACGAACAAGTCTGTGAACAATTTTATTTGTAAAAAATATAAATACAATAAATGTCATTACTCCATGTGAAATTATTCTAAATAAAAATATAGTATTGATAAAAATGTGCATTTCTGAAATATAGAAAGTATTTTCAAAAAATAAATTATCCTCGTGTTGGAATGAAATAATTGTGGTAGGGTGAATAAATAATAATGGAAATAATAAGAAAAATACCTTCAAGAAAATAACAAAAATGTTCAACCAATAAATAATAGTATATCTTCTCTTTTTAAAAATCAAAATCTTGTTCTCGTAAAAGCACAAACAATAAAATAATCCAATACCGTCCAATACACAAGCTTTATGAGTGACAATTACAAAAATATAAATAGGCAAACGAGCGTCGGCAGAATTTACAAATCCCTCTGCGGCCGTGCACGGTGCCACGACGAGTGTTCGGACCGCAAGCGTCAGCCAACTGGAAAGGGGTCCGTTTCTGCTCTCTTGTTCAAATTTACATATTTGATTGGTTTTAATGCTGGAAATCTGTGTCACTTGGCGCTCAACGTAGGACATTACAAATTCATTCATTGCGAATTATCACACATTCAACTACAGTATACACAAGGGCAGGCTCAATGCCTACGTCGTAATGAAACAAAAACTCGTTTTGGAATGTTAAGGGAAATCTATCAACGCAACGCAGAGAATGTTTTTCAATTTAATACGTACAGCTAGTTAGCAATAAAGTAGTAATTTCATTACAATCAATAACATATACATCGTTATAATTCTAGCTAGAAAATGAAGAATCAGTAATTTGGACGAATCGAACGCATTCCTCAACCACAATTTTAGGACAATCTCGGCATTAGGAGAAATGTTTCCGGAAGAAAGCCAACCAATTCTTACAGAAACCCATTTTGTCCATTCCTTCACTCCAGTGACATTACTAATGTCATGTATATAACTTGCGAGTTTTCCACTTCAGGATATTTATGACTATTTCAAACGTACTACGAAAATATTTTGCAACCTACGAAAGGAAGCATTAAAAATTAACAAAATAATATCAGAAATTCAAAACATGCCTCTTAATTCACACACTTCATTTCGCACCAGTCACTTTTTTTTTAAAGTGTACAGTCTAGCAACAGTATTTTTATACATACCATCTCACACATCGTCATTCCTTAAATTGGCCTAAGTAGAACAAATGAACCCGACGAGAGAAAAAAATTCAAAAACGGTCCTCGACACTGAACTTCCGACACACACACTGACCTCTCGCTGCGCTCTTGTCGTGCTCACGCCGCCGATTAAGTGCGTCGAGATGACAAATGAAGGCAAGAGAGCGCTAGGAGCTAAGTGCCCATTAGCTGGAAGAGCATCGCCAAATAAGAGCGCCGAGTACTCGCATGAGTCAACCCAGACGCGCGTGCACTCGAGATACGCAGTCTATTGTCCGAAATATGTTTCTGTCTACTTGACTTCTAGCGGCTGCGGACTGCGGAGAGGGGAGTCCGTTATCCAATCAGAGGCTTCAAATTATGCTGACATCACTGTAGTGTTGCCGATTGTTATTAAGAAGGAAAAAAAAATGAAATCTTACATCGCAAAGCATTACTTCTTAGGTTATACACCATGTGTGCGGTTCTGTGCTGTCTACTGTTGGGTGCTGTTATTGGGATTTGTTTCATGCTATTGTTGTGATCTGATGGAAGAATCACCACACAATCACGTGTCTGCCATTGGAGTAAGTGGCAATATCGCTCTACCCTCACCCCAGCTGTCAAGTAGACCGAAATATTATTCGAGCAAAACAGCCATCGACGATTGCATAACTCTGGATATTTCTCGATCTACAATGGTCGCCGAAAGTCTTCTTGAATGATCTGATGCTTCGCTCTCCGTTTGCTTAAATATCTAATTGTTAGATTCGCTAAAATACTATAAACATGATCAGTGATGTCGCCAGGCACTAAGAATTTCTAACAGATTAAGGAACGTGGAATTCAAGTATAAATAATGCTAGAAACATCTAACTACAATACGATGCTTGCTCATTGATTAAATTGCTTTACAATATTACATAATACATAATTTACATAATAAATTAGCATTTTTTGTGATTAGAATGCCATGCTTTGTTCTTGAACGTAAGAGGGGAGGGGAGGGATTTGAGCATTTATGCCCCTCTTCCTAGACAGATGACCACAGAGGAAGTTCGTTGACGACAGAGGTCATTACAAGAGTGGATGCGACCTGAATGGTTGAAGCGTGTCCCGACTCAGCGCCTCGGTCCGAAGGGTCGCGGGTTCGACTGCCGCCTGGGGCCTGATTGTTTGTCCCATGTGTGTTGTCGCAGAAGGTATGTTGTCGCAGTGTCTGCTGACCACAGACAAACAGAGTGAACGATGACACAGACAGAGTGATGACGAAGAACAATGGTAATAATAGATCTCCATCTATTATCACCATTGTTCTTCTGTCATCGTCCACTCTGTATCAGAAGTCAACCACCTCCCAAGTCCATGATGAACGATCGTCTTCCTGAACACTGCTCAAGGCCCCGACTGGCTGAGTTAAACTCAGAGCCAGTATTGCCGCTGACACTGCAGCGCCTCTCACCGGAAGATCCAATAGTTCGAGCCCCGACGATGGCGGTTTTTCAACACTATAGCCAGGAATTCTAGCGGCCGGCTGATCCGTAGTTTTCCGGTTTCTCCCGACCAATATCAGGCGAATGCCAGAGCAGTACCCTCACAAACAGGACACGGACCGCGTGCAATCTATCCTTTCTCTTCCTTGTTTTATTCTCTCCCTTTACACACTTACATGCTCCACACTACCACACGTGTCGGGAGACTAGTCGAGAGCTTAGAGCTTGTCTCGGCAGAAGAGGTTCCCTACTGGGAAAGAGTCCTGGGCAGGGAAATTCCACGCCTGATGACGTGTACGTTGGCGCTAGATATCACCATCCAGCAGGATGTAAATTAGTAGCGGGGAAGGAACATAGTAAAAAGGTACAGTTCTTTGAAACTGAACACATTCATAACCTTTGGTTCTATAAGTCATCTGCTTCTCGGTTGCCTACCGGTTGCCTTGCGGTTCGTAGAAGCGTAGAATATGCAGTACAATATCGATATGGTTCATCTTCTAAAGGTTGCATTTCACAACAGAATGACCTGTCAAAAAATATCATTACGTATAAAGTCATTTGCCTCACGTTAGCAAACCTGTATTCTTTTCACTGGTTGCACTAGTGAATAATTAAAATGTTTATCCCTCAGATAAGATTATCTTCTATTAATCCATACTTTAAAAGCTAAGGAAGAAGAAGAAAAACGAGATTAATTCACGATGTCAAAGAACCCCAAAAGTCAAAGGTTGATTTATCAAATTTCATATGAATTCACTAGTTTTAAGACTTTTATGTGATATACATCAAAGTTAAAAAAACGTTAAAAAGATGAACACCGAAAATAATGATTTGCAGTATTTTAACTCAGAGCAGACATAACATTTGCTTCACATCCTACTCAGCGTGTTCTAAGCCGAACACCATCTGGACAGACGTGCGACCGAATCCAAACGCTACACGGCACTCAGTCGGCTGTTAAGCTCGCTCATCGACAGTTAAACGGGGGCGGTCACTCAGTGTGGTCGTACACAGCCCAGCGATCCGTCGAGAAGCAGGCGGAGGCGAGGCGAGGCGAGGCGAATTTATTCGAGCGGCGAAAGCTCCACCGGCCGCTCCCACGGAGGCCGCAACAACGACCCCACTGTCCACGGGCTCGCGGTTGGCCACCCTGCGCGCGCATCTGCCTCGCACGTGCAATCGCTCGGCCCCGCCCCGCCCCGCATCCCCGTCCAATGCTCCATCGCTCCCGTTCCGACGCCCCACGCCCGGCCGTCCCAGTTCGATATCCTGGCTGCAATAATTGATCTGAGAATACGTACTTCGAAGTCTTCTCAGTAGCTCTATGCAGTAGGGTTGCGACGTCGACGACACAAAAAAGATGTTGACATTATTAACGATGTCCAAAATTAATGTATCGATATTAATAATATATCGAACAAAATACATCGATCTAATGTATACGTAAGCTTCCGCGGCTTGAATCTTTATACATCGATCTAACATTAAGTTTGTGCGCAACAAAATTAATTTGACAGATCTAATATATTAAT
Organism: Gryllus longicercus; assembly: GCA_038098605.1. Classification (NCBI taxonomy): domain Eukaryota; kingdom Metazoa; phylum Arthropoda; class Insecta; order Orthoptera; family Gryllidae; genus Gryllus; species Gryllus longicercus. The sequence goes on from JAZDUA010000021.1 coordinate 4,722,241, forward strand.
TTATAATTACAATTTAACTTAAAATAGTTAAAAACGTATCCCCATGTACGAAATACGAAGCAAGACGAAGGTTATCAGGATCACTTCGGACGAGGAATAGTCTGCTCAATGAACACAGTGAAAACCGCGATCGTGTAGTTTGAACACATAAATAGAGGTGCCATCGGTTATTATTTCATATTTTAACTTTTACAAAACTGCGATTATGAGAATTTTTCATCCCGGAACGAAACATCGAAAACGTAAAAATATCGAGCACAAAACATCGATGTTCAAAAATCATCGACTGGAATTTATCGATGTTTAAACACAAGCCACACAACAATATTTTTTTAGAAACATTGATGTTTTGAAAACATCTCCATCGATGTCGCATCCCTACTATAGAGGCGGAAAATAAATTATTTCATTTTGGGGCTTACTCCCTAATGTTGCTGCTGCAGCTTAAGTAACTAGAGGGATAATGCGAATCACACGGTTCAAACGCAATTCCCACGAAAAAAATCAACCGGTTGAGATGACTGAGTAACAACACCCACTGTCGCTGTAGGGACTCTGGACCAGAGGACCTACGGTTCGAGTCCAGACGGTGGCGGATGTTCGACACTAGTAAGCTAGTGTCAGGTCGAATTCAGGGCCTAAAGTTGAGAGTGTAAATAAGTTGGAGAAGAAAGGATCGTGTGTGGTCCATGACCTGTTAAGGTACTGCTTTGGCATCATCGGAGGTAACCACAGGAACAGAGTTTCAGGCCAAATCGATCAGACAACAAGTTTCATCTAGCCAGCCAGAATTCGAGTCAATTACTTAAGTGATTCGCACACCCACCACCAGTAGAACTCCAAATTTTAGTTGCCCCCCCCCCCCGTTTGTTCCGCCCCCCCCCTTACCCGCATCACCGAGCGCCGCTTTTCCTCACTCCCAGCATATTCCCCAAGCTGTCCTGCCCCACTCTACTTAATTTAGACTCTCCCTGAGCAGCTCTGCCCTGCCAGCTGCTCTGCCCGCCCAGCCCTTCAATTCCCCGCTTTGTCCTACACGCTGGTTCGCCCCATCCTGCCCAGTGAGAGACTTGCTCGCTTACAAGCGACCTGCCTCGCCCCATCCCTCTGGGCCCCATTCTACCCTCACATCCCCTCCCCCGCTCCGCTTCTCTTCAATCCCTTCCATTCTATGACACCTTTCACCCCACCTCTCATTGTCCCGCTCACCAGTTTTACCCACCTCACCCAGCGCCGTACTGCCCAGTAGTCGTCCCCCCCCCCCCCTTTCCCAAGTTGGCCTGCTCCACACTGCTTCTTCCTAACCAGCCCTGACCCGCTCTGCCCTACCAGCTTCTTTGCTCGCCCAGCCCTCCAATTCCCCGCCCTGACCTACAAGCAACCCCGCCCCGCGAGAGAGACGCTCGTCTACAGGTGGGCGGCGGCGCCCGGACCGGTGCGGGGCGCATGGCGAAGCGCGAGATATAGGCCGGCCGGGCGGGCGGGCGGCGGCGGGCAGGCGTTTGATGCTGCTCCTAAAGGCGCGGTCGCGGCCGTTTGGCCGTTTCGCCGGTGCGCCCCTCCGCCTCCGCCGCTCGCCTCTTAGTCTTCATTGGCCACTAGAGTGCGCTGAGGAACGGCGAAGACGTGCCGCGTGCCTGCCCGGCGCTTCGTCCGCTCTCCACGACGCTACACTGCGGCCGCTTCGGCAGGAGCATTGACACGATAAGGACGTTACAGCTGAATCGCTTACGAAAAAATCCCTCCACTGCACGGGCGATAAAATTAAGATTGTCCCCTGTAGCCGCATTCGTTACAGCTCACCAAATTATTGAGGAATTACTCTTCGAAGGGACCATTTTGACAGGTCTGGTAAGAAATGAACGTCAGGCAGGGCTATGACATTGCAAGAGATTGCGATGAAGCAATTTACAAATAAGCCAACTTAGTTTAACTTCGTTTGAACGAAAGTAACATGGACGTAATTTGCAATGATATTGCCATCAGTGTCCAAATAGTCGCTGTAAAAGTAGTCCCTTATTACTCCTTGTAACTCCAAACATACCTTCAAAACGGTCCCTTTACAAATCAGCCAATCGTAACCGAACTCTGTGACAAAATGAGTATCGCACATGGGCGCATAGCTTGCAGTGATATAGCAAGCTTTACTGTCAAAGCGGTTGCTTCTCACTCTATAACTTCAAACTTACTGTCAAATCGGTCCCTTCTTATCACTCTATACCTTCCAACGTTTAACGTGAAGGCGCCTCACCTTTGATATCGTCAACTGTTCGTCCAGTACAAGCACGATGCGTCATTCGCGCTGGAAGTCAATTGCGTGTTGTTAAGAGTAGTGAAGTTCCATGACGCCACACTGAGTTTCTCACGCCTGGAGAGCCCAGAGAAGGGGAGTCTCTCTTTCCTTTGGCCTCGAGAGATAAGATACGTCCTCAACGAAATTTTCTACTCGGTACATCAATAACAATATGATGGAATACCGGTGCGACTGTCCCGTCCGCGCGCTGCACTTCTATCTATAACGCTAGTGTATTGTGGGATTGCATCGAGACATTAGCAAACTAGTGGTGCTACGGAATGGCACAGACTTTATCGTACTAGTTTTCAATTTTCGCTGGTCTATTCGGAATTGCCACATTATCTTCTCAGCTGCCATCTACCCAAAGTACATTTGTAAACATTTTCTCAATTTATCGGTTTCCTAATATTAAATTCGAAATATTAGTTTAAGAATATTAAAGAAGAGTATTACCTCGTCCTAAACGACAATTTTTAATGCAAAATTTGGCGCCGATTTAAAGAAAATGACGTTTAATCGTTACTGTAAATGCGACATTTCAAGCTCTTTTTCTCAGACAAGTATTGAGTTTTCGAAAAACTTAATTGAAAGTCATTTAAAGCACTTCAACTTACAAGTGCAATAGTGTTTCCAACAAAAATTTCCCTTTGAATTGTCTCTTTTAAAAACAACCCCGAGGCTTCATGTAAAGTACCCCCAAACTTTAGAGAAAGTTTTTCAAAATCGCAGCGCCTCGAGTCGAGCCAGATCGTCGTGGGAATATCCAGGAAAAAAATCTACGCTAGTGGTGCACTTTTTGGATATCAAGGACCCATAATTTATGAAATCTGACTATCGAACGTGTTCGATGGAGTAATTTACTTCATATTAGAAAAAGTTTTATCAACGTTTTCTGAATCAGGGCCACACAAATCCAGTTGTGTTGATGTTCTCGGTGTTGTACGATACTCAGTTGTATCGAAAAATCGCTATTTTTCGACGCAGCAATACATACTGCATACTACTGCAAACGCATACAAGATAGTAATAACTGAAATAATGCGCACTTAACCTACGTACGTTTTAAGGTGTGGAACGGGGATGGGAATACGATTTTTTTTAAAGCCATAGTGACTTTCCCCTTGTTCTGAAGGTCAAGTGCAAAAAACATACCGTAGATTGGTATAATTAAAACATGCAAACATTCCCCTTTATTAAATGAACTTCAGCACTATCCTTCAAATGTTCTCGTGTAATGGGTCAAAGAATAATCGTGTAATGAGAATTGGCGCGTTCCCGAGCTAGTATATACCTTAGCGAATGGAGCATCGACGTGACGTACTAAAGACGGTTAACGGACGCTTCGAATGCGTACTATCTGTAACTGACTTTTACGACCTTACGGGAAGAAACATCGTAAAGAGAGTTGAACGACCAGGGTCAATGCCTCCGATTGAGACGTTTACAGTGTCTCAGCTTTGTGTCATCACGTTGGCCACAACCACCAATAAATACTGCTTTCTCTTGGATCTTTTCAAACAAACAACGCATAACGCTTCCGGAAAGTAGAACAATAGAAGGAATCTTCTTTCTTTGTTCACCGGCGTGAATAACATGCACCAGTTTTATAATTCAAAAAGTGAAATATGAATAGGGAATCACTTTCATGATCGAAAGATTTTGAGGTATACCACGAGCATTTACCACAGAAACGTATGCTTATCATAATACTTCAACCAATATGCTTCACAGGAGTGACGGAAGAGTTTAAGTTTTCACCAATTATAGAGCAAGGTAATGGATATATCAAATTCGCAAATAAGCGTAATCATTTTTTATTATTTATTAGAATATCAAATAATATATTTTTCAAACCAATAATCGAACTATTTTGGCTAATCCTGACTATTATTGTCCTTTTTTGCAAAATACATTCTAATCCTGAGAAATTTTTTGTAAAAAAGGACAAGATTTCGTAAATCCTCTTTCAGAGAAGCAAATATATGAATTTCATATCCTGTTGGTTTCATTTCGAAAAAAAATTAAACTGCACCTTTGTTAAAAAGTTCACAAGATATTTCAGTTCTCTCAATCCCAATGTTCGTTCTAAGACGGAAAAAATACGCGATGACATATGTCACACATTTATTTGAATTATAAATATTAATTCATTCAAAATAATTCAATTCTAAATTTAAATAAATATTCAAATTTGAATTTTAATCTCGCCATCCAAGAGAAGATCATAATACACGTGCTTCACTGTGCAACAATGCCCGTTTTCAATCACCATTCACTTCAGAAAGCTCACATGGCATAAGCGGAGTAATTGTGTCAATGGATGAAGTAATTTATATTCTTATTAAAAACTATAACTGGTTATATTTTCCAACTTCCTGTGCATGCATTCTTACAATAATGAGCAACACTCATTCTCACTCTTTTATAAAGAACGTATGATCAATTTTATAATCTACATTGTAATCAATTTTTGAAAACTCTATTTGTACGATTCAAATCCAACATCATCTAAGGAAAGGTTCCTAATATCATTATAAGCCTCCTCCATGTTTGCATGACTCACGCCGGAGAAGTCAATAATCCTCAAAGCATTCTTTTTTTAAGGGGGGAAATTGTGAATTCATAGTATATTACAAATTGAAGACGGACTACGAACTATATTGATAGAAATGGTCTAACGTTTCAAAACGAACATTCAAGCCAAACTAAACTAACTAATGTTGTACTTTTTTACGATACTCTCCCTCTATTCTACCTCTCTCAAATTGTGAAATACCGTCATGTGAAATATTCTGTGTTCGGATTGCTCGCATTTGCAGCGCATACATTATATTGTCCCAGGCTATATCTCCCGCATCGCTTTATGAATTCCCAAACTCTTATTTTTGTTTGAATGTTATTTTACCTCCACCACAGCGGGTATTAGCAAATCAGGTTTACGCAAAATTGGATGCCGGCAGGCCACACTTAATATAAACAAACCATTATGATCGGATGGAATTCTCATATTTTCTCGTAATGCACAAACCCGTAACGTTCACGCATATAAAATGTAAAGAGTAACTGAAGTAACCACGATCGTCCGTGTATTTCGTTTAAAACTGTGGATACCAATACAATGCCAAAATATCTGTATCTGATCACATTCCAAACATGCATAAATTAAATCAATAGAAAGTACATATTGCCCATACAAATTCAAGCTACGCGACATTGATGAAAATTAAATAATGAATTTCATTTGAAGTTTCGCCAATGTCAAGGTTATTCCATTAAAATAAAGAAAATATTCAAGAATACAAAATTTCATTTCCATTTCATCTACAGTACATTAACAGTAAATCTGAACAAATTCCTTGTGTCTATATTAAACATACTCCAACAAATAATAAGCAAACATGATCAACTTTAATATCTAAAAATAAACACTGAAACCTCCTTTCTCGAGTAGCAGGTAGACACAATGTTTTAAATGTTCACAATGGAGACGGAAGATATGACGAAAATAAGGGAAATGGATAGAACTGGATGTATCGAAGAATTTAATATTTTTGACTACGATTAAAACAATTCTGCTCTATTTATACATGGCGCGAAAACGAAGTCAAACTTTTCTTCATTACTGAGGTTCGAGTAACGCAACTGACTGAATTGCTCCAACTCAATTCGATCACATCACAGTTGCTCTCCCCATCGCATTCTTAATTCCTCATCGTAGGGCAGGGCCCGACTATTCATCACCTCGCGTTATGAATCAAAGTCCATAAATTCCCATTACTTGAGAACTCATTCTCTGAGTTTACTGCCGGCGGATGTGGCTTTATTACCTTTGTAACTGCGAGCAAAATCCGCTTTGGATGGATATTGCGGGAGCGAGAGCTGCGCGGGGCGGGCAGAGCGGGCGGGGCGGACCGAGGCGGCGAACGGAAAGCCAATCCTCGTTACGCGAGTGAGGGCGGGGCGACGATAGGCCCATGAAATTTCGGCAGCCGTCCCGGAAAGGAGCTCCTTGCCGCCGGCAAGTGAGATTTTGCACTTTTATTTTGTACTGATGCGCCATTGCTTGTCATTACCTCCGATACGCAGTTCGATATTCGTTACCTGGACCTTACCTGGATCGAGAGCATCGCAGCTACATGAAAAATATGGAAACAGTAGAATGGTGCTACATGTTCTCTAATGGAGGGAATTATGAAAGGGAATTCTGGGTAGGAGAGTTGAAAAGACAAACCGTATCAAGCTAACTCGTTAATTAGTTAATAAGCGAACCTGAATCATTAAAATTACGTAAAGAATAAAGTATTTTGTACCACGGACGTTAACTGGCTCTAATGATCTAGGGCGACAAAAAGCCCTGGGCCAAAGACTCTGAAATTTTGTCTGTCGTCGCTCGATTATTAGTGGGGTTAGTCATACTAGGGGCGGATTTTGCTCACCTAAAACAATGCCAAAAATGATCAGTAAAATGCTCTTAAATTGCTTTATAAATGCCCTAAAAAAATGAAAATGAAAAAATGTAATCAAAACGATTTTATACGAACAGGTAAAGCTGTTGAAATTTGATTGATGTAATCGAGGCTTATTCCCTTTTGTTCAAGTGACCTCAGCTTGAAAACTTTGGGTTTGGACTGTTCTTTAAAAGAAAATCCCTGTCTTTATTTATCGTGAAATCGGTCGAACTGACAAAGGCGCCTAAAAACGTCACAGGAAACATAGATTACAAAATACTCGCAACGGCAGGCATTATAATATATGAGAGAATAAACCGAATAGGCAACTCAGGAATTCTGCGGTGAACATTTGTTGCACCTCGTAAACATTGAAGCAATTACCATTAAAATGATATAAAAATTCATGAAATCAGCAAAAATGCAGTAAAAATGACGTAAAAAGTAAAAAAAAAATGACTTGCTGGTGGAAATCGACGAAACATGCAAAATTACACATAAAAATGGGTAATTTCGTTTCGTCATAACATAAAATGAATTTCTACACTAAACGGCTTTGTTCTAAAGTGAAAAAAGAAAGACATATCATGAAAATCCGCCCCTTACTTATACCGCCCTTGGTGCATAATTAACAAACATTTTTACAAACAGCTAAAGCATATGGATAAAGCATATGGAACACGTGGGAATGAGCGTAATAATTTGAAATACTTTAGTAGTTACGGGAGAGAATAAATTGATTGCTGCTGTATTAATTGATAGAAGCTGTAAGCTCTCAACTGGCCTCCCTACATGTGTGGTAGTGCAGTGTATGCAAGTGTAATTGTAAGTAAGAAACGGTTGAGATCGCGCGCGGTCCGTGGCCCGTTTGTTAGAATACTGCTCCGGCATTCCCCTGGTGATCGGAGAAACGGCGGAAAACTACTGATTAGAGCAACCGGCTTCTAGAATTCTCCTCCCGGCTGCGGAGACTTGGACTTAGCTATGTATTACGGGAGGGAATCAACATAATCTGTATCTGTATTTTGTTGTAAAATACACTGAACATTTTGCACTGGCTGGATTCAAACACATTTTATGTTAATCGGGAAGCCGAAGGCTAAAGCATCGCAGAGAACTTGAAAATGTACTAGGGAAGCGAGTCAAATTGGCTTGCTTTTGCTTAAAACAGTAGGGGGCAAGTACATTTATGGGCTCTATTGGATCCTCTTTTCCATTAAACATTTTTATTTATCTACGGAATTTTATATGTAAATGAATAAACATACTAATAGAATAATAAAATAACATCTTTAATGATGAAATAAATAAGTATATTTGAACTATTGTTTAAATAATTACAGTTGCCTGATAGTTTAGAAAGATTCTTCTCCAAATATCGTAAAAAAAATCTGCTTAAAAAAGAGGAAAATCAGGAATTACCATATTTACGGAAATGAAATATTTTACTTTGATGGGGCACGGAAATCCTTTAGAAATTTTCAGACCTCTCCCCCACCCCATGCCCACGCGTATGATTTTTTCTAAGCTCAATTAACACAACTATTTTTGGCACGTACGATTTTTTTGAAACTCCACCAATTAAACAGCGCATTCCACACGTTTTCCATTTATCCGTTCCTTTTTGTTCTTTATCAAAAATACCTGCCTGCCGCTCCCATCGTCAGAATTCTTCCCACGATCGTTGCTGGCATAACAACCACTACCTCACAGCCACTCCCGACAATCCTTGCAAGCTGTATCCTTGCTCCATTCCTTGCCTCTCATCACCAACATCGCCCCTCTCATCTCCCCTTGTCTTGCTACCTTGGTCTGAATCAACGACACCCGTCATTTCTGTCTATCCTCCCTTCCTCGTCCACGTCTACGCCAACCGGGCCTCGATTTGCTACGTCGTCACCACCGCGGTCGTCCTAGCATCGTCGCCCCGATACCCTCACATTGTCTCCAAAGACGTCCGAGTGAGCAGATGCGGATTAATATCTTAATGGGGTCCTAAGATGCCCAAAAATTGGAGCACCGTTCATAATTTTGATGTACCGAACATAAGTATGAGGATGAAAATAATGTAAAATGAAATGAGGATGAAAATAATTTTTAAAAAATTTTAAGAATCCAAATTTAAGAATTATTAGAAAGGTAAATACAATATGCAAGTATTTTTTTAAACAAATCATTAAAACTAGTGGTGCTTCAGAATGGTATAGACTCTCTGGAACTAGTTAGTTTTCTAGTCTCTTCAATTTGGACTCCTTTTTCGACTTTGCCCCACCCTATTCCTAGCTGACAGGAGTCTAAAAGAGTTTTTAAAACATTTTGCAAATTTTGTCGGTTCCCTAACAATATTGAAATAACTCTTCAAGAATACTTTAGAAAAGTAAAACCAGGAGATGTTTTCAATGAAAATTTCGGAGTCATTTTTGAGAAAATATCGTTGGAACTTTTCTGAAAATGCACAATTTTGAGCTCATTTTCACAGAAAACATTTGAATAATCGGGAAAATTCATATACGAAATAATTTGAAGCATTTGTACTCACAAAGCAATAAAGTATTAAAAACGTCAGTAATGTAAATATTAATGACGTGAGAGATATAAAAAATGGGTAATTTTTGAAAAATCAAAAGAATTCAGCGTTAATGTAATTTTCATTCAGAGCTTTTAGCACAGAATATAATACGTATGAATTTAGAATGCATAAATAGTATGAATTAAATGTAAAAATGTATGAATTTATATCTTTTGTATAGTTTTGTAAAAAATAGTTTTACATTTTATCATCTAAAATGTGAATAAATTTTATTATTTTTATGAATCGTTAATAAAAAGAGTTAAACTAATTTTGCATAATTACGAAACAATATAACATTCTATTTAAAATATTATTGGAAGCCCGTATCTAGCGGGGGCCTTAAGAACGTGCTTAGCCTGCGGATGTTTTCATCCACCCCTGCGAGTGAGCGATCATGCAAGTGCGTGTGCGTGCGGGAAGCCTGTAGGAAAGGGGTAAGACTTGGCGGCGGCCGAGGCCGAGGCAGAGGCAGAAAGCGGCTGCTGCGGACGTCTGTAGTAACCCTCTCCCTCGGCCGCGCGCTCCGCTCGGCTGAATGGCCGCGCTGATTTGCTCGCGTGCCTGTCACGTTCCGTAGATCACAAGGCTTTGTGAGAAGGAAGGGGAGGGGAGGCCCTGCGAAAGAGAATGAGATATTCAAATGCGTTCTCATACCCTGCGGGCGATGTTTTAGTGCGATTTTGCTTCGTATAATTCCGTTTCAAAGGTATTTGCTGTACGTCATTCACAGCAAACCCATTTTGCATATACAAGGAAAGAAGAGAGTTAAGGTTCGTCGTTACGTTTGAATACTAGCAGAAGTTTTTTATACCAACTCGACTTTTCCCCCCACTTTGCCTCCTGTTGGTCTTTCATTATGTTTACACATTTACTTCAGGATTTTATTTATTGCTCAACTTGTTGAAGTTTCCACGTGGGCCATGTGTTTAGTTACCACAATTATCTCTTAGAGAGGAAAGAATATGAATTCTATCAATAGTAAAATGGAAGTAATTTTATTTAGTATATCCCTGCCCCGTTGCTCTCCTCTCCTTTCACCCGCCCCTTCGGTCTGCCCTGCCCCGCCATGTTCTACTCCTTCCCGCCCCACCTCGCACCGACCCGACCTTGCCCAGCCAATTGCTATTGAATAAACAAAGTCGTAGATCTCACTTCGGTCTAGAGGTGCTCTTCAGTCTAGTCACACGGACTACACGAGGGCTTCTGACACTGTATGGTGGCGCGCGCTAAAACTTTTATGAACCACTGAATCTCTAATGTCGCGATGGGCGAATAATGCTTGGAAAAGAAAGTAATTATTTTGTAAAAATACGTTACTTTTTATGGTTCTTTATCTCAGCCTACAGCTCTCCATTCTTTGAAACAAAGCCAAACCGAAAGTTTCAACGATATTGCTTCCGTACGTTTCAGCCATTTCTGCGTACAAAATTTACACTTCTTTCTGAACATACTAGTGTAGAATACATAGTTTGCTTTTCTCTACTACGAATGTTATCTACCGTCTCTTCATAGAGTCTTCACCATCTCCTCCTCAAACAATTTTGTTTCAACACCTCATTGATAAATTTTTTCGAACAGTTCATTTTCACCTTAAACACAAACACATCGCTACAAGCGGAAGTATTCATCTGGAGACCGGGGATTTCATGTACATTTCGCTCGTGTACTTATTTGTACGGGAAGGTTAAGTTAACTCCAAAGCGGGAACCCATGAGGATACGCTCGTTTATCACTGAACGTGAAACGTTTGCGCTCCGATATTTAAATATCTCCGCGGCCATTACAAATACGTTGCTGTGAACTTAAATGCACTCATTTACGCTGCCTGGGATTCGAACTGGAAAGCTCTGCTCGCGTCGGTTCTGTATTGATGCGGAGATGAAATTGATGAAGAAAGAATAAGAAACGGTCTACTCGTTTGTGTAAGTAGTAGTAAACGTAATAACTCATCGGTAGCTCAAAATCCATACACTAATTGTATTAGAGTCATCTTTAAGATAAAAACATGTCATAAGGGTACTTTAATATTTTTTCATTTGTTCACTTGTCATTATTGTAACGTATTGTAATTATCTGTTATTACTCCTCTCATTCGCTACAATTGTAAATTAACTTTTCTTATACACAAGTATATCAATCAATAAAATATTGTAAATAAAAGTGAAGAAATGTCATTTTTCGTATAAACACATTCCAGGACCAGAGAGCAAGTTTCTCCTTGGTTCAGTCCCTGCTCCTCGTTCGTCCCAGAGGCGAGGCTATAGGCTTAAATGCGAGCAGAGAGTCTGGGATCCGAACAGGAGCGCCCCGAAATCCCGTGTCTCCTGGTGAAACGGAGACTAGTCACCTCTCAATGGAGAGCAAAGCGTGTGCGTCCAATCCCTCCGCTTGCGTAATCTCCACTGGCCGAGCGAACGCCCCACTGCCCCCTCCCAAAAGCCTCTCGCAGTCGGTCGGGAGCAAGTGCAGAGATGGCGGAGGTAGAGATGACTGTTTCCAGGCATTATCGTTCTGCCAGTGTCCCCGAGCGAATATTCCGCACTATGTTCATCATTGTTTTAAATGTGAACACAGCTTCACACTGAAACCCAACTTCGAAAGGGCACATCGTGAACTGTCAGTTACGTCGTACAGAATCAGAACTGAGAGAAAAAACTAATACTTGGTTAGCAAACAAGAGATATTTAAATGCGTGAATTGAATCGCACAGGATATCAAATAGACAAACTAATTTTACACAGAATTCAAAATGCTTGGTGTTTCCGAGGTATTTGAAGAATGCGTGAAAAAAGATACGGCAGAACGAGTAGCAGAGGAAACGAGAGAACTCGCAAGCAATATTTGCATAATCCCGCTTTGGTTACTATAAATTCTATAGAGATGGATCGAATTTTGCGTCCTAGAAGTAGAGGTGAGCCTGCTTTTGTGGTGGAGGGCCTCCAATCAGCGTCCAAATAGACGGAACCGACGTCCCCAACATCTAGTGCCCGGTTAGCCACAGGTGTATTCACAACTAGATTTTTTTTTGTAGTCTCCACCCCAGCTGCACCACACGTATATCTTTTGAACCATCAGTTGTCTCATTCCTCATCAATCACAGCTCACTTCTATCGTCTTTCGGGCGATGAAAGGCAACGGCAAACCACTACATTGTCCAGAGGAGGCCAAAACAACAACAACAAAACGCAAGCTTTCACATGCGACTTCGTTCGAGAACCAAGAAAGGCACTCTTCAATAAAATTGCTCCAATAAAACTAACGATTTGGGACGCCACGCCACGGGATGCCCTGATGCGGGTCTGCGCGTACAGGCAGCTATACTAGGATTTATTGAACATTGCACTTGACGTAAATCAGCTATTCACAGTTTCATCCAATCGGGTGCTTGAACATTCCCATAGTAACGTCACTGTAGCGACATTTAAGCTCCCGATTGGATAAAACCGCAACAGCTGATTTATGTCAAGCGAACGACTAAATAAATCGTACTCTAAGCACATTCGGCAAGAAGCTAGCGACATCTCCCACAATCCCCAGTAATCGAGACCTGTTCGCTGTGGGTAAAGGCGGTTTTACACATACGGCACGTCTTTTGGACACATCGGAGGACGCAAACATTCGCCGAGCACCGGGAATACCTCGAATTGAACTAGCATCTCTCGCTACCGAATGTGTGGAGCCGTCTTAAAGCGGGCACCGAATGTTTGGCGCTCGCCAAGGAGCAAAGAGCCCCAGGACTGTTTCGGAGAGCGGTCGCTCGCTACTCGCCGACTGACGAATGTGTGGAATTCTCATACTGGAGTCGCCTTAGGAGAGCACCACCACCACCACCACCACTACCACTGCCGCTGCCGCTCGTTTCGCTCGCCCAGGACCGTAGGCGGGCGGTGTCCTTCCCTAGCCGCCGCCCCGCCCACGGTCCAGCGAGGTCATTCGCCTCGCCTCGCCACGGTGCCGGTAGGCACTGTCTTAATTGGAGACCGGATTTTTAAGGAGAATTCCATTCTTTAAAATTCAACACGAAACATAAAATACAGGACTCATTTTAATTTAAATGCGGAGGAACATCAAAGTTCCTATTGTTCAAAATTCAAATTAACCACTTAGCCAAGCATTATACCAAAATATATTTTAAATAATTGATGGCCACTTCACAGGCACACTCGTCCACCTAGACATGTGTTAATGCACCTTTTTACAGAACGCTTCTGAACTAAATAGCGTAGTCAAATGTGAAGTGAATCACTCACAAGGTTGTATGCTTGAATCCTTCCGCGAATGGAAGTTTTCGGCTCCACACATTCGTTATTCGGTGAGTAGCGAACAACAGCTCGCCGAATCCCGAGTAGTGTGGATGGGTTGCTTACGAACATTCGGTGCTCGCCTTACCCACCGCGTGTCGGTCTTTAAGACAGACACATCAAAGTAAGCGATCATGCGCCAAACACATCAGCTGTTCGGGATTGGGCGAGCAATACCTCGCTGCTCGGCGATTGCCGAAAGTGTGGAGCCGCCTTTAAAATTTGAACTTCTATACATCTCATTTCGAGTCCATTTAGTTTTTTATTAAGAAGAATAACAAAAAAAAAAAAAATAAGACAAAGAAAAACAAGAACAAGAACGTATTACAAAATCTCCTAGCGACAGGACGTTGACACACTGCACTAGTGATGCTAGGATGAGTCTCATTTTTCCTTTGTCGACTCACTTAGAACACAAAAACCTGCATTATATTGCTCTCAATGTGCCATTATGTTTATAGTATTTCACTTTGAGGGATTATATAGTTTTCCCTTAAGTTGCATTCGGTCTTGCTTTGACGTACTACGTATAGCAGATCATTGGATAAATTATCACACACTAATTAGCCTTTCTTATTTCTTCACTAGCAATTTCACCCAATGTCTTAGAAGCCTCATTGCATCCAAATATTGGTCGAACAGTAATACAACCTCCTCATATTTAGGAATTGCCTTTATTTTCAACCATTTTATACTAAGGTGTCTTACAGCAGGACATTATTTTAGTCCAAGATGCCACTCAACAATTGACTGAATTCATGAAGCAATACGACGGCACCCTCAGAAGCAAGATATCGAACGTAATGACATATAGAAGCAACAATTCAGTGATATGAAACATAATTATTGACAGAATCATAATGTGATTAAACTATCAGTGCTCCACACGTTCACCACGGAGAAGTCAACTCACATTTCCTAGGACATTTTCATAAAATTTCAATTAGACTATATTTTCAAAATTAAGCCTTACTTTACTGTGCGCAGTGACATTAATACGGGTACAGCCAATATCGAAAACAAATATATCGACTCTGAAATACCTGGAGTACGTTAGGTCGCGGCCTGAGACAAAGTTACCGGCGCTGGAGCGGCACAGGAAACTGCAGACGCAGCGCGCGGAGGGCGAGGGGAGCGGAAGCAGCGGCTGGCGAGGGAACCGCGCGACGGGCGGAAGCCCGGGTGCAGGGCCACACCGACACAGGATGCAGCCTCCCTCCGACGCGACGGCGGCGGCGGCGGCGGCGTGTGTAGCGATGGGGGTGACGGTAGCGTCCGAGGTAGGAGTTGGAGGTGGAGACTTGGAGAAGGAGATTGTGGCTGAGGTGGAGGCTGAGGTAGAGGTGAAGAACGCGATGAAGGAAGAGGTGAAGAACGAGGTGAAGAACGAGGTGAAGAACGAGGTGAAGAACGAGGTGAAGAACGAGGTGAAGAACGAGGTGAAGAACGAGGTGAAGAACGAGGTGAAGAACGAGGTGAAGAACGAGGTGAAGAACGAGGTGAAGGAAGAGGTGAAGAACGAGGTTAAGAACGAGGTGAAGAACGAGGTGAAGAACGAGGTGAAGAACGAGGTGAAGAACGAGGTGAAGAACGAGGTGAAGAACGAGGTGAAGAACGAGGTGAAGAACGAGGTGAAGGAAGAGGTGAAGGAAGAGGTGAAGGAAGAGGTGAAGGAAGAGGTGAAGGAAGAAGTGAAGGAAGAGGTGAAGGAAGAGGTGAAGGAAGAGGTGAAGGAAGAGGCGAAGGAAGAGGTGAAGGAAGAGGTGAAGGAAGAGGTGAAGGAAGAGGTGAAGGAAGAGGTGAAGGAAGAGATGAAGGATGAGATGAAGGATGAGATGAAGGATGAGATGAAGGATGAGATGAAGGATGAGATGAAGGATGAGATGAAGGATGAGGTGGTGGCGGCGGAGACGATGGCGGAGACGATGGCGGAGGTGGAGGCTGTGGAGGAGGCTGAAGTGGAGGCGGAAGTAGTGACGGTGGCTGTGACTACGAGGGGAGAGGTGGTGGGGGGCGGGGGTGGCGGCGGAGCGGCGGCAATGTCGATGGCGGCAGTGGTAGTTGCAGTGGCGGTGTCGGCAGTGGTGGCGATGGCAACAGTGGCGGCGGGGTGGCGGTGGCAGGGCTGTCGGCGGTAGTACTGATGGCGGAGATAGTGATGACAGAGGCAGCAGTTGCGGCGCCCGTAGCGGTGGCGGGTGATGGCGGGGGAGGAAGACTCGAAGGTCGGTGGGCTGGAGTGCCAGTGGCGCAGAACGCACAGACAGAGAGAAGGTAGAGACGGAAGTCGAGAAAGTGATGTCAGCGAGGCGCTGACAGAGAGAAAGGATACTACCTCCGTAGTCTATGGCGCTGCATGTGTAGGGGTATTGAAAGGGAATGCAAGAGTGAGGCGGTCAACTGTGGTGTGGAAAAAGGAACGGGTGGGCGGTGGCGAGCGAACAGACGACAGAGGCTGACGGCAGACCATGATTTTGGATAGAGAATCGAGGAAGGATTGATAGCGGGCATTAAGGAGAAGAAGCTAGAAGGATGAGAGAGGAAGAAGAGAGAGTGCCAGAAAGGAGGAGTTCAGAGGAAGGAAAGAGAAACGAGCGAATGGAGAAGAGGTAGTCGACAGGGGGGAAAGGGGGGGAAGGGTGGAGAAAGGGGAGGAGAGGAGTCGAGAGAGAGAATGAGAGAGAGGGGGGAAATGAATCGAGAGAAAGGAAAGGCGAGAACCAGGACGAGCAAAGGAAGTAGAAAGAGGAGGAGTTTTGGGTGGAGAGAGAGGAGATGAGGGATGGAAGAGGCGACGAGAAGAGAGAAGTCGAGAGAGACATAATGCGAGAGAAGAGAAGGAAAAAAAGTGAAGATGGGAGAGGGCAACGACCACGGCTGCGCAGAACGGACGACGGAGGGCAGTGAAGCGAGCGGGGCGACATGCGGGGGCGAAGTCGGTGGGAAGGGTGGCGGGCGGCGGGAGGGGAAGGGGCGTGGTGGGGTGGGGTGGAGGGGAGCGGGAAGTCGGGGAGGGGCGATGCGGAACGGGGTGGAACGGGACGGAGCGAGGCAGGGCGTGGCGTGGCGGGGCTTGGCGGGGCAGGGCGGGGCGGGAGGCGGAGCGGGGCGGGAGGCAGAGCGGGAGGCGGGGCGAGAGGCGCGGCGGGAGGCGGGGCGAGAGGCGCGGCGGGAGGCGGGGCGGGAGGCGCGGCGGGAGGCGCGGAGGGAGTCCAGGCGGGGAACGGGGCGGGAGGCGGGGGGGGGGCTGGGCGGGGGGCGGAGCGGAGCGGGGCGGGGCTGGGCGGAATCGGAAGGGGCCTGCAGGGGCTGACGCAGCCGGTGCCATCGGAGCAGCAGTTTGCGCCTTCGGAATTCCGCGGCCGGCGGCGGCGCGACCGCCCGCAGAGCCCTCCCAATCCTCCCCCGCAGCGGCGCCGGCTCGAAGGTCCGCAGTGCGAAGCCGACGCGGGGCGCGGCCGCCGCCGCAACGCCCGTTTCCGGGATCTTGCCTCGCGGGCGAAACTCCACGGTCGATTCGCACCGAGTCCCCTTTCGATGTCGGGAATTTCGTGGTGCTAATGTTCGAGTGGCTATGGGAACCGGACGTTCAAAAGGCCACTGGCAACGGCTCTTCAGGCTCTTCTGCGGCTCTTCGTAGAAATTTCATAGCTTGCTCGCGGCGTTTTCGGCAAGTAAGGGGAAGGGAATACCGCACACTCGAAAGTTTGAAAGGGTTGGAAGGCAAGCTTCCGAGAAGACTAAATCTTTTAATGAGAAAATAGTAAAATTTCTACATTAATCTCCCTTGACATTTATAATAGACCCCGCGTAACTTAAATGGTCATGTCGTAACGACTTGTTACAACAAAATATTCAAAATAACTTATACGCTACAGGTATTTCTGATACGTAGCCTACAAATAAAAATAAACATGCATTTTTATTACATTTTATCAAAATATTGATGAATAATGATACCCGTCAATCAGTTCAGGCAGTTAACCGATGACGTAAAGTTCATTCTTATCACAATTCAGTGAACGTGTGAGAAATTACTAGTCTCATCCTCCGTTTAGGGCGAGTACTTCCATTACTTCCACTGCATTACCTCCGAAAGGGCCAAAGGCATGCACGAAACAAAGTCCATTCAGGCGACCTGACCTGTGAAACACGCATGCATCTGGGAGCTTACAGACGCGGCGTGAAAAGGTGAAAGAAAAAAACGAGACCCGAACCCCAAACCGGAAATAAAACAAAAAGGAGCACACCATTCCCAGAGGCAGGGTTACAGGTAGCGACTGGGCCCATTCACTAGCAAGGCGAAGTTGTAGAGGAGAGAGAGCAACAGACGACAGTGACACGTCGGGGAATACAGAGTGATCTTCTCTCAATTCGAATCCCAAGAGAAGGGCCAGATAGTTCGATTGATTGATTAGTGATTCCGGGCAGGTCAACTGATAAGGTCATTCGTCCCGTAAATGTAGTGCATGATGTGCATGTCGTGGGAGGGGGCGGTGCTCTTCTCAACTAGTGAGATTCTGTGCCGACCTCCAGGCCGTTTGCGGGGATTGGCCCCAATCAGGTATCTCCCACCAGCGGGGCACCACTCTAGCAGGGACAATCTCTAAGCTCCCGACAAGTGTGGTACTGTAATGAATGTAAGTGGAAGTGTGTTAGTAAGGGGTGAGGATAGGCCAAGGAAGAGGAGGTAAGAAAGATCGCGCGCGGTCCGTGGCCCTTTTGGTTGGGCTCCGGCATTCGATCAGGCTCATCAGATCATCATAATACTAAACAAAAATTTTCGAAAAAAAAAGAAAAAAAGAAAAAGAATTATCTAAAATCTACAAATCTTTTAAAAAATTACAATAATTGAAAAAAATGAATAATCATACTTTATTTGTCCTATATCAACATCGAATTAGCCATTAGCACTTCAGTAAAAGCAACAAGAGAAACGAGAAGAGACGCGTTCACACGCTTGGGCGGTGCATGTGGCACCACCATTGACGACCGCGCGACCTGTCCTGGAGATAGTAGCCGCGTGAGTGAAGCGCGGCGGAGGCAGCGATGGCAACGGGCGGTTGGCGGCGAAGGCAACGGCGGAGAGCATCGCTCAGTTCACGAACCGGTCCAGCACCTTGTCACGGCGGCGGCGGCGGCGGCGGCGGCGGCGGCGGCGGCGGCGGCGGAGGCGACGATGGCGGTGGAGGCGGCGGTGAAGGCTGCAGTGGAGGCGGCGGTGGAGGCGGCGGTGGAGGCGGCGGTGGAGTCGACGATGGAGGCGGCGGTGGAGGTGGCGATGGAGGCGGCGGGGGCGGCGGAGGCGGGGGTGGAGGCGGCGGGGGCGGCGGAGGCGGGGGTGGAGGCAGCAGGGGCGGCAGTGGCGGCGGAGGAGGAGGAGGCGGCGGCGGCAGAGGCGGAGGAGGAGGCGGCGGATGGGGCGGCGGAGGTGGCGGCGTAGGCGGCGGGGGCGACGGCGGCGGCGGTCGACCCGAGCGGTCACCAGCGAAGCGAACAGGGCAGCCCAGGCGGACTTGCACTTGTCGCGTCATTTCAGCATCCTGTGCGGAAAGGCTTTTATGAGACGCCCATTAAGCATTTTTGCTTCTGGTTGGCGCGGTTATAAAAGGAGGCTGATATAAAAGACGCATCGTAGAAGATGTACTACATCCTTCAGTACGTACGTTCTGAACACGGTAATTGGTCGAAATTCGGAAATTTTTTTCGTGACGGGTTTAGTCTTTGTGAACAGTAGCATTTAATCCCAACGAACCGTACTGCGTTAATAGTTATAAGACCGGAAATTGTTTTGAGTTGGACTTTTATTTCATACTATAACTCTTTTAACTCTATAATATAGAGATCATTACTGATTGTTGACGACCATCAGAAAGGAGGAACCGTATTCTGGGTAGATGATAACCAGTGGGAATAATAACTGAATGCACTCTTCGAATATTTATGGGACATATTATTTTTTAATTAATTACTTCAAAGAGAATGAGACTACAATGCGAGTATCTGCGTACCATAATATGCGAATTGTTGAAAATGTACCAAGAAATCAAAACAGGAAAGTAACAAATTGTGCAATGAATGTAGATATTATGAGTTACACATGGAATAAATGGGTTGAACTTGTTTCTTGAAATAAAATAAGTATTTACAAAAATGGCAATAAAAATTCGAAGTTATTCATGACTTGGCGAACCAATAAGGGACGAGTTAATATATTGTTTCGTCAAATGTCATGCTAAGTATCTCCTTCGCAATTGCTTTCTTCACTATCGTTTAGAAGTAAATAGGAAATAGTATTGCCCGCATTATCATTCAATGTATATATTATTTACAAACTATTACATGAAATTCGGTTTCGTTGGGAAGGAGAGAAGACAAGAGTAAAATGATTAGGTACGCAATGTTGTTCTTACAAATACTTTTCTCTCCATTTTAACGGTTCTCTTCTTTTGTTTTACTCCCAAAATATTGTTGCGACACAGCTCTGATACGTTTATAATGTTTTATCATCAGAATCCCTATCAAAATTTAAAGAAAGACTAGTTATTCAAATGACAAACCCTGCTCTGAGCAGGATGTTAAAATACTAGTAACGTGAGAATTTGCAAATCTTAACTAAGGAATTCAGTTATAAGAGAAGTGTCCTTTTCAACCAAAAACGCTCTGCATCTCAAAAGCCAAACATTCGTTTCCAAACGGAATTCATAAAAAAGGTTTGTGTATTTCTTCTGAATGAAAATAATGATTCAAAACACTGACGCCCTTAAAGAGCCCATCAATAACTACCTGAAAATAATTTTGATCATGCAAAAATGTAAAAAAGCTCTTTGAATCTGGCGGCCTGATGGTCACTATTGTACTGAATCGATCGATTCGATACAATTCATTCCGCTTTAATTAAATCCTATTCGACTCAATTGCTGGGCAGTTCAATTGATAGCCAGCAGATTGACTTTGTGTATCGGCGTTCCCGAACGGTCGCCGCAACTATTTTCATTGTAGTTTAACTTTGTCGCGATAATGCGAAAGTGTGGGATGGTGTAAATTTCGCCGTGAGAAACGGGATAGAAACCAGTAAATGAATTAAGACACCCAAAACCACATTAAACAGTGACTGTATTATTACTGCGTAAATTATACTGAAGTTTACATTACACAGCAAATTATTCTGATGTACAGAAACAATAACAACGTAAGGGACTTTTTTCCTTTTTTAATACAACCTTCTTTTCTTTATTTTAAGTAGCAATAAGTAACGTGAAGGTAGTAATAAAATATAATGTAATCTGAATTACTAAAAATATCATACTGGACAAGTAGTTGTTCAGAAGAAGTGTTTAATCATTGTAAATAGAACATACAGATTTCAACTTGCAATGTTACTCTCTCCGACAAAAAATACTTCGTGTTCTCGGAGCTAGTCCACGTACGAAGTCGTGTAACTTGATGAATGCGCAGCGTTAATAAAGGAAGAACGCTCTCCACTAATTCGCAAATCCCTTCCAAAACACTTCGCGCCCATCACGCCACGCGGAGATCTCGCGGGCTCCCCGCCGCTCAACAAATAATCCCTCTTTTACACCCTCTGCTCTAAAAACGTAAGTTTATCACGTAATCCACTTCCCACAATTTGATTTCAATTCTTACAGTGTTTTTTTTTGTCGTCACATCGTGAATACAGTGTACACTTGCATTACCAATTTAACAAAATCGTATGTTGTATCAGTGAGTTCTCGGTGGAATTAAATGCCCTCGTAATTTCATTTAATTCCGTCGATTGTAGTAAAATAAGTTTAAAAAGAATCCCCACAAAATTCACTAATACGAAAATTTTTTTAATTCCAGCTTTTGTGTCCATATCATATTTCATAGGTTGTTATTGGTCTATTATATTTGTGGTACTAAGAACATGATAAGTCAAAAAGTAAACTTTTTGTTTCTGATAATTGTTGCCTTAGTTTTCCGGCAAACTTTTGCTCCTTCCTGCCAGAAAGGAAGAGGGTGTAAGATGTAAAACACTTACATTATCTATATAGTATAAATTAAACGGAATGTGCGTATGTGTGTCGCACATAGTCACAAAAACTACTCGATCGATTTCGCTGAAATTTTCACACTAAGTTCTTATTAGTAATGGCAGTGTTTGAAGAGTGGTGTGAATTAAATCGGACATGCGGGGGCGTTGTTGATAATGATTTATTCGCTTATGACTCAAGCGCCCTTGAACTCTACGCACAGTCAAGGAGTGCTCTTCATTACATACAAGTATTCTGCCTCTGCGATTGTGCAATATCCGTCGAAATTATTACTTGAATCTAGGACTAGTACATCAAATTTCTTTAAGATACTGTCATAGCGAACGTTTGCGTAAATTTGAGGGAGAACGTTTTAACAATAAGTTACTTGACAACCATCTTGAAACCAGGATATAGAACAAACCCATACTCGCGATAAAGTCTTTCACCTATTATAATTTTTGCGCAGCGGGGCGTAAAATGTGATTAACAATCACGTGATCAATAGTGTCATGTGTAATTCACTGTAATAGCGAAGCTTTGCTGGATCCACTGGCTGTAAATAAAAATATTTGCGGCAAACATACGAACTTTGGAAAGAGATTTCTGAAAAGTTGGGTTCTGCCTTATTACCGCAGATATATACTTAAGGGTGAAGGTAAAACATTCTCAACCGTACAATAGTTTAATTCTTTTGAAGATACACCCACAAATTCACCTTTCCGGCAATAATAATTCAAATTTTCACATTAATAGCGTCTGTTCTGCGATAAAATACTACAAATGATTTTTGTATTCTTGGAAAGTATTTCTCCAAACAAACCACTTTATATCTTCCTAGCTCTGCTGAAGCATCTACCGATTTGTCGATGCTAACAATTCGCGCGTTTTTCTGAAAAATATCCGTGCCTCCTCGAACATTTGTTCTCAATTCTTTATGTCAAATTTTCTCCATTCTTTCTCTTCGTTGGCCCCTTTTACAGCATCTCTTATTCATCCATCCTCGCTCCACTCGACCCTCAAGCGGCCGTCCGTCAGCTTTCTTCAACAGCATCTGTGGTGCAATCCTACCCGCCTCTGACCTAAGATCACACAACGGTTCTCAACCTTTTTTCAACTTTCTCGATGTATACAGCAGGTACTATAACAAAGACTTCAATTAATCTAATCTTGGGGAGCATCGAGTATTTGGCGCTAGGCAAATAGCAAGCAACCAACCCCATTATTTTGAATTCGCTCGCTGCTCTCTATTCGCTGAATGCCGAATGTGTCGAATACCTGAACATAAATAGCCTATACTGTAATAACAAAACCGATATCACAATCAGAATAGATAAATCTTTGAACAATAGATAAATCGCAACATTTATCAACAATTGTAACCTGTCTCGACACAGACAACAGATATTGTACCTGCGATTTAAATTAATTTCAATACACACAAAACAATTTGCACATCAGAACCTGTTTTACAGGCTCGGCAATGAAGAAAAAAACACCTTATTGCCACAAATTCGGAACAAACAAATGAAGGGAATAGAGCGACCAGGAGAGCGTACTATCACGCATTTATGACGCCAATCATCAACATTTCATCTCATTAAAAATATTATTTGAAGTAAGTACCTTTAGAATGATATTCAAATGGAAGAAATGAGCGAAAAGTGTTTTAAAAATAACGGGGTAAAGTAAAAAAAGACTTATAAGACGAAATGAAAGCAAAAAGCAAAAAAGTATTTTAAAAATGGGCCATTTCTTTTTGCCATAGCATACAATTCTCTCTACTAATAAGCATTGTTCTAAAGCGAAAAGGAAACAAAAGACATTTCATTAACATCCGCCCCGTAGTTATTATATTCTAAAGTGTTAGTCCTCAAATTTCAACCAGAACTGCAACGTTCGTAACCGGCACAGGGCCCTACCCAATTGAGATTCACTTAGATGTAAACACTTTGTACCGACACTCAAGGGCACTCTGTTTCGAAGTACAGTTTCCGTGGAGTATCAACGCACGGGGTTTAAGGAAATCCAACTAAAAGCCAAGTGACATCTACATTATGTACAGTTATTCATTATAAATAAGTTTGTTGAGTTTTAACCACGTATCCGTCTCTTACCTAACATTACCAGACGTGTTCCTCCGAAACGAAATAAATGGCCTGGTTGCCCTGAGAACGGCGCCAAGGGGAAGGGGCAGAGAAACCACCGCCGTTTGCGGGCGCAAGAAATTCAGAGGGAGCGCGAAAAACGAGCGTTGATTCAGAGCGCGGCCGTGCGGGGAGGGCGAGGGGAGGGCTGGGGAGGGGGGAGGGGGGAGGGGAGGGTCGCGTTCCGAGCGGCCGTGAAAGCGGAAGCGCCGAACAATAGCGACGCAGGGCGCGGCGGGCAGGGCGCCGCCCGAAGAAGACCGCCGGGTCGCGCCGCGCGGGCCGCTCGCATTGGCCTGCCAACGCGACGCCTTCCAGGAAACTACGCAAGGCACTCATGCTTGCAACTGACTGTTGAACGAGTAAATAAGAAGAAAGGGACATAAGTACGCATATGAATGTCTGACTACACTATCATACATGCCGGGAAACTGGTCGGGAGAGTAGAGCTTACCCGGATGGGGTGGTGCCTCACTGGAGGGAAATACCTGATTACGGAAAACCCCAGTAGCCCCCGGTAGGTTGGCGCCGGATCTCACCATCCAGCGGGGGAAGACGGCAGATACCTCTCGAGCACAAAACATGCACTACGCTTACAGGGCTAATGGCCACCGAAATTGACGCGCCCGGAATTACTAACAAATCAATCAATGTCTGAGTGTATGAAGAAAAAAACGACATTAAAAACAATCTAAAAGAAGACAGTAAAAATTATTTCCTGGGTACGTGAACCCCAGGTTGTCAAGGAACGTGCATGCTCCTTCCATATGTCAAGTTAGTATAAGCTAGTTTAAGTTAGTTATTTAAGTACTGTCCTCTTTTTTTTAACCTAAAACTCCAAAGAGCTTTGGCGCAACTTTCCCACATGCTAATAAATAAACTCCTCGCCAAGGCCATTAACGGAGAGAAAAAATTCTTCTAAATCACATTTCGTTCGGAAGTCAGATGTCCAAATGAAAAAAAATCTAACTTCTTTTTTGGTGATGAAAGAGTGAAGTAATTGTGCGCTCTGTCTAGCAGAAACACGACCACACTACCGTAAAATTCTAGAAACTAACAGCGATGAACATTAATAATTTCACGACATTTAAAGTATAATTTACGCTTGAAGAAATTCTTAACTACAGTTCAATGAACTGTTTCAATACACGTAAACATAATTACCTATTCAGCTTTTGGGCACATCAAAAATCAAATTCTATTCCTATCAATATAGGAGCTTGGCAATATTGGTTAAAATTGTTTACCAATTTTGAAAATTAGTACCCGTGATTTTGTTTCTACAGAACATATATAACAGCAGGAGAGAGATCGAAAAAAGTTCCAGCTTGCCAGAATACCGACCACCCCAATACATCAATATAAAGAACATAGTGAATGACGAACATACGCACTTTGTTAGCACATCGTTTCAGCAAGAAAGTTAAATTACCAGAGTTTGCTTCACAAGATGTCCTCTCCGCAAAGCCACTCCCCCCCGCAACCTAACTGTACAGCAATTGAACCGCCGGTCCTCCTCAGCCCCGAGTGCCACCCACTGCGCCGGGGCAGCCGCGAGGAGCGGCGCCTGTCAGGGGGGAGGGAGGGCCCTATTTACAGAGAACATCTGCCCGGGCGCCGGGCGGGCGGGGCCTTTGGGGCGAGGCGGGGGAGGGAAGGGGAGGGCCGGGGCGGGTGACAGCCGGCAGCCCGCGCCGGGGGAGGCCCTGGCCGAGGGAGGGCGCCCCCTCCGCTGCCGGACTACTGCGCCTTGTCCGGGGCGACTCGGTGCCTATGCGCGACGGACCTCCCGCAGCAGACTGCCGGCCCTGGAAGACGGTTCTCTGAGCATTTGAACCGGGAGGTCTTAGGATTCGAGTCGCAACTGTGACACGATTCCCGACATTGCTTGTCGAAACCTAGCTAGGTAGAGTTCAGCCGCTGTCTGGAGGAGAATTGGAGTCTCCCACTGCTCTGATCGGTAGTTTTCCGTGGTTCCTCCGATCAATCCCAGGCAAATGCCGGAGTAGTACCCTAACGAACGGGTCACAGACATCGTGCTATCTTTTCTTCCCATTCCTTCTCCTATCCTCACCCCTTACACACACAGTTAATCTCCAGTGCACTGTGTACACTATGATACTTGTCGAGAGCTTAGAGCTTGTCCCGGATGGGGCGGTGCCCCGTTGGAAGGCGATACCTAGTTGAGGAAAGTCCCTGAAGCCAATGTAGATCATTGGGATCTCGCCAGCTAGGGGCGAAGCTCTCCGTGATAAAACGTGCTCCATACGTATGGGAGTAATGACCTTAGCAGTTGACGCACCCGGAATCAGCAAATCGACTAATCAGAGCCTATGAACGAAATGCACCGACGTTCTCGCAGCCCACAGAGAGCATTGGCTGTCTGCAGGAGAAATGCGACATCGATGTCGATATCTCTTTGGTCCCCTCCACAGTAACCCTGTGGAGAAGGGGAATTTATTTACTTTATATTTTTACATTAACCTGCTGCCTTGCGGCTTAAGCAGGTAGAGGAGGAGCTTTTTCTTACAGCTAAGTTTTACATACTAGTCCTTAAGTTAACTTACTTGCACGTTGGCATTACTAACTTATACTAAGATCGGTTTTGTCAATACTATAATACTACAGAGCTTGTTATTTTACGGACGAGATATTTTTTCTTCTTTTTCTCTACATTCACCCATCATTCATACGTGTTTCATTATATACATAACCATTCATCCTTCCCATTCATTCGCACTTCACTACACTACGCACTGTTCGATGTCGATATCAAGCATGAATGTTTTAAGCATCGATTAATACGAGCCGAAGTTTTATAAAATCGGTATTTCGAGCTCGATAAGTTAGGTTTTGTATGTTGTTTGTGAATGAAAAAGTACAATTTACTAAAAGTTAAAATACGAAATAATATTGGATTTCCCATTGTTATATTTACTTTTCAGACAATGTGAACGCTGTTTATAAAACTTTCATCGAGCAGTCTCTCTCCTCCAAAACGGAATTCCTAAGCTCTAGTACTTATTTCATCTTTTTTCGTGCGCACATTTTGCAGGCGGAGAGGCGGATCTATGAACATACAATAGGTATGGGATCTCCCCATTTCTTACTACCAATTCTAAGGTGGCAAGGTGCTTCCCTCGAAATGACCTTGCGCACCTTACTCTTTCAGCCCACTTTTTTGCTCTCATATATTGCTCTCATATATGGAACATTGTTTTGCAAGTTAAATCTCAATTATAACTTAATAATCACGGCCACTTTACGTAATAACCACGGTCGAATTAAATTCTCCGCTGCACGCACATAAATGTCAGAGGCAACTATACCACTTTTAAAAATATCTATGTTTAAATACCTCGGTGGTTTTGGGGCGATGTATCATAAACACTGATGTGTAAAGATTGAACATCTAAGTTTTACAACATCGATATTTTGTTACCAATGAAGCACCCCTAGTCCGCAGCGCTGAGGCTTAAAGCAGTGCTAATTAGCGGCGACAGGAAGCTTGTGCACCGTGCAAGGCATACGTTTTTACATTACAGCTGATGTCTGAATCTCTTATTAGCCCGTTAAATTTTCACATTATGCAAAATCGGTAGATTAAGTCCGAAGTACTTACAGCTTCGAAACCTATTTAGGAAATTAGGCGGATAAAATGCACATCAGCCAATGAGAGGTGGTTAGTTCATTACGGATACGAAGAATCAGAGAATATTGTGTACAAAGAATAAAATAATTATAGCCATGTCAATGCCAGTAATATTATTTATTACAAGAGCAGCAATAAATAATATTACTAACAATGACAACGCTAATAATTATTTCACTTTAAAAGCCAACGACAAATCACCACTAAACCAATATGTAATAATATAATATTTGTACGAATGTTACTGCTGTGAAGTTAAAGCAGTGACTGACAAGGTGTGTAGTTTCGCGTAAGACGTAAATTTATTTTTACATGAACAAATTTTGAATCTCGCCTCTCTGTATACCTCAGTTGATGCTTCGCTATACATTTTGAAGTTAAAGCGTCGAGACACCGGCCTTCCGGGTAAAGCGAATGGATGCGATGGATTATTTCAAACGACTCTCAATGTCAAAATACTGGCGAATTTATAAGATGTTTCACATTTATTCCCAGTTTTTAGTCAGCACACTGTGGCTAATGCCAAACCGGTTAATGTTTGACAGATCCGTTTGTCCTCTTCATACAGCTTTTTACAAACCGCAAGACTAACATGGGAATTAACTGGCAAATTCGCGAATTAGCCCTGTGACGGACTTTCAGATGTAATACACATACCTCATGTGAGGGTGGCGATGGGATTATCAAATTATCACTTATGATATCCATAACGATTTACCTATTATAATTCACATCTCATGATCACCGTATCGGTGGAAGACTCACACCAACCAATACTGTGATCACCTGGACAGAAAACGAAGTCGTAAAGATGTATGCCTTCGTCCAAATACTTTTGGCGCTCCTCACGTGTAGTAGTAGCTGTGGGTCCAAAGATCACACAAGTTTCGATTGACCAGGTAAACTCTTTATCAAAGAAGTGATAAAATGGTTTTAATTTCCGTAATGCGATCCGTAGTAGACTAAAATGGAACATCTCAAAAATCTGCACATCAAACGTCCGCAAAATCACTCGTTCGTAAGTCTTTCGAACTTCCTCTTACTGTCATCTATTCAAAAACTCCAACCTTGAACCCTGTGCTAAATGTGGCGTTACTGTATCCACTCCCGATCCACTCCAGTATCATCTAACCAGTATCATCATATATTTTTTTGATGCAATGATGTAATGCACATGATGTAAAGATACAATAGTTTGTAACATTGATATTGGTGGTATTATACTGATGTTAATATGTCAGGTCGCTGATGACCTGAGTTGTTATAAAGCGATCATAAATAAATAAATTAAAAAAATATTCCTCTTACCACAGTTAACTATTTAAATCACAGAGACTTAAATTATATTCTAATCTCCAACGAGAAATAGACGCAAAATCAGTTCCGGGGGACCCTACACACAAGTTCCGCTGCAATCGCCGGAAGTCCACGAAGGTTTAAGGCGTCGACTCGAGCAGGGAGACGGTTATCTGTGGCCTCGGAATATGGTCATTACTTCCCGGGTCAACTCGTAAACCAAGATCAGATATTTTATGTTTTATCTCTAATTTTACGATACTTCCTAAGCCCGTGCGATGCACGCGGTTTGGAAGTCCTTGCATTACACAAAGTAATAAAGTGGAGATTTACTTGAAGGAGAGGGTGTCGCCAAGTATGCCACTTAAGTCTGAAATTGATTTCTATATTCTTTCATTAGGTAATACGATATTTCGCAGACGCGAGGTTGATTAAGTCGAAGTTTTTAGAAGTATTAAAATATTCATTAAAATTTCGCCCCCCCCCCGCCCCGCATCCACGCCGACAGTATCTCCACGACGGGCAGCTTGATTAAGGACAGAAGTTACTGAAGGAAGAAGAGAACTCGGGGCGATGCAAATTGGTTGTGCATGGGGACGCGGGCAACAGACATTTGACGACCGTAGGATATAATTACAAACATGAACCGTAAGGTACACAACGCTTCAACTCTACTCATCTGTGAGCAGGGAGCCCCTGCTCCTGAATTAAAATGTGGAAGTGGTGGTGAACCAACTGAAAATGGGATTGGAAACTGAAAATCAGAAATCGATAATTTGGAAAAAGCGTGGACCTCTGATGCATCGGAATTCTCGAACATTTTATGTAAGTGAAAACATTATTATAAGTGTAGCAAGTACAAGAAAAATGAAATTATCAAAATCCATGTCTCTCTCGGAAGAGGTTGAGAATATGACTTTGCGATTTCTGTAGAGCGTCAGTATCATTTTATCTACAAACCTTGAACACAAAATTTTCTGCAAAATTTTCAAAATAACTGAACACTACATTGAAATTGACTTAAAGTTTCGGAAAATAACCGCGATTTATTTAATTTAAATATACTAGGTAAAAACGACTGCGTATATTCTTTGCGAGGGAAGAAGGCTTAATTTTAAGAGTGACTCATTCCGGAAATATTTAAATAGTAAGTCCCCAATCACATTTATAAGTGGTCCGGAGGCTTTACAATTGGCACCAAATGTTAGAAGCTTAGCTCATTACATATTAGGACACACAGGCCCTTGAAGAGCAAAGATTTCTTGCATATCTTGGTTTTGGCATGCAAGAAAACCTTTACACACAAATAACACTCAGTACAAGACTTTGTTTTCGTTTTACAAAATACATTGAACGACATATGCGAGGTAGCTAATACAAAACAAATTTCAACATAATTTAAATATCCAATTCACGAGCGCAATGAATAATATACAAATACTATGGTTGTAATAGCGTTGACCGAGCTATCTTAATATAAAACTTCGTCGTAGTAGTAAGATGCAGTCAATATGAGCGAGATATGTGGTGTAGCTGTAATTGGTGCCATCGGGGAAATAATTATCGTCTGTGATGACTTCCCTGTTTAAACATAAACACGTATGCTTTAAAATATACCATAAATCTTTTTTTTAAATTAAAAACGAAACTAACTTTATCATGCCTGGTATTACATCATTCGTTTAAAAATTAAGAAGTTTCAAACTTACAAATGGATTCTTGAATGACAACATTCAAATTATATAGTTCTAAATTAAAATTTTCAGGTGGTCATCCCAAACAATAAAGAGCCCCGCCCCTCTGCTCCCAAGCTACGCCACTGCGCGAAACTGAAAACACCCCACGGCCGTTGGGAGTGACAGCAAAAGGAACAACGAATATGCAAAGCAGCGAGGACGCCTAGCGCCACACGGCCGTCAACAGACAAAGACCGGAGGGTATTTTAATACTCTGGGCGAAGTTTCAGGACTTGTGCAGGACCATATACTTCATTAGTCACAAGTCGAAAATGGCGTCTTGAGAAGAAACATACGAGATTCGGTGAAAATCAACTCGGTGTGCGAAATTGTTTAATGATGAAGTTAAGAAAGAACGAATTCTCGTAGAAAACCATAATTAAAATAGCCCACGCACTTAAATGTTCCAGTTCAAACTACTTTTTTTCCCTGAAGACCCCATCTCCAATCCAACGATAACTGATCCATGTGTATCTCTCGATGTTTCACAAAACTGTTTATTCTGTTAAATGATTAAATTTTCAAAAAAAAGTTAACAGGATTTTATCTGTTTTCTCGGAGGGGTGGTTTTATCCCACAGTTCCCAAACACCTTAATTCGTCACGGCGAATCGGGGAGGGGGTAGGTCGAGGAACGCGGCAACGACGGTGCGGAAGTCCCTTAGAAACGTAACGCCATGGATTCTCCCGTACCCTCCAAAGAAAATAAAGAAAAGGGACCGGAGGGCACGCCCTGGAGGGAGGGAGGAGATGGGGTAGGTCGGGAAGGTGGCCGCAAGGGTGTCGTGTGACTATTGCACTCCGCTGGTTGCCACCAGCTCCGCAGCCGAGTTATCGCGTTGCGTGCCCGGGGGGCCTAAGGCAGCAGGGAAGGCGGTGGAGGCAATAATAAATAGCACTTTTCCCTGGGTTATTTCCGCGTCGTATTTCTTCGTTCGTTTTTCATCTCTCACGCGGTAGCGACGAAGTATTTAAAATTTATGGACAACGGCAATATAACACACATTGTACATTAAAGGCGGGCTGTGGAAATAATTTTGAAGTGAACATATTATAACAGCATATATCGATAAAACATGCGACAGACATGTGTATGACAGAAGAGTTCTGCTTACTTTCTAAATACTATAAATATACCTCACTACCTGTGAATGAATATCAGCAACGTCTAATTAGTCTGAAATAGGCGAGTGATAAAACTGATAGAAATTTTAGCGTGTATTTCGAACATAGGCATTGTAAAAAATACTCTGGGTTGCACGGAGGGACTTAAATACCGACCGTCCAAAACACCGACCGAAATGCAATCGGGTTATGACTTCTCAGGTAGTCAAAAGTGAAAGGGAATTTACGAGAAACAGGATATAAGACTACACTGACGCAGGGATTCCATTGGGTGATTCCTAAATGGAACATCCTCGGTTTCCATGAAAAAGTTGTCAAAGATACGTAAACAAATTGCAAAGTAAGTCAATTGTATTATCTGCTAAATGTATCAACGCATAGCACAGCTGGGTCCTGGTTCAAACACCAGTCGATCCTTGGGATTTTTGATGGAAAAGGATTTTCGGGGTCCTCTGTCTCTTACTGAAACATTGCTTCACTACAAATTAAATTGAATAATTATCGTCACCCATCCATCAAAACTATTTGGGCTCAGGGCATCAACTGAAGTCACTACAGAGCCTCTGACCGACAGGTCTTAGGGCTTAGTTCCAATGATGACAGGATTTTCGACGCTAGCTAAACAGCGAGGCCGAGTTCAGTCGCGGTCTCGAGAAGCATTCTAGCGGCCAACTGCTTTGAACAGTGGTTCTCCGTGTTTTTTTTTTTTAATATTTTTTTTTATTCGATCAACGCCAGACAACTGCCACATCAGTGCCCTTACAAACGGGCCACGGAACGCACGCGATCTTTCCTTCCTTTTCCTTGCCCAGCACTTTTATGGACAGCATTCCCACCCATGTCGGTGGACCAGTCGGGAGCTTGTCCCGGGTGAGGTGGCACCCCGCTGGTGGATGGGGAAAATCACACAAGCTGACGTGTATATCCGCCGCGAATCTCGTCATCCAGTGGAGAAAGAGCACCGCCATTCCCCGTCTTAAAAACATGCTCTACACTTACGGAAGAAATGACCAGAGCAGTTGACGCGCCCGGAAACACAAAATAATTTATCAGTTAAAACCATTAATCTCAAGTAAGGCTCAGAAAATACTACAGAGACACATGATCATATTAATAAAGAAGAGCAAGGACATGATATGTGAAGGGCGTTCTATAATATTGTCATCATATGCGCAGTGGCATCCGGGTGTACACAAGGCGGTTCTCACAATAACTCAAACATAAAAATCTATATAACTGTTAGTTCATATAAACATCCTAATAACAATACCTTCGATTTATGCATCGCGCGGAAGAGTAAAAATTAAGAACATCAAACAACCATTTGAATTAACTGGAGACGGAACAGAATCAAATTTTAAATCGTCATTCCTTGAATTTCACTTAAAGTGCTCCTTTATTGCTTTTCAGAAACGTGATCGTTTGTACAACGGCTTTCCAACCGTTGCAAAATCGCGAA
Organism: Gryllus longicercus; assembly: GCA_038098605.1. Classification (NCBI taxonomy): domain Eukaryota; kingdom Metazoa; phylum Arthropoda; class Insecta; order Orthoptera; family Gryllidae; genus Gryllus; species Gryllus longicercus. Next base: position 4,755,287 of record JAZDUA010000021.1, read on the forward strand.
AGACACACACACGCTTATGAAAGTCGAGTACGGTCAGCAAATGATCCGTTAAGTACGAACTCTCCCTTTTCAAAACCCAGTAATCCTATTTCCACCACTTCTCGCCAACCAGAAATAGAATATAAGTATACGTTAGTCCAAATGACCGTGCAATTCGTGCTGAAACGCAGGGAAAATACTGGGATTGAACACGACCTCTCAAGTCTTCCTTTTGCGTGTGTGTTGGCCGTTCCACGAACTCGCTGCGTTGAGTCTCGAGCGAAACTGCTCACACGAGAGTTATCATCGTACAAGCACACCAAAACGCAGATACGCAATTTGTCCGAAAGAAGGCTATCTCGAAAGTTTCAGACGGAAAATATGTATTGCGAAAAAGGAATATTGGGTCATCTACTATTTACAGTCAGCTGGTGATTCCAAGTAAAAATAAAAGTATTTTGTATGGATCAAACTTAAGGAGTATTATTCTATAAGAGCAGCATAATATTTATTACTTATTCGTTTATGAATGTTTATACGTTATAATAGTTAAAAATTATGTTTTCAAATAAATTTTAATTTCAGTGATTTTCTAAGACTTATTTATAAACAGATGTTATCTCGCGGCAAGGGATGTTTCTAGAACCAAGAAACATCCACTGTGCCTTTACTAGCTAGAAAACGATGGAAATATAATAACATCATAAGCAAGTTGGAATGTATTCACTGCCATATGATTTTGTGATATACCATATGATATATATATATATATATATATATATATATATATATATATATATATATATATATATATATATATATATATGATTTTGAATTCAAAAGCACAACAATTTTACTTTGTCCTCTAAAATCAGTATAAACCCGTAGGCTAGTAATGCAAACATTTTCACCTAAATATTAAGAAATAATAGGTTATGACTACCTGCTGATCTATAAAATATGTTTAATTTCTGTTTATTTCACATTTTACTGATACAAAATGTGCAAAAATTGGGCGAGTTTGCTCTCACTCAGCCCACTTACTGCATCCTTTACCGACAGTTTCATGAAGAATGATTCAAAATTATAAAACTTTTAGTGTGCGAATTATTGGCGTAGATGTATTGGTGATGAATATTGTATGTACAATTTTCATTACTTGAATCATGAAGTGACTGTGGGTGAACAAACCATGCTTTTCTTCGCGTGTTAAGACACGGAAAAGTCAAGTTGCGAGAGCCCCACGTCTTGGCGGTCACAGAAAGTCTACTTTCATAGGCCACGCAACTTTGACCACTAACAAGGGAGTAAGGAACGTTAAACCTCCTAATAGGGAAAAAGAATGTAGGAGAAAGTGCCAGTAACCTATTAAATACTGGCGAGTAACACATTCCTGATACCGAAATTAGAAACGTCACAGTAATATCGACAAATTATCGCGAAGGCAAGCTAGCGTCTAAGAAATGAAACAGACCTATTGGGTGGACACTAAATGACCACAGTAGAGGTAAAGATGTCACGAAAACGAACACACCACCTCTCGAAAAAAAATGTGAGCCACACATGTCACATGGTGACAAAAAAGTGCTGAACTAAACATTCCCGTGATGAACCAGATGATTGATGACGTCTAATCCAGACTCCACTTCATTTGCTCAGTTCCAGACTTCTAGACATTATTTTCTTTAAAAGCAGTTTTCCCGCCTAGGACACGAAGGAGTTAGATAATAGTTTAGTTAGAAAATAATCTAAACGTAAAATTCACACTTGTTTCGAAATTTTGCTTGCAATGGTTACTTCATTACACAAATGTAAAAACACAAAAGAATAATTATGTTACTAGTAATGATCATATGACGTGAAATCTTAAAAGTACGGGATGGTAGGGGAGGGAATGATCCTCGTACGCATCACATGTGTACTGAGCAATACGAATTTAGTTCTATTTGACTGTTCGAATAATTAAAATTAATATAAATATTTTATGCCAACTCACCTTCTAAAAAGCACCTTTAAAGCCCAAATACACCAATAGTGTTTTTTTTAAAGAAAATAACCTTTTTTAAAATCCTGGCAATAATGAAGGGAACGTCAGAGAAACAACAACGGGAACAAGGCAAAGGGGCAACGCAAAGGCATCGGTGAGGGGGGGGGTGAAATGGGCGATGGCTGGAGGGGCAAATTGCAGAGGAGGCAGAGAGCGCGCTGAAAAGTCTAAAGCGAAGAAACGGCATTGCAGGGAAGCCTTGTGGCATCCGCAAAGAGCACTAGAATTGACGATGTATCAACTTGTGGGGGTTTTCTCAGTTTCTTTGAACAAAATCATAGTATTTCCTCAATTATGCACGCGTGGCGCTCGAATGAAATCAAGACTGTGTAACACACGTGACAAGGATTCAATTTGAAATTGCAGTAGAGAAAGTAGACGTCTTAAATATGTATGAATCATCTTGTTAAAAAGTCTGCTCTTAAATGAGAGCTGTATATCTTAACATGTTTTAGTTTCTGAACAAACAACAAGACAAGACGAAAAAATGAAAACACATAACTATGAATCAGCATTGTTCGCATTTTCATTTATTGTTTTTCATGTGCGTAAAGTACTGAGAAACTAACGCATACCAATGACAACTTACACACAGATTTTACACAACAAGAACTACACACACAGTTAAGCATTCTTACACCGTGCACCGGAGGGGGGCGAGGCGGGAAGAGAAAGCTTCAAAGGCAAAGAGACGGCAAAGATGAAGACGTAGAGGCGGCAAATTCAGAGTCGAGGATGTGGCAGAGATGAAGGATAAAAAAGCGTCGTTGGAAGAGATGCGGGGGTGAGGCGGGCGACCGAAACAAAGGCGACGAAGCAGCAGAACCGAAGGCGAGGAAGCGGCAAAAGCGGAGGCACGGGGGCGGCAGAAGCGAATGTAGGAAAGGGGAGGAGTCGCAGGCGAGGAGGCGGCAGAAACTTTGGCGGGACGAAAAAAGTGGAGGCGAGGAGGCGGCAGAAACGAAGGTAATGTAGCAGAAAAAAAGCGAAGGCAAAAAGGCAGTGGCACGGGCGAGGAGGGGTCAAAAACGAAGGTAAAGAGGCGAATGGCGCAGGAATGAGACGACAAAGCCAATGGCAACACAGACGAAGGCAAGGAAACAGACGAAACGAAGGCAAAAAGACGGAAAAGACGAAGCAGCTGGTGGCGGGGATCAGCAGACGGTAGGGTAGGCGGGAGGGCAACAGAGACGAAGATGAGGAAAGAAAAAAAGGAAAAGTGAAGGAGATACCAGAAATGGAAATGAGGTAAGAACTGAAACGAAGGTGTGGAGGCTGCAGAAACGAAAGGGACGAGGCGACAAACGCGAAACGAAGGTTAAGACGCAGCAGAAACGACTAGGAAGCAGCGCAGCCTGGGCGTGTCTTGGCGCCGGTGGTCCTCGGGGCCCTTTCTCGGCCGTGCCGGGGGGAGGGGCGGAGAGCGGCGTCGTGGAAGGCACGAGGGGGGAGGGGAGGCCGTCCGTCACGGAGCGCCGGACCATCGACCGGGCGGAAAGGTCGCGGCACCTGGGCCCCGCGGCGCATCGCAAGCAGCGCCGCTTCCGCCGTCCCGCCCCCTCCCCTCCCCTTCCCTTCCCCTCCCGGACCCCACCCCCACCGCCGCGCCTTCCGCACCCAGCTCGGCCCCATCAGCACCTCGGCCCTCCGCCGCAACCGCCCAACGGCGGCAACGCTTGCGACAATGGCGTAACCTCAAAACATACCATGACGTTCATGATACTTCGATAAATTAAGAGAAATATCATCATGTTTAGACAATGTTGTCTGGTAAATCTACTAATCTTTCCATCCCTTTGATGATCGAGTAACAGCTATTCTTCCTTTTGGGATATAATTGTGCATTACTCAAATATGAAAATATACGAAAACAATTATGAAACAAATATAAATTTTTTTTTTGTAATATTAAAAGAATATTGGCTTCCAAAGACTGTTGAGACGTTTGAAATTTCTAGTAAACTACTGTAGAATTATGAAGACAATTTGTAGTCGATATACTTCTGGAATATTGTACTTCTCCATTTTGAGAAAATTTTCTTTTACCCCGAGTTTGAGCGAATACGAATTTTTAAATAAGCTTTTACCAACAGAAAGTGAAGCATTATTTATACTTTATACTTTTTTTAAAATTTTGAGTGTATCAATGAATTAAAAATATTATAGAATCGATGGAACGTGTGCATACACGTTCTTTCGAGATTAAACGTTAGTCGATACATTAACAATAATTTATTTCTATGTAACATTTTTTTCATTTCACAATTGTATTTCTTCAGTTCAGTACTTCCGCAACATGTGAAACACCGCTAATACTTTACAGTAGGGTTCTGAGCTGCTAATCTAGTCCCGTTAAACACACCACTTAATATCACAACTGGATGCTACAAAGATCGAAATTTAATCACAACGGTGAATTATTTCTAAATTTAACTATACTTCATTACGAATGCAGATGTCACCACCAAACCTGCACCATATGTATTCCCAAGCTATGCCGCTACGCTGCCTCCGTTGTCTTTCCCACCGCTTCTCCCCCAATCCCCGTCGCCTCCAGGCCCCTGCGGCTCTCTTCAACCAATCGCCGCCTCTGCCATCACCTCCGCGAAGCTCCGCCATTCCTATGGCTCTGCCATCCCTGTCGCTCCTCTGCTCCAGCCTTTTCGTTGCTGTGTCGTCCCCATCATACTTCTGCTATCGCATCCCCGTCGCTCGGTCATCTCCGTCACTCCCTTGTTATCGCCTCAACCTCGCTTCACCATCCCCGTCACTTCACTGCTTCCGCCTCGGCGTCACTCCTCCATCCCCGACACTCCTCTGCCTCAACTCCCGTCGTCCTGCCGCCACCTCTTCGCCCGAATATCACATCTGACTACCACCTGCAACTCCCCTGCCGCTCTGCCATGTTCCCGCAAGTACCTCCGCAGTCCCAACCGCCTCCACCTCCCCTGCTGCACTGCCATGTCTCCGCAACCTCCTCCTCCGCAGTCCCCCCACCTCCGCCCCCACCGCGAGAGATGGGCCCTTAATCTGCGTCCGCGGAGACAGCGGGGAACGCGAGTGGGGCGCGGGGAAGCGCGGGACACGCCGCGACGCTTCCGCCGGCCGCCGCGGGACGCATGCTGATGTGCGACGCAACCCTTCCCACGCACACACGCCCACGCACGCCCACACACACACACACACACACACACACACGGACGCAGCCCCCGACACAGACTTCCGCGCAAGAGCGCAGTCGCCGACCGCATAAACAGGAACGACAAGTACCCGAAGTGGCCCGGCTGGAGCCTTCCACCGGTCGCCCGATGAAGGCGGGCATTAGGGGGCGGAGCGGCGGCGGGCAGTAGGGCGGGGCTGGGGCGGGGCTGGGGCGGGGCTGGGCTCGGGCGGGGCTGGGGCCGGGCTCGGGCGGGGCTGGGCCGGGTAGGACCAGGCGGGGAGAGGCGGGGGCGGGCGGCGATGGGCGAGGTGGAGCGGAGCGGGGGTTAGGGACGAGGAGGGGCGGGGAGGAGCGGGGCGGGGATTGGGCGGGGAGGGGCGTGGAGGAGGAGAACGGGGCGGGGACACTCGAAATGACACACTTCTCGGTTAACTTCACGACGAAACTCCGCCGGCAGGATCCGCAAATGCCACCCTTCAACGGGTAGAAGGGGTGTTTGGCGCAAAGTGGCGTGAGCTCGCGTTTACTGAAAACGTTGACAGTTCCCGCTGGCGGCCAGATTGCTTTACTTTATTTTTACACGATATGTGCGAGTATAAAACTTTTACGATGGTATCGCTGAAGTATATATAATTCAGAACACATATTTCAGGAGTTTTTAATATAGTGCAGATTGCTACCTCTCGTTTTAGTGACGAGTCTCAAGCGTAGAAAGTTAAGTAATACAGTTCTGTTTATTCTGGTCAAAAAGAAATTGAATAAATTTATTTACAGAACAAGGCAACCAAAAGCAGAAATGAACATTCATTTAAGAGTATAACGATGTTTCTAAAATGAGAGACAACAGATATAGGAAAATATATTTTATTCACATGATATTTTATCAAATATTGCGCCGTATTTAACACAAGCATGTCAAATTTTCTCCAATTATCTGTCGAGAACCAAGGGGTTTTTATGAATCCTATTTTTTATATTTGTTGGCTCCTCATCATATTATTAAATTATTTTCGTATGTATTACTATTATACTATGATAATACTATAGCAAACTATCAACTAAAGTATTAAGCATCTCTGGTGAGACATTCGTTTGCAGATGTAACAATGATGACGATAATGATGAATCAGGATGAGGGTAGTAATGGGACAGATGCTAGCGTGACGGCAAAACGCTCAGAGTGAGCATTGCCACTGTCTTTGCAATGTTTCTAAACTGCGAGTCCTAGTGTTCGAGTCCCGAAGTTGGCACGCTAGCCGCAATATCAACGCTATCTGTCTGCATATGTCGAATACAGTCACTATCAGAAGATGAATTCAAGCAAGCGGCTGCTCTGATTGTAATTTTCAGTTGTTTCTCCAGTCAATACCGGGCAAATGCCGGAGCAATACCCCAAGAAACGGGCCACAGACCGCGCGCGATCTCTCCTGCCTGTTCATTGACCACTCTAAAGATGTCGGGACGCCAGTAGGGCTTAGAGCGTGTCCCCAGCGGGGCGGTGTTACGCTGGGAGATATATGAAGCAGGAAACCCCATACAAACAGACGAATACGTCGACACCGGACTTCACCACCAAACTTAAGAGGAACACCGCATAAAGTGCATAAAACACATTCACTACACTAACGCGACAATTGACAGTAGCAGTTGACGTGCCAGAAAACACCATTGAATCAATCATAGACGGGGAGACGGGAAAATCCAGACGAAAGCGGGGAATTCGGTGGCTCCGCTGCAAATTCCACTTGAATCGAAGAGGGACGAACAACTAGTGCACTCTCACCACTTCACCGCGAGTCGCCCCAAAGAACCATGTGATCTTACGTATCACTCTAGGATAAACGTATTCAGGCATTCGAAAGTCATCCAATGCAAAGGCTCCTACATTTCTGGTAGGAGGTCCAAATCACATGGAGGAAAATGCGAAGCAAAATGCAAGTACTTCATGCGAGTAGGTTCTGAACACACACTAATGTCTGTATACAGCACTTTCCCCATCATTGGCCTCCTATTAAATGGAATCTTTGCCAAACTGTAATTGGAAGGACTGTAAACGTCATACGGCCGTATGTGTTTGTAATATTCATTTTCTTTTAAGCAGAATATACACATTCGTACACAAAAATTTATATTTCATATTAGGCGTTCTACATCCGGACGTAGGTGCAATGTTACTTAAAATTTACACTTTAAAATTTAAGGTGTGAATTTTTAATAACATTACATCACAATATACAAACGATTTGAAGGTCACATTATATCTTCACATTTAATGTGATGTTTCAATCGCTTATTTTGAAATGTTCGTCTTAATTTCTTAAAATAGGGACTTTTAAGGCATCTCTTGCAAAAATGGAAAATTACATTTAGGGGATGCCGGATAATTCCATTCTGTGACGTAGTAATCTACATCATCAAACACTCACCACACGAAGTCCATGCGACCCCAGCAACTTCCGCCTTCGCAGCCGTAAATGTTTACCTGCATCAAAAGAAAAGCTCAGGTCACGAAAATGTCAAATATCTCATACCCCACATTCACAAACTATATATGGCACCGCTGTGAAGCGGGTTCTTTGAAACCGAAAACACAAATACAAGAAAAAGTTGCAGTCAAAAAGGAAGATTTTAAACTCTTGTCGACCTTCAAGATCTCTTCTTGGTTGTCGCTAAACAAATCCATGCTAGAATACTCAATATTTATTTTTCTCTGGTCACATTTAAAAATGCTCTACGAAAAAAATTTCCATCCCTAGTAATAGCTGTTTCGTCCAACTGCGTAATAGTTATAAAACAGACCAACTTACTTAGCGCAAAAACACAAAATCTAAAGTTATCCTCTTTCAAGATCTTACTGTAAATTAGTAATAAATTAGTTTCTATAGTTATAATTCAAGGAAATAACAACAGCTGATAAGAATATTTCATGCCAGTAAACCGACAATGAAATTAAGGGTCGAAAACCATGAATACAACTGATAGCAGTACATACTAAGCGAGTCAGAATGTTAAAATACCAAGCAACAGAAATGTATATCTTTGTCGAAATTACACCACGACCAACTCAAATATCCCGCAGTCTACGTAACTGAATACATATTTTTAAAGGTTGACAGTCCACCGCACTTCGGGGTAACGATAGAAACAACGGTTTACCTAAACAGCGCGCACAGAACCGGTTGGCGACTTCGCGCCAGATGCGGAGAGCAGTCGCGCGGCGAATCGGAATGCGCGCCACCACCGCCACTCGCACGCACTCACGCACGGTCACGCACGCTCACACACACGGCAGTCCCCGCGTGCCGCCCCGCACCTACCCCGCCATACTGCACCTCTCGGCAAAGCCCCGTTCTCGCTCCACCTCCACTTCTCTGCACCGCGCCGGCTGCGATGTCGCAGCGGAACACCGTTGCCCGAAAGGTCCCGAAAGTGGTTTGAATAAAGACAGTGGCGGATTATCAGTGGACAGGGGCGGATTATCAGACAGTGGCGGAATCACTAGCTACAGTAGACGGCACGGCAGACTTCTTCCGCTGACTACAGCAGGTGTCCAACTTGCAAGATCTCAAGGGCCACAACTCCAACCTTTAACATGATTGCGGGCCATATTTTCATTACTCGGGTGATCCACACGTTTCCCAGTATTGATAATTTCGTCAGATTGCCCGCCTGCTCTGAAGGGGTGTGGGATGGAATCAGGCGTGGTATCAAACCGTTTGATGCATAACGCAGTGAAACACATTGGGATGATTTTGAATTGCTGTATTTACTAGAAAAAAATCCTTAATTCTATACGTAACCTATTTTTCCATTAAGGGGAGTTGACCACAACAGGGTGCGTGCGCTTGAAACACTACGTTCTTGCCCGTCATGGATGCGAAGGACTTTCACGTCTGACAAAAATCTTTCGCGGGTTACAATAAATGGCACTGCAGGCCACATGCGGCCCGCGGGCGGCCAGTTGGACAGCGCTGGACTACAGGAAAATTCTATTGGCCAGTTTCTCTGCCTGGTAGTTTTCCTTGGTTTCTACAACGAATTTCGGGAAAATCACGATGCGAGACGAGCAAATGAGCCAGCGACCGCGCGCGATCTCATCTTCCCCATCCTTGCACCCTCCTCTCTCCTTCCAGGAGACACACAAGCCCTTATATGCACGATACTGCCAACCAAGTCGGGAGAGTAGTCATTGGCTTAGGGCGTGACACGGCCCGGCTGGGGAAGATAACTGCAGGACATATAGGTCGGCGCCAGATTTCACCTTCCAATGGGGGAGGTACACCGGCACTTCCCAGGATGTAAGTCACACCCTTCTCTCTACCGTGCCCCCACACCTCAAGGTCCCGATCTGCCCATTTCTCCCCGTCCGTAAACTATCTCCCACCCGAACTATTGCTTGGCGCACACATGCTCCCGCCCCCTCTGTTCACCATGACCTTTGTAATTCGTTCCAACCGACCCTGCCCGGTCCTTACCAATCCTCGATCCCAGCCCCGCCTTTTCACTAGTAAATCCCCGACCAGGAGCGCATCGGTTTCGTCTCCCTGCGTCGGTTCCTCCGTCGTATCTCCCCTTGCCCCACCTCCACCACCTCTTCGCTTCGATCCGCCTCCCTGCCTCGCCTTATTCCCGTCCTTCACCGTCGCCTCTCCGCTCTAAACTATCCCCCCTCCCAATTTCACTCGTTCCCGCCTCTCCCTCTGTTGCATAGTACCAGTTGAATCCCGTCCTCAAATATACGGGCCTACGTCCCGCCTCCTCGTCGCGTCGTGTCCACTCCGCACAGCGCCAATGGTCGTCTCTGTGGCGCGCCAATTGCGGTCGTTGCCCTCCACCCACACCGCGTCCGCCCTGCCATCGGCTCGCCCCATCCCGGCACCTGCCTTCTCTCCACCCTGCTGCCAATCCTAATCCGCACTTCGTTCCTTTCCACGTCTGCCCCGCCTCCGCTATCCCCGACCCGCCGCGCAACTGCCCGCGTTTCTCTACTCTATTGCCCACCCTCATCCCAACTCACCCTCGCCCCGCCTCCCACTTCGCCGTCCTCCCCTGCCACTACCCTTTCCACCGCCGTTGCTCCGCTCTCTCTTCTCCCGCCTTTCGTCCTTCCCGTTTCGGCTCTTCCCCACCTCTCAGATCCCCGTCGCACACTCGCACAGAAACTCCGTCCCGACCACAAGGAGCCCCACCCCGCCGCGCCTCCACATCGCGTCTCAAATTCGCCCCTGCGCTCCCTGCCGCGGCCCCGTTCCGGTCCTCGCCCAGACCTCACCCCCTCGCGTCGCCCGCGCCCCGCACCCCAGCGTCCCGCTTTATGAAATACATTTTTCCCCCTTTTATACTACACCGATCGCCGCCGCCACGGATGCAATATCGAGGAAGGGATCGCATTTTTCATCCCTCCTTCCACCAGATTAAAAACAGTTCCTTCTATACGGTTCCGCGGCTGAGAAATATACGGCGGGGAAACCCCACGGGGCCGAATTACTGCACAGGCTGCAACAGATTCGGGCCGGATATTACAGACACCTCATCTACCCCAATTCTCGCGACACGAAACTTGTGAATGCAAGTACTAACCCAATTGCAGATCTGCATATAAGCGTGTTTTGGTTTATTGAAAAAAAAAAAAAAAAACATTTCCAATATTTATTTTTGCAAATGTTCAATAAATCGTTCAATTTGTCAACCATTCGGAAAAAGGAATTTAAAAAAGAATAAATTTAGTAAATCGGTGAACAAAATGGATAAGTTAAAACTAAAAATTACAAAGTTGAAATGAAAATATAAAAGCGGAATCCGAAATAAAAAATTAAGGACCTAAAGAGAAAAAAGAGAAAAGTACAGAAATGTAAAAGACAAACGTTGAAAGGAAACACGAAAGAGAAAGGTGAAGGATAAACGTGTAGGAGAAAAGTTAAAGGCAAACGCGAATGAGAAAAGTGATGGATAAACTAGAAGGAGCAATGAGAAAGTGAAAAGCGTAGGAGAAACGTGACGGAAGACACGAAAGAGAAACGTGAAACAGTAATGAGGAATCGGAAACAAGAGAAAAGAAAAAGAAGAGACTGCCAAAACCGGGTCACGCAATTCCGACCAATGAAATCTTCACTCCCGTCTGTCAACACCCCTCCCGCCGCCCCGTCTGCCGAAAGTCCCTAATGGATCACGCACAGCCTGTCCCCCTCGCGCCGAAATCTCAGGCGATCTGACCCGCTACCGGCTCTCGGCCGCCCGCCCGCCCGCCGCCGCGATGCACTGTTTGCCTCCTTCCTCCCGCCCGCCCAAGTGGCGACCAGTCGCGCGCTGTTTGACTTGGTCGCTCCCGAGGGAACCGGTGCTTCCAACGCGCGCTCGCGGATGAGAGCGTCGCGCCGGCAGTAGTGGGTTTCACAGAAAAAGCGAATTCTCTCTGGCCCTCCCTCGCGACGCCCGGGACGGACTCCGTGGGGACACGTCGAGGCCGTACGAAGAGGCATCGGACAGCCAGCGCCAGGCGCGGCCCGGCCGTTCCAACGCCACGCCCCCTTTCGAGACAGAATTTATAAGTTTCCTTTATTTTGCTCATCGCGCCACCGCACACTGCCACCGAATGACGCAAACGGGGACAAAACTTGCATTCAAGTATTCCTTGTACAGAGGCCGCTTTATAGATTTCACTAATGACATATAATGGAATAAAAGGGGGGGAAAATCTTGGAAAACTTATCAAATTGCAAATTACAGTTTAAATTTATTTTATTTGAAAGGTTGTTTAATTTTATTGCACGAATATAAACTGGCAAACTTTATTTTAGGTATAGTAATGTTTCGGAAAGAGATTTATACCTCATCTGTCATCAACACATTTGATACAAAAACATAAAAACTACATTCGAATAATTTAGGAAAGGTAAATTAAAATATTCAGCAAAAACAAATGCATAACATACATAAAGTACCCGATACCAAAGGTAACTTGCTCAAACGCTGCCGTATTTATTGTACAAATGCAAGAGCCACGTATGCTAACTCCTCTAACGGACATGAGCTAGCTTTCGAACTTCCACAAAGGATGCACGAAACATTCATACTTCCACACTAGTTGTCCACATTTTACAAAACAAACATTCATTTTGGAGGTTTTGAACGCTTTTTCGTCATTCAGTCACACCGTACGCCAGTGTCAGGCAGCCTTTTGGACAGAATTTATAAAAACTTTCCTTTATATCGCCCTTCGAGTCATAACACCCAGCGGGGTATTATCGGCTTGGAAGTTTCCGCGGTCTTCTTCCTGATTTCTATAAAAAAAATCGTCCCGCCATCGTCTCTCCAAGCCGGCCACCTCATCCTCCCTGCCAGAGAAAGCGTTCGAATCCACTCCGAAATTTTAAGTTCCATCGGGCCAACTTTTAATGAACGCGAGCTGTGGATGTTTACGAATCAATATTGGAGCTTTTCATATTATATTCAGGTTTACACAATCACTCAAAAACTTCATTCTCCGAGCAGCAGAACAAACAGAGAATTCCTTAAAGTCTGATTAAGATTTCACGAGCGATCCTGATGGAATAGTTTGCATCTCCCCAGACTCCAAAAGAACTCTTCAAGCTTGTTAAAAAACCTAATTGCAGTATCAGTGAGAAGTGGTCGTAAAGAAGTAGCGGTTTAAATGCCAAAGGGATTACTCTGACTTCAGCACACAGTGGGTAGTTGAGGCGCTCATTTCGTCTCTGCTCTCTTCTCCAACGAGTTCGCGAACTGAGGCACAATTTCGAGATTGAAAGAACTTTAATTATCATTAAACTCAACCCACAAAACTGAATAATCACTGGGAGGCGGTCGTAAGTGCCTTCACAGCTGGTGATTAGGAATCCTTCTGAATCAAATTACCAAAGTACGGAGTTTTAAAAACATTTTCATTAAATAATTTTGATTAAAAATATTTTAACAATGTATGTAGTTTGAGTGACCAAATCTCAGTTAACAGAAGGTGAAGGTTCCAAAATTTCAGGCATGCCTGAGTGACTTTTGGTGGGCGTAATTGATTTTAGATAGTTCTTGTAGTCAAGGGGATTTAAAACTGCTCTCCAACCAACCCTTTTACGAAACGGAGGCGAGAAAGATATCAGGAGAGGTCCTTGAAGAGTAACGGCGCCCCCTTTTCTGGCTACTGTAACCTGAATTCTTGTGGGTCATGGGAGATACCTGAAAAAGGGTGACACAAAAATAGTTTAGATATACTGCTGGGGAAGGAATTTTATCGTTGAGTGAAAGGTTACCCTCAGAAGCCTCGTCTGACTGTAGTTCAAAACTCATTCTACGCAATACTATTATAGGTTCATATTTCTCAAATGATTCAAGTAAATAAAACACTGACAGAAGGAATTTAAGTCCGACTAGTCAAAAGGTGCATTGTTTCAACAAACTGTATCATGTTCAAAAAAGAATAAATTTTTTCTTCTGATTAACTATACTGGAATTAATTGTTTCTCGGTTTTCTCGAAAGCGTAATAGCACGTACAACATATGAAAATTATACATAGAATTCAATACATTTGTTTCTGGAATAAACTATGCTCTTGTTGTCAATTTTCAGGAAACACAACTCATCAAACCTGTCTTTCGTTGAAATCCTCAATTAAAAAATTCCCTTGAATTCTTTCATTATTTGCATTATGTAATTTGTGCACAATTAGTGTTACGTGAATCTCTCTTCCTTTTCTATTACAAATGGATGGAACCAATTAATATTTTTTTATTAAAGTAAAACAATATCGTCGGATAAGGTAGGGAAACGAGGAAAAGGGATTTTCAACGCCTTAAATAACATTTTTAAATACAAGGGTGAGGTGTTCTTTTAAAAGACTCAAAATTCATATTAACGTATTTAATTTACATGTATTTTTAATATATGTAATGACAAAATGAGGATGAGAAATTGACTTGCCAATATGACAGAGGAAAAATCAACAACAAAATTTTCATCGATTAAGATTTTTATCATATAACTTTACAAAATGTGTAGATATGTTATGCAACTATAGAATATCATACATATATATCATACAACTGTCACAAAATGTGTGAATATGTTGAAAGCATGAGAAAAAATGTAGAAATTACGTGCTCATCAACTGCCCGCATACGCTCTGCATCAGCAACCCCACTGTTATCATATGCATACTACGGACAATTCGAGAGAACATCATATTTACATTTGATTGAAATTTATAGAATCCACAGTATTTTCTAATATTCAGGAAGAAAATAAAGCCCTAATATACTATTAATTCACGAGAGATATTTGTTAATACTGCGGAATATTGTGTACACTGTGGATACTTCATGTTATGCCCACTATTTTACAGCATAATAATGTGGAACTAGAGAGATCTAGGCACGAATTTGCAATGCAGGGCACCCTGAGTGGTTTGTAAACTATTGTCCTCGTAATACGAATAAATCAATGAAAGCCAGCAGAGTAATGGCTCATAAAAAATAAATGACTTCTCTTAAGTCCCACATTAAGATCATTTAAAGATGTCCTGAAACAGTAAAAACTCGACATCCTGAATACGAAGCGGAAACCTCAATGCAACGAAAAATTCAGACAATTTAGTTACCAAGCAGACATACTAGTACAAAAGGGAACGAGAAAGTAAATGAAAACTTTGAGGTAAAGAGAAACTCGAATTATTATAAGTAATATAGGTTGGAATTACCGAGATTTCTCACTAAGACCCCACAAAACAATGAACACAGTTCCATACCGCAAGAGACCGCGTGCACGTCAAAATTTCGCTCCCCCGCTCAGGGCCACTGGGGCAACCAATTTGTAAATACGCCTCCGCAGAGCCGACCGCACGGCCCCGAAGGAACGCTGAGTCCCCGGCCGTGCGTGTGCGTGTGTGCTTAGCTCAACAGTGGGCAACGAGGCTGCAACGTAAGCCCCGCAAGATAACGCCGGGTATCGTCTCGCCCAGCGGCGCCGCCCCGCACCGCGTCACGCTGGCGATGACTCAGACCGGCCGTCAGCCACCGTCACCGCCGCCGCTCCCGCCCGCCACTGCGAGTCTGTGGTCACGGGGTAAAAGTTCGTAAGTCAAAATCCTTGGTTAGGAGAAAACAAGGGTTTGACTATTGAGCGGGTATTGATAGTGTATGAAGCTATATTTCCCAACTTGTTTTGTCGTAAGGAGGCAACATTTGAATTCGGTCGTTTTACTAAAATAAAATAGATAAACTAAAATTGGTTCCCGGGATTGGTCATTGTGGGTAGAGAAACAATTTGTTGTGCCAACGTGTCGAAATATTTAATTTCTTCATCAGAGGTTACTAATAATCATAAATAAAAGATTATTTTAGTTCATTATTCATCAATGGTCGTGATTCTACAAGGGTAAAATATAGATACTTAACTTGGAGTTTCAGTACTTAACACAATTTCGCCAAAAATTGACTTAAGAACTTCTACCCTGTGACCACAGAAGTATAGCCGCCATCTGCCGCCGCCACTGCCAATGACACCGTAGTCACCACGTGCCGCCGCCGCCGCCACGGCCCCCGAACCCGCCACCACTGCCACTGCCACTGCCACTGCCCATCACCCCGTCCTCGCTCAGCCCCCGCAACCGCTGTCACCGAAGTGAGCTACGCCTGTAAGTTAGCGCTGTGTAAAACAAGAGAAGACCACTACGTACACGTGTCGGCCCCCGTACGCAGTTATTAGGCAATTTTTGAAACGTCTCTTCGGAAATTGAGGGAGAGATCAAATCTTGCTTGCCAGCATGTTTTCGGGGTATCTTCGTACATTATTCGACGTGTTTAGCTGTTTTCGTATTTTTTGGATATTTTGTCGCATATTTGTTTCTACCGGGGTTGAGTCTCCATTGACTCCCTTTTGAGGATAGGTCAGAAGTTTCTTCGCCATTTTGCCCCTCGATTTTTTTCCGTTTTCTCTTTTTCTCTTTTTCGTAGTTTTTGGAACGTTTATAGATATGTGCAACCTAACACAAAAGAGGGAGTCTGGATCATATTTTCCATTAAACTTTTTTATTTACAAATTTTACTTAGACATGAATAAAACATTTTAATTACTGAAAAATACCTACCCAACGAGTTAATAAGTAGCGACTTTTTCAACTAGAAAAAAGTTTAAAAAATTTCGCATATTTTATCCCTTGTCACTACGGCACAAATAATATTGAAACAATATATGAATAATCTAATGTGTCCATCCTGTTGTCTTCACTGTAAGTTTTAAAACATATCTATACGTTCAATAGGTAATTTTTATCAGGGATTTAACCCATTAAAGGAAATAAAATTGTTTATTCCGTGGGATTAATGCGCCGCTTTCAAAATAATTTTCAGGGGCACACGCCCCCTGCGTTCTCGCCCATAACTACGCATCAGCGTTTGCATCACCAACGGCATACCCTCCCCCCCCCCGTTACACGCAAAACCTTCCACCCTGCTCTCCCATCAGCTCATCCGCCACCACCGCCACAGCTGCAACCCCCGCCGCCACAGCTGCTACCGACCACACCTGCCGCCGCCGCCGCCCCTTCCGCCACCGTCACCGTGGTCGCCTCCGGCACAGCCGTCGTCGTTGTCGTCGCCGCGCGCTAGCGCTACCAGATCCTCTCGCCCGCCACAGCCGCGACCTTCGAACTGCTCCTCCCTCCCCCTGAATTCCACCGCATCACCCTAATAGAACGCATCCTCGCTCGACCCCCCCCCCTCCAGACGCCCGCACACCCTCGACCAGTCCGCTGTCCCTCGCGCACGCCCACGACTTTTGACAAACGGTTATAATAATATAAAAACATACAAAGCAGTCGCTGTACCCCAGAACAAAATACCTTTCCCAAATTTGATCATCATAAAATCACATTATAAACAGTTTCTGAATTACAACACGATTAAGTAGAGCTTTATTTTGTCGTTGAACACATGGCCGTTAATAAAAACCTTTATAAATAGGTTCCTAATTATGAAAGTTTTACCAGCGCGAATCAACATTTTTAAAAACATTTTTTTACAATTTAAAACACTGAAAAGCAATATAGTATATAGCAATGTTTTATTATAATTAAGAGATAATTGGGGGTATTTTTTCTTTCTTTCAGTTTTCCCTCATCACATCATCGGTACATCAATGGAGCTGCAAAAAACTACGAGGCGAGCGGGTAAATACACATAACGCTACACAAGAACTTAGTGTACGCTTCTGTCGCTAAACACATATCCCCTTTGGGGGCTGTCATACCACGGTACATCAAAAAACCTCTTTTGATCTCGAACGCTGTATACAAAGGCGTATAGATGCGTCCGCTTGCAGCATGTTCACGTGTACGCTTTTCAGAAGCAAGCTAAAGAAATACTTTGTTATGAGAATGCACGATATGATTATATATATTTTATGATTATATTTACAGCCACTCAAACATTTATTTTGAAGTGTTATTTAATGAAAGGTAGTGTAAACATTTGGAATACAGAAATGCCCAGTTTTATTTCCTCACAAGACTGAAGTTGAATGATTATGTAGCGGTAAATCGAAAAAACATTTATTTTTGTTGATGATCATACAAGATTTAAATTAAATTTCTAATAAAGATTTCCTTTCAGAGCCGAGGATTGAAAAACCTAACAAGACTTTTGAAATCCGCTTTGCCTCTGTTTACATTTAGTCTATGTTTTGTCTCCGGCAGCAATAGTTTAGGGTCAACATTATCAACGACGCACGGCATGATGACATGTAACTTGAAATAGGATACCCACAGGAAGGACCACGCATCAATTTTATAGCGTTTTCCAAAATGTAAGTTATGCCAAGTTTTCTAAAATGAACGTTAAAAATTTAGATACGTGAAAGATAGATGACTGGACAAAAGTAAGGAAATTGGGTGGCATAAACACGAAGAAAGGGAGATAAAAAAATACATTTTTTGCCTCACCATTACATATCTCTCTGTATACTTTGCACAATACTGCAACGTACGTACAAGAGAAAATAAATTGGAATCAAGTGGCAAAATAATAATAATAATAATAATAATAATAATAATAATAATAATAATAATAATAATAATAAAAAGAAAAGAGAAGATTTTGTGCGACAACTCATCTTACAATTGTTTGAGGTGTAAGGCACGAAGAACTCATAAAAACCCAATAACATCGATCTCTTATTAAGAACACATTATTTCTTTGTTCATAATTTTGACGTATTTTTAAGGTTGTAGGCTTGCTCGGTGCGATCACTTAACTAGTTATACACATTCTAACCACGAAGGATCCAACGTTGCTTTGCTATTGTGTTTCCCAGTTGTCTGCACTTAGTTCCACAAACAGAGCTGTTGTCACGCGAGCATAATACGAAGTGATCGCATCTCCTCTTTGTCATCTTTATGACCGGCAGCCCTCCTCATTTCATCACCAGGCGCGAAAGTGGAAAATGCCAGACTGACCATTACCCCAATTAAGTACTACAATTAGATTGTGACATTCAATTTTACTTGACATTTCATCTCCAATGATTGAACCTTATATTTGAGGTGATCTAGATCTGGTGGTATAATGTTTTAGCAAACACTATAACTTCTCACTGTTCACACAAACTCAAAGATCCTGGAAGAAATTCTACATAAATTTATAGCATCTATATTATGACAAACCTGTCATGTTTTATCAAGTGTCATCCGCTATAGGTTATCGCACCACTGTTTCTGCATCAGTGGTATCAGCAACAAAACCGTATTTTTCAAAACTCGTGTGTGAACGTTCAAGTTTGAGCATTAAATATAGCAGTAGCACATTGGTACAACGGGGGAAGTCTTTGTCAGAGCAGAAATGAGTTGCGCCTGTTGCCTTTTTGAGTTTGCACCGTTGTGCAAACCACTTCCGGTTGAAAACCACTTCAATACCTCCCCTAAAAACCTGGACGAATTCTGAAGGACCCCGCAAAGCTTTGAGCAGCGCCCGCAAATCTTGCTCGCAAAAGTGGCAAATCTGTAGATTCCGCTTTGTTCCCCTTCCCTAGAACACGACAGCGGTGTCAGAAACGAACAGAGTAGTGATGCGACATCGACAACAGAACACCGATGTTAATAAATCATCGACCAGAAACCACTGATTTTTTAAGCATTGATGTTTTAAAGCTGATTTAGTTATCTCAAACATTCAAATCATGTGCAACAAAATTTAATTTGACAGTGACTTTATATTTATTTGTAATTAAAAATTAACTCGAAATAAAGTTATAAAACCATGTAAGTCCATACGACGAAAGACGAAAGAAAATACAAGATCATCAGGATCATCTTGGGCGACGGATAGTGTCCTAGTTGAAAGTAGTACAAAGTCAGTTATTATTTCATATTTTACAAGTATTACAAAATTGTGAATATAAAATTTCTTCATCCTTATAAAAAACGTACCAACACCCAACGTACCAATATGGATGTTCAAACAACATCAGATTCAATATATCGATGTTTGCATGAACTAGTAGTGAGCGTTTAACTAAAGAGTTGCGACCTGGGTGCGACAGCAAGCGCACCCTTCCACCTGGCGCATACCGAATGCACCCCACGGTCAATTTTTCTTAAGCCGTTTACCTACGTCCCCAAAAAGGCTCAGCCTGACTCCATCCCGTTCTGTTTTCCTCGTAAGGATGAGGGATGACTTCTCCGTTTCGTTTGGTCTGGTCTGCTTAGAACTACATTATAATTTATCCACTTCTGTCTGCTTTCAGAAAACATTTGCATATCCTTTTGAAAACATAGCACGACCAACATTGAAAACCACCTCTTAAAAGTTTGTGGAATCAAATCATGAAATCACCTATGACAAACATCATCTTACCTCGCTGACGTAATAAACGCAATTCCGAAGATTCTGTCATGTTCACCAGAGTTCGTGGTTTTCTCTGGACAAGAGCGAGATTATTTTATGGTGCTACTTATGAGTGCGTACAAAAGTGTTCTCCCCTTCGGAAACACCGGATGAACGAAACGGGATGCCTAAATTCTCGAATATCCGGGATACCTCACTGGGCATTTTGAAGAGTAATTGTTAAAAAGAACTGCTGCGAAATTCATCGCAACCGGAAATACTGACTCTCTGACTAGAGTATTGCTGTACAAATCAGCTATTGTCAGCACTGTTTCTCTACGGATATGAAGAAAACCGGCATTACTTAAAATTTTGTACCACACACAACCACAAACCATTGACGACAATTCACTTTCGGTGTAGACAGTGTGACTTAATATTCAACGCAGAAAGAAAGAAAAAAATACGGGCGCGTACGTCAACCGAACCTGTTTTTGTATTGCCATCTTATAAAAATGAAAAAGCATGCGAGAGACTGAATTTATTAGTAAAGAAAGTTTTTCTAGAGCAGCTATTCAATACTTATCTTTCAACTATTTACCAATAATTATTAAATGCTCCGTTCGCTTTTACAAGCAGCTGTTATTACAGTGTAATATGTATGACTAGCGACTGGCACGAACATACCACATTAACTACACAGTTGCCACCTGGATGCGACGGCCAGAGAGCCCTTCTACCTCATCGTCCTTCGCCTTCACCCTTGTCTCCTCGCCCCGCCCACCTCCCAGGCGCCAGAGCGCCGCCGCCCGCGCGCCTATTTCCTGTCTATTCTGTGGAGCTTCCCCTTTTACCAGAACGAACCCCTTCCCCATCCCACCCCTCTCCTACCTTTCCGCTCGCCCCCCTCCCTCCGCCCGCCGTCGGCATTCGCTGGGCGCGGGGGCGAGCAGTCCATTCTACGGCGCGCGCCAGACGAACCTCTCCCCCCCCTCGTCCCTTACCACCCCGCAACGAGAGAAAAGGTTTCCGCAAAGAAGTTCAACCCTCGCCCGCCCCTCCCGCCACGAGCGCTCCACACGAGGCGGCAAAGAATTTGCATCACGTACGAAATGCACTCGCTCTCGCTCAAAGGATTCGAAGCCGGCACGAGAAAGGAATTGCCTCGAGGAAGGCCCTGGGGGAGCCTCGCTTCCTCTCCTACCGCCTCGCGCGAGATTCCAGGGGGACGGGCGGCCCCCGGGCGGTTTCTGAGCAATGAGCAAATAGGAGCGTTTACACTTACCGGCGGGAGCTCAATAGCGAGGAGTCGAATCGACACGCGAACCGGGCGGCGGATGTTTCAAAGAAATGTCGGTTCTGGATAGCGATTCACGGTACTCAATTGCTACTCTCGCGAGGACAGGTTTTCGTATGTAAATTTCCAGACAGTAGGCACTTAAGTCTGAAAGCTTGAGAAAGGAACGTGTTTACATGCCAAGAAAAATGAAACCAGAAATAGTAGTTATGAACGTTTCAAAAACACTTTATTCAACACTAAGTTACAAATATACGTTTCAATACCACAGGTTTCCCATTTGGCAGAAAATTTTAAAAGACTAGGTCGCGTGTACTGACATAAACAGTTGGTACGCAATAATTTTTGAATGTACTGAACCAACATCGATGACATTTTTATCTTCCGCAGGGCAGAAAGGGAGAGGGGCAAGCAGGGAGCGGGGCCGAGCGCTTCGAAAGAGAATGGGGATGACGGACATTTATAACAAAAATACTTATATTTTACATAAATTATGCAATTTTTTCATTTCCCGACGTAATAAATGATCGAGAAAAATGAATTTGCTCACAAAGCGGCCGGGATATTTCAACAAGTTTACTATTAGTTAATAAAGCAGTTACTAATGCAGTTAATAAAGTTGTTTATTTTATCCCATTGCTCTTAAAAATAAATATGATGGTAAATTGAAACTAACACGTTAGAAAAAAAATTTGATATATAATATGAAACATAAGTGGAAAATATCAGTTTCACTAATCGTTTCTTTTCAGAATACCTTTGTTCATGTCGGCACAACCATTAATAATTTACTAAACAATTGTTTTGACATAAATATTATCAACATTCATAGTTACATAATGACAATGAATATAAGCATATAAATATACTTTTTACTGTCCACTACCATTATCATTAATTGCAATTACAAGGTTTCAGACCGAATTGTACATGAAACGATTTCTATACTGAAGTGTTTTGCGAAACTACATTAGATTAGGTTTATTCGCGAGTTTGTGAATGCACAATGTTTTTTTAAGGACGAGACTGAAATTAATTGCGTATACGAAATTAACAACCAACTAGTGGCTTATTTTCATAAACTATAATAAAAAAAATGTATAAACGATAGCAGTAAAACCTGTGCTTTCCTAATAAGCAAAGTTTTGTGAATCATAAGTTTATGACATGATTTTACAATTCAAATAAAAAATAAAGCTAACGCATGCCACGAGCTTCCAAAATTGAACTTTATAATAATCTCCAATTTTCAAACAAATAGAAAACGCAGCTCTCATGTACATCATGACGCCATCGCGATGAATCCAGCACCCACAATAAAAATGAGTTAACACCCCATAAAAGATGATCGTAGAGACATCTGCAACGCAACTAGTAGCATGTAAACACGTAACACACAACGTATGACACCGTGTAAATGAAAAAACAGTGTTCGAGCGAACATACGCCCGGCTGTTTATTTATCCAGGACACAGTGCGAAAGAGAAACGGCAGCGAAGTTCTGCGCCGTTCCGCCAGGTGCCCCGAACTTTCGAAGGTGCACTAGATCAGACGGAACGGCAGAGAACAAACACGAATCCATCGACGACACTCGTTCGCAGGCAACGAACTTCGATATGGAATAATTCCACTCGAAAAGTTTCCCCGAACGCCGGTCCGCTCCGCGCCGCGTCGCGACCCGTCGGCTCCTTCTCGGAGCGGGAGAGGAAACAGAAAACCGTTCCTTCATAAAAGTCGCTCGCAGGGTATTTTCGTGAAGCGGATGCAAAAAAGCAGGGCAAAACCTCGGTCTCTCGCTCACTCCGCTGCCAGAGCAAGCGGCACCGAGAGCGTCGGTGCCACCCGCCCCCGCCGCCACCGCACAGTGGTTGGATAGACGCAAAAACGGACAAATAGATATTTATGCACAAAGGCGTTAGTTAGAGAGTTCTAATGATCGAGCGTGCGCAAAAACCTCGCGGGGCTTTGCCCCGAGGGCTTTTTGTCGCGCGACAGCATTTGAACTCTTTAAAGCCCGAGGCACTGATAACATTTCATTTTTTAACAATATTTTAGTAATTCATATTTAACTATATGCTGATTTGACTTCGTTTTTATAATTTTTTTCGTCTTTCTTTTCATATTTCTCTTCTATAATTCCCTCCTTAAGAGAACATCAAGCGTCATTCATATTTCATATTTCCGTCGTAACCACGGTCCTCTCGATCAAGGTAAGTTACACGGTGTATTCTGGGCTCTGTACGGCATATAACAAGCAATAGCGCAGCAGTAAAAAGTAAATTTTACGATCTTTTATAAATGAGAGATGTCATTAACCGCTACGCGTGCCTATAGTAAATCTTTTTGTACATTCGAAAAACTTCAGGTCACAGTGAAGAAACGGAAACATTAATCCCGAAGTTACGAAGATGGTGCTTCGTTTCGATAATTATGAAGAGTAGAAATGAAACAAATTATGATTTGTAACTGAAGTATTTGTATACGGTCGGGTAGAAAAATGTTTATATGTCGTCAGTAACATAATTGTTTCTGGCACAATCTATATTTCTTTTGCCTCGGCCTATCAATACAGGAAGACAAAAAAAAACTCAATCATCATCACGCAAAAAATTTCACAAACTGAATACCAAAAATTCGACTGTTTTCAAAACTTGAATTTCCTGGACTCACATGATAATAAAACACTCAAGTGATTCATGTTTTATTAATTTTCTTCGTTCTTGATAATTATTGTGAAGAATACCCGTAAATTTGAAGAATTTTGAAAAGTTGATGTAAGATGGTGTACGTTTATGAAATGTAAAACATAACCTATACGGAAACACTATCGAGATAAAAGCCAGTGATTTTTTGTTTAAAAAGTTCAGATATGGACCACACAAGGGGATATATAGAGATAAACACACTGGTGTCATTGAGGCATAAAAGAAAATAGTATGTCAGTGCGTGGTCAATAGATAACAAGAGAAACAACCCTAAAGTATCCCAAAATCTACAAATTTGAGGGTGAACACCAGTCATGCCTGAGCCTTTGTTTTTTAACAAAATCAAATTACTTTTATAGTTGTTGTAAATGGCTTTTATATCAAGCGTGTTATAGGCAATGTTTCATTTACATTTCATTACTGAAAGAAAGTACTATTATGAACTCGTATATCATGAAACTGTTACTATACTACAAAAGATCAAAAAATTCATTTCTAATTTAAGTTACGTTCTCTAATGTAAATTAATATTAATTTTTCATGAGAAATTCTAAGCTAAAATTCTGGAAAAAGATCGCACACATTCCTGACACATTTTAGAAGATACTACTAGTCCATAAATCTAGATAGCTACGGAAACGATGGATCACAGTAACAGACTTTAAGAATTATTGACGTCCATACAACGTTTTAAAATGGCGTCGAAAATACTACTAATCATCGATAATCAATCTCAACAATCCTATAGGTTAGCAATCCACAGCATCGAATTGCATTAATACGAAGATATTTTGTCCGCCTTCTTTGCAATCCGGACCACAGTGCATCGCCCCCGTCTGGCTGCAGAGAATCTAGTGCAGCTACCAAGACTGTGGAGTGGCAGTCGAGAAGTTGGGTGCGTGAGCAGATTTAGAATGACTTGGCGCTACAGTCGAAATTGCACACAAAATCAATTTAAGTCGAACTCGTGGTCTGACGAGGATTGATAGAGAGTGGCGAAGTCGAAAACAAGGTCAACCCTTAAGTGGAAATATAGATTTGGGTATGGAAGTTTTTATGGGATAACCCATCAAAATTTCTACAATAACATGGAATATATTTTTTGAAATTTTCTAATATTAGAGTATTTTTAAAACTTCGCATTGTCATACAAATTGTACAATATACCTCATAATATAAAATTGCAATTTTTGGCCTAATTTAAATCAGAGGTCAATAATTCGAATTAATAAGGACTTCGAAGAACACCTTAATCCCGTAACAAAGAAGTACAGTAAGAAAATAAATATGAACCCTAATTAGACTGAAAACATCAATTTCGATGGCCTTATCGCTCCGGAGATAGAATTAAACTAGATACCACAGTCGAAGTTTCTGAAATTCTTTTGAAATTCATGTATCAAAGTTTGATAAAAAAATTACAAACAAAACAGTTTCTAATGGCTAAAAGTATTTTTCGTTTCATGACCACCATTTGCTTCCGCCTAGCATTACCGTCAATTTTCCAAATGCACAATTTTCCAGATTGTAAAAAGGAAATACAGCACCTAATTTATCAAAAAGAACTTTTCCCTGAAACAGTACCCAAGAACACATTTAATTCCTCCCTGAAAGGCCAAAGAACGCTACTGTATTACTAATGATATTTTATTACTTATTTAATTTTTATTAATTACAATCCTCATTTATTTCCTATTTATAAACTTCTGAAGCAACGAATTCTTTTTTTAATTCGAATTCGCACCGCACTATGGTCTCCGAGTCACAGCAATGCAGCTGCAGCCTGCAGCAGGTCCTGCGCGGCGTCGGCGAGTGGTCGACGCGACGCGACGCACAATTGACTCGCTGCGCTGCGGGCCGCCTAGCGCAGGCTGGCGCGGAGAGGCGAGGCGGGGCGGGGCGGCGCGGCGCGGCGCCGCGCCGCGCCGCGCCGCGCCGCGCCGCGCCGCGCCGCGCCGCGCCGCGCCGCGCCGCGCCGCGCCGCGCCGCGCCGCGCCGCGCCGCGCCGCGCCGCGCCGCGCCGCGCCGCGCCGCGCCGCGCCGCGCCGCGCCGCGCCGCGCCGCGCCGCGCCGCGCCGCGCCGCGCCGCGCCGCGCCGCGCCGCGCCGCGCCGCGCCGCGCCGCGCCGCGCCGCGCAGTAATGCTACACCGTATCAACAGGCCTCTGGCGGCAGGCGGTTATCCTCTGTCCCGCCATGCCTGTGGCGCCGCCTCCGCCGCTCCCCTTCTCCGCCCCGCTCTGGCGTGCCCCCGCCCCGCTCCACAGTTCCACTCCAACCCTTCCGGTCCCGATCAGTTTTACTCGGTCCCCTTGTGAGCGTCCTGATCCGTCCAGTCCGGCTCCGAATGGTGCCATATCGAACGGCCCTTTCCCGTCCAGTCCCGACTCGTCCCAACTCGACCCGACCCGTCCCAACTCGACCCGACCCGTCCCAACTCGACCCGACCCGTCCCAACTCGCCCCGACCCGTCCCAACTCGACCCGACCCGTCCCAACTCGACCCGACCCGTCCCAACTCGACCCGACCCGTCCCAACTCGACCCGACCCGTCCCAACTCGACCCGACCCGTCCCACCTCGACCCGTCCCACCTCGACCCGTCCCAACTCGACCCGTCCCGACCAGACCCGTCCCGACCAGACCCGTCCCGACCAGACCCGTCCCAACTCGACCCGTCCCTCCCAGCCAGACCAAGCCACCCGCCTGCCACACTACGTCTCGCTACGCCCCGCAAGACTCACGCCTAACCCCACCAATCTGAGCCTTTCCTCGAGATTCCCTGCCACGCCATTTTGGCGATTCCATGCGAAAGACCTAGCCTCGCCTCGCTATGACTCGCCACGCCCCGCCAACCTCCGGCACGCTTCTCTTCGCCTCACCTCATCACGTCTCGCCTCGCCACTCCCCGCCACACTGCTCCTCGCCACACAACTCTTCGCTGCGCCTCCTTCCACCCCTTCCCCACCACGCCGCCACGCCCCGTCGCGCCGCGTCCCGTCACCGCCCCCGCCGCGCGGCCCGCCCTCCGCACAAAGGCATTCTTTGACGGA
Organism: Gryllus longicercus; assembly: GCA_038098605.1. NCBI lineage: Eukaryota > Metazoa > Arthropoda > Insecta > Orthoptera > Gryllidae > Gryllus > Gryllus longicercus. The sequence continues at coordinate 4,782,351 of JAZDUA010000021.1, forward strand.
AAAAGAAGGAGAAGCTTGATCATTATAATTCGGTCCTCACAGGCGGGGGACAACAGCTGGAGGTTTTTTCAACACGATCATCCTCCGCGGAGGAGGGGGAATGGAGGGAGACGGCGCTGTGCCGCGTTGGAACCGCTCCAGGCCGTCGCCCCGCGCGCCGGCCCGGCCCGGCCCGGCACAGCCCGGCGCCAGACCGCGAGGCGGAGACGGCGGCTGAGGCGGGAGAGAGTGAGGGCGAGTCGGCGGGCAAGGAGGGGGCGAAGGCGGGAACGCAGCGGAAGTGGCGAAGGTGGGGTGAAAGCGAGGCGAAGGGGTGGAAGGCGGTGACTCGGAGATGGCGAACAATGAAGTAAGGGCGGAGCAGAAGGTGGGGGCGGGGAGTGGGTGAGGGCGGTGGGCAGAGTACGAAGGAGGCGAGGCGGAGGCTAAATGGCGGGAACGCGTGGGCGGGGCGGCGAAGAGTCGGGATGGACCACGGCGGTTGCAGGGGTAGTGAGGAAAAAGGAACGGGGCGGTAAGGTGACGAAGGCGCCGGCGGGTGTGGCAGAAGAAGGAGGCGGGGCGAGAACGAGGTGGGGATTTCGGTAACGCCGGCAAGGCGGAGGGGGCGGGGTGGCCGGGCGGGGCAGCGGCGACGGCGTGCGGCGGCGAAGGCGTGGAACTACCCACGTGCGGGTAGACGACGCGCGCGCTGGGCGACGGAGCGCCCGTGCTCGAAACGACGGAAAGAGCAACAAGCGGAGGAGCAATAACACCAACGGAGGAGCCGCGGGCGGGGAAGAAGCGGGCGGGACGTTGGACAAGAGGAACGGAGGAAAAGAGAGAAGTCTGTGTGATGCGGGTGGGGCTACAGTATAGGTTGTGCCCGCATACTATATCAAACGCACGCGCGCGCACACACGCACGCACACACACACACACTCGCATACCCACGCACTCCCAAATAAGCCTGCAACGCAGGCATATACGAAGCGTACCTACACATCTGCTACACACACGGGCACATTCATACTCGCTTACCAGACACGCACTTTTTCTTTGATACTCGACTCGTAGCCAGACTCAACCAGGAATGTTCTCGCTCCTACAGCTCACATAGGGGTCTTAACATCTTTAGGACTAGCAAGGTTCAAGGAAAAGTGGCGGTTAATTCTGACGTATATACACATACCTCCTGTACCACGTCTCTACGAGATTAATTTGCTAATATTTTTTCCTTCACAGTAATTATTCTTACAGATGGCGAAAAGCATAAACTCATGATTCTAGTAAACCCACAGTAACATCTTTTCTTCGTATCAATTCACGCAAGTTTCTTTCTCACTTCCACTCTCACCAAACGTACGATTTTTTTTCTTGGTTCGAGGAGTACAATATTTCAGGCAAACGGTACATGTGCCCTCAAACTGGCAAGATTTAAAGGCATATCAAATAATTAAGAAGTTTTTGCCGAGTAAACTTTTCATCATTCACTGATACAAAGAATAAAAGTATCGCAAATCTGCCTCCCTTGCCGCTCAGCGATTTCGCGAAAGGCCAAAAGAATAACAGATGAAAGAACAGCACGAAACGGAATAGGAACGGAAGCAAAGGAGGTTTGGCAAAAAGAGTCAATACACGATGAGAATACAGGAGGTACACCCCTACGGATTACGACAAATTTCAAAACTCCGGGACTTTTTTTTTTTTTCAGTCGATTTGTGTAATTTGACAGGGCTATTTTCCACGCCTCCAGATAAGCGGAACAAGTTGAACTTTCACTTCAGACAAAACCCGATATACCTGACCGCACAGACATGCAGGTTACGGTGAATCACACACTCGTATCCTGAAGTAAATCAGAAATCGACACTTTTCATTCACGTGTTTAATTCTCACGTAAAAAACGAATAGAGGAATAAGGGAGCAGAAATTGGCACAATCGCGAACTTGTCACGAGACGTAATTGGCCACAAACACTCGAGATTACTCGCACGAATCAAAGGGTAAAACTGTCACACATTCCGAACGCGTGTATGCCCCTTCACATTTCACGGACTCAAGAGATAGACGCTCCATAAACGATGATTAAAAGGCATCATCCAATAAATGAGGAGCTTTTGTAGAGTAAAGTACTCTCCCTTTATTGACACAAAGAACAAATGTTACTCAAATCTCCGCGCTTTCCCAGGACGCACAAAAGAACAACAGATGAAGGTTCAGCGCACACACACACACAACAACGCGAGCAGCGGGAACACGCGAGGATCGTTAGGATGAGGGAAGGAGCGCTTCTCGCGGCCACGAGCGGCATTTACTTTCCCAGGAGGCACGTAATGGCGCGGCGCGGAGCGGCGCACGCCGGTTCGAAACCCCAGCGCGTAAAGAACGCTCGGGGCGGGCGAAGCGGGCGGGGCGGCGGAGGCAGCGGCAGCGGCTTCCGATAAACATCTGAGAATGTAATTACATTTGGGAGGACGCGTGTTGGCGAGGAGGCAGGCGGTTGGAGGTCGGAGGCCGCCGGGAGGAGGCCGAGGCCGTGCGTCTCCCTCTAACGGCCGCCGCCGCCGCCGGTGCCGGTGCCGCCCCCGCATTCCGCCGCGCGGGGGCGGGGCGGGGCCGCGAGTGGAGCAGTGGTGGAGGCGGAGGCGGCGATGAAGGAGGGGCCGGGGCGAGACGAAGCGTATAGAAGGAGTGGGTGCGGAATCAGGGGTGGAGTTGCTGTGGGTGCGAGGCCGGGGATGGAGCAGCGGCGAGGGCTAGGTCGGAGGTGGAGGAGTGGCAGGGGCGGGGCAGAAGATATAGCAGCGGCGGGGGTGGGGTGGGGGTGGAGCAGCGGCGGGGGCGGGGCGGGTTTGGAGCAGTAGTGGGTGCGGGGCCGGGGGTGGAGAGCTGGTGGGACGGGGTTGAGGAAGCGGCGGGAGCTGAGCCGGGAGTGGAGCAACGGCGGGGGCGGGGCCGCGGGAGGGAGTTGGGAGGGGGCGGGGTGGGGGCGGGGTCGGAGGCGCCTGTTAGCCAAGAACGCGAGCAATCCACCGGCCGAGGCGCGCGGCATCCGGCCCAGGGCACGCCCCGCCCGCCGTCAGTCTCTCCGCCAGCTCTGGAACTCGGGCGCTTACGTTCTCGCTGCTGCTGCTGCTGCTGCTGCTGCTCGCGCTAGGGCGTGACCTCGCGTGCACCTGCCTTCCTCGGGGTCTATTTCCTCTGCCTTTCGTACCTACTCTCAACTCCCCTACTTCCAATATCGCACATGCCGCTGGAGTTCTATTCCGATTTCCCGAAGCCTTGCAGAACTACCCTCAGGATAATGCTTGTAATGCATCCATAAATTCAATAGCAACACATTAAATCCTCATTACTACCAGACTTCAATCCTGTTTCCTCTTCTCTTCCCTTCAAAGCTAGTCCTTCCCTAGTTTCTAGTTCCCTTTCATGCTACTTTCTCTTCGTTTCCAACGCCTCTCCACCAGTATTATATTTGGTTCTGCAACTTTCCTACGCCTATTTTCCAAAGTCCTACTTCTACGTAAACATCTAATTTCTGGATAAAGGTCTTTAGGAATCTAAAGATAAAAAATTGTCAATTTCTCAGATCTCATAACAATCTCCTGTAGCAATTTTACAAAGCCCTAGGGATTTACCCGTCAGGTAATGCTATACATTCAATAACGAAATATTCAACCCTCAATGCCACCAGGCTTGCAGTGGTCCTTTCGTCCTTCCTTGACTCTTAGTATTTCCTCTTCTCCACTATCACAGATGCATATGTAACTCCCCTACATCGATTTCCCGAAGCCCAAACATCTGTAGAAGAACTACAAATATTCAGTGTATTGCTTTGTAGCAATTTCTTCAATCCTACATAGCATTTTTCCGGGCTTACACATTCTTCATCCTCTCTTCCCTTCGACACTACCCTGCTAGTTTCTTACACTATCTCAGGTACTTCTCTTCTCTCATATTTTCCAATCTGCTGCAGTAGTCAGATTTAGTATTTGCGCCAATATCGAAAGCCCTACTATCTCACAGAACAACGACTTCCGCTCACTGTCTCACGTAAGTACTTTCTATTTGCACCAACATCAAAATATCCCATGGCTTTCAGAGTATCCGTTTCCTCTTCTCTCAAAACTGACTTTACTATTCTATTCCAATGTCTCAAATCCCTGCATAACTCTCTTGTACCTGGACCTTAACCATTTCTGCCTTGTAGGACGAAATATAATCTGCCGTTAGATCTCCCCTTCGTAGCCACCATCATGTTCTCATCCCCAATACGACGTTCCCGTTGCTTCGGAATCCCTAATAACCATTACCGGTTACAAACCCCATGGGTTCCCGACAAATCTCCTTCGATCTACCCCTCTCTCTTTACTTCCACATGCAGTCAGACCCCGCGAGTCATATTCCCTTGCGACTCATTCCCGTTACGACTCCACGATTTACTCGCGCCGGCTAGTTCGCTCCCTCCCCCGCTCTCATGCGCCTGACCCTCCCTGCCGTCAGCACGCGTCCGCGTCCGCCACCGCCCCGGACTTGCTCTGGGCTCGGCGGTTTATCAGAGAGATAAGATACAGCGCTCGCGCCGCACAGGCTGCACGTCCCGTAGGGCAGGCCGGCCTATGGGCAGGACGGTAGGTGGGTAAATAAATGTGTGGGTGGAAGTGTACGCGAATGGATGGGTGAGTGGACTGGGCGGACGAATTATAATATGGGACAGTACTCTGTTGGAGGGGTGAGAGTTATAGTGTGCGAACGAACGAGGAGGTGAGTGAGGCGATTTGGTGAATGGCAAGTGGGTTGACGAATAGGTTGAGGAGAGGTTGGGGTGGGGGGCGGATTGGTTATCACGTCGGCGGGAAAGTTGGCGAACGGGTTGGCAGGAGGGTTGGCGAGTTGGTAGTCAAGTGGGTTGCCTAGGGTGGTACGAGGGTGGTTGGTGGAGTTGACTGCCGGATGGGTTGTCGCTTGGGTTGCCGGATTGGCCGTAGGATGGGTCAGCGGGTGGGTTGGCGATGGGATGGCGAGTGGGTTGGCGGGTTGGGTGGCGAAAATGTTGTGGGTGGCCTGTTGAGTGGGTTGTCAGGTGGGCAAGAGGTACATTGCAGGTTGGATAGGTGAGTTGTCAGGTGGATTGTCAGGTTGGTTGGGTGTGGATTACCGATTGGATTTTCATGTGGGCGGGAGGGGAGCTATCGGGTGGGTTGGTGAGAGGGTTGGCAGGTGGATTGGAGAGTGGGTTGACCCGTGGGTTGGCAGGTGGATTGGAGAGTAGGTTGGCGGGTGGGTTGGCGGGTGGGTTGGCGGGAGGGTTGGCGGGTGGGTTGGCGGGTGGGTTGGCGGGTGGGTTGGCGGGTGGGTTGGCGGATGGGTTGGCGGATGGGTTAGCGGGTGGGGTGGCGGGTGGGTTGGCGGGTGGGTTGGCGCGTGGGTTGGCGGGTGGGTTGGCGGGTGGGTTGGCGGGTGGGTTGGCGGGTGGGTTGGCGGGTGGGTTGGCGGGTGGGTTGGCGGATGGGTTGGCGGGTGGGTTGGCGGGTGGGTTGGCGGGTGGGGTGGCGGGTGGGTTGGCGGGTGGGTTGGCGGGTGGGTTGGCGCGTGGGTTGGCGCGTGGGTTGGCGCGTGGGTTGGCGCGTGGGTTGGCGCGTGGGTTGGCGCGTGGGTTGGCGGGTGGGTTGGCGGGTGGGTTGGCGGGTGGGTTGGCGGGTGGGTTGGCGGGTGGGTTGGCGGGTGGGTTGGCGGGTGGGTTGGCGGATGGGTTGGCGGATGGGTTGGCGGATGGGTTGGCGGATGGGTTGGCGGATGGGTTGGCGGATGGGTTGGCGGATGGATTGGCGGATGGATTGGCGGATGGATTGGCGGATGGGTTGGCGGATGGGTTGGTGGGTGGGTCATCGATTGGGTTGATGAGTGGGCTGGTGAGTGGATTGGCGAGCAGATTGGCATGTTGTGTAGCTGACTCACCGTCTGGCCGGGTGGCAATTTGAATGGCTGTCCGTCCAGGCAGGCAGGCAGGCAGGCAGGCAGGCAGGCTTTTGGGCGGGAGTGGTGAAAGGCGAGCGAGCGCACCTCCCGAGATCCGAACCGGGCACGCGAGCGGATCGATGGCCGCGGTGGCGGGGTTGTGGGCGGGGGCGGGGCAGATCGCCGGGCGGCCCGTGCGCTGCTCTGAATCGAGGGCGGAGGCGCCTGCCGGGGCCGAGGGCGCTGCCCCGCTGCCCTCGAGGCCCCGCTGGGGGCGTGGGCGGCGGGCGTGGGCTCGGGCGGGCAGGGGGCGTGGCGAGCGCCAGGCGACGACGGCGCTCCCGCGAGGCCGATGCCGCCGGGTTGCGTGGCCACCTCGCTCTGGGTTTCGAGAGCAGCCTTCGGGCTCGTTATACTGGCGCGTGACTACCTCGATCTCCAGGGATCGAGGGTTGGACTAGTTTTACTGAGTTAATATCAACATTTATTAATTTTCATGGAAAAATAACTTTTGACTTATTTTTATTCTTCATTGCACAACTTTCGAGAAGCAGAACATTGGATCATGTTGCAAAAATTAAGATGTTTAAGATATAAAAAGAAATTAGCATTCCAACAGTGCTGCTTTTTAACTAAACGTTTTCCTAATAACCTACGATCTTTCAAAACTGTTCTTAGAAACAATTAATGCAATTGTAATAACTGTTTTACGAAACAATACTAAAATTCCATAAAAACAGTAACTCCAACATTTCTGTTCTTAATCTGTTTCTCAGCTTTCCAAAAAAAAAGTTTCTTTCACTCCTGGCTTAGTATGTTCAAGAAAATACCTAATTTAACACAACAAATTTACAATTGAAATGTATTGCAGCAAATTTGGTCTTGTTTGTATAAGTGATACGATAGTCAATCCGAGAAGGAACTATTATCATTCACATGTCATGGACAACATCGTAAGGCGCAGGTGTTCCGAAGAATCCTCGACGAAACATATTTACCTTTCCGAGCTCATCTACGAGTTTTCGATAACACTACACTACGTTCCTATAAAATATCATTTAAAATTTCCGCAACACAAAATTTTAACAGAGCAATGTCGCAGTTTACTTACTCAATCAGCATGAAAACAACTTTTTGAAAATTAAATTCATTGTTATTTTCAGACAGTTTGCTTCGCGTACTAATTCGCTAGCATTTATATAATTTTACATAGCGGTGTTGAAATCGCCAATTAAAATCACAGTGTATACAATGGCAAGCTCTTAACGTGCACAACAAAACGATTTGCGACAATCTCTTATCTGGCATGTTACGGAAAGCAATTTAAAATTCAAACATCGACAACTCCGTAGCTAACGGACGTGGCAAACTCATCCTACACCCAACATCGTCTCCAGCTACATATTACTCAAACGCGCCCCGTAAACAGCTTTAATATTAAATTTAATTAAATCCCGGGAAGCTCGAAATTCTTTGGTAAAGAGCAGGCAGTGAAAACTATGAGAATAACAAAACACAAACGAGCCACGGACCTCTCCATTCGCCAGAGGCTTCCCTCAAATCTAGGCCAAAGCTCCTTCCTGAGGTCTCTTTTGTTTCGCCGCGTCTCCAGAAACAGGAGCGTCCTCAAAAGTATGAGGCAGCGCAGCAGGCCCTTCATCTTCAGGAGCCTTCTTTCATCGTGCGCATTAAAGTGTGACCAGAATTTGAACCACCTTGAATAGTGATGTTTTCCGCGGTTTATATTCGCAAACATTTCTGCGCCAGTTGTTTTCGGAGCTCTGTAACTCGCTGGTGGCGTGTTTCTTGCGTAGAATAGAAACATAGTTCCAATTTGACAAGAATAGTTAGCAACTAACTACATTAGCATAGAATATGCTTAAAAAAATATTTGAAGATGCATTACCATACATTCAACTGTTAAAGGTTGCAGAAGAACTGAATTCCTTTACTGTCCCCACGGATTTGATCAAGCTTGGCATGCTGCACAGCATCAAATCAAGCCTGTAAAATGTATTATCAAACATCAATTCACGTAATATTTCCTAATTCAAGTTCATACTCTGGACTTTACTAGCTACAGAATCGATCTGTATAATTCATGCTTTGATTAAGAGATAATGATTCATACATGTGTCATCACAATTTATGAGCAATTTTTTGCAGTAAATTTTAAAGAAATTTAACAAACATTGCGAAATGAATGCTTACTAACAGTATTTTAGTCAGATGGAACGTGATTATCAGGATGTGAGAATCGATTCACACCGATGTATCGAGAGAGTGTTGGGCGTTTGACTCTGCGACGTGGAACGAGCACTAACTTAAACTTTAAAGAAGTTACAACTTTTAAGTAATCAAAATAATCTTGATTGTTTGTGTTGGATACTATCCTGTCTGCAATCAAGAAGTGGATCTCTACGCAGATGCAAAAATAGAATAACCATGGATAGCTGGTGGTACATTTTTGTCCGTACGAATTTGCAGTGTGAACGTCTGTTTATAGTCACAATATCATACGTTCTATATTTTCTGTCAGTTCTCACCGACTAGTTTTTAGTGACTCTTAATATCCGATAATGCACTAGATCCGTTTTTAAGAGAGAGCAAACAGCGTTCAGAAACGCCACGTGATGATTTCTTTGTCTCCCCCTCGAGTGCAACGGCAAGCGAAAAATACTCGGCAACACGGCCCTCTTTCTTCACAGACGTCCTTTCATCGCGCGCATTACAATGCGACGTTCGCTGCTCTGCGCTCCCGCGCCGCGGACAATGGTACGTCCCGTGCGCCCGGCTGCTCGATAAAGGAGTTCCACTACCTGCCCGGCGCTTCCGTGAATCCGCGAAGCCGGCGGCGGCGGCGGCGGCGGCATCGGGGGCAGTGTCGTGGTCGGCGAGGAGGGTAACGGCGGGGTCGACAGGGCGGCAGTGGGGGCAGCCGTGACGGATGGCGGTGAGGGTGGCGATGGGGCGGCGGCGGTGAGGGTGGTGGAAGGTCGGTTGTGAGGAGGTGGAGAGCGTGATAATGTGAGCGGCGGCGAAGGCGTTGGTAGGAGGGTTTTGGGAGGGTGGTCGGGGGGTAAAGGGAGAGTGGTGGGAGGGTGGTCGGGGGGTAAAGGGAGAGTGGTGGGAGGGCGGTGGAAGAGCGGTGGTGAAGATGGCGGTGAAGGTGGCGGTGAAGGTGGTGGTGAAGGTGGCGATGGCGGCAGCGGCGGTGGTAAGCTAGGTGGGAGGGTGGTGATAAGTATGGCGGTGAAGGTAGTGAGAACGGCGGATGTGGGTGGTGGTGAGGATGGTGGTGAGGGCGGCGGTGTGGGGATGGTGGTCACGGTGGTGGTGAGAGCAGCAGTGTTGGTGGCGATGCACGTTGCGGTGTTGGCAGCAGTAGAGAGGGTGGTGACGGACGTGGTGGAGGTCGAGCTGTGGGCGGCGGAGATGGGGTCACAGAGCGGGGTCGGCGGGGCAGGGAAGGCGGGAGGGCGGGCGGCCGGCGGGGTGGGGAAGGTAGCGGGTGGGGAGCGGCGGCGGCGGGCCGGACGGGGGTGTGGGCGGCCCTGGGCGGTGGGGGTAGCGTCGGGGGCGACGCGGGTAATGGCAGAAGGTGCTGTGTTGGCACCAGAATTGGAGGGAGTGGCAGCAACGGTAACGGCATCGCCGCTGTAAGGCCTCTCCTGATCGAGATCTGTGTGGATTGAGAGCTCTAGATGGAAGCCCGATGAAAAGGGATTAAGTTCTTGAGAAATTGTCGTAAGACTGCAGTTCTGGGGGGAGAGCGTCTGTTGTAATTTCGTAGAATAGGAAGAGAATAAAACAAATGTTGCATACCCTATTCCTACTTGACATGGAAAACAATCACATTACATTCAGAAATATAGTGGTGCGCATCGACCTAAAATGATTTGGAAGATAAACGTCATGTAGTGTAAAAGCGTCTAAATCTATCCCAGATATTTTATACATTTCATGAAACTTGGAATAATATATGTGAAATACTTCCGGACGTGTCAACAAGGCGAGTAAATACTTACAAACTAGTGTGTGTCAGAAACCATAAGAATTCGAAATTACAAACACAAGGAGAGACACCACGGGTGGCGACGGCTTCTCCCCAACCACCATAACATTTCCTATGTTATTTTGGGGAGAAAAGCTTCCTTACGGTTCAGCAGTTCTCGAGTTTTTTCTTGTTATTTAAGGATCACAAGATTGTTCTTTTGCTAAATCGAACGGCTACGCACTCTTGTGTAACCGAAATAAACATTTTTTTTGGCAAATTGATGTTTTTGTAGTATTGACTTCGTTAGGCGTCGTAGGTGCAGTGCGCCTGCTGTCCCACGCTGCAAAACGAGAGTTCGGCGTTGAGTCTGTCACTCGCCAACGCACGCGATCTCCACACCCAGTGCAGAAACACTGTGGTGTTAATGTTTCGGGTAGTATATAAAATCCTGCGTCATTCGTCGCATAATAATGCAATGTTCTGATTAATAAAATGGCAGGAAGCTATACTGGACTACTTCAACGCAAAAAATTCAACTTGAAAAGTTATTTTATGATGAATGATAAAAATTTTACAAACATAAGCTACCCTATTTGTTATTCTCATTTGTGGCACTCCCGAAGAAGTTGATGTTACAAATGATAGTTTTAAGAAACGTCCACTTATCCAATCATTCGCGAAACCCAATAAATATTAATCAACGGGCGAACAATTACAACGAATCTTTGGCATTAAAAAAAAAACAAAAAAAAACAAAAAACAATTGGCTAAAAAAAATTTCTATCATTTCAAAAGCAAACTTCCATTAGGGTGATGTGAAACATTTTCCAATTTTCAAGAACGACTCTTTCTAACACAGATGAAACAAACACAAAGGAACATATAGTCAACATCTGTGAATATTTTAAGTACAATTAAAATCGGCGACTGGAGTGCAACGCGCGTGCTGGGGACGTAAAACACCGGAAAAGACCTCCCGAGCCTACAGCGGAGCTTCGAGAACGCTCTTGAGTTTTTTAACCTAAAATAACTCATCTGAATACAGTTTTTATTCCTGCGCTGTCTATTTAGCATCTATTTCCATTAGTATTTCTACAAATTTATGAACGGGAATATGTATGTAGATTCATTCAGAATAGGTACACAGAGCAATTTGGATTTTATATAAATACAAGGATAAATCCATATCAATTAGAATTCAAAACGTTAGAGAATGTTTAGATAGCTGTTGCAGAAACGAATTCTACAATCTCTTCCACATGGAACCCCACGGGGATATATGTATTTCAGCTCGAGTTATTACAAATTAATTTAATAAAGCAATAAAGGACAAATATACAAATTAAAATGAAATAGCGGCGAATTTATGACGTCAAAATGATTGTCATACTTCGATAATCACTGCGGGTATTGGTGTATACTCGCTGTATTTTATAGATTCAAAATGTTTAGTTTAAAATATACAATTGAATTCAAAGGATTTTGGTTATTTTAGCAACTTCCCCACCCCAATACAGAGTGCCATGAAGTTTATTCGCTTAAATTCAACCAAATTTATGTCACAAAAATCACTATTTAGTTTTTTTTTCACAAAATGGTTAGTTATCTTACTTCAATAAAGGAATGGTGTCGCGATTCGGAATAGAGGATAATTATGTCATGGATAATTATGCCATGGATCCGCAACCGAGGAACCTAGCGCAGCTGGAGTAATGGAGTTGGCCTGGCTACACATCCCTGTCATTACCATCCAGAATCTAATTGACTCTCTTCCTGCACGTCTCGCAGCGGTCAGCACAGCGCAAGGAGGCTATTCAGGATTTTGACGAGAGGTCAAATTAATGTGACTAGACTGTATAGTTTTCTTCCTCCAAATCACAAGAGCGAAGTGTTAGTAACATTTTTATCTTTGTTTCAGTCCAAATTTGTAAATGCATATTCGCCAGTGTGAGCCATTCAAGAGCACAAAGGAGAAACTACTATTTTCGATAAATAAGAAAACGTCATCAGTACACCTCACTATTTATAGCTGTCCCAATTCAAAACAAAAAACATAAAAAAATGGCACGTCATAGGCGCATGTAAAAATGCACGAGAAGGCACTTTCAGTTCCTACGATACATGTAATATCAATTAGTTATGCACTTCGTTACACCCACACACGTTAACTGAAAGTGTTTTAATGGAGTCGAGTTTGATGCTGATAGCTGTGTCAACGTATGAAGTGCACTTAAAAAAGGATAGTTTGCAGAAATAGTCACCGATAAACCGATATCCGATTTAAATTAGTAACTCAAAATTGACGAAACTTTATCATTTATTTGAGGCAAATACGCCTTTTCGTAAATTTGGTATTTCTGCTGTGTGTGTTTCTTGCGTGGGGTTCTGCAAATGACATCAAGAGAACTTTCAAAGCGAATCCTCACTTTGGCCGAAAGTCAATAATTCTAATATTATATTCGACATTAATGACGTTCTAAGAACAATTTGTTTCGTCGTTTGAGATGAAATCAACGTTTTCACGATACACTCCTTGTTTCTGCCAAGAACCCAAAGTTATATTTTTGGTTCCCACGTAACGAATCACGATAATAAAAAACAAGGACACGTAGCCTCATGAAAGTTCAAGATAGTTCTTTAATCTAGCTTTCTCCGAAATATCTGTTCTGAATTAATCTGTCTTACTGGATGCGATTTTTTAAAAGAAACCAACAGTACTTTAGAACAGGATACTCACACAGAACAACACTAACAATAATTTCTACATTTTACTTGAACACTTAACAAGGCTCAGAATAACTGACAAAAAATTGGTATTTGCACGTAACTGAAAAAAATTGGAACTTTCATGCTTATCTGCAACGCTGTGATCGACAACACGAAAGTACTCGTGCAGGCCACGAAGGTACACTATGCGTTCCATGAATTATTCTTCAACGTTATTTGGTGGAAATCAACCTCCAAACGACAAAATTCTATATTTTTACCGTTAAGGATTTGTATCACTAAAATGCCACCATGATCCATTTCAGTGACTCCTCCATGTGCCAGACAATCTGTATTTTATATTCTGTTTAAAGTGGTACACTGAAACAGAACTTCTAAAACGAAAGTTCACGTGAATATTCGAAGTCATTAATGACTAAATATTTATTACAGCCGAACTTCAGTCGACAAAAGGTAGTGAAGCATAATTCGATATGGCATTCCTTACGAAATCTACGAATATTGTTATGTTCGACAACATGAGCAACATAAGGGTCTTAAAAGACAAGAAACGCGTTTCATGGACAACACATGAACCAAAGGGAACATCGAATTATTTATTCAACGCGATTTGCAATACGAATATACCAAAGAACAGCATGAAGCATCATGAAATTTCAAAGCTCGCGCATACTTTATCTTACGTCTCCACAATACGATTTACTGCGTCCTACACTAATCTCAATCGCCTTCAAACATTTCAAAATAAATTTCTTGGAAAAATCTGAAATGCCCTCTGGTTTGTCCAAAATACTAACTACATCCCGATCTTGGCGTTCAATCCCTGATATCATTCACAAAACAATTAAACCCCAACTTTTTCCCACGCCCTTCACCAGCCCCAAACACAACCGAAATACCAGTAGTAAAAGGTCCTCATGCTTTCCAGGTCTTAACAAACCCTATTTCCATATTATCACAAAACTATAGTTCATAATGCATCTCTCCTATAACCCATTCTACCATCGCCAACCAAACCATACCAAAAATTAACAAATAAAAAAATGCAGGAGCTCAATTGGGTTTAAAAAATCTGAGGAATAAATGTATTTATTGTGTTATTTTTCTGAAACCATCACATAAAAAGCCTTAAGGCAGATCAGCGAATAAAAATTAATTAAAAAAAAATAACGATGATTCTAGAAGCATTTTATCATGCCTTACAACAGGACTTCTGCATTAGTGCAGTATATGTTTTGTACACGCTTGGCTCGCTCATTTCTCTGGGGTTAGAACAGGACATCTGCATTAGAACATGTTTTGTCCCAAGCGGTACTTGGAACAAGACTATACTCCTTTAAACCACGAATGCCAATTACGACATAATACAGTACATTCCGAAACGAGTGACACGGTGCTGGAGCGAAGAGTCAGGACGATGTTGGAAATGCGGGTCCGCAACTGCGACATTTGAAACATTCACGTCAGATCGACATGCACTCAACGATGGAGAGCAAAGCGAGGTTCCGCCACGAACATTAAGATTCCAGGAACCACGGTTCAACTCATTCACGAGGAAATCAACAACATCCTCACGCCAAAACTTCCCGCCCATTCATCCATCACGATTTGCAGCAAGACCACGACAAAGAGCTGCACGTAGCGTCATGAAAGTTGAACGCTTGCTCCCAGAAGCGCCGTTCCGCGAAGGGCCATGCGGTCGACCGGTGACGACTCAGAAGCGCGCTCGCCCTGCGCTTGAGGCAGAGTGAATGGCACGCGCGGATCCACGGGTAGGGAAATGGGCGAAATTTCCACTCCAAACATTTTTCATTAACTATTCATTTTCACTTGATACGAAACTTGCAAGCAAAAATATTTTCTTACAGACATGAAAACGAATAAAATTGCATCGCAACATGAGCTGAGTTTAACCTGTGTAATTCTACGTAATATGTAATATGACACATTCGACCAAAACATTTTGAATAAAAGAATTTCTTCTCTCAAAATTCCTCTCTGGATCCGCCCCTAATTAAATAGTGACTGCAAATTTTAGCAATTGTGTGTCTGAAGATCGACAACTGTGACAGTTGCGAATGGCTGTGGATAACGAGCAATCGACATACAAAATTAGACAGTGGATCTTTTTTTGATATTACCAAAAATCTTTTTTGAAAACATCGATGTTTCTAAAGAATATATCAATCTCAATAGAACATCGAAAGCAAAACATCGATGTTACAATATCGATGTTTCTGCTTGAAAATTTCGATGTTTTAAAAAGCATTTATTTTTTTTGCCATCCTACATTTCGAGTTTCTTGTAGTGGCCGATGACATTAGGTCATTTTACACATCCTGCCTTATAAAATGAATATTTTTAATTAATTCGCGTACGTCCTTCTCAACGGGGCTCATGGCCTCAGAAACGTGCTAACCGCAGTTTATTCATTATTATAAGGCGAGTGTTTTAACAATAACCTAATGCCACTACAGGCCACTGTAGAAAAAACCAAGTGTAAGTGTGAAGCACCCGACGCGACGGCGGGCGGCGTGCCTGCCCCCGAGCCGCCGCCGCCGGCCTGAAAAAGCACCGCCCGCAGCAGTCGCTCTCCACGCCGCGCTCGTAACTCGTCGGGGGGCGGGAGGGCGGGCAGGCGAGCGGATGACGCGGCGGCGGGCGTGCCTCGAGGCTGTTGACGCCCGCTGGGCGTACCAGCAACAGGCAGCCGGGACCAAGGGACACCCGCGGCAGACGCCCCGGCGCGCGGCGGGGGCGGGGGCGGGGGCGGGGCGGCGACGCGCCGGCGGCACGAACGCGTCGCCCGCCGCCGCCGCCAACATAGCACGCGCTCGACTCGCGTGCGTCGTGCCGGCTTCTATTCCCGGAACCGGCAGCGCAGTCCTGTCTCATGCCCTCCCCCTCCCCCCGACGTTTCGCCTTTCACCCGTCCTCAAGCGCTTGCAGGCGCGGACACCCTGCGCGCGGGCTATTTTCTCCCGGCGATAACCCAGCTAAATATACCGGTGCGCGACTATCGGCACGGCGAAGCGGGGGGCGGGGCGGGGTGCCTCCCGGCCGGAACATAAACACGGGCGGCGCGCGGCGACCATCTGGTCCAGCGGCGCGCGGCGAGGTGGAGAGCGGGGCGGGGGCGAGCGCGTCGGCCCGCCGTCGGTCGGCGGCCGGTGGCGGCGCGGCCTGCTCCGCTCCGCGCCGCGCCGAGCCGCCTCCCCCGTCGCCGCGCGTAAATATATCGATCCTACCGCCCCGCACGTCCACGGCGAGCGCGAGCGAGTCGGCCGGCGGCGGCGACGGCGGCGGCTGCGGGCCCCGCGGCCGCTCCGCGCGCGTCCATTCCGAGCACGTGCGGCCGGGGCGGCACGCGCGACAACAAAGCGCGGCGTTGCAAGATCGGCGCGGGGGTATCGACGGACGCGCGCGGCGCGCCGCTGGGGTCGCGTACGCGGGCTGAGATCGGCGCCTGGACCGAAATAACGCGGTGTCTGCGGCGCGGAGGCGGGCGCGGGGGCGGGGCGATCTCGGGGTGAGCGCCCGCGCGCGCGCGCCCGCCTCCGCAGCCGCGTACCTTGACCCGCCGATGTGGGTCACGGCGGCGTGGAGCGGAGCGGCGCCCGTGCCACCCCGCGCCGCACATGGCAGCCTGCTGGGCCGGGCCGGGTAGGGTCGCGTCGGGTCGGGCGCCGCGCCAGCCGGGAACCCGTGTGCGCGCGCTCTCCCTCCTACCTGTGCGGGCGTGCTCGAACCGGCGTCCTGCTGCGTGCGTGCGCTCGTGCCTGGCCGGCGCGTGGCGAGCCTGGGGCGTGGAGGGTGCGCGTCGCGTCGCGGCGGCCGCCCGGGCGCCGCAGTTGCGGCCGCTGGTCGTTCAGGAGGCTGCACAGCTCACCTGCTCTCACGACGGAGCCACCGACATCGCTCGAACCGAACCCCTCCCAGTGGAAAATGGCGACCGTCTGGCGGCGGGTGGCGCGGCTGGGCCCCACGGCCGACGCACCAGACTCCGCTGCCCGCCGACAGACAGCAGCGCGGGCGGCGGACGGGGCTCGCGAGCGCCCCTAGCGGCGAAATGGGGTGGCAAGGGTAGTCAGCGCCCTTAGCGGCGAACGATGTTACCCATGCTGGGAAACGGGTGGACCAGCCGGATGCCCGAAGCGACGTGCAGCACCGCCTGTGGAGCGCAGATAGCATCTTCAGAAGCTTCAGGGATCATTCACCTCTGCTGCAAAGAGCAACTCCCCGGGGACTGTTTCATTCACCTACTTTCTCAAATATCGTACAAGAAAATTTATGAATGGAGTACACGTTACGTGCTCTTTCGTTTGAATAAACATGACTTCTTAACTCCAAATCTTTAGGCGCGTGTGTGTTCGTTTTCTTTTTGGTACCCCTCCAATAAGAACGTTGTGACCGCATGAATATTATCAAGATATGTACAACGAAGCAAAGGATTTCGACCGATACGAAAGTTTACGCCAGCAAAGAATGATGGACGTAATTTGATGTAATACATCGTTAAAAGTCATTGCCATCCACATCACAATGACAATATTAAATCAGCCATCCCTCATACAGGATTAGAACCCATAACCTATCATTCCCAAGGCGCGATTTATTCCTTGACCGACTGCGCTACGCTAGTCGGCTGTACCGGCAGATAGCACGATTGCGCGAGAGCGAAGTCAGCGACAAGAACATCTCATCGATAAGTTGCCTGATGTACTTTGAAACAAAATATAACTTTCTTAAGAATGTCACACACAGAAATATTAAGTTCAAATTCTATGACTGATTTAGGGTTCGTTATGTTTTGAACAAGTAAGCTTCCGCTGCTCGAGTTCACGACTTCTTGGCTGTCCGATTGATGCCGCGTCGTTGGCTGAGAGGTCGACGTTTCGCCTGTCATATCGCTTCCTAAGGGTACTGACGACCCTGAGGGTAGTACGGCCCTGAGGACGACCCTCAGGGTAGCACTACCGTGAGGAAGCCTGCGATATGACAAGCGAAACGTCTGCTTCGTTATGTTTTGTTGAGCTATACGAATGCAAAAAATTAGAACACGAACTTTAAAATGGATCTATCACTGATGTCAAATTGTTTTACAGGTTCGTTGCTAGGGCATACCTAGTAGTATAGTAAATAGTACTAGAGTCAGTTTAACCTTTTTATTTATTTTTAGATCTAAATGTGGATGACTTATTACACAAGCAAATTTAAAAAAAGATACGTTAGGTGGAATTACTTGAATTTTTTTAGTGTTTTTCTTTGAGCGGTGTAATTTTGTAATATGACGTTCATATATTAATTTTGTTTCAGAGATTCTCGGAAGAGGATCAATTCACAAAACTTTCGTTTAAGTATAAATGCACACGTATATTTTCTCAAGAGGAAGGAAGATTTCTTTGCAGGACATTTTTAAAATTATTAACGAATTCAATAATCTTCATATAAAGCAGGAAATTTCTTATGGTGCTGACAAGTAATGAAGTACTTTGTTTTTTACAGAATATAGAACACACATATCGGGGAATTCAGAACCTCAACCCCGTTTTATATTTAGCTCAACATATTCTTTAAACACATTTCAACTTCGGTTCGGTAACTTCTGTACTGTTTTTGTAAGTAGAGCGTGACAAATAGCGACATAAGTACCATACCGTCTGAAGCAAATAATTCTGTACCAATTAACATAATGCAAGGAACACTAGTAAGTGGCGTCTGACCTGTTGATTATTGGTAGTTAATTGCGTCTAACGGATAATTAGGCACTTCCTAGTGTGCGCTTCTCACGCGAGTAGCAATGACCGAACTGTTCCAGCATCTTCATCTCAACTCTTCATCCTCTCCGCAAGGTCCCCCACTTGTTTCTCAAGGACTCCCTTCCGGTTTGGTCACTGGCGCTCAGTGTTGGCCATTAACCAAGTCTCGGCCCCCTCTCACGCAAGCACGATGCTTTCGCCCAAGTCTTTGAAATGCGCAACATCTTTACACTCGTAACAAAACCATTTGACAATGCCTGAGATGGTTGTTCGATTTAGTTTGTCATTAAAGACAAAAATGCTTCGGCTACAAAAGAAGTCTCATGTCACGTTTTGAACCAAATACCAAAAAAATCACTTTAATACGGTATCTTTTGGGTTAGTACGGTATATTTTTGGTTTTGCGTTATCGTTGCATCCTTTCTCCTTATGTACACTTCCATTAATTATTTTTTCGTTGAGAGGCGTTCGAGAACAAAATGCGAGGAAGCCTAACACATTCATATGCGAATTTTGAACCGGCTACTAATCTCAATCTTGCATTGCTGTTGTCATCGTCATTGTTCTCACGATGATGAAGATACATATTTCTCAACACAAAACGATTTGGTTGGAGTAGCCACCACAGGAAACATGAGAGAATCGAGTGCAATCTTCGTAATTAATGTAGAGAAGCTACCACACCACATACTTGCGTAATTAAAAACAGTTACATAATATTGAAATATTGCAATTTCTGCCCTACCAACACCTCAGCTATAACTTGAAAACGTCCAATTCAGGAAAAGAGCCTGTGTTGCATGTTAACGTACACCTCGTTGTGCACGTTTCACTTCCATAGTGAGGAGCGGCAGTCATTTTTCAGTCTTCTTTCCACCCACATACATTCACACATGCATCTACCGTGTCGAAATCAGTGACACAGAATATAGAATTCAGTCTGTACGCGCAGTATGAGAAAAGACGGAATAATACCATTCAAAGTTTGTATTTTCCAGTCAAAATTGAAATCGTTTACCTGGAGAAGTAACTAAGGTCTTCAACTGTTGTCACTGCAGTACCTATGACCGGGAGGTCTTAGGTTCGAGACCTAACGGTGGCAGTATTTGCGACACTAGCTAGATAGCTAGCTGGGTATAATTTACTCGCAGTCTGGAGGAGAATTCTAAGGGCCGGCTGCTCTGATCGGTAGTTTTCCGTGATTTCTCCGATCAATACCAGGCACGTGCCGGAGCAGTACCCTAACAAACGGGCCACGGACCGTACGGGACCTTTCCTTCCTCTTCCTATCCTCACGTCTTACACACACTTACACTCTCACACATGCCGACAATCGTTCGGGAGTCCATAGCGTGTCCCAGCCCCAGTTGCGGAAAACCACATTAGCCGACGTGTAGGTCGGTACCGGATCTCAGCATCCAGCGGAGAAAGATTATCGTCACCTGCCGAGGTAAAAACATACGCTACACTTATGGGACTAATAACCTTACCAGATGACGTGCCTGGAATCATTAGTTAATCAATCAATCGAAACCGTTTACACTGTTTTTGAATTTTCCCCGTGTTCCTGCGTATGTCACGAAAGTATAGACAGCTCTCTCGTGGGTGAACCCTGCATAGGTTTATTACAATTGTACGCGCATTGGAAATTAGTAATATAAATAAAAAGTGCTTGCAGTAAAAAATGTATCACAATAAGATTTCGACTGAAGAAAACGAGAATAGGAATATTTCTCCACCTGAAGAAAAAAATATGGACCAAAGCATTTCAACATGATTTAGATATTCATCGAAAGGAAGATCAAAACGGATCTAACATACCCAATGAGATGGAGAGTAAAGCATCCATGGAATGTGGTAAATAATAAAAATAATTTCCACCATAATTTCCATAATCACTTATAAACATTCTGGTGTGATAACATGATTTATTCATACACTCAACACTTCTTCCGATCCTTACAAACTCCTTTAAATCTTTTCTTTTACTCCCCACTCTCCTCTTCGATTCTCTTATTCTTCGCCAATATAGATTTCCAACATGTATACCCAATCTTCTTCCTGGACCCCATGGCACTCCATGAGTTCTAGTTAACCTAACAAAAATCAAGATGTTGAAGAGAAATTCCAGAAACTTAACAGTGCTCTCGTGAGGTTTAGTATCAAACTACACTTCTAGTAGACAAACAAAGCCATGCTTAAATTACGTTTTGTTAACTTCCATGAATTAAGGTGTTTATTTGAGTAGCAAGATTTCCCTGCAACCACAGGAGTAATTCTGTACCACCTGTAATTCTTTGAGAGAGATCCGTTTCTCCCTTTGGGTACAAAACAATGATGCCATGTATGAGCCATTCCGGGATTTCCTTTGTTTTTTCTAAGACTGCATTAACGGTCTATGCCAGATGTTGATGTAATAGTGTTAATTTCTTGATCCAATAATTCTAAACCTCACGGACTCCTAGTGATTTCCAGTTTGCTGTGTTTTTAATCACTTGGATGATAACCGAAATGATATGCAGCTGTAAAATTTTCTATGTTGAGTTGAAGAGATGATATAAAGCTTTATTGATTTCGGAGTTATGCAAATGGTTCTAAGCATTCGAGTCGTAAAATATTCGATCGATGGATTCAATTGCTGAAGGCGTATGCCAGTCAGTTTTGCAGGTCCCGAGTTTTGCACTGCCAGACGTAAATTTTCAGCTTGCCATCCCTTTCTTAAATGTTACTACTCTTTATTAATATAGATTCAGTGGTTAAGCGGAAGAGCAGGCCCTACGGTCTGAACCTCGGCACGAATAAAGCTTATTGTATTCCGCATTTTCATTTATGTCAGCAAGTCGCCCCGCTGTGCAAGTATCGTCGTTGGCTGGTCAGCGTTTTTGAATCTTGGGAAGGTCTGCTGAGTGGGTTCCGTTCTCACCAAGATCTGTTCTTAGTCTCCACTTTTCGCTTTCGCTTAGTAAGCGCCGGTATTATTATTAATTATTATTATTATTATTATTATTATTATTATTATTATTATTATTATTATTAATATTTCCTGTGAATATACATTGATATCAGGGTTCTAGTTCACCCAAAGCAACAATAGTCTGAACGTAAATTGGAACAAGAAGATAAATGGTTTTTGATATCCGTCAGTTCAAGCGTAAGAATATACGGACTGTATTTGCTGTTCCCAATAATGTAGCTTCCTAAAAAGGTCCGCAAATGCTTCTCAGTCAGTTTTAATTTCTTCGCGGTCTCTTGCCATTTCTTAGTGATCAATCCATTCGCTGACACCACCAATGAAAGCACTTCCACTGCGCGCAATCCATACATGTCCTTCAATCCTTCATGTCCTTACTAGAATAATAATAATAATTATTATTATTATTATTGTTGCTATTATTATTATTATTATTATTATTATTATTATTATTATTATTATTATTATTATTGTTGTTTTTTGTGGATACAATGTGGCCTTAAGATTATGCATATTAGAGTCTCTTGATGAACAGGAAAACTACCTGACTGTGACCTTCAACCAATCCGCAGCCCGGCGGGGCTCGGGCTTCGCGCCAGAGAATCCAGGCGCGGTGACGCGCTGTGACGCAGCGGGCGAGCCTCCGGGGCGACGACGCGGCCGGTCGCGGGCAGGCGCGGCCCAGCAACGCCGCTGCGCAGGGCGACCCGTCGCGTAACGCCAGGGATTTATGCGCCGGGACCGGTTCCGAAGGCCGCGAAGGCGGGAGGGCGGGCGTCGAGTCGGTGCGTCGCGAGGGCCAGCCAGTCCCATCCAGAGCCATGGGCGCGCCGGACCTCTCGTGCCTCGCCAAGGGCCTGCCCACGGCGCCGCTGCCGCCGCCGCGGCGCGCGCGCGACCCGCAGCTGCCCCACGCGCCCGTGCGCAGGCACGCCCTCGACGCGCGCGGACGCCAGGTGAGACGCACGCGCCGCCCGGCTGGGAGTCCAGGGTGGGTGTAGGGCCACTCAACTGGTGAGGTCATGTGTACCCCCGAGTGAAAAGGAAATGAGAAGGGATCAGGGAATGAAAAGAGAAGGGAATGAGAAAGGAAAGGAATAGATTGGAAAGAATCGGGGAGGGAAATTGGGAAAAGAAAGTAACGGAATGAGAAGAGAATTTGAAAAAATGGGAATAAGAAAGGAAAGGGAATGGGTTTGATTGTTTAACGATTCTGAGCGCGTCAATTGCCAAGATCGCTAGTCCCGTAAATATAGTGAGTGTTGTATTATGGGAAGTGGATGACAGAATGGATGACAAAATTCGGCACCGACCTACATCAGCTTGCAGGTGTTTTCCCCAGCCAGGTATCTCTCACCTGCGAGGCACCGGCCCCGCCGAGACAAGCTCTCCGGACAGGTCTTCCGACAGGTGTGATAGTGTAGTGCTTGTGAATGTAAGCGTATGCATGTACGGGGTGAGGATAGGCAAGGACGTTCCGAAGGAAGTTAAGATCGCGCGCGATTTGTGGTGCGTTTGTTAGCGTGTTGCTCCCTCATTCGCTTCACTCAGAGAAACCACAGAAAACTATCGATCGGCCGACCGCTAGAATTCTTCTCCAGACAGCGGCTCAATTTGACCTAGCTATGTAGCAAGAGTCGAAAATCCTGCCCCCGTTGCAAATCGAACCTAGGAACTCCCGGTAATACGTCTGGATGTGGTCGTCATACGAAATTGATTCTGATAAACGCCTCAAATTCTAATGTTCAAAATATCATTCAAATTCTCGATATTTTCGTCTTTTAGAACCTGCGACCTATCAATCACCGGTAAACCCGCTTCGAACAGAGGCAAAATCTCGAACTTTTAGACAAACTATCTTCAACTTAAATTTATTCCACTTCTTCTGATTAGAGGTGGCACAGTTACTATTTTGTTAACAGAAGTTCTCCAATCTCGGGAATCTGCAGAATCTTACCAACTTTTCATATAATAATTGTGCAACTCCTAAATGAACCAATGAGACGGACGTGTGGACAACCTCTGGTAGAACAGAAACAGACTTTAGACAATCTTCTTACTTCATACACCGATTCCACTTCGTCCGGTTAGAAGTTGCACGATTGTATTTTTTCTAATCCGATCCTAAGTTCTCTGATTTCAAAAATCTTCCGAATCTTGAGTTCTGTTCTCACCACAATTGCGTACTTGTGTACCCCCTCGGACATGAAGTGAAGAAAGAGCGTAGAGAAGCTCCGAATGAGCGTAACTGTAGCCCTACTAAATCCCGGACTACGAGTATAACACAAATTACGTACTACTTAGATAATTGTCTTATTACTTACACCTATACTTGTCTACTATCTCCAGAAGCTTCATTTGTTCCGGCAATTTGACCTTCGATAGAGCCAGTGACTGAAAGATCGATTTTTTTCCATCTTGGGTGAGAGCCAGAGTTTCGCGAGAACATCATTCTCTCTTCATCATACGTACGAGTAGCTTCCCTTTTCACAAATCGATCTCCACCTGACTATAGATTGTACGATTTATAATTTTTTGTACTCCAAACCAGAAATTTTCAAACCTCAATAATATCATTAAACTTGTGAATTATTCATGTATTGCACTACAATATTTTCATGAAGTGTCGTATTAAAGCTATGATGCTCGAACATTGAACCTCCAGACCCGATATTAGAATAAATGTTTCGAGAACGTGTATGAGAAGATGGGCTTTGTATTAGTAATATACCCTTACATTATTTAATGGTGTATTGTTTTTGTTGTTGTAGTTGGTCAACCGAAAATTGTGATTGTTTTGACCTGTATTACTTCGTCCCCAAAACGACACAAAAAATAAAAAATAAAATAAAATAAAAAAAGATCATAAAAAAATCAGGAGAATACGTACTACAACCGGATTGTTTCAATTTGGCACAGCAAATGGCGATTCTACTAGTACCCATGTACTACACGAACATGACGCAATAATCTTGTAACATGCACGGTTCGTCTCTATGTCCATCAATTTAGTTATTTTCCATTGCCAGTAAGAGCGTCCTTGCAATAGATGACACGCCTATTGGCACAATAGTCAGCCGGCGTTAAACACATCCAATAAAATTAATGTGTTTTTTGAAAGCAATGTAATGAACAATCGCTCCTCTCAGAAACATGAATGTTTTAATTTTTGGCCTCCGTCTGAGCATCTTTGATGATTTTTCTTTAATTTATGCGTTCACGAATTAGTAGCGCCATTTTATTTGATTACTGGAATCTGTTGACAACATAACATTTATTGAAGATCATATTATTCCTACGTTATATTAATGTATTGAATAATTTTAATATATGTTAAATGTGTTCTTAACCAATGAAACTGAACAAAATGTTGACATTCCTTTTTTGGAAAACATCTCCTTAACATTATATAATAATCTTTATCATATGATCTGATCTCGATACATTGCTTATATCATTCTTTTAGACACGGTATTCCACACCCCTCTCTCATTAATCTTTCACATATTTTCCCCACTATTAATAAGCCTGTGGCATATAATTTGGTACGTCCTTTGTTTCCATCAGTCAACTTTCTTTCTCTCTTTCAAACAACTGCTTCAGAGAGGAAATTAGTCATCCATCTATTCCACATTAAACGAGGAGTATAACATTGTTAACAGCAACCGCGAACAGAGACGTGTAGAAGCGAAGGGCCTGTGAAGAGACCAAAGGCGGTTTCTTGGCACGTTGCTCTTTTGTCGGCAGCTGGCGTTGAAGAATGCCTTACGCTACTTCCCGCCACACACTCATGAAGAATTGCTGCCGGAGTTCGCTGCTGAACTGCGTGATTTTGGACACATCTACATGTATCGTTTTTTGCCAACGTTTCCTGTACGGTAAGTGAATTACGTACAGTAGGCACCGACGTCTCTCGCAAATTTGTGCACTTTTTTAACTTTTTAAAAATCTGAAAATAATTTCGCATAAGTCAAGCCAGGAATATGAAAAACAGAATAATTTAAACAGGAACTTTATTTAAGCTCCATATTCTTTCTTACGATATGAATATTCCTATATTTAAGACCTTGATATTAAAAAAAAGAAACATTAAATTGAACCGTGATTATTACTTGTTTTATAAGTCATAAACAACTTACAATTTAGTTATTTGTCTCTTTCGGATTCTGTAAAGCACGATTACAACTTTCTGTTTTCTTTAAGGGGTTATTTGTTTATCGAAATAAAGCACAACTTCAGATTTTCAAAATTTCTCTTGCCAGTTGTGTCATTACTTTATTGCCTAATTTTATCACGTTAACATTGAAACCCACTGTGTAACTTCTGTATTTTGCTTTGAGATTAAATTCAGAGGATATTCAAGATATTTAAACAATGCCACAATAATGATTGCCACAGTACATTCACTGAACTTTCTATTTGAAACGAAGTAATAGAATAAATCAAAGTTACAATCAAGTTATTCGAACTCAGAACTACATTAAAAAATAACACGCATTTCAATGGTGGTTTGTTTGCCTTTGCCTTTCCTAGTATTTAGGATGGTAGCGATAATCATGAGGGGTGAATAATGCTGAGAGATGAGTGAAAAAGGATGGCACAGGAGGATAATAAATATGGCTCAGTCGTGATATATGGTAGCTTGAGAAGCCATACACGTCAGAATCTCTCGCTTTTGATTTCGCGACCGTAGAAGTAGACACACGTCTGTAAAAGTAGCCCCTTGTTCGTAGAAGTAGCCCCACGTAGACGTACTAGTCACAGACCCCTAGCAACGAAAGCAGGCATGTGTACATGTACTTAAATGTGGTAATGAACAACAGGAATTGATTTGAATATGCAGTACCAATATTTTATTCCATATATCGCACTATCATAATTTCCGGTAACTCGATGTTTCGCTAATTCGTTCCCTTGGAACCCTGTTTGCTCCACAGCGCCTACCCGGTGTCTCAGTTGCCGGCGCGCTGCCCTCAGGCCGCCGCCATTATGCTGATGGTGCTGAACAACCTCGACCCAGCGGTGGCGCAATACCCCGAGGAGCTGGTCACTTATGGGGGCGGCGGCCAGGTCTTCTCCAATTGGGCGCAGGTACACAGCGCTACCATCGGGACACGAAATTATTATTTGTTATGTTATCATCATAATTTATTATTATTATTATTATTATTATTATTATTATTATTATTATTATTAACATTGCCGTTGCTGAATAAAGAGGCGACCTGCGGTGCAGTGATCAGACCACTCATTTTCTTCCCCTGGGTATCGGAGATCCTTTCCAGGACGATACATGCAGCATTTGTGGTGAACGATGCGGTTTGCAGAAGGTTTTCTTAGAAGTTTCCTATTTCTCCTGCATCTCATTCCGCCATTGTTTCTCCATCATCCAAATCATAACATCGTTATCATTGCCACCCACCGATCAAAACTATTCATTTCAGGTTTGCGTATAAACGTCAGTGACTGGGGATCGTAATAAAAAATCTAAAAAGTATTGCTGACTAATAGTTCTGAGAAAATCGACTGCGCACTGGATTTGTCCATCACAAATTCCAAATTGATCAATCGAAATTTGAACTCCGGACCAGCGGGGAAAGTCTAGTGGTCTGATCACATCTCCACTGGCCGCCCGGATGTTGATTTCCCGCCCGGGTGTTGTGATAAACAATCAATAACCTGCTTAGGTCAGGAGTAGTTTTCCAGCAGAAGTCAATCGCCAAATAATCTAGTCTAACCACCACAAACTGGCAAAAGAGCCAAGTTGATTTGTGATACAAGCAAAATCGCATACAAAGTATACCTTGTAACTTTTAACGGAGTCTTCTACAGCCACAAGAACTACACCGCATCTCGCAGGTTATCTCGTTTGTTCTGTGAGCAGTTCTGGCTGACGATGAGCTACCTGGCCGAAATGGACGAGGAGCAGACGCTTGTGCTGTATTCAGGCCACCCCATGGGGCTGTTCCCATCCAGTGCTGACGCCCCCCGCGCCGTCATCACCAACGGCATGGTGGTGCCCCATTACAGCAGCGCCAACGAGTACGACGACATGTTCGCCCTGGGAGTCACCATGTGAGTTAGCTAGTGTGCACGAGCCTTATTTATTGTTTGGAAAGAAATTTCGGAATGACGGAACAGTGATCTTTGTTTCTAAGTCGGAATCTGAACACGGTCGTCTTCTTCTGGGTAAGGATTAAGTGATATGTTGTAATTATGATAGTGATGTTGATTATAAGGTAATTAATAAACATGAGCAGTCGAGTTAAGATGGAGTGAGAAACAGGAAGGTGAAACCTGAAATCGTTTACCGCGAACCCGCAAAGAATTCTGCTTAGATCGGACTGGAATCGAACCCTGGATTTAGCGGTGGAAATCCTGCGCCGGTAGCCGAACTTCTTAACCAACTCGAGGCACATCAGGTCCCTGGAGTGGGATATCGTCTGGGAACCCCGGATACTACCGGTGCTCAGGCCCTAGCCAATAGGGATAAAAGGCAATGCTTTCGACTTGACTTATGACTAAGTTCAAGGATAATTACTTCAAGTTCATATAAAAAAGGATATGAACGTTGTTACGCAAGTAACAAAGATAGCAGTTCAGACCGCTCCACTTCGGTTCACCCTTGGTCTGTCAGTAAGTCTGTTAAAAGAAATAAATTCACGCACTCAGCTTTGGAATATACAAATTGGGAACCAATAAACCCTTCAGATAGTCGCCAGTTCATTACGTATGCCTCTGAATTCTCATTTAATTTGCTCCGAGGAAATTGATGTAAATAGTGACAACAAAAATCTGTGCAGAGATTCTTGGCAATTTTCATAATTTTGAAATGCCGCAACGCACCAACTTTGATTTGCGATAGTTTCCTCAAGGTGATGACTTTTTTGTTTGTTCTTCTCATCCGCAGGTACGGCCAGATGACGGCAGGATCCTTCTGTTACATTGGTCCTCAGGGCATCGTTCATGGGACGACGGTGAGTAATTGACAGATGTGTTGTTTGTCTTATGCTGTTTGGACGATAATTATGCACCTTTTTTTACCGATTTTACAGATTTTTACTTTCCTTCTTCCTCGTACAATAAACTGTAAGTTATAGCTTGAACACTGATATGAACATTCCAAACACAATACCTTCTTTGGCACAAAACAAACTATTTGCAGTTGCAGACGAGGTTACTTACTATTGGACAATATTTCAATATTAAGTTTTTAACATACTGCATAAAGAAGAGAATAGGTAATATTCGCGCAACTTTTCTTGACCGATGACCTTGAACCCCCACCCTTGTGCAAGAAACAGTTGAAGGCAAAAGCTCGCAGCGGGCACTGATGACAACCTTCCAAGCGTTAAAACTTCGTTGGCGCGAAACAGAAGCTAGTCAAAGCCAGTTGCTATTACAGTGCAGAACCTCTGTTCAGGCTTTTTGTCTAAATCAAAAGAAATGGCTGAGTCAGGTCCAGGTCCTTCAAGGGAGTCACCTAAAACTCCTGAAAAAGTTAAGAGGACATATCGTAGCGGCGAACGCAAAATGATTGAAAAAGTGGTTCATGCATGTGAAATGGAAAAGGGGAACAATGTTTTGTTGCATCCTCTAAGTCATGCTCTAGATCGGGCTTCTGCGTATACTGGAGCCAGTATTTCCACTATACGTAGAATAAAGTCAAAAAGAGCCAATGACCCTTCACAATCCCCCGAAACGCCCGGTAAAAAAAGGTAACATTCAAGGAAATCAATTTATCATACTCTCTGTAATTATATTTCTTACATACTATTTCCATATACTTTACACAGATCTTCAAATGAAAGGCTGATTTATAGTACTTTAAGACATTAAAAATGTTCGCCTTGTTACTTCCTCTTTAGACAGTCACAATTTATAAGAAGAAAGTATTACAATGAATGTATTACAATAAAAGTATTTCTCACTAGAGGCAAACAAAAGTCAAGAAATTAACCAGTCATGTATTAAAAAATGTGAGGAGCAATTTTAAATACAAATCTGACACAGAACATTTCTATTAAAGATGTACTGAGAGCAAAAATCAATTAAGCTAAAATGAAAAAGTTGCGAATGCTTAAAGTACAAATCTTAATAATCTATTATTTTCTGGAACTGAATATTACTTTACTACAATCAGTCAATGAATAATTGTTATTGAGTATTATTTTTATAATTATGGCATAATATAATATTAAAAAACAAAAATATTAATGTTTATTAATTTTTAATTTGAATTGAATCTCTTTAAATTGAATTGAATTTCCTTCCTCCATAATCAGTATTGCTATTTGGTATCCACTCATTAAAAACAATGATGGTTTAATTAAATAACATTTAATTATGATATAATCTAATGTTTTAACATTTCTTTATTTTTAATCCACTTTGCCTTATTGACTTCAAAATGATTTTAGTTTTTTTCTGATCAGCAAAATACAAACATCTGCATTTTGCTGGGCATTAAACTTGGTTGCATTATGACATAAAAATGAATTCCTTCTTCTTAATTCTGTCAACACTAATATTGTTTTTAAAAATCTAATTACTTATGATATTATAAATCAACCATTCATTCTAAAAATTTGGAAACAATTGTGAAAAGATGTAAAAGGAAAATATAGATATACTTCAATTATAATAAATTGGACACCTCTGTAATTATTAAACTAAGGCATCCTATCTTAAAATATATAAAATGGAATTTTGATGTAATTGCGTCATCATTTTTTGCTAATTTGAAATATTCCATAATATTTACATATTATTTAAGGGCTTATTCTTTTCTTTTTTATATTAGAACAAGAACAAGAGGTAAGGTTGCTGTTGATGATTTTGACAAGAGAGTTATTCGAGATACAATCCAGCATTTTTATTCAGTAGAAAAAGTTGTTCCATCAATAGACAAACTTCTACCTGTTCTGCGAGAAAAGATTAATTGGAAATGGGGGAAAAGCTCTCTTAGAAAAACATTGCACAGCATGGGTTTTTTTTGGAGAAGAGTTCAAAATAAGAGAACTTTGCTTCTGGAGAGAGCTGATATTGTGGATTGGCGAACTCGTTTCATTGTACAAATGAAACATTTCCGAGAGAATGGGAGAGAAATTTTTTACCTAGATGAATCATGGATCGACAGCAATCTTACTGTGAGAAAATGCTGGCAAAGGAAAGACGTTATTGGTGTCACTGATTGGGGAAGTACATCTAAAAGATTTATTGTTGCCAGTATAGGTTCCAAAAATGGATTCATTGAGGAGGCTCAATTAATATTTAAAGCCAAATCAACAACAGGGGATTATCATGGTCAGATGAACTCAGAAAATTTTGAAAGATGGTTTTGTACAAAAATACTTGACAATCTGCCTCCTGAATCAGTAATAGTGCTGGACAATGCATCGTATCACAGCAGACAGGTAGACAAAACCCCATGCAGATATGACACCAAAATAACCATGGTTCAATGGTTAGAAAATAAGGGCATTTCATGTGATATGTCCATGAGAAAAGAAGCACTATTTAAAAAAATTAAGGAAAATAAGCCTGCTCATAAGACATATGTTGTAGATGAAATTGCAGCAAAAAAAGGCCACACAGTAATTCGTCTGCCCCCATATCATTGTGATTTGAACCCCATAGAACTTGCATGGGCTAAAATCAAAAGATATGTCAGAGAGCAGAACATTTCAGGAGATATGTCGGCAGAAAATTTGCTTAAGCTAACTAAATCAGCTTTTGCACAAGTATCACCATCAGACTGGGAAGGTTATTGTAGACATGTGCAAAACCTTGAGGTGGAATATTGGACCAATGATGGCATTTTAGAAATGTCGATTGATGACATTATTATTAACACCTCCTCACGGTCCAGTGATGAGAGTGAAGATTTGCATTCATCAGAAAACTCTGATTCTGATTAATTTGACCATTACCCGATTACGACACCAAACCCGGACTTGACATTAAAAACCTCGATTATGACTAACTTGCTCTCAAAAGGTAGGGTGGTTGGGAGGGCAAGTGGGGAACTCGATGTGTAGACACCTCCACGTGGTGAGTTCTGGGTAATTTCGACAAAAATACTTGTCAAAATTAGCGAAGATCTACACTATCTGACTGCTTAAATACATTTTCATTCATCTAGTGTCCCTGCTGTTGCTTTCCCAGGGCGATGACCTCGCCGCACAAGATGCAGGTTTGACTTTCATTTCACAGACGTTGGCATTACTTAAAATACTCTAGTGGCCGACTTCGTAACTAATATCCCCACTCCTCCCAAAATCGTCAATCCATCGGTCAAGAAAAGTTGCGCGAATATTAACGTATGATTCACTCAATTTCCAAACTCGAGTTAAAATACCCATTTCCGGTATTAAAATCGATTCCATATGCTTGAATGCACATCTTAATAATTTCAGAAAGATTAACATACTAGTTAAAAGAACACGAAAGTTGACGCAAAAAATTATGATTGCTCGAAAGATGCATAGTCGTCTGGAGGAAAGATCTTTCGACCTTTTTATCTTTAGTAGGTATATATTGAGTTTTTTGTTAATGAAATAAAATAAGTTATTGTCTTATTTAAATTTCTCGCCTCCAAAATGCATACATGTCCGCAAGTAAAAAAGCAAACATTCTCACTTAATAATTAACAATATTATAGGTTATGTTAATTGATTGGAAAAGAACAATGACGAAGTAAAACGAATGCAATTACGAGAACAAGTGTATTTTCCGAAGTATGAACAATAGTATGTACATAATGTCCAAATACTATAGCTGCACATTTGTAGTCACTTCCACTGCTATTATTTCGAGTACAATTTGACACACTTTTCTCACGCATTTTCATGTTACTGACGAGACGTTGGCCTTCGCTATTCACTTAAATAATCTCGAGTCTGTGCCACGTATAATACTCGTAAATATGTACAAGGCATTCTTATGCCAAACTACAATTAACTAAAACTAAAAACAACTCTTGTGGAGACTTCGTTCCATATTTGCTAAGCTCTTAAGTTGACGCCATTTTCAATCTCCTTATTCACCAAGAGTAGGTGAGTAAGAAAATGTATTAAAATGACTGAGACCCATTATGATTCCATTATGAATATTATTGACCCTGAGATTCCATTATGAATATTATTGATTAATATTGAATAATATTATATAATTTGGTCGCTAATATTGATGGAAATTGTTCTATGTTTGCTTCTGAACAAATTTTTTGTTCAAAAAGGGTTCTATCATTCTTTGAATTAGTCATCAGTATTAATAAATATTATTAACGTATAATTTCATGTTAATATAATTCTTTAAAATAACTTTTAGCCCACTTTTCGATGATGTGAGATGGTCACCATGGCCCTGATGCCCCACATAACCTTATTTTCGCATAGCGGCAACCTCCTAAAGATCTGAGATGTGAAAAATTGCTTGTATGAGAAAAGCCGTCTTCCTGACATTTACAGTAGTGCAACAGTAAATTATGGGACATGAAGAGATGCTTATGAGAATAGAATTGAGAAGCACAAACACCCACGCCGAAAATCTTTTGAGTCTTCCAGATCATTCCAAACGAAGTTGCAGGGACAATTATGGCGATTTCTACAATATTCGGGTGGAAGTTATCATCGTAACCACCACTGCAAATTAACAGTTACACTTTTTATTTAAGTACTTACTTATTTGTTGTCGTGACAGCTGTGACAGCCCTTACCTACATCATCTCCCATGTGGTCTAGTGGCTAGGATACCTGGCTTTCACCCAGGAGGCCCGGGTTCGATTCCCGGCATGGGAAAGATTTTGAATCTTACAAAAAGTTATAAACGACACGATACGATAGGTATAGTAATGTTCTAAAAGGCATCATAACCTGCGTACTAATTTTGATTCAAAAATTTCCATTTCTTTCTTTCAAATTCCATTACTCAGAAGTCTTGTTTAACTTCAACTCATTTGTTTCCTGTTTTTAACGATCGGCGTACTGTCAAATCTTTAAAGGACGCCGGCAGTTATAAGTGTCTTTTCGTTCGCATTGAGTTGCATTAAGGCCTTATAACAGTACAGTATTACGAAAAATAATACATCTCATCGTTACTAGCATCTACAGTTATTATAAGCACCGGTTGGGCTTTTCGTCAAAGAGTTTGGGTTTGAATGTGTGTTGTGCTGGCAGATCACGCTGCTGGGCGCCGGGCGGCGCTACCTGGGCTCGGGCGACCTGGCAGGGCGCGTGTTCGTGACGTCGGGGCTGGGCGGCATGAGCGGCGCGCAGGCCAAGGCGGCCGTCATCGCTGGATGCATCGGCGTCGTCGCAGAGGTACGCCTCCCACCTCAACTTGTTGCTTCTGGTAAATAGGGGTGCGATATCGGCAACAAAACATCGATGCACAAAATTAAAAAGTCGATGTTAATAAAACATTGACTAAATTCATCGATGTTTGTACAACTGAACCTTTGAAGTTAAATTTAATCCTCCCACACGAACAATTGAAGTTCACGTAGGGGTAATTTAATTTTAAAATGGCTTCATTTATTAATTTTCATTGAAATTTGACCGACAAAATAAAGCCAAATCATCTGGACAATTAACAAAACCCATTATCTGATTCGATAATTCAAAATTAGTATAGGTTTCTTTATGTCAAAAACTCGTTTTGATTTTTATTTCACGCTGATTCACTGTTATTCAGTCGCTGTTGATCTGAAGAATATTCCGTTTAGATACTTATTACAGAAGTTTGTTATGATGAATAGAAACATCGAACAGACAACATGAATGTTAAAAAACTCGGTTTCCTAAAACCATCGATGTTTTGGAAACATCGACATTGTAGTCGAATCCACTTGTAAACAGTTAGAGACTATATTGTTTAGCAGAAATGTAAATAATTTTACGAAACTAATAGTTACATTATTTCAAAACTCCAAGATCACTAAAATAGAACTCTATGAAATGCCACAATGTATCAACAATTACGAATATGTATTTGGAAGTGACACAATTCAATAAAATAGAATGAAAATCTGAATATTGTGAATGCATAGGCGAACATCACTTTTCATTGCATTGAGGGGGTTGTTGTCAAGAAGACAACATTCTTCATGCAAGTATTTCGACATAATTGA
The DNA here is from genome assembly GCA_038098605.1 of Gryllus longicercus. Taxonomy (NCBI): domain Eukaryota; kingdom Metazoa; phylum Arthropoda; class Insecta; order Orthoptera; family Gryllidae; genus Gryllus; species Gryllus longicercus. The sequence goes on from JAZDUA010000021.1 coordinate 4,816,877, forward strand.
AATTAATTGTAATAGCACTGATATAAATTCGCAGCAGTGAATGATAGCTTCGCCACTTCACAAGGTATAAACATTTAGTATGCAATTTTAAACACCTAATTAAAATATATTCAAGGATGATCATGATTTTATCAAGTACAGAGCAGAAAGAGGATAGGAAATCTTATAATTTTCTATAGGGATGTATTTTTCAGTGACTCACACAAGTCATCACGAATTTCAGAAAATAAAGATAAATAAATTGCATTTTGGCACACTCCATTACATGAATATGTTACCGCTTATCCTTCTCGTGTTGTACTTTTGAGAACGACCTTCTCGCGTCTCTTTTATTCTCCATCTCTCCCGAGATCACGGTGATGTGAGCAAGTGACTCAATGATTATATGACGTGGGAATTGAAACATAAGAACGAAGTATTGAATTACAGATTACAACGCATTTACCATTTGAAGCCGTTGTAAAAGGATCTCCAAGTGCTTGCTTTTGAATACATTAGCATCATAAAAAATCATAAAATCCATTAATAATGTATAACTTAGTGATGCAGAAGTCGAGAGAATCCTTGATGAAAACACCTAGCGTGCCATTCAACAGGATATTGAAGAAATGTCGACTTTCATACATAAACATTCTGCAAAGCGAGTTAAATCAATTTTTCCTATTAATGCATACCAGAGATGCAATTCCAAAAAAGGATCCTGCGAAGAATATTGAGAGTCAAATAGTGTACCTCATAAAAAGTGATAAATGTATTCTTACACAGTACCCAGTCAGTGTTGAGATTCAGTGCTTAAAAAATTATAATCAAGAATGAGATGGAGGCTGGAAGAGGCTGTATCAGCCTAATCCGTAAAGGAAAATGATGATAATGAAAATAATAACTGACAGTATCTATGAAAATATAAGCGTCTAGTATACTCAGTACTGACACAGATTCAAGGTCAAATACTTTCTCTTTTTTTACTAATATCAGAAAGCTTTCGAAAATCCAGTGATTTGTTATTCCTTCAGTTAATCACTGATCATTCCAAACATCTTCGACAAAGTCGACAGAAATGTGATTATTTTTATTCACTTTATTGCACAAAACAGGTTTGCAAACTTTTAAGTACTCTCCTATAGTACTACTCCTACCCCTTCTACTTTAACAGTTGTGTAATTAAAATACTTCGGACTTCTCTTCTAATCACCATTAATAGTGAACGTAAACTTGATCGCTTTGAACAAGCCAGACCGCTCAGATTATGCCGAATCCCTATTTGTATGTAAAATTAAATTTTGTATCTGATATTCTGATCAATTCAATCGCATGGATCAAAGCCACTCGGATTGCCAATTGACATTAATAAAATGAATTTTAGAATTTTCGCTCACACACAGTACTGATAGGATCCGTGTGTGGAAAACACATTGCTTGCTCCTTCGTCGCTCATGAGGTAGAACCTTCTCCCAAAGCAGATAAAGTATCTCATTTTTGATTTGTATAATAAGTTAATATCTAGTTATCAGGGCTTTTTCTGAAGACAAGCTTTTTCACGACGTGACAACTCCATAGTTTTTACTTCTTAGCATTTACATTGATTTTGAAAATGTTCCACTGCAACAATACCCAGTTTTATATATGTAATGTTCTTTTCCTTGAAGAGGGTAATGTAGTCGACGTAGATTATCATAGTGTCTTACTGGCGCGATGAGAAATTTAGAAATGTTCCAACTATATAGCATATCATCTAACACTACAGCCTCACACGAACACACCTACACACAGACACACACAAGACGCAAAATTAATTGCTCATTGTGATATTTGAAGGAGAAAGCTAGGCCATTACTCATGTTATCTTTCTGAACAGCGAAGTCTGCTTTGTGCGCGTTCTTTCTCTGCTTGCTTTTAGCCACATCGACAAAGATACGTACAAGAAGATTAGAGGTCCGTGTCTAGGCACATATCCAGGTTTCTTTTATTGTGTCTTTTCTTTCGCAGTGAACACTTCTAACACATCTTTGGTTTTCTCTTTGCCGGTGTTCACCTTAATAATGCTCTTCTGTTTTATCTCCGATGCATTCTGTTCTCTTCAATGCACTCAGAATACCTTCATTGTTTTATTCTTTCTTATCTGTTCCCTACTTGAGCTGCACTCTTCATGTTTTTTCATAAAGATGTTAAATTGGTTACTCACCTCTAATTATAAATAAAAAATAATGTTTTATAATAAAGAAACTCATGATGCATCTTCGAAAAAACTAATAGATGAAAATCAACAAGCAATTATTTTGTTATCTTAAGGAGTACTTTCCCCCAAATTGTCTGCTTCCTCTCGCTTTGCATTTTGAAAATTTTATATTGGATTAGCTGAAATATATAAAGAACCATTTATATTTAATCCCTGGGGCATAATCAATTGTTCGAATTTGTTGCGAATTACAAGAATGTAATTTATAGCTAAGAATTTTATTTCCACTGCTATACTGTGCGTACGTCGAAAATGATGTACACATTTACTTCTCTAGGGATACTGGTTGGAAAAATCCCAAAAGTCAACATGTAGGTCAGCATCAGATTTCACTATTCTGTAGGAGAAGATAACCTCCGGTTATAAAACACGTATTTCTCTCACGGGCTTAATGACTATAACAGTTGACACATCCGAAAACACTAATCAATCAATCAACAAGCTTGGTGGTCATCTTACCACGACTTGACGGCCATTGGTCCAAAATGCCTTCAAATGTTCTCCCATAGCGCACATTTTACCGGAGAAAATTACCGACACCTACCGTTATAACAACACGCCCTACACGTCATCACGGTAGCAGTTGACACCCTAATCAATCGATCAATCAATGAACTTGGTAATCCCGCTCTAACTTTTTCACCTCGCCAAAATTACAACTAAATGCTATGAAATCAGTTTTAAAAATATCGATGGTTTTTAAACGATTTTTTAAAACATCTACGTTTTATTATCGATCCCTAATTTGACATACAAAAATGGGTACGATTTATTTAGTCGTGCTCTTGACGTACATCAAGTGTTGCAGGTTCATCCAATCGCTACAGTAACGACACTATGGGGAAGTTCAAGCTCCTGATTGGATGACCGTGAACAGCTGATTTACGACAAGTGCGCGACTAAATAAATCGTACTCTTCACGTGAATCAGCTGTTGCGGTTTCATTTAATCAGGAACTTATATGTCGCTACAGTGGGGACGTTCGAGCTCCCGATTGGATGAAACCGTGATCAGCTGTTTTACGTCAAGTGCGCGGTTGAACAAATCCTAGTGCAGGCGTGTCGATGGTGCGCAGGTGAGCCGCGCGGCGCTGCAGAAGCGGCTGCGCCAGGGCTGGCTGATGGAGGCGGAGGAGGACCTGGAGCGCGTGGTGGCGCGCATTCGCTCGGCGCGAGCGGAGCGCCACCCGCTCTCCCTGGGCTTCCTGGGCAACGTCGTCGCGCTGTGGGAGCGCCTCGCGCAGGAGCTCAGCCGCACAGGTACGCACTACACCGCAAACGGGCTTTGCACTGGGAGGCTGACTACGGTTCGAGTCTTGAGGGTGGCAGGATTTTCGACTCTGGGTTGTCAGCTAGGTCGAATTTAGGAGAACAATTATAGCGACCGGCTGCTCTGATCGGTAATTTTCCATGGTTTCTTCGATCAACACCAAACGAATGCTGGAGCAGTACCTAACAAAGGGGCCATGGACAACGTGTGATCTTTCCTTCTCCTTCCTTGTCATATCCTCATCCCTTCCATACACTCACCTACATTTTCATGCTCTACACAACTACACATACCAGGAGACCTTTCAGGACCTCCGAGCTTGTCTCGGTTGGGGCAATGCAACACTGCTAAGGTAAATCTAGTCGAGGAAAACGTAACTAAAAAAGTGATTATTTTACACACACACACACACACACACACACACACACACACACACACACACATATATATATATATATATATATATATATATATATATATAATAAAAATGAGTAACCCACTTCAAATCGAGATTACATTCGTACAATTCGTCCCGTTCATTTCTTATGCATGTTCATCCATAACGTTTGCAAATTAAACCAGATATACGTGAGTTTCCCTTCGTGTGCAATCCCCGTCGGTATAATGGCATTTCGACAATATTCTGCTAATGGTGTCCAAATAAACAAACACGTTTTTACTGTGAGGGATGAAATCAAGAGGAAATGATCCAGCTAGGTGTGAACGCGGGACATGGTCTCGCAACCGTCGCCATACTAAGTCCCGCGACAATGTTGCTAGGTGTGTTCTAGGCTTTAAACTGACCCAGAAGTTTGATTTTGAACCCGTCTCCCCCCTCTCTCCCGTTCCACTCTCTCCCTTCCTCCCTCTCCCTCTCCCTCTCTTTCCCTCTCTCTCCCTCTCTCCCGCTCTCTCTCCCCCTCTCTCTCTTAGTTAAATAAAACTATTACAACTTATCAAATGGATATTTAAATAATAGAAACAGTTTTGAATAATTTTCACATTAATTGTATTTTCAAATCAATAATAATAATAATAATAATAATAATAATAATAATAATAGCAACAATACACATTACAAATATAAATGTTCGCTTTTCAAGAACTGTCTCTGCCTCCATCGCCTTTGTCATTTGGGAGGGTGTGTTTTAAACTACCGCTGAACAATAGTTGATAAAGAGTGCGAAGTCTTGCCGAAAACGCTCATTTCCAGCTGTATTCAAAACTCAACTTGTAGATATACGTGTTAGACTACGGATCACGGAATTTAAGAAAATTTACACGGAATACACTTTTCCGATGGTACGTCACACACTTTTTAAAAAATTTATTTTGACGTTAAATAAATAACGTAATTATGTTCCAGAATGTGTAAATAAATCGAGCACATGGAAAGATGGATTTGAACGCAAAACACTATTATTTAGAGCAGTAGCCTCTATTGTTAAGCGCATAATGAATACGCAAAATCTGAATATAAAAGTGGAGAACGATAATGGAAACGCCAAAAAGAGTTAGAAACTTATTCTCGGTAATATTTCAACAATAAATATGAAATATGAGTACATTTACTCATGACTCTCACTTTCGTCTCCCATGTGGTCTAGTGGCTAGGATACCTGGCTTTCACCCAGGAGGCCCGGGTTCGATTCCCGGCATGGGAAAGTTTTTTTTGAACACTCATTTACGTCCTGTGTGCGTGGTAAGTAGTGTGCAAAAGGAATTAAATTTATCTCATTCATTCCGATTGAGGAAACCAACAATAACAATGCTATCGATATCTCTGCAGTCGTCCTATTCATATCCCTCTCATTTGCTGAGATGACACCCGAATATATTTCCAGTCTAATAATAATAGTAATAATAACAATGATAATAATAACAATAATAATATTAACAATAATAATAATAATAATAATAATAATAATAATAATAATAATAGTAGTAGCATGTAAAGTCCCTTTTACTCTGTTTTAGGCAACCTGACGCTACAAACTAATGTACAGGAGTAATTAAATGCACTCGAGTAAGAGAGACCCAAAAAAGACGACATATTTAACGAGCACAAACAGCTTGTGATTCTAAAGTTGGCGAGGTACAGTTATCAATTCAATGAATGTTGGTACATCTCCCCTTTACTAAGTCAACCTCGTTTTGCCTTGCCTTACGTTGTCTGTTAAAAAAGTCACTTCAATCGCCTTGCATTTTTTCCCGACAGTCATCAATTTTTCTGCTGAGACAGCTGAGTTATGTCTCTGTTTTGTTATTCACTGTTTCAGTCTCTTTATATTACTATACTAATATACTGTACGAAAAACATTATCTGAATGAAATGAATTGAAATTTCACAGAAATAATTTTTTGAAACTTAACGCAGAAATCATTGCTTGAGTTTTCAAAAAATAAAACAGCGTAGAGGGATGAGAAAACCCGAGAGTTGAAAACAACACTGAAGTACCGAAAGGAAATGAATCGACGCTCAAACTTTAAAGTAACGAGTAAGTACTATTGGCATAAGTTCACAGATGTCTGTCAGAGTCCGAATATATAAGTCACGTGATTGTCTGGGCCAACCTAATTTCTTCAACGAGGAGTCGGATGCTATTGACGTGTTTCACTAAGAAAACAACACATTTTGAGTTATTTTGTTCAAAGGAAGTAAAGAAAAGTTAAAACAAATACAACCAAGTAACTCACACTCAGGTCTTCCATACAATATTCCCTTAATATCTGTTATCCTCTTTCTGTGAGGCCTCTGAAGGCAGAAACTGGCATTTATAAACATCTAAACTTAATATATACTTCTTTTTGACAAAATGTCCAATACAAAGTAATACAAATTATATGAATTGACAACAGTCAATTTTCTGCTGTACTTAAACTGCAGTCACAAATAAATATCTCCCATGTGGTCTAGTGGCTAGGATACCTGGCTTTCACCCAGGAGGCCCGGGTTCGATTCCCGGCATGGGAAAGATTTTGAGTGTCTAAAAATTTCAATCACGGCAACATAAACGCACAGAAGTTGGAATCAAAAGTGCTCTCACATGTGGATCGAAAGTATAACAACTATCCAAATGTTACTTTAATGTAATACAAGTCGGAGTATTATTGAGCCATTACATCGCGGTCGCGTTTTTGAGTAAGGGGTTCTAAGATTGCTACTGTGACAATATTTGTAATTTAATAGCTTGAATTTTAGTTGTCTAAATGCATCGCGGTAGTGGAGGAAACACTATCTTTCCCATGCAGTGCTATTTGATTTATGGATTTGAATATTTCGATTGCACAAAAAGCGAATGTCTGAAGATATAATCACGCATAACGTGTTTCGTACTCTGTGCAGGCTCTGTTGTTGCTTCGTGACTCCGTGTAGTAGGTATGTTTTAATCCATACCAATATATACTGATGTATGGTCAATAATTCGCACAATAATCATCGATTTTCAACTTACGCGAGGTAAAGTTTGATGAAGTTTGATAAAAAATATTATTATTATTATTATTATTATTATTATTATTATTAAACAATGGTAGTTTAGCGGTAATGTTCTTATAGATTGTTGAAATTCGGAAATTTTAATTTGTCCAAACTTGTTAAAAAAATTACCGGAAAGCTCCTTCATCGAATTATTAATAATATGGTTACAATTCCTACCGTAATGGGATAAACGACAAACACAATGATTGTAATCTATTTAAATATTGTTGTTGTTCACGTCTTACAGACTAAATTTTGCACTTAACCTTGTGGTTTCCCGGGAAGGTATCCACTCACTTGAACAAGAACATGGCGAACAACAGGGATCCGTGAGAATTAAGGGGTCCTATGTAACCATGAAGACTGTAAGGAGAAGACTCTACTCCGGGGTTGCAGGCATGATAGGGGGATGTATGAAAATCGTCGGCAGCTAAACGGCTCAATTGAACTTCAGCGACAACATGCAATGAATGACGGAACTTACTTCGGCATTTTCGACAAAAACGGCACGCAAACACGTCTTTGACCAACGCCATCGGCCGAAAATGCCTGTAAGGTTCTCCCATACACTGCGTGATGTCGCAGAAGTTCAGGTGTGCCATTTACCTGTGGAGGCGTTTCATATCGAGTTGAATTTCCTCCTTTCAGTTTTCGTTGATATAACCCACGTGTACAAGTTAATGACGAGACTTCGCCGTTCGGTCTATCTGCGATTCGGATAAAAGAACCTTGAGTCCGCTCAAAGCATAATTTTCAGCGCAGTGTATATCAATATATTTTTTTCACGAACGGTTTGTTGGAAACCAACAGAAAACGAATACAAAACAGTTTATTTAATACAAATAATTTCAATCCAGGAGGCATATACTGAGAAATTACATCTAAAATACTAGCTGGCAATAATCAATTTGCAATTTCTTGGTGCGTTCACGACACAAAAACTACCAAACACATTTTATCTACGAAACACAATGTCCTCCATACTAGGAGTTTCTCTCTCACTCACAAAAAATGAGACATGTGCAGTTGTTGTGAAAGAAAAAGTGTTAGGTCTAACTCACGCAACTCATTGACGAGCTCAAACGCATGAATCAACCTTTCTTACTTTAGCACTAGATTCGGCACTGGAGGAAACGATCATCATTTACCCAGCTTCCTATCTGTGCAGTTTTCTAACGAAAACATTTTTCTATTACGACAGGACTCGAACCAGCCATCATCAGCACTGCGCGCAGACCTTCAGCCGCTTGAGCCATTAGGCGGCGCCTAGATTCACTTAGTAAAGTAAAAAGTGTATATGACGTATGGGGGTTTCTTGAGTTCCAGAATCTCTTCCCATCATTTTAACTAAAATAAATAGTTGAAAGAAGAGTAAAAGTTAAAGATAAATAAATAAAAATAAAATTTAAAAAAGCGCGAGATTAGCGGCATTTGAAAAGAGATTTTTTCCCGAGACATTTTCGTTCTCGTGTTATAAAAAACGTTTTTGCAACGGTAAATGAACTGCAATTTTATGCATTGCTAATAAAATAATAACTCCACTCCAACCAGTAAACCAGTAAGTAGTGTAGCTTCACTATGCGCACGTTTTGTTGAACTCTCTTTTTGCACGTAGTGGCTCTCAGTAAGAAACTATTGAAAAAACCGCACACATAACGATATTTTGTTGAAAAGTAATTTCGTCATAGATCTATATTTCTGGTAGCGGTAGAGGTTAGTAATTGGTAGGAAATTTAGTTGAACCAGATAGTATCTTTACAATTCAGTTCCTGAAGTTTTCCCTTCATCACTAAAGTTATACATCCGTAATGCGCCTGCACCCAGGGATATTTAATACCTCTGCCTCTGCAGTCACGAGTTCCGGGGCGTGTGATCGCCCGGGCGTGCGTGAGACAGCAGCTTCCTGTACAATCATGCAAGAACGATTGCAAGAGCGTTTCTAACGCCCTATTCAAACTGTGAAACCGAAATGTGCGTCCCAAAAACTACCAAATTCTACCGCAAAGTGTAGATCCAGTGGCAACATTTTTCATAGCAAACCGGTAGGTTTTAAATATTTCTTTGCTTATGCAAAAGTTCTAGCCAAAAAAAATAAATTTGACAGCGTATCCTTAAATCGTAAGAAATAACATGATAAAAAAAGTCCACATTGTTTCAGTTGCTCAAACTTTACGACACAATACGATACTTCCGTTACGATCGAAGATGACGTGCCTCTTTTCCAGCATTCGCTGATATAATGTATTCATGAAATGATGAAAGAGTTATGTACGTATTCTTGGTGCACGAAGAATGTAATGTGGAAATATATGTTTTAATCACGAAATGCAGGCTCGTTGTTCGTACAAAATATACCAAATACATTTCTCATGAGTGTGCTTTATTACTCGTCATTCGAGGCCGGAGTTGCAATTACAATGGTGGTGTGTGTGCAGGGGAGCGGCTGGTGGACCTGGGCTCGGACCAGACGTCGCTGCACGACCCCTATGGCGGGGGCTACTTCCCCGTGCAGCTCAGCTACGAGGACGGGCTACGCGCGCTGGCCGAGGACCCCAAGCGCTTCAAGGTAAACTTTCTTCTTCAGTACCCTAGCAAATGGGACACGGACCACTCGCGATCTTTCCTTCCTCTTCCTTGTTCTACCCTCACCACTTACATTTACACCTACATACACTACACAACCACATATGCCGGAGTTTAAAGTTTGTCTCGGCTGGGGCGGTGCCCCGCTGGTGAATGATAGCTGGATGGAGAAAACCCCAGCAAGCCGGTGTGTAGGTCGACGACGGATCTTGCCAACCGGACGGAGAACACTGCTTACTCACGTAACAAAACATGCACTACATTTACAGGGCTAATGACTATAGCAGATTACGCGCCTGGAAACACGAAATAATCAGTCGACTAATCAATCAATTTTCCACCCTGCTCTCACTGGTGTAGGTTGGTACACTGGCCTTCAAAAGCCGAGTTTGCGGATTGAAAATTGCTGACGTCTGTGGATATTGTGAATGACGGGCAAATCTTCAGCATTGGATGTCATGTTTGTGGAAAATAAAAGAATTGTTCTCGCGACAGGAAACGTACATCCTCCAGCATTTACCATACTAATCAAATCTGTATTAGCTACGCCCAGGAACGACACAAGGGTAAAATATATCTGATTGTCTCTCCTGGCCGGAAACCGATAGTCAAAATAATTTAGCAGTTGGGAAGGTGCGCGGTGACGAACTAGAAAACTCCGAACAATTCCGCACGACTCAGAGCCAATAGACACGTACCTTAAGTCTGTGAACTTAACAGCAAGAGCAATACATACACAATACTTCTTCCATGCGCACAAAAAATCATTATCACGCCAGAATTCATTACCACGATAATTATTTGTTTTTTGTACAGAAGTTCAGTAGTATATTCGTGACAAAATCATATAAAAATATTTAAAAAACACATTTAACGATAAATATGCGAAATCTGGGTAAGATCGTAGCTCGTGTTCGCGTAGTATGCAATTTCTGTGGTGTGGCAATTATTTTTAGATTTCATTTTACACTACATACATTACTTTACATATTTTTATAGTTTACATATTGTGAATGCTTATCTTTTAACTTTTAAGATTAATTTTTATTTCAATGACTATTTCAGTATTGAACGAGCAGTGTTGTAATAAATCCATATTATGGAAAATAAATTTATTTAATAATAATCTGTTCATGTTATAGCTTCAATATCCCTTATTTTTTCTATTAATATTGAATACCTGTCGTTATAATCGTATGCAAAACGCCCTTCGTCCCAACTTCTATTAGAATTGCCTTGTTGGTATAGCAATTTGAGTAAAAAAGTACACAAGAATGGTTTTTTATGTAAAAAAGCCAAACTTTGAATTTTAGGGATATTATCTTAAAACATTTGAAATGTAACAATTCATTTTAAACATTAGTTTAAATGTGAAGAGACGTACTTTTTCTTAGGATTATGCTTTCATTCGAATTATATTAGAACGTCGAATTCAAAGTATGCAATGCCCGGTTGAACTTTAATTACACAATGTTATTATGGAAACAAACCATGCCCATTTCGAAATAAATGCTTCAAAATTCGAATAAAAAAATATAAATTGAATTATACAATGGCAAATACAAATTATATAATGAGCAATATGAATTAATTACACGAATTATGCAACGTCAGATTCGAACTTTACAATGCTTAATTTGAATTGTACAATGCCCGATTCGAATCATCCTATAGCCAATTCAAATTGTATCGTGTTCAATTTGAATTCCACAATGCTCAATTCGAAGTATGCATTGCTCAATTCAATTTGCGCAATGTTCAATTTGAATTATACAATTATCACTTTGAATTACACTACTGTCAATCCGAATTACACAATGATCAATTCGAATTAAACAAACTCCGACTGGTTCAAATCAAATGAATAGTTCACTGTAAACTGAATTTATACATTATATGCTAATATTAATTTACTTGCGGTGATCGTGTCGGTAGGAGCTGGTGCACGAGTCGCTGCGCCGCCAGGCCGCCGCCGTGAACGCCCTGGCCGGCGCCGGGATGCGCTTCTGGGACTACGGCAACGCCTTCCTGCTGCAGGCGTCGCGCGCGGGGGCGGACGTGCTGGCCGAGGGCAGCCCGGCGGCGGCCGACGCCCAGCGCCCGCCCGAGTTCAGATACCCGTCCTACGTGCAGGACGTCATGGGGTAGGCAGGCTACATTACAGATCTGCCGCGTACACAGAGAAATAAAACATCTTCCAAGCTTGGGGTGGCAGATTCTCTGACGGTTCTACCCAATTGTCGGTCAATGGCCAGCCCCACAGCCCGCCTGAGTCCCACAGTCAAGTCAGCATGTTTTCGGAGAGGAGGGGTGGTAATAGAGAGACCCCCATCTCGAACATATGGTGGGGGACAGAGAGACTGCCGTCAGCAGGGAGACCACGCACAGGGAAGGAACAGGGGAAGATGCACGTTGAGAAGAAAGCTCACCCTTCAGGGTCGCTTGACTAAGATATTTAGTCTTATACCCGTTATGAATATCTTGAAATTTATACGTAACAAAAGAATACGTTACCAATCTGAAAAACAGAAATCAGAAGGCGAACACTTCCTATTTACATGGGTTCAATGGATGGTGTGGATTCAAGCCCCACATTTGTGATTGGTCACTATTCTTTTACAAATAATTTTTAAGACACCACCACTTAGCTCTATAGCCTGGTTGCAAAATACGGACCAACTTGTCCTGTAGTGTCGTGTTCTCGCTGGCCATCAGGCCACTCCTCTGGGCGTAAACATAGGGATTGGGAGCAAATCTGGCTACGAGATGCTGACCATCTCATCTCGCCCTGCAGCAACGTGTTCTCGCAGGAAATAAGGACTTTTTGGTCGGTGTGCATTTCAAGATGGCAGCCAATTAAGTGGCGAGACGTTAGTATTTATAGTTTGTCTTCCAGCAACGTGTTTTCACTGATCATCGAGCTGTTTTCTTAGGCTTGCATATCGAGGTTGGTGGTCAGACGCTGACTATTTAACTTTTCCTTATTGCATTATTGCGTCTCCTCACTGTGTTTCGGAGAGTTCGGCTGTGGGAACCGGTGACAAACTGACCCTCCTCTCCTTCTTTGCATACGCGTGTTCTCGCTGGGCTCCAGCCCATTCCGCAAAGTGTGCCCGTCGAGATGGCAGCCAATCATGGGTGATATCTTTAGTATTATGTTTTGCCATGCAGCAACGTGTCGGCAGCCAATCAGGAGGGGAGAAGCTGACCCTCATATCTTACCTTCGGCCAATACTCTCCCTGGGATTCGGACCGTTTCGCTGGATGTGTAAGTCGAGAAAACAGTAAATTAGTAGGCAAGATGCTTACTATTGTGTCTTGCCTTGCAGCAACGTGATACTGGGATATGGCCCGTTCCGCAAGATGTGCTCGTCGAGGTGGCAGCCAATCATGAGGAGTAATGCTGAGTATTGCACTGACTTGTTTTCTCGCAGAGCTCTGGACCATTTCATTGGGTTTAAACATCAATACTGGAAGTCAGGTGCTGACCACCATGTCTTGCAGCGTCTTTTTCTCATTGGGTTCCGGGGCGCTTCGCTAGGTGTACATGTGAGGGCTGGTGTACACGTGTACATGTGAAACACCGGGATGACAGATACTGGTTCTCATGTCTTGCCTTGCAGCTACGTCTTCTTACTGGGATTCGGGCCGCTCCGCTGGAAGTGCTCCTCGAGATGTCAGCCAAAGAGGAGGCGAGACGCTTTGCCTCGCAGCGATGCCGTGCCAGGGACGTGTTCCCGCTGGGATTCGGGCCACTTTACTGGATGTGCACGTCGAGGTGTGCGACAAACAGAAGGCGAGACGCTTTACCATCATGCCTCTTGCCTTGCAGCGACGTGTTCTCGCTGGGCTTCGGCCCGTTCCGCTGGGTGTGCACGTCGGGGCTGGCGGCCGACCTGGAGGCCACGGACCGGCTGGCGGAGCGCACCCTGCAGGCGATCGCCGACTCGGGGGAGCTGTCGGCGGACGCCAAGGCGCAGTACGCGGACAACCTGCGCTGGGTGCGCGAGGCGGGCGGCCACGCGCTGGTGGTGGGGTCGCAGGCGCGCATCCTCTACTCGGACCGGCGCGGCCGCCGCGCACTCGCGCTCGCCTTCAACGCGGCCGTCGCTGACGGAACGCTCAAGGTCAGTGGCGCCTCCCCCCAAATACAACTCCATCAAATGAAGGGAATTTAATGCCCATATTTCAGAATACTTCTCTTTGTTTCTCTCTCCACACACACACACACACACACACACACACACACACACACATATGTGTGTGTGTGTGTGTGTGTGTGTGTTTGTGTGTGTGTGTTTGGATGGGTGTAAGGGAATATGCATATGTCTGTCACTCATGGACGTATAAACTACTAGATCGGTTTTGTTGAAATTTTCATACTTTGTTCTTGATAGTATCGGGAGAATTTAAAGAGAAGTTGGAATTAAATTGTACACGTGGGGCGTTCTTGATGATGATTTATGCGCACATGATGGCTCAAGGGACCCAGAACAAAAGCTCTAGACAACCCCCGCATCGTCAAGTATTAAGCGTTTGTGGCCGGAATTATCTCGGAAATGTAACTCACTAAATTTCTGAAAGACAGTGTCATAATGAACGCAAGCCCAAACTCAAGGGAGAACGATTTAACCATAAGATATTTGACTACCATGTTCAAACAAGTGCACCCAATAAACTCATACTCGCGAGAAAGTCCGGTAATTATCAATCACAGTACCATCTGAAGTATAATACACTGCAATAGCAAAGTATTGCGCAGCAGTTTACCGTTGTCAGTTATCTTCTCCTAGCAATGGGTATTATTATAGAATACCCTAAAATAACAAGCTAAGTGCTTAGCGAGGTTGTGGAGACAACTTTGACAGATTCTCAGATCCACGGGATTGTGAATTTATGTAAATGTATGCATGGTGTGCAAGATATATTGGCAGTAATTAGTTCGAAGTGGTGAAGATGTTGTAACTGGTACTAGAAAAGATAAGTCTTGAAAATATTTTTTTGTATTATTGAGAAAGACCTTTATTTTCTCAAAGAACAAGTCATCAACGGGAAGTCGATGATATGTAACTGTGATGCTTGATTGAAACGTTACCAAGCATTTCATGTAAGTTCAATAAAACTTTAATTTAATAATTTAATTTTCATAATTGTACGTATTGATACCAGCCGAGTATTCTTACCTCCAGTGCGCGGTTCTGGCATTGATTATAGGTAAACACTAGAATTTTCCTATTAGTTCGGCATTGCGACTCTGGCAGGTAATCGAATTCACACAAACCAAAAACGGAGTAGGATTTCAAAATACGGTGAGCTGTAATTACAATTACGACAGCTAAATCTATAACGTAATTACGAGTATAATGTAACCTCGAACATCGCACTAATGCCCAACTGTTAAACATGTTCACGAGTATGAAATAAAATACTCGTTCCTGATAGATAGTCATTAACAAAACGTTTCTATGTATAATAAATTTATTATACTAAACTGCAAGCAAAAGAATGCGAGAGAAAGGGAGCCGAACGAGCAGAAATAATCTCAAAAAATAACGAAACTCATGGCATAAAATTATTCATACTTCGTAAATTCCAATGTTACATCTAAAGAGAAATATACGTACTATTACTACTGTTTTACTAAAAATATACGAATTTAAGAAACTTAATAAAAAAATTGTAGAATGTAATGATAATTTGGCTACTATTTTAAGCAT
Source organism: Gryllus longicercus (assembly GCA_038098605.1). Lineage (NCBI taxonomy): Eukaryota > Metazoa > Arthropoda > Insecta > Orthoptera > Gryllidae > Gryllus > Gryllus longicercus. The sequence goes on from JAZDUA010000021.1 coordinate 4,832,163, forward strand.
TACGTGTAATCGCTTGTTCAGAATATGGGTTTGAAAAATAAAAAAAATGCCATGTCAATATATTTGACAGAAATAAGGACTCAAAAATATCTTGAAGATAAATTTATAAAAAAAATCAAACAGAATTTAGGATTACTTCGTTATAAGCAGCGGGTAAAGCCACTTGAACAACATCATCACATTAAAATTTACGTAATCAATTAAGAGCTGAATAAGACGTGCATTTTCAAATTAATTACATTATTGAACGATTCATGACTCTCCAACTCGTTCACCAAGGCTTTAAACATATCCGCAAACATCCTCGAATCAGCCCGTTTAAATGCGACGGCTCGTTTGTGGCAGCATGATAATCTGAAGCGGTGTATGCATAAAATCACGATAATGCCTGAGTTGAATATTACACGAGAGCAATTTTTGTGCCATTTGCGTCGGCTGCCGGACGGCAACTGGACAGGCTCCCTTTCCCTTTCCACTCGCTACTGCTCATCGACGCGTGGACAACTGGCAGCAGAGCTCATCTCTGGAGTCATCTGGCGCAAGCATTGTATTACGCCTCTAATTGTTTCATGATTATTTTGTTCGGTGGCATCACTTTAGTGGGTGTAACCTTGAGTAGAACCTTTTGATATCACCGGGAGAGGTGGCTCAACTGATGTCACTACAGTGCCTCTGATCGGTAGGTCCAAGGTGAGAGTCCCGACGGTGGCAGGATACTAGCGACATAGCTAGGTATCTCCCACCAGCGGAGCACCGCCCCAGCAGGGACAAGCACTAATCTCCCGACCGGTCAAGCATATGTGGTAGTGTAGTGCATGTAAGTGTGTGTGTAAGCAAGGGGCCAGAATTGGACAAGGAAGGGGAAGGAAAGATCGCGCGCGATTCATCGATGATGAAACTAAGATGTATCATACATCTTCATGTATAATATCTAACTTGGATATAATACATATGATATATAGAATAACAGTCTAAATGGGTCCCCCAGCCCTGAAGAAGGAACAATAAAATTCCGAAATATTGGCAAACTACGAGTTTTTTAATGAAATTAGAAACAATCATTAACCATTCCTAGAATTAATAGTGTGGTCGTGAATTCAAGAGTTGTCTCATCTATTTTCTAACAATCCCCAAGAAAGAGCGAACCCTCGGTCGCCGGAAGAAGCCGGGATCCAGTGAAAAGCCAAGGGTACGGACACGCGGTCGACGCGATCTCAGACTGTCGGGTCGCCTGTCCCCTCTCGTGGGGGCGAGGGCTCGATCTGGCGCCCCTCCAAGCCCAAGGTCGAAGTTTATGGCCCCGCCCGCCCCCTCGTGGCGAACAAGAAGGTCGCAACCGCTGGCAACTCTTCATAAAATAATCATTAAGAGTGCAAGCCTTAATGAAAACAGGTTCCTCGACGACCGAGAGAGGAGCGCTCTTGGTTTGTTTGGATAGTCTATTTTTAGTTCAGTTACGCCAGCCCTCTTCCTTTTTGGGGGTTTAAAAGACGGTCGTGAAGAGGTCGGCTAAAGGCACATGAAAACACCAGGGTGCCGTGCGGGCGTCGAAAGGAAAGGTAGTAAGTAAAGCGCTAATACACAATTTTTTCCCTGCAGGGACCTGTGGTAATCAGCAGAGATCATCATGACGTAAGTGGAACTGACTCACCCTTCCGTGAGACGGCCGACATAAAAGACGGCTCTAAGTTCACAGCGGGTGAGTACATTTGCCTTTCAATTGTGCCTGGAGATCAAAATTGAATTGTGCGAGTGAAAATGAGTAGTCAATGTTGAATTATATTTTTAGAATATATACGTTTAAATAAAAAAAATAATGAGAGACATCCACCCGGTTTTCGTGGTACGATTCCGAGTTTGATTCCCAGTCGGAGCAAAATATATCTATAGCATTCCGTTACAATCGTATCAGTTACTAGAGTTCTCTGGCAAAAGAAAAGCGAGGCAGGCTTAGTATGGTACATACGGTGAAGGGATACTACATTGCTCGCCACAAATCTCCCTTATCCCTGGCGTGGATAACAAATAAATTCATGGCCCAGGCCTGGGGATGCCGCTAAAGTCGGATTAATATGATCCTAAGATGCCAAATAGAAACACATATTATCAGACACAAAAATAATTAATGTTTATGTAGTTCAGATAATTATTGTCGTCAGTAATTTCTTAATTTAGATCACTAGTGATTTTGGAAAATATTCACTCACGAAAATGACCGACATCAATTGTTTGATACAGTTTCCTAAAAATGATTGAATTGATACATTTGTGCTTTTTTGTATTGTTTAAACATCGCTGCATCTTTACTACAATGGAAATCATATTTTATTTTTTTCAAATATTAATGTTATATATGACTATGTTTAATATCAGTAAGTACCCATATTGAGAGAATTTACCAAACACAGGGGCAACCCACCCTTTAGATTTTTTTCTTCAGTGACGTTATTCGACTCGGCCAATTTCCTAGTCTGTAAAAATTCAACTATCGGACATGTACGTAGAACCTCCTGTTTTACGAAATAACGCGAAATATACTGTGGAAATCGTATGTATATTTTTTGTCCGTGTTGCAGATATGGCAGTGCAGAATGCTCTGGGGTTGGCTGCACGTGGAGTCACTTGGTTGGCACTTCACAACGGCGGCGGAGTCGGTTGGTAAGGCAACTTTCCTCTTGTATCTCGGGGGAGCAACGTTACAAACACAGCAAAAGTTCTGACTGTATTTTGCCCAGCGCCTCGGGGTGGCAGACTTTACAGAGACCTTCAGTGAACTTGAGAGCGGGACGAGCGGGACTTTAAGAGACGTTATCTCTCTCTATGGACTCATTCATCTGCGGAAAAGTTTTCAGCACCAACAAGCGGAAGCTTCCAGTTCTTGGAAGTAGTTCACAAACGTCAATACATTCAGTTCTCAAAATTGAATTTTTTCATGGAATCACATTAAATATTTGGTAAAAAGACTGCTGTATCGCGGACATTCTTTGACGAAATGAAACCAACACTACACAAAACTAAAGGGTACATATTTTTAATAAGACCCACAGCTACCTGGCAGATGTTGGGGGCACAATAGGAACACGATATAAAGATTGACCTGTTCCAGACATTTAAACGAGACCTCCACCATCTCTCTAAGTGCTGTGGTATCTCCCACCATCGTGGCAGCGCCCCAGTCGAGACAAGCAATAAGCTCTCGACCGGTCTCCCGGCATGTGTGGTAGTGTAGTGCATGTAAGGAAGTATGTGTGAGGGCTAAGGATAAGACAAGGAAAAGTAAGGAAACGTCGCGCGCTGCCTGTGGCCCATTTGTTAGGGTACTGCTCCGGACTTCACCTGGTGTTAATTGGGGAAACCACGGTAAAAGAAACAACTCATTAGAGTAGCCAGCCGATAGAATTCTCCTCCAGATAGCGGCTGATCTCGACCTAGCTGACAAGCTAGTGCACTGCAAAGATATCAACTGAAACCCTGAGCTACCATTACGAGTTCAAAGCTTCACAAGCAGTCTCAAAGATTAGAGGCTTCTATAGAATTTAAAGATTGACCCGCTCCAAAAAAATTCAAATGAGCCCTCCACCATCTCTATGACTATAGGTCTGCATGCTTCTCAAATAATTCCGAAGGTTAGGAGGACCTCCAGCACCTCCTGTGAAGTCGTAAGTGGTGAGGACCCACTTTAGAGATTGCTTGCATTCTAACATTCAAAATAGCCCTCCTCCACCTCTGTGATTTGGGGACTTCAAAAACGGTTGCCCCTTGTTAGAATCGGGGAGCCCCTTGTTCTCTGTCAGGGCATATGAGAATGGGATCTTAATATAAAAATTGATCCTCTCCGGAAACTTTCAAATGATCTCTCACCCTAATTCTAGATGTTTTGGAGCCTCACCAAGGGTTCCAAAATTTCAGGGAAGTGCCATACTTTTTCCAGTTGGTACCCCCTGTATTAACCAGCTCCATAAACATTCTCTTAGAGAAAATATGACCGCAGTCTCTTCAGCGGCTCTGATGGAGAAGTCCTAGGGTTTGAACCCCATCGGCGGCAGGTTTTCAATACTGACAAGATTGTTGGGTCAAATTGAGCCGCTGCCCGGAGGAGAATTCTAGCGGTCCGCTGATCTGATTGGTAGTTTCCCTGCTTTCTTCGATCAATATCAGGTGACAACTCGAATCGGATCATTACTCTAACACAGCCACGCAGCATGCACTGACGCATTGTCTGTGAACGCGACACATTCACAAGCACAACATTACCACACGTCGGGAGAATAGCTTGTTTGGACTGGGGCGTTGCCCTGCTGGATGAGATAAATGGGAAGGGAAATCTCCTGCTAGTAGACGTGTACCACCATCGAGCGGGAAAGGTATCGCGGCCACCATCCAGATAAAATATCCACTAAGCGGAACTATAGATCCCAGCCATTGACGTGCCCGGAAACACCAATCAATCAATCAATCAATCAATCAATCAATCAATCGATGAATTCATTCACAAACATTCAAACCAGTCCTCCTCCATTACTGGAGGCTCCACTAAGACCTCAACCCTTCACCCAGGAACCGTCCTGACGCAGCGTTCAGTCGCTATCTGGGGGAGCATATTAGCAGCCGGCTACTCTGAACGGTAGTTTCTCCGACCAATAACAAGCGAATGCTGGAGCTGTACCCTAACAAACGGACTAAGGATCGCGCGAGATCTTTCCTTCCTTTTGCTTGTCCTATATTCACCCCTTTCTTACACATTATCACTTATACTAACACATATACCGGCAGACTAGAAGGGGAGCTTAGAGTATGTCTCGTCGTGACCGCTGGTGGGAGATTCCTGCTTTGCAAAAACCCCGCTAGCCGACAGGTAGGTCCCCGTCAGGTCTCACCATCCAATGGAGGAAGATCACCGCCACCTCCCGAGGAGAGAAAATGACCTACACTTAGGGGACTAATGAGTTGACGCTACTAATCAGTCTACCGGGATACATGGCTCAGGGCATTAACTGATGTCACTGCAGTCCCTCTGACCGGGAGCTCCTATGTTCGAGTCCCGTCGGTGGAATGATTTTCGACACTGGATTATTAGCTAGGTCGAGTTTAGTCACTGTATGGAGAATTCCAGCGTCCAGCTGCTCTGATCGGTAGTTTTCCGTGGGTTTTCCGATCAATACCGAGGCAGTACCCAAACAAACGGGCCACGGATCGCGCAAGATCTCACCATTCTCTTCCTTGTCCTATCCTCACACACACACACACTCTTCCATACACTACACTACCACACATGCCGTCAGGAGCTAAGAGCTGGTCCCGGCTGGGGCGGTGCCCCGCTGTTGGCAGGTACCTGGTTGGGGAAAACCCTGATAGCCGATGTTAGGTCGGCCTGAATCTTCCCATACAGCGGACGAAACGCCATCTCCCGCGTAAAAAGAACATGCATTACACTTACGGGACTAATGACCGTGGTAGTTGCCGTACCCGGAATCACTAAACAATCCATCAATCAAAAAACTAATCAATCTGTCCGCAGGGGCGAGTCGGTGAACGGAGGCTTCGGGCTGGTGCTGGACGGCAGCGCGGCGGCGGCGCGGCGCGCGGCGCGCCTGCTGGCGTGGGACGTGGACAACGGCGTGGCGCGGCGCGCGTGGGCGGGCGCGCAGAAGGCGCAGGCGGCGGCGGCGGACGCCCTGCGCGCGGACCCGCACCTGCGCCTCACGCTGCCCCACGCGCCGCCCGCGCAGGCGCTGCTCGACAAGTGGAGCGCGGACGAGTAGCCTGCGCGCCGCGGTCTGGCCCAGCGCCTGTGCGACGTCGCCCACAAAATATACATGTCTCTACACGTCTATCTTCAAAAATACCACATCGATGTTCATATAACATCGCCACAAAATCATTGATGTTTTTAAAACTGCATTGGTGCCCATTAATGTTGACGTTAGAGTAATTTAGTTAAATGGTTTACTAATTTTTATTTGAGATTTTATTGAGCAAACGTTTCAAAACGTCTATGTTCAAAATTACAACATTGGTGTTAATATAACATCGCCTCAAAATCATTGATGTTTTAAAACATCGATACTTTTAAAACTTCATTGGAGCCCATTAATGTTCATGTTAGAATCATTCACTTAAATGATTAACCAATTGTTATTTGAGATTTTATTGATAAAACATGTTTCTAAACATCGAAGTTTAAAATTACAACATCGGGACCTCAAAATGATCAATGTTCGTAAACATTGCCATTTTTAAAACTGCACCATTAATGTTTACGTGTGAGTAATTTAGTTTCTATTACTAATTTTTGTTTGAGATTTTATTGAGAAAACATTTTTTTAAACATCGAAGTTCAAATTTACAAGATCGATGTTAATAAAACAAAAATCATCAATATTCTTTTAACATTGATGTTTTTAAAATTGCACTGGTTACATTAATGTTCACATTGGAGTAATTTAGTTTAAAGGTTTACTAATTTTTATTTGAAATTTTATTGATAAAATAGTGAAAAAAATATTAGAACATTTAAAACACTTTTAGTATCTGGTTGGATAATTAGAAAAAATATAGGCTTAATTTATCAAGAATGAAAACGTGATTTTGATTATTACCATTCTTGATCACATTGGACTGAAGAATGTCCAATTCACCAGAAAATAATTACAAGGATTTATTTTGATGGTACCTTTTTATTAAAATAACCAACCAGATAAAAACATTGTACACAAAACATCGATGTTAGAAACACATTGACTTCAAAAAATCTAACTTAAATCAGTCGATAATTTCATAAAAACAACGATATTTTCACAATATTTCTTTGACGCGTATTTAACATTTTGACTTCTATTTTCTTCCTTTGTACACAAGTCTGATGTTCTCTATTTCTTTCTTGAAATATTTCAAGATATTATTTAGCATGTATGATACCAACACAATATTTGTTTGTTTGTTGATAATCACACACACACACACACACACACACATTAAATTTAGAAGGGGTAAAGAATGTAACCAAAACTGTAATAATGAGAATAAACAAAATTGGACACATTGGATGGATTATTGCACTTCGATGCATATTTGCTATAAAGCGACCAAGCAACTTCGAAATTTGTCATGAATATATCATTGGCGGTTTTTACCAGTTAGTGTTTGGATCAACGTATCATGTTTTAAATGAGACTTAGACATTAAAATTCTAAAAACTCCTAGCTCGTTCGTTTAGGCTTTCGACAAATAGTGGGATCCGATGTCGCCCGTTGAGAGACGCTTTCGTGGATTGCCTTTTTTCTACTATTAATCATTTGTTAATAGCGCCAAACTCATTACATGCGCGATGAAATCAGTGTCGTGAAAGAAATTGTACAAAAAATTCTTAATTCTGGAAAAAACATATTTCACCCTACAACTTTCCTGAACCTGCACCTTTGCTGTTTCACTTGTAACGCCCGTGATAGCCACGTACTTCCTTTGTATATTTAACGTCAAATGTGTTACACTCGTAAAACCTATAAGTGACGTAGAGGAGAAGTACAATGGTTGCACGTTTTCTATAACCATGAAATTACTGCTCTCACCATGCTTCTCTCTCCTTCTTCCTTCACTCCCCCCCCTTTCTCTCTCTCTGTAGCTGCATTATGAATAAAGGGATCATCGACTAGAGAAGGCAACATTCATTTGATAATAACAAATATTCTCTCTGATGTAATAGATTTATTTGATCGGTGATCATCCTACACGCTGCATATTTCAATTGATGATACTGCTGGCGAAATAACTACTCTCATTCCCACCCTCCCACATTTTAGCAAAATGAGAAGCACACGAAACGAGCACTAATAGTGAAGTGAATCTTAATAAGGAAAACAAGGCGGCGCCTCAGCATTTACACAACGGAGCAAGGGAAACTGAAAAAGACGCTATTTACGTATAATACTTGTTTCAAGTACATTCAAACCAAATAGAACATACTAAAAACGTAGATGGATAACATGGTGCCCGAACACACATGAGCATATTGCACATCAGATGCATATTGTACATGTATCACGTAATATCATTAATGTTATTACTTAAAAGAATTGACACTTCTACACATATTTTTGCTTTAAATGTCCAATGAAAAGAAGAAATATAACCAGTTTGTTGTTCCAAATTGATTAACGGTATCCTTAATTCAATAAAGGCATTTGAAATATATAAAATAATGAATATTTCAAACAGTTTGAGGAACTTTCAGTAATTGAATTTCCGCTCCAGTATTCAGACGCATGCGCGTAAAGAGACATCTAGCGGCAATCTTGCGTACTAGTTGTTGCGCCTGTTTACGGACAGATAGCGCTCGGGTGGCATTTTGCAGCAGCAGACTCGTGAAGCATCTAGGCCATTACGCAGGCTGCGGTACCGCAACGAACATCTGAAGTCTATTTGGAGACAAATCACAGATTCATGACGGAGAAATACAAAAGTGGATATTTAAAAAAAATCGCGTTGTCTTTCTTCTACTGTACACAAATGAGAATATTTAGAATCATATCTCATGTATTCACGAAGATTAGAAAATCGCATTCTGAATATATATATATATATATATATATATATATATATATATATATATATATATATATATATCATACATATATATATATATATATATATATATATATATATATATATATATATTTCATACCCATATATTTGGTTAAATTTGGTTCATACCCATCCACATGCATGCATTGAAAATTGAAAATATCTCGAAATATGGTTAAGTAGAAATCTTAAACTCCTTTCTAAACGAAAATCTTTTAAACATAAACATATTTCTTTATCATAGGTAATACCACGAGTGCTTTGGAAATTGTCGAAAAATCCCCGACACGCGAAGCGAGAGGATATTGAAAATATCTGAAAGCGTATGTTAAAATCAGAGATTATATTGTAATACATACGCTGTTTATTGGTCATAGACATAACGATAGATATATAACTCGATATACGATATAAAAGCGATACACACTCTGAGATACACCGCCCTGATTGGGGCATTTTGTATGCATAGATAAACACTATTGGTTTTAATTTCACAAGTGGAATAGTGAAAATAAATGAATATGTACTTTATCGTAGCAGCACAAGAATATACGATGATCTTAAATATGTCTCTGTGTAGAGAGCAGTGGGAATGAATGCATTGAACAAATTGTGAATATGTTGTTAAACAGAGTGGAATGGTACGTGAATATAAGAGAGATGAAAAAAATCTTACCTGCCAAAGAAAACATCTCACAATATTTACGATTACAATTAAAAAAAATATTACTCATACGTTAGGCATGCCAAAATGCTTGCAGATTTAACTGCGTCATTAAATTAAATTAAAGTTTTAGTTAGTAAGAGAAATACCCCCACCGTCTAGCTGCTTAAGACGCAAGGCAGCGACTCAATTGTACATCGACAGGCAAATACATTCTCGCCTTCACAGGGTTACTGTGGAAGGGGAAGGCGAATAATGTCTTCATGGCGTCAAAAACGTGTGGCAACCCGGTATGATGAAAAACGCCCGTGAAGATTTGTTTAAGCATGCTCAGGCTTTAGGTTCGGAACAAGACGAGAAAGAATTCGTTTTTTATCATGTTTTATAACAAAATTTACTCGGAGACTTAAGCTCGTCGAAATTCACTTGCGGGAGTTGCCTGGCAATTTCGAATCGAGAACGCGCATCCTTTGTGAACGATTGTAGATAACGCAATCCGTTTAATTACTTTTTCCTGAGTACAGTAGAAAGGAATTGGTTCTACGATCGTGAAAGGAAATTCTTTAATTAAATCTGCTGAATCAGAAGAAATAGCAGCATCAAAAGAAAGAACGGTGTACATAATAATAATCTTATATTAAAGAAGAGCTGGGTTATTAAGAAAAATATACTATTTTGAAATCACATTTTCGAAATTAAATATACGTTCATTAATTAAACTATTTATTTTCCATTATCATGAGTCAACAACTAGGAAATATTCATTTACAATAAACATTGTAGGGATAAAAAAGTACGAACTTCAGCATTTAAACAAATAATAATAATATGGTTGGTTTTCTTATTCCATTGAAGACTGGATTGTAATTGTTTCTATTACGTTTATCATGTCCCTAAATCGAGTATTATATCGGAACGGAAGTGACCTGATCGGGAGAAGATCATAATTATTTCAAGACAGCCCTAAAAGACAGAGTTCCTCATTCATGGTTTCAATACGACCAATAACCGTTATGGCTTCATGGACGTTAGTTTATTTACAGTGAACAACCTCCTTCATCTTCTCATAAATGGGGATCTTCCTCCATTACCCTGTTCAGAATGGATCAATATTAGCCCTCATATTGTGTTTAAGCAACATCCGACGTGTACACAGAGGAACAATTAACTTCCGGACAAATTGTCGTAGGACAGAGACGCTCGTAGGTACATATTACACTGTATAGTAATGGTTAACATGGCGAGAACTGATGCATTAGGGGAAGAAAGCCTAGTTGATATTGCAATATTCTACATTATAATATGATCAAACACACTTTATTTTTAAATCTGTTTTCACTTTCCCTCTACTGCTTACGGAGTATAGAGAAAGTAGTGTAGCGCTGCAGGAAAAAAATCGCGAATTTTCGATAGAACTCTGATTACCGGGCCTGGAAACGAAAAAGTGGATAAATATTAGATATATTTGAACACATTAAAAAAAAAATGCAAATTGAAATCTCACATCCATTTTGCTGAAGGGAGTTTTTATAGAACAGGCTGAAATGATGTTAAGTTGTCATGTCATCAGGTATTACGCAAGCGTTACAACTATTGAGGGAAAGTACATACTGTTGTATCACCACTGGTTTATCCTCATCATACAAAACTTTTCACTTTCTTTCACTAGCTCATGTTTGGCAATAAACGAAACCACAAGCCATACTTCATACTGATTAGTAATTATTATACCATCAGGGGAAAATGACCCAAGCATAAATGCATATAACTCACTTATATGCAGTTTACCACTGTAAGTTCTTTGGGAAAAAATGATAATTTTTTGACTCGTCTGCATGAGTTAGAAAATTATAATTTTTATTCTGAAAAACCTCTACGATTTTTCCATTGCATCCCTTTTAACTGACTAGGAAACCACTAAAATATATAATTCTCTCTCTAAATTTCAATGACCCGCTCATCATTGTTGGAAATTGAAAATGTATTATTTTCTGTGACATAGAGTTTAATGAAGTTTTTATTCAGACTGGATAGTGGGCTTGATTAAAAGTACAATACTGTATTTATTCCTCTGTTTTTCGTATATTTGCTAATATATTCCTCACTCCTCACTTAACCTCGGGGAGTCGGTAAATGCACGTACCATGAACTTCATAGAACAGATGGTCTTCATTTTAATTCTTAGTACTGAAGTACGAGTGTTTTATAGTGAATTATTCTGATGAGAATTCATATTTAATTTTAGAGAGCTTAATAAATGTAAAAAAAATCATCGTAATAATACTTGGAAATAATTACATACATTAGCACGAATTATGTATACAAGTAACTTGCAAATTTGTTTACGAATACTTGAGAACTTTTTTTTTAATATGTCTGTTTCTCCAATCTCGCCTCTCAGGCTTGCGGCAAGCGGACGCTCTGAACAATTAAAGTAAAATGCCACTTCACTATCTCGTCCAGCACCCATTTTCACCAACGGCCTCTTTTTTCCAACCGCTCGCGACCATCGTCAAAATCAGGACCCGACAGAGCCCACCAGATCTCTAAGCCTGAAGACCAATACTCAGCGCCAAATAGGCTCGACTATCTCGCGGGCGCACCCTCGCCGCACTGCGCCGACGGCGTGGTAGTTAAGCTTTAATGCTAGTTATTTTTCCGCGCCCTTGAAAATAAGCCCGCGGAATCCGCATCGTTCTGCAGCGTGAGGCTCTCGAACGGCGAGGGGAGTGTGGGAATAAAGGCGAGGGGTGGAGTAGGGTACGGCGTGGGGCGGGAGAAAGAGGGAGTAGATATAGAGGGAGAGGTGGTGGGAGGCGAAAGGGAAAGACAGCGGTAAAGCTGAATGGGTTGGGGATGGGTCTAAAGCAAGGCGGCAGAAAGGACGAGGGCAAGAAGTGAAGCAGGTTAGATAGAAGCGGAAGGTGGAAAGGGAAAGTGGGGCGATCCCGAAATGATAGAGGAAGAAAAGCGAGAGAAAGAAAGAGCAGACAAATATAGGAAGAGATGGTAGGAAGCAGGAGGGGGAGGGAAAACTGTGTGAAGCTCATGGGCGGAGAAGAGATTTGGAGCAATGCATATGAACGGGTAAGGGAATAAAGAGAAGCAGGGTAGAGAGAGGCGAAAGGTGGGAAGGGAATATGGGATGAGATCGAAATGAAACAGAAGATGCGATTTGGTGACGTAGCAAGAACACTGACAACTAACGGCAACATGGAACCTCAACAAGTAAAACCAAGAAGGTTTCAGCTGAAGAAATGATAGTAAAAAATAGCAGATAAAGAATGCTTTTTGTCAAGTAAAAGGGGATAGAACATGTTGTACGTTCGTAGTATATGTTTTTTTGTTGACAAAAATTTCAATTTATTTAAATGTGTCCGTTCAAGAATATTACATTATCAAATTTATTATGTGAGTGTTTAGACCGCAAGGGTGACTAAATCACCTGTCAATTAGTGACGCTGACGTGATTCGAACTGAAATTTTCCGCGTCAGGCGGGATGTCAGGTCTGCATGACATGGCGGGGAAGAGAGAGCAGCAGCGGAAAGCGCAGTGGAATACTACAGATAGCAAGGTGTGAAGGTAAAGTAGGATAGAAGACAGGGGCATCAGTGATAGAGTGGGAAGGCCGGCGAGGGTAGCTGCGGTGGCGTGGGAAGGCGGGATGGGATCGTGGGAGCGGTAAAACGGGAAGTCAAGGGGGCTTGGTGGAGAGGGGAGGGGCTTGAGGGTGGGAAGGAGTGAGTGTGGGACAGCGCAAGTAATGGTGGCGGGAGGGACTGGATCGGAACGGGAGCGGGAAAGCTGGGTGGGACCGAAGGGACAGAACGTAGAAAGGGAGGGGCGGGAAAGTCCGAAGGGGCGGCAGGGAGGGAGGTAGTCCGGAGAATTGCGAAGACGTCGCGAGCGCGAGCAGCGTGGGCGGGTCCGAGGCAGGCGGGCAGAACGGAACACTAGGCAGGGGCAATAGCGAGGCAGCAGAAGGTGACGGCAAGGTACGTAAATATACGCAAGGGTGTAAGAAAGATCGGCATGAAGGAGCGCGAGTAGGAATGCATCGGTGGGTGGAACCGGGACGGGCACAAGGATTCCGGATCGGAGCGCCAAGGTACGTGAGCATAGGCGTGGAAGGCAGGGCTAGTGCGACATGGGATAAAGGTGAGTCGTAGCGCGGGAAAGAAGAGTATTGGTGGGTGGGGCGGGGGAAGAGATACGGTTCCCGCGGGCAAGGCGTGGTGATAGGATGAGTGAAGATGAGCGTGCAAGGCGTGGAGATGGGTGAGCCATAGTAGGTGGGCAAGACTGAGCGCAAGAAGGAAGAGCACTTGTTGGCGGGGCGGGGGAAGTGAGAGGGGTTCCCAGGCAAGACCTGGCGCAAGGATGGGCATTGCTAGGCGTGGACACGGCGGGGCGAGCATGGCATGGTGAATTGGCAAGACGGACCTTGAGCAAGCAAGGCTGGACGGGGCGGCGTAAGAGAGAGGCGAGGAAACAGGATGGCATGCAAGGCGTAGAGAGGGCAGGTCAAGCGTGGCAGGGAAGATGGGCAAGATGGAGCTAGAGCAAGTATGGCCGGGTGGAGCAGGCCAGGTACAAAGGAGGGGGCTGAGGCGTGGAGATGGCATGGGAGATGGACCAGACAAGAGCTTGAGGAAGCAAGGCCGGGTGAGGCAGGCCAGGAACCAAGGAAGGGGTTGGGGCGTGGAAATGGCATGGTAGATGGGCAAGATGGAGCTAGAACAAGCAAGTCCGGGTGGGTCATGAGCAAAGCAAGGGGTGGGGCGTGGGGATGGCAGGCTAGATAGGTATGACGGAACTTGAGCAAGTAAAGCCGGGCGGGGCAGGCCAGGAGCAAAGGAGGGGGCTGAGGCGGTGAGATGGCATGGTGGATGGGCAAGACGAAGCTTGAGCCAGCAAGGCTGGGCGGGGCGGCGTGGGGGTGGGGGTGGGGGCGGGGGCGTGGCGCCCCAAGCGCCGCCGCGGGCGCCGGTCCGTCGAGGGCCGCTCTATTGTGCCGCCATCTCGCGCTCCGCCGGCCGCGAAATTGGCGAGCGGAGCGGGCGCGCGGGAGGGCGGCGCGGCGCTGCAGCCGCGCTCTTCGCTGCCCGAGGCGCGGGAGGAGGAGGCGGGCTCGCGGGTCGGGGAGAGCGCTGCACGACGAACTTGTGAGAACCAAAGCGGGCGGTAAAGCAGTGGCAAATGTCCGAAGACGGCAGTGGAGGTAACTTTAATGCAAATGCCTCAAACAAAGGTTTCCGGGTGAAGAAGAAATACACTGGGCGCAACGTTGCTGCGAATGTGAGGAAGCTAAATGGAACTCTGGAATGCGGGAATTGTTCCCGGACCATTAGGCAATTGTTGTCGGTTAGTGCTCCTACCATGTGATTAGACGTCGCAACTCTTTACCCCATTTTAAAAATTGATGATACAATGGGTAAAGTCATGAGGAAGGTCAGAATTGAGTACCGGTGAAGGTCGTGGACATCTGTTGTAAATCGGTTTCCTCAGGCAGATAAGAATGAGCAGGCATGAACACGCGCAGTGCCTCCCTTCCTGGGCGTCTTGCTAGCGATTTTCCGATCGTCGAATATGCACAGAAGTTTCGCACAAGAAATCCCCGGGAGGTGGGCAGCTGGTACCATTTGCCCCAGGTCCCAACTTAATTAGGCCCCAAATTATTTTTTTCATTCGAAATATAAAAATATATTTACTTCTAATTCGAATTACAAACTTTTAGTTATTTCTGTTTATTACAGAGATGAAGGACCCTCGTTTTCTCTGGGCGCCCCTGATCCCACGCGACGTCTCAGAAAGCTATGTTGATTGAATGATTGATTGATAGTGATTCCGGACACGACGACAGCTATGGTCATTACTACCGCAACTGCAGTGCACGTTCATCGCGGGAGATAGCGGTGATGTTGCCAGCTCGCTGGCGGAATTTGGAGCCGATCTTCGACGACTTGCGGGGATTTTCCTCGACAACCAGCGGGGCACCGCTTCGTCCAGGACAAGTCCTAAGCTCCCGACAAGGGTCGATCGTGTAGTGCATTCGAAGGTGTGTGAGAGTAAGGGATGGGGAGAGGACAAGGAAGAGGAAGGAAAGATCTCGCGCGGTCCGTTTGTTAGAATACTGCTCCGGCATCCATCACATCAGTTGATACTCTGAGCCACCTTTGCGGTGTAGCCTTCTCCTTGTACCACGTGAGTCCAGCGGCCGCTTCCCCGAACGAGTACAAAGCGAGGCGGGAGGTACCGCGTGACGGGCTTCCGTTTTGCGGCGGATGACGGGTGGCGGGAACACGGCGGGGCGCGGGCGGCGGAGTGATGCGACGCGACGCGACGCAGAGCTGCGCAGCGCTTCTTCATAATCAGCGTAATTAATTAACCCTCTCGGCTGACGGGTGCGGATCGATGATCACGGGATGCGGCAGCGCCGCGGATGGGAGGGCGAGGGCACAGAGGGGCGGGTGAGCGACAGACAGCGACTAAAGGGCGCGCGCCGGCTGCGACGGGGGAGGAGTTGCGTGAAACGGGAAGGCGGTTGGTTGCTATTTTCTCCAGAGAGGGACATTCAAAGCTACAGGACGGGACGAATCGGAGAATTGATGAGCAAAACGAAGACTATCTTCGCGTACGCAATGCAATCAGAATGAATCCTAAGTAAGCTCTCTGAAAAGGAAGAGAATTTCCTTAATTTGGACATTTAAAAGGATGGAAATCGTAAATGAGATACCTAGAATGGATTGCAAATATCATGGGAAGGAAATCAATACTTCTTCAGCAGTATTCATCAAACTTTTTGGGAGAATGATGCCGGGCATTCCCCTCCCTATCAAATCGCATTCAGGAAGGGTGGGAGATTAGACTTTGCGAGCTACTTGGCACTGGATCCATACATGCCCGGGATCTGTGATTAATTGTCGTTTGCGGGCACCGCACAAACAATTGTCTTTAGTCTCATTAGTGTAGTGAATGTTTTATCCCGGGTGTTGATTCCTTTCCCCTCTGGACCGTGAATTCTGGCGAAGACCTACACTTGGGCTTGAGAGGATCCCCCCCCCCTATTTTCACCAGAGGCACCGCCCCATCCGGGGCAAGTAAGGGAGTAAGTTTCCGTGTGGTATCCCAACACGTATGGTAGAGTAATACATGCTAGGGATGCGACACCGATGTCGATGTTTTCGAAACACCTATGTTTTAAACATCGTTGTATTAATACCGATGTTTTATTTACATCCATGTTTTTTTCTTTTCCGATGTTTTGTTGAATGCAAAATTCCCATGATCATAATACTGTTAAAGTTAAAATATAAAATAATTACTGACAGTAACTCTGTTATTAATGTGTTGGAACCAAAGGTGAAGGAATGCTGGTTGCACTGCCTACAACGACCAATCTCTAGCCCGAGATGACCTCTATGCCATTGTATTTCCTCTTCATGTTCACTTTGCATACTGAGATATGACCAACAAGTACGCTATGGGCTATGCGCTTCTTATCATACCCATATTCGGCGAATTGATAAACAGAAACTCTGTCAAATTTTATTGCACACGAATTTAATGTTAGAGGATACTAATCAATTCCAAAAATATCGATATTTTTTCGTTGACGTTTTAATTTTGAACATCGATATTTTGTTATCGATATCGCAACACTAGTACATGCAAATGGAAGTGTGTGTGAGAGGAGAGAAGAGGGCAAGGAAGAGGTCGGAGAGTTCGCGCGGCCGTGGCCCGTTTGATGATGAACTGCTCCGGCTTTCGCCTGGTGTTGATCGACAAAACAACAGAAAAGTACCGATCAGAACAGCAGACAGAATTCTTTTCGAGTCAACGGATGAATTCGATTTAGCTAACGCCGGAAATCCGCCACGTCGGGAATCGAATCCTTGCTGATAGAGTCGCTGCAGAGACTGTGGCAATGCTGGCTCTGAGCTCAACACAGCCGGTGTGATAGTTTGATCTGTGTAGACTTGTGCGTATTGTGGTGTTCAATCCCTTGGAGCACCCAAGACGAGCAGGGGGGCATATCCCCATCCCCTCGCTCCTCCATTGCTTGCCTTTGGCGTGTCGTTGTAAGTCCTGTAGAGGAGTGGGCTCAAAACCGGACGACGCACACATTCTGAAGAATACAGCAAGCCACGGAATCTTTCCTGAGGAAAATCAGAAGCCGACGCGTGCCACAGAGGCTCGTGATTACCCGGTCGGGTAGCATGCTACGGATGAAACTCTCAGATTCTCGAAAGTGAAAAGAAGTGCGTTCAAATCCAATAAAAACATTGAAGATAAAGAAAAGAGAGGTAGGTGAGAGATTGGACGGGAGAAATTTTAAATATTATTGATTGACCAAGAAACTTGGTGTACTTTTTTAACAATGTTTTCTCGGCGGCAGAGAGGAACTACAAAAGTGTGAGAAATTGTGAGCATATGTCACGTGGGTAATTAGATCTGATGTCAAATATGTTTATTAGGATTTTACTGGATGGATGCCAGATAGTGGCAATTAATCCATTGATTTGCACTGAATGCACTACAAAATAAAATAAAAACCAAGAACTACACACATTCACAGATATACACAAACCCAACATAACTAATAATTAAATTATAATTTAAACAAGTATTTATATCTAACCAACCTACATAATCAGTGAATATAATCGTGTTCATTGCGCATCGGTATGGATGAATATTCATTGATATTTCCGAGTAAGTGAACTGCAATTATTATGATCATTAGTCCCATCGGTGTAATAAATGTTTTTAGCGTGGGGTTCCGGTGATTCCTTCCCCACTGGATGCTACAATACAGGCTTGTGGGGAATGTCCTTATACAGGTAACTTCCGCCAGCGAGGCACCGCCCTAGACAGGACAAGCCCTAAGCTCCTGACTGGTCTCCTCACAACGTGGTTGTGTAGTGCATGCAAGTGTGAGTGTGTAAGGGAAGATGATAGAACGAAACAGAGGAAAGAAAGACAGCGCGCCAACCATGGGTTACTGCTCCGGCATTCAGCGGTATTGATCTGAGAAACCACGGAGAACTACAGATAAGAGCAGCCGGTCGCTACTGAATTCGACCTATCTAGCTAATGTCGAAAATCTCCCGCCATCGGGAGTCGAACCTGAGGCTTGCCATTCAAAAGCTCTGCTCTACAATAACCACAGTTGGTGCCCTAAACATCTCGACCGGTGGTTGTAGAAGGACGGTTTGGTGGAATGCTTCAAGATTGAGCGAGCAGTGAGATCCAGACGGACGGGATGACAATTAGGTGGGCTCTTAGGAGCTTGAAGGCGCTAGGTAGATGACTGAAACCGATGAGTGGTTTATTAACAAGAACAAGCCTTGTGAAATACGATTAACGAGAAGAGAAAGGAACTGGAGTGTTTGAGAAGTATAGAAAGATAAGAATTTACTCCTACACACGCCGGATATGCTCTGGGAAGTTCATATGGTTTTTGACGAAAGAAATTTCTTTGCGCAAAATAAAGGATTGATAGTTGTTACTAGAGAGCATGCGCCTAGTAGTGGACAGCTGATGTGAGATCAGCTGGATTTGTCAATCAGAAGTACGTATGAGTACGACTATTAGAAAGGAATTTCCAGGACTGAAAAATAAATCATGACAATTGGATAAGTCGCAATCAAAAAAGTGAGCCATACTCTGCCAATACAAGTTATTTGTAACTATATATATATATATATATATATATATATATATATATATATATATATATATATCATTGATTGGTAAATCTAAGAGATTAAAAACAGAAAAGTGTATTTTGATACTAATATCACCAAACAATGAACAGTCATTCTTTGATTCTAAGGAAACAGCACAGTTTGAGAGAGATAGTCACAACTAGTTTCAAAGCCCCTGCTTACAGGGAGTCGAAAGTCAGCCACATTATTGACATCCGATTCCTTAGTAGTTGATCTTCCTAGTACATTTCGAGTGAATTTAATGAAATACGAGATCAATAATCGTTCTACACACAAAAAGCTGTTGTTTAATTAGTTTTGCGATAATTAACATTGACTGAGGGGGTTAAAGGTCCTCGGTGGCTTGTTGGCTAGCCTGCTCGCTTTCCACTGCGCAATCCCGGCGCAATTCCCACTACGTTTAAGAAGATCAGTATATACTGTGGAGTGATGCCTTTGTGCTGACAACATGAATATGGCGAGAGGCTGGGTCATCGCTGATCGGTGAAGGCCCTTATTCGACCGTCGAGTCAAAGGACAGAACAGGAGGGAGTAATACTATACAAGGAATAGAATATGAATAATAGTCCATTAAATATTCTTCAATCGAGTTAAGAATGAACGAATTTCATAAATGAAAGTGATTTTTACTACTCGATTATTTCTAACATATATTCATGTAAAAACTAGCAGATCACCAAGAGAAAATAGGGAAAAAAGCTTTCAAAATTTAAAAAAGTGATTTATGGAATGAACAGAATAAATTTAAGGAATTTTATTGTTTATAATTCGGAGGAAGAACATCTATTGTCCGTAATGACTTTTGTTCGTATCCGTATATTGTTCTTATGCGTATTTATTGTCCACAGTATCTCGGACAATCGTTTGAAATAATTTTTATAGAATAATATTCTACTTCGATTATAGGGGTTGCTAACTGTTAAACCAATGCCCAGTAGCAGACTTCAGGCCAATATTTAAGGAAAGCGACACTCTAATAGGCCTACAGAATCCAGGAACTTCATAAAATCAACTGGAGAAAATAGTATAGTAGACTTACTTCCGGCAATTACATGCAGGCAAGAACAAGTAGCAATTACACGTAATATTGTACAACACTGAACTGACACTGTGAGGTTGGTGAGCAGATAAAAGGAAAAAAAAAAACAACAGTTGTTTTCAAGTTCACGAAGATCTTTATTTTCACATATGCACAGAATTCATTATTAAAATGAATAACTTCTCATTAATGCATACCTGATGAATGCTTGAATAATGGAAATATTCTCAACGAACTCCTGTCGCTTTGCGATATTGTGCGAACTGCTCCAAGTACTGATTTACAGTATCAATTGGCTGATACAGTTCATTCATGCGATTCTGTAACAAGAAAAGTCAAAATCAGTAAATTAGTTTGCGAATTAAAAATTCCCAAACAAGATTTAAAATTGTACAAAAACGATCAAGAAACACAACCAAAAACCCTTTAGGACGCGAGAAAAGATACAACAAAACACATCAAAATGCAGAACTGACAGGTACCTAAGATCTGAAATTAAACTTCCTGAGAAAATAAACAAAAACCTTCTGGTAGAAGAATTAGTTTCAGTACTATGCTAGTTTAAAGTGTCAAACCCTGCATCCAATTTGACAGATGTAGGTACATAAATCAATACATATACAAAAAGTATTCTGTAAATCTGTTAATTAATATGTTAAATGAAATATAAACCTTCAAAATCTATTTCAACACTATACAATAATGCGATTTTGTTTTAAAATGTTATACGTTCGTATCCTGTTAGGTATATTTTGTTCTGTATTACTTGGTTTAGACATTGTTTTCATAACTAATGTAAATGATATGTAATGTCTTTCTATGTAATCGCTATGACAATAGATGTCGATGCGAAGAGAAACCAAAATTTTAAAAAAATAATAAAAAGGGGATAAATAAACGCCACAACTGAATGGTCTGTTTATTCACAAATCAACCGAGCATTACTTGAAAATAATACTACGATGTTAAAGCTTTTGAAGCGTTCCTCTAGCATAACACACAAAATAAAACCTTCCGATACATTTTTAGGGGTTCGGCTCTTCTAGGTACCCCTTCCCCCTTAATGGTAAAGGGGGTCAATGGCTCTAAGAGGTTCGTTGCAAAAAATTCAATATTTCGGATATGAGGGGAAGAGGAAACTTGAATTTTAACAGGGGGGTTCTCACATCGGTACGGAAGTTATTTCTAATGACTCAATTTTGCAACCTCAGACATCAAATACACAGTATCATCACATCATTCGTCAACAACAATTTTCATCGTTGTTCAGTTGAATGTTTACCATTTTCACAAAGGCATACCTGAAAATTAATAACTGAAGTAGCTAAGTTATAATTACAGATTTTCATTAAAATATGCTGTCAAGCTGGATAATACCAGCAAATGATATAAATTTACATAAAATCACGAATATCAAGTTTCATATGAACAATAAGCTTATTCGATACTCCACACGAAAACGAATTGCGCAACAGATTATGTGGGATTATTTAAAGCGAAAATGCTAGTATTCGCGCACTCAGCAGAAATCGCTATCCCCGGCGCTTACAGTTCAGAAAATCCATCTTCATTGGAAGCAATGATACTTCGTATTTAATTTTTTCAGTTCGAAAAGTCTATTTTAACAAAAGAACACCTTTTTATTGGAGTTTAATAGCATTGTTGAAGTTTAATATCATAATATTGACATTAATATCATTTTCAAGAAGTAAACCCATTTTTGATAATAATGGATACATGGGAAGTTCCTTAAACGTTGATGTATTATATCTGTTGTTAACTTTACTTCTCAAAGAATATATATCGTTCAGCGTTGGAAAAGATATCAGTGGAAATTATTATCGACCTTGTATGATAACTACGTTAAAACGCACTGTTTTATTGTGCATTTATGTCACAGAAAACATCGCAAATTATACACACGTATAAATTAGATGTTTCCGGGTTTTTAGGCCGTGGTCCACAGTCTACATTGTAAATACACACGTAGTTCGCAAGACCGCCAAGGGACTTCACCAGACTCCCGACATGCTGCCGAAGTTAAGAAGAACTGTTAAGAAGGCTGTTCCAACTTCGGCCTGTAGTAGGCAGGTAACCGCAAGCCCTCGTGGTCACTAGTGATGCGACACCGATAATAAAACATCGTATTTAATATAAAGATATTAGTACAAAAATCTTCTACATCAATGAAGCATCCATAATCATCACCGCTGATAACACGAAGACAGCAAGCGCCTGAGCCCTTACGCCAGCGGTAACTAGCGGTTTCGCAAGTGTTTACTGGTATGAAGTAATTCTGACATCTTCAGATCGTAAACGGTCAAGTTTTTTAAACGCTTCTAGGTGGGAACAAATATACAAGAAATGTCAAACACATTAAAAATCGTATAACAATGGGGGGAGGCTGGCAAATGACGGATCCTGTATGTTTTTCCTGTACATTTTTTTAGGCAAGGAGTTACCGTTTCATCTTTAAGACCAAACTCTCAGTGATAATTCGTCCTTCAACGCTAATAGAATATTTAGAAACCGTTACCATGCGTAATTGCTGCGTGAAAACTCCGATGTACACTTACAACTAGGCCAGACAATAAACTTGTGGCATCATTATTTTTGTATCTGTCGATTAGGGAACAGTTGCGCTATCGCAGCAACACAGTGAATGTAGAGCTAGTCCTTCAAAAAAGGACATTGCCTTTTTTGTCCCCCGAGGAAGAACCGCAGGTACAGAAACTTTTCCAAATACACATGCCAAAGTTGGTTTGAAAAAATACTTTCTATTAAAAAATTTGCATTTCAGGAACATATAAACACTCCAAAAAATTGTAAATTGTTTATTATTTACAAAAGAAATGAATATATTTGTTCAGAAAGAAAAATAAAGGGCATACACGGGTAAAAAACTTTTAATATCGATTGTGAAAATACGCCATCGCCTTTTTTCGATTTTCAAACACCAAAATACTCCTAGATACTTGTACTACAAAATTTTATCCTTGGTTACTAAAAGGGTTCAGAACTACGATCAATTTTATTCCAAAATTTGTGAAGAAAAGTTGTTTTTATCTAACAAAATTATTTTTTATACGCAAAACGTAAAGTCCATTACAACCTTTTTATCTAATTTGTGAAATTTTAGCTTCTACCTGAAAATAACTTGCCGAAAAAATATATATCTTCAATTTTGTAATGGTAGGAGGATATAGGAATAGAGATATAGGAATAGCTGGGAAAATTTCAACTATTGAAATTTTTAGAAATTTACAGCTAACGTTGCAAAACGTTGTAAAGGACCTTTAGTTTTGCCAATAAAAACTAATTTTGTTTGATAAAAAGAACTTTTCAAAACAAATTTTGGAATAAAATTGCTCGTAGTTCTGGATCTTTTCAATAACCACCACTTAAGCTTTGGAGGCATTAAGTACAAGTACGAGTATCTAGAAGTATTTTGGTTTTTGAAAATCGAAGAAAGACGATGACTTATTTTCACAATCGATTTTTAAAGATTTTTACCCATTTAAAGCTTTAGTGACCTTACAAATTTGTTGTGTTTTTTTGTTGCTTGGTATCAGTAGATTTAAAAATATAAGACGAGACTCTACGTACTCAGTCTTAGCTTGGAATATTCTAATGCAACAACACCGGAAAATTTATTAAAATCATTAAAAAATGAAAGTATATTTAGAGAAAAAAAATTGACGTTGCTAAAAAGTCGTTTTTTTCTTGTTTTTATATCATGCTGAATCCGAAAATATAATTATTTTCATGATTTCCGACCGTTCGATATTTTGTTGGCCGTTTTGACAAAGAATGCCCCATGTTTCTGGAATGGAAATTTTTGCATAGAAAGTATTTTTTCAAACCAGCTTTAGAGCGCTTATGGCGGCTCAGACATTCGGAATATACAAGGAGTTTATTACACAAAATATGCTTAAAATTGTCTTAAGAGCTTATTTTCGAAGTTTCGACTTTTCCTCCCTGAACATCCTGTATTGCAATTTATTCTGCGGTCTACCGTTGACCCTGATTGGTGTTCTCCGAGTACCGGAATGGCACTGGTATGCGACTGTTAATTGGCCTTCTTCGCGTCCGCGCAGCCCGCTAAAACCATATATCATTGCCTCTCCAAACACTATCTCGCAATGAGACTGGAATTGTGTATCTGCTCGCCGGCCGATCGTTCGCCACCATGGCTATTCGGCCGCGTGCGAGCGCGGGTGCGGGTGCATTCCATCGCTGTGCAGGCACCCGAGGCATCCGCGGGCAGCGCCATATCCAGCCGAATCGGGCGCGAGGTCGGTCCTCTACGCGTGCCATGCGGAACACGTCACGGCTCGGGCACGGCGCGAACTCGAGCCGCAAGCGTTGTGGATGTGGCGGGACGGAATGGGGAGGGGCGGGGCGGGGCGGAGCGGGGAACGTGGCGCGGGGGGGGGGGGGGCAAAGCGGGCACTATGGGGGGGGGGGCAAACTGTACACTATTTAATATTCGTTATATCCAAAAGTTCGTTTTACTAACATCTAACATTCATACGAAACATTTAACATGAACATTTCAAGAGCTTCCGAGGGACAAAACAATTGAAAAACCGAGGAATATAGGCAGAAGAAGGAAGAGAGCAGGAAAAAATGAAAAATCATTGGAAAGCTAGAGAAACCGAAGACAGTGGTAGTAAAGCTGCGTACACACGATGTGTCTTTTCGGTGAATTTCGCGGATGTGTCTAACGCGTGAAATAGTGCAGATCTCGCATGCGTTTAGATTTAGGTTTATTTACTAAAAAAAAGAGTAAAAACTGTATGTGATGTATGGGAAAGAAGATCAGGTTTCGGTATTGCGTCTTTTCTCCGAATCTAAGGATGCAAGCAATTGCGCATGGCTTCCGCATGAGACAGGAATCTCGTCTTGACCGTGCGTTGTCTCCAAAGAGCAGATATTGTTCACCGTTATTGAAGACTACCAGAGAGTGATGTTAGGTTTCTCGATGAGAATCATATTGAATGATGTTGTTGCTTTAGCACAAAATATAAAATAGTTATTACACTTCAAAGACAAATGTTCTCTCTTCAGGACGAGTTTCTTCAAAATTTTCTCTCTTACAAATGGTTTTCTCCTGCTGTTTTTTCGTCTGATAGACAGTATATGCAGTACAAATCCTAAGCATGTCGTCAGATCCATTGAATGACAAGGAAGAACGACGAGTCTTTCAATCTTGTTTTCGATTCATCATATATCTCACAATTTTATTCAACATTTTAACTATGGGTAATGTCCACATGTTGGTAAGCGACGCTTGCCAAATGACAAGGTGACCAAATTTGACGACGCTGTACCGTATTTTAATTCCGATTAAATACAAAATTAAAATAAAAGTTTCAAACCTTGTGTGTGCGATGCAAAATTTGAAAATACTTTCGATGTTTGCATTTAAAAAAGTACAGAATGAGAAAAACAAACAAGAATGCACAACCATAATATGTGGGTATGTTTTATTTGACGTACATTATTCATTTGCTTCATCATGGAAGGAAAATAACTCAAATAATGGAAAAAGTGACGAAATAAACCAAATATCATAAAAAATAAAAATATTAGAAATCGTTAAAAAATTAGGCATAAAAACCATTAAAAATTATTTTTAACAAAAATAAGCGTACAACGTTCAATTATGTATTCCTTGATTCCCTTTTTAAAGTTAGTTTTTATTGTTTGAAATGGATTCATCATGTTTATCTTTAACAAATAATAACAACAAAACTATTCATGATGTCTTTGTTAAAGACGAGGTTCAGTTCATAAGGCCTCGTCTTCCGTCTGACCACACAAGTATCTTACACTGCTGAATTCTCACTCAGAATGGGTGGGGCAAATGGGGCATAGCAAGAACTCGAAGAAGCTAATGGAAATGGAAGTGTTTTTGAATGATTTTCAAAGATTTTAGATCAGACTATTACTCTACAAATGAGCAACTGACAGTCATTTGTAGTAAAAGTAAGAATGAAACTCTTTATTTTTTCAATAAAACCGAAACGTTATCCCGGAAAAGAAGCCGAAACGTTCCCGTAAATAATCAACCTATTTTATTAAAATTGATTAGACTACCTATTTTATTAATATTTAAGACGCAAATTAGATATCTTTAGAAGATAATTATCTGTAGTCACTGCCAAATTTCTCGTACTAGTGCACTAGTAAAAGTATGCAGTAATCCGACGAAAGTTGGGTTACGTAACTCAAACGCATTTTAAAAAGAACTTACAGACTGCAAATAAAAGCAGAAGAGAAAATTTACTACATTTAGTTTTTGAAAATTACAATACTTACGGAAGAAGTGCCGGCAAACAATTCATGAAGTTAAGATAAAACTCTAGCTAAAGTGCACATCAGTTTTAGAAATGAAATTCATTCCCTAAATCACAATGAAACTTTTACAACGTTCCTTTGCGAAATATTTTTTATTCTCGTCACGTAATTCTCTTTCTCTTGATACACTGACATGGCAATTTAATAGCATTGCAACTTTTGGAATACTGCTAAAGGGTTTTAATCCAGAAAACTCGACTATTTTTTCAGTTTTTAATTTAGAACTCGGTTTCGAAGTTCGCTTGAAAACCTCATCATACCATGAACTATATAACCACCTAACTTTTGTAATTATCACAGTTATTTGATAATTAAAAGTAAATGCTGTAGGATTTACAACGACGCTTTCCAGTATTTCGTACTGCCTCGTTTTAGTACATTTGCCGCATGTAATGTGGATTTCTTTTACGTAAATTCGAATATCAGATATTTCTTGAAAATTAGTTGTCTTTTAGTAAACTGCAGAGCGTCGGTACGCTTCAGCTACGATTATTAATCAGTACATCTGAATGGGACAGGCAATGAAGATCACTCGCTAATGCTGAAAATATAGTTTACGTCATCATAGACAAAATATGAATATGCTTGCGGAAAATATTCAGCAGAAATACCGATACAAAGTAGTAAAAAATTAGAATTTATATTATAATTATATAACTTTTATAATACTAATGATGTGTATTTCGTCACATCTTTAATACCACGTATTATACACAATGAATTAAATTACAAAGTACTCGAAAGGTTGTCGTCACCTGGAAATGCCATTACATGCGCTACTGCGAATCAGAATCTTCGGCACTGGTGCAGTGTTGCCGCCTCAAATTACAAAAAAAAAAAAAAAAAAAAAAAAAAAAAAAAAAAAAAAAAAAAAAAAACGGATAGCTTTACTCGAATGAGGCAGTTAATAAGTTGAAGGTCATTACAAGTGTTGAGAGTGAAGTTTATTGTAATAAAATTCGTAGCGTGAGCGAGAATTGTGAGTAGTGTGTGATGTTAGTTTCCTTGATAATGTTAATCACATTTCTTGTCACGGTAGCTATATCATAGCTTGATACATCGCGAATAATGCTGCAATGCTGTTCCTCTCTGTTGTCTACGGGGAATATTCGAATTCGCCGCGCGCCTAGATCTCATATTTAAAAATATAGAACGTACTAGGCAAGGTCATCGACCCATTGAAATTATAAATTTCTTCGTACCGCGCAAATAGCTGGGCGGAGTAAATGTACTATCCTCAGCCCTTTCACACACACACACACACACACACACACACACACACACACACACACACTTACATGCACTACACTATCACATATGACGGAAGACCAATAGGGAACCTAGTGTGGTCCAGGATGGAGCTCCCCCGTTTGTGGGGGATACCTGGCAAGGAAAACCCGGTATTCTTATAACTATCCAACATATTTTAATCGATTGTTCTGGGTATTTAGACTCAAGAAATGCATATTCTCTCACAAATTGTCTCCCCAAATGACTCGTTGGAACATCTCAAATATTAATGCACTGTAAAGAATCGTATATATAGTCGCTAATGTCCTTGAAGTTCATGCGACCAAAAAAATAAAGGTTATTAAAAAAACGGCTAGCTAATATGTAGGTTGGCGCCAGAACTCACCATCCAGCGGTGGAATATCACCGTGAACTCACGAGGGGGAAACATGCACTACACTTACGGGAGTAACGACCTTAGCTGTTGACGCGCCCGCGAACACGAAATAATCAATCAATCAATCAATCGATTGCTACCTCTCCGGGGCCCGCATCCGCCCAGCGGCACGTGCTGCGCGTTGCCCCGGGCCGCCACCAGAGTGCAGCCTTGTGTCGGCAGACGCCGCCAATTTCCCGTAATTGACAAGTTCGGGAGAAAAAAATCAATACGCCCGCGGGTGACGAGACTTCGGCATCATTAGGCGCAGTAATAGGCGGGCGGGCGGGAGGACGGACCTAGGGTGGCGCACACAGTGGGCTGCAATGCACAGTCAAGGGGCCGGTGCCTAACAAAATAAATTTATTCTTACCAAAGTTCAGTATTCTACTTTCGCCACTTCTGCCCAATCTCCCATCAACCTTTAGTGGACATAATTCCCTCTAGCGACCATAGTTTTCATAAAAATAACTAGACATTTCCAAACGCAAATAAAATACCAATTAGGACAGTACTTGACAAGTAACATAAGCTATGTACGCACAAATTTAGTTGATTTAAGGGCCCCGTTCCTGTTCGAGATAACGACTGACTAAGATGACTAAGGTTATCAACTGATGTCACTGCAGTACCTCTGATCGACACGTCGTAGGGTTCTAGGTTGAATTCAGTTCAGTCATTTCAGCTCAATTCCGCTGTCTGGAGGAGCATTCTAGCAGCCAGTCGCATCCTACATTTCAGCTTTCACAGCGTTCCAACCAGAACGTTCCATCTTCCCAGTTCCTTCCACAGCGTTATATCTCCCCAGTTCATTTTCCTCTCCGTCATTGCTCTTTCAATTCCCTGAATCCAAGTAGGCTGCGATCTTCCCTGCTTTCTCCACCCGAAAAATATTTTTCAGTATCCATTCCTCCGCCATTCTACCGATTTGACAATACCACGTTAACTGTTTGCGTTGAAGGTGGTGGAAAGTAGTGTCTGCCTTGATAGTTCCATATACGTGCCAGTGTTTATAAAGCACCTACGTATGGATTTCAGCGTGTATGTACGCAAGTATGTAGGGAATAAACGTCCTGTGTAAATTATATATTGTGTGCTGTGAACGTAACGAATGTTGCACCTTTTGAATTGTATTTCCTTTAGTTTATTGTATTCTTTGTAATCTACCAGCGGGTGTATACCAGAAGACACATTAAACACTATCTGACACCTCTTAAGTAATTCCCATGTCTTGACGAAAGAATAAGAGTTTTGCGATCTATTGCTATCGCTGTCGGAAATCCTCCGCAAATTGCCAGTCGGGAAGCGCGTCTTTAGAAAGTTTTTAGCATCCAGAATGTCCGTGGCTGCCACTGTTTTCTTCCCAAAACGCCGACCGCCTCCTCGGTCCTTTATGCGCTCAAATAATGAACATTCGCGTCCCCTCCGGGCCATGCCACGCCTCGCTTCGCCCCGCCACGTCCTCCACCATCCCGCACTGCATCGCCTCGCTAGACCTCCCTACCCCACCCCCTCCCCTCCACACGCTTCGCCTCGCCACCCCCCAGCCCCACCTCGCTCCGCTCCGCCAGCATTCAGGCATCGCCGACACACGGTGGTTTGGAAGGTTCAAACAGCAGACAAAATTAAGTTTCTCGAAACATTTGCGGTCTCGCCGGCCCCACCGCCCAGCCCCGCCCCGCAAGGTTCATCCACGTCCGTCCCGCCTCGTTTCGCTCTACCTAACCACGTCTCTTCACGCCTCCGCTCCACCCTGCTTCGACTCCCTTCCGCCTCGCATCGCCTCGTTCCGTCCAGCCGCCGTTCAGGCAACCAACGCCGACGAATGGCGGTTTGAAATATTCACAATTCATTTTCTCGAAAATGTCCAATTCATATTATTTAAAGTGCATTTGAGAGATGGCTTGAGCTTTATGTTCCAATACGCCCTTTCATATTTTTTGTCCATTATTGCGGAGAAGGCCCGTAAATATACATTTTTAAGAACTCGCATGATCTTGAATTTATCCAAGTTTTCGGATCCATATTTTTCATTAATTGGTAATGCTACAATATTTTTTTCTTCGGAACTCTTAATTTTCTTCTAAATAGTATATTTTTTGTACAACACATTAATAACTGTCATCTTTTGTAAAAGATATTTTCAGTCAAACCTGACAGATGCTATTTTAATTATATATTTCCCGACTTAAAACAAGTGGACCGTAATATTAAAATTATACTGGTGTTGAGGACGAAAAATGTTGCTTAGGTTATTGGGAGAGGAATTGCAGAAACTGCGACGAGAAGTTCTGTACATCGCCTTTCATTGTTCTCGTCAGACGAGAAGATACTGAAAAGACGACATACGACTCACAAGATTAAAACCTTGCCGTAAGAATAATTAAGTATTGTAAAAGTTATCATGGTTACCTTCGTCTGGACGAAAATGAATGTTCTCCTTACAGATTCTATTCTTAATTCACGCTTTCTGCTGTTTTTTTGCCGCGTCTGGTTCACTGAGAGTACATAAAGTTCTGGGGTGCCAATGCCTGCCAAGGTACTAAACCAACTTTCAATGCGTCCAATACACGTATTATTTAGCTTCTCTACACGATTGCTACAAAACTGCTCGCGGCCCCGGATTCTCAAACAATGCGATCTCGTCATGTCATTTCTTCTTAAATACCTCAAAGATATGCCAAACTGAATGAGCTCCAAGCGTGGCACCAAATTTGAATTTGGCTGCTTATGTGCCAACAACTAGTATTTTAAAAATGCTAACAAAATAAGTTTTATTTATAACTATTACCAGGTAGGTTATTTCACGTTATCTCTTAAATGGAGATATAGAGAATCAGACAACAAAGGAAAAATTTACACTCGATTCGTGGCTATTGTTTACGGTGCCGCATCGCCTTCCGCCTAACAGAATAAAAGCTAGCAGGAAACCAACGTTCAGGGCTGCTGGCAGGGCAAGCGGGGCACATACCTAAGACTACTCGATCCACGAAGCTTCAATTGCCAATTCAAGCATTATTGAAGGAACCTACTTCAAGTGAAACGTTAATTTGTGCTCGGATAGCTTTGTGGCGACCTTCCTGCAACGTGTTACCAGTATCTGATGCAACAATACAAGATTTTGATACTCATTAATGCATAACACGAGAATTGGCTGTATCAGGTTATCAACTGTCACTGCAGTTCTCTGACCAGGAGTTTCTGGTGTTCGAGTCCCGACGGTGGCAGGAATTTCGACACGAGCCAGAGATCTGTGGCTGTCCGGAAGAAAATTCTAACGGCCGGCTGCTCTGTTCGGAAGTTTTCCGTAGTTTGTCCGATCAACAACAGGCAAATGTTCGAGCAGTACCCTACCAAACGGGCCAGGGACCGCGCACGATCTTTCCTTCCCATTCCATCTCTCATGCTCACTTCTTACACACACTTACACTTACATGCACCACAGTACTACACATGCCGGGAAACCGGTTGGGAGCTTAGAGCTTGTCCCGGCTGGGGCGGTGCCCGTCCCAGCTGGTGGGAGATACCTTTTTGGGAAAACCCCGTTAGCAGACGGTAGGTCGGCGCCGAATCTCGCCATACAGCGGGCAAGATCACAGCCATCTTCTGAACAAAAAAGATTCACTACATTTACCTGATTGATCTGCTTAGCAGTTGACGCGTGCGGAATCACTAGTAATCAATCAATTGTATTTTTGCCCGCCTTCGGCCCGGTTCGGAGGCACAGTGCTGCGGCGCCGCGGGCGCGCACGTGCTGCTCCCGGAGGCGCTTCGCCCGCAGGCGGGTGGACGGCGAAGTACAAGACGCGCCCTAATTAGGGGAGCGCTTTACAACGACGGAGATGAGGCGCTTAAGTTCTCGGTCGCCCACGAGGGATTTGAAAATGCTTCGCGTTTCCCGGTGGAATCTGCTTAGAAAATAAAAAGCTGATGTTTTGAAAGATAATATTTTTTGTTTTTGTTTTACCGAGCTGATTCACCGAGCTTTTGGAATTGCGATTTATTAAGGTCTGAGTGTTCCAGGTAATATGATAATATACTTGACCTTTGCGTTCATTAGTTTGAAAGCTTTTGGAACGAGGATTTGCCGAAGAACGAGTTGTGTGGAAAAAATTGAAGGGTACATGATGGAACGAGGGAGTGCAAGGGAGAATTCACAAATTAGAATGGAAAGATAAAAGTGGAAGCGCTTGTCTGGAAGTCTTCGACGTTCAAAATGTTTCTTCATAGAGGCTTCACGGAAAGAGCACATGAAGAGATGGGGCAGAATAACTAGCAGTAACACATCCAAAAAATACAAAAGCGGATACGAGGTAGAGAATTAGAATTTTTTGGGCCAGATAGATTGGAGGCTTCCAATAAATTATCCTGCCAACACGGCGATAACCTCAATAGTTGCTGGTTAATTTACATGATTTTATAAGAGACGTGGGAGATTAATACTTATAAAGAATACTATTTGTAATCCTGTCAAACTATTACGTTCATGACGACACATTAAAAAAAATTCAAGAAAATTTTAGATGTTTCTTACAATACTCTTTTACTTATGGCAATGTTTCGTGCAAAAAAATATAATATTCAGTCACGAATTATTTTCCAGTGATAACAAACATTCTGAATGTCGGAAGATATTAAATGTTTATCTCATTCAGAATGTCTGAAACCAATAAATACAAGACAAAATATGCCATAGAATAACAACACACTCAATATAATGACATTGCATTACCACACACACAACATCTTTCCGATATTAGAAAGTTTAAAAATCAATAGGGATAGAAAACAGGTTTCATTACCAAAACTAGGAAGATTTTGAATCAGTCCCTTCCTTAGCTTTTAGAGAAGCGGGTCTTCACAAGCGAATGGCATAAACGAATTACGCGATAAACAAAGATTACGCTCCTCGTAATGACGTCAGCCTTAAGGAATTAAGATATCTCGCGTGGAAGGCCCGCACGCAAAGCAACCGACTGAAAGAGAAGCAGAAAAAAAAGGCAGAGGCCTCCCTGAAGGAGGTCGGGGTAATCAGCAGAAGCACACAAAAAACAACTAATTAGACGGCTTAATTCGGATGAACAGCCCGCGTCTGTATCAGCGAGAGCGCCGGTGGCAGGTGATGGTGGTGGCGATGGCGATATTGGAATGGTGGTGACGATGGTGGTTGCGTTGGTTGTTGCTGTGGTGGAGTACGGTTGTGATGGTGGTGGCGGTGATGGTGAGTGGTGGCGGCGATAGAGATGATGGTGGTGACGTTGGTGATGGCTGATTATAAAGTCGCGGTGGCGGTGGTGGTGGTGGTGGTGGTGGTCGTCGCAACCGAGACGACGCTGGCGGTAGCGGTGGCGCGACGGGAGAGGCAACGGGGGTGGTGGTGGTGGTGGTGAAGGAGGCAAGGTCGGCGGCGGCTGCGTTGGTGGCGGTGGCCGAACCCCGGGCCGGGCGCCGCCATCCACGCCAGTCGCCGGCGGCGCGACCCCAGGCCCATGCGCCTAATCTCCGGCGCTATTAGGCAAGAAGGTGCGGCGCCGAGCCACCGGTGGCGACAGGAGCAACAACAACAGTGCTTCCTAGAACCCCTTTCAGTTTTCCCCTCTCCAGTATCCCTGGACAGGCGGGAATTTATTCGGTATTAGGGGTACATTTTTTTGTTGCAGCCGATTAGGCTTTCACAACTTATTCAGGCCCATCCTAGACAAACTACTTAAATTTAAAATTATTCTTAATTAACAGTAATTTACAATGGCCGCTTTGGACAATTATTAGTTAATGTAGATCGTGTTTTGTTTGTCTAGAAGTGCTTAAAATTGATCATGTTTCTTCAATTTTCATTCACGCTCACCTTCACCATATTCTATATTTAGAAATACATTCACTCAAACATGCACACAACACTGCACTGAACACTATTTACATTCCACTGTTCGCTACGGTGCCAACTCTAGCGTAAGTGGCGCCAGCGAAAGACGTTCTTGTCTTCAAGGTGCAACGTTCTCAGTCAATTAAGTTTCTGTGCCTCCAGCGCGGTTTCCGGAACTTCTAGAACCTTGATCGCAGGATTTTCCCTCTTCAAGAGTTTTTGCCTCATCGTACAACACGGGACGGTATATAGCGGTTTCACCCGTATCGATTATCCAACACGAGAGCCGATGGCCACTTCTTTGTGGGTAAAACTGTCACGAACTCAATAGCTTGTTCATTCTATTAAGCGTATAATATAACATTTTTTTGGTTTTAAATTTATAAAAGTCGAATTCGGAGTAATATTTCCCCAGATAACGTCAAGTCCCTTGCGGTACGGAAACGCGCAATTATTATTGCTTTCATAGAATAAAAGTGAAACGAAATGATAAAGTGTTGACACGAAAGACGTGTCAGTAGGAAAGAAGCCAAAAACCTTACAACGTATGTATAAGTAAGTTGTACACATGCTCTAAAACAGTTTCAAAATGGGTGGTAGCTGTAAATGCAAAAATTTTCTAATTAACTTTTTAAATTAATACTGCATGAAATGCATTATTTTCTGCTACATACGAGTTTTTTAGGGCCGGTGCCTGTGAACTTACCTGAAGGTAGGGCGGCGGCGTCGCGGGCACTACAGAGCCCAGAAAGCCCTGTAGGAACTCGCGCACCAGCTCCCAGCAACTGCTCGCCACCAGGCACGGACGATACTCCACCTGCGGCACAAGGAGATGTTTCCATTGCACATGTGTTACGTATACATTACATATCTCTACGACTTATTGTATAAAACCTATACCACTCAACCAAACCATCACTACTATAACTGGAGAGACGTAACTATAACTCAGCGATTTAGGCAGGTTTTCTTCAAGTTTCTCCTATGTCATTCCCATATTTCAACATTATAATTCACCTCACGACCATTATCGCTATCATCTATTCATTTGATCATCATTCATTTACCTGGATCACCCCGGCAATTGAAGTGTCCTCAGCCTCAATAATAGCATTAAAAGTCTCAATAAGCGCAACAATACGAAATTCATAAACACAGTGGTAGTTATACCGTCTTACACTGAATCCCGAATGTAAGTCGTTTAAAAATCATAAAATGTCAATTCCTTAAATAGAAAATAACACATGATCATGGTATGTCGCTTTAAGGTTGTTATGGTGACGTTTCGATCACCACGTGGACTCCTTTAAGGCTAGAATGCAAAAGAAGACTACGCCATAATGGTCAAAACGACGGGATTTCACCCTTGAACGCGGCGTCACCTGCGCAGCCGAAAGCATTTGCTTTACTAGCCGCGGTATCCACGACTGGCAATAAACACAGACCTTATGAATCCAACGCAAAAACATTAATAAAGAAAAAAGCTGAAGATCTCCTCAACATGGTGTGACAGGAGGAATGAAAAGCATTATGTTGACCAATGTAATCAATAGACAATGAAAACTTCTTCCAGATCCATTCGGAAAGCCACCACTTCTGAGTTCGCCCGGAGAGTTACCTTCAATAGATTTCTGACCGGGTAATGGCATGACAGAACATGGAACAATTACTTCACAAACAAATGCAGATAAAGTGGTAGTCCCCTATTTGAGTGCGGTGTACTGGAACTGAGAATCATTTTATTGCACGTTTGAATTATGGCTTCGAGGGGTGATCTCAAGCTTTTAAACTCTGCGACCGAAGAACCCATTTTAGGACAGACTTAAATACTTATGTAATTTAATTTCTAATCGTTAATTAATAATCTAACTGTTTTTCAACTTGTATTTGTATTGTGACGGAATCTTTATGATATGATAATGTTGGACGAACGAACGAAAATGAGATGTAGAAAAGGAAAATGGTCCACCTTTTGCAACCCAATTAAAAAAGTTTATTACTTCACATATTTCGTTAGGCCCGAAATTACCTTTCCTTAGTGAACAAAACGAAACAGTTGCACATTTGTACAACAGACGGAAGAGAAGAAATTAATTCAAAATTGCATATTATGAAAAAACACCAAGTAAAATTAACATTTTTATGGAAACCTTAATTTATAAGAAAACTCAAATTATTCTCGCGTGTCCTTTTCCTTTTTAAAAGCAGTTTTATACGTACGTGCTCGCTACTGGCGTAGCATTCAGAGTGCTCGCCTTCCAAGGTGGGAGTCGGAAAATGCAAGAAGAAGCGAAGGAGATCCATGATACACAACTTAATATTGCACCGGGTTGATCCATAAATATAGAAAAGAATGAAGATAACGATTCCTTGAGAACTAGGTCCCGGAAACTAATGGACGGGATGAGGTGTCCAGGGGAACAAGCGTCATTTCGGTGAAAAGAGAGTTAGATTCAGGAATGGACACATGTAGCATACAAAATGTTATCTCTCTCTATGTTATAAAACGGAATCTCTTTCATGTGTAATCTAGAGACTTCCCAAAATATGTCTGTCTTGTTTAGAAACCAATACGAACAAGTGTCACAAGTACCCGTATGAGTTTTGTTCAACTTCATCGTGCTATTTTTCAAAAGTATGAAATCGTCACTCGCACAGCTTAGTGTTTCTCCCCTTGCTCCTTGATGCACATCAGCATGCATAATGGACACACGTTCAAACTAACGGGCCGATGTTGTAACATAGCAGACCATAGCTCTCATCCTTTCAATGAGATACAGTCTCGCTCCGACAGGAAACCCATCAGCAAGGGGCCACGTCCACTAAATCAAATGCCAATAGCGGGGGGAGGAGAACGGTCCTTCTTTTTGGATACAAAGGTCAACCTCTTGACTTCCTCTGAAGGCGGAAGGACAGTCTTTTCTTCCTATGTACCCCTTCAGCGTGGGTGGGTTACGACCAACAGACGAAGGCATCACGCGACTGGCCACGAAGGGTGGTCGAGGACTGGAACGCGTTGCGGTCATTCTTGAAAAAGATAGCGAAGACGGCGGCCGCTAGCCAGCCGAGGGTCGCGCGACCTTGCGACAGCACGCGGTACATTCACACCAGACGAAAGAAATTCTATAAATGCTCTGTACTTCAAACCACGCTATCCTTGTACATAAATTGCAAATAAATGTACTTATGAAATCCTGTCTCTTTTGTTATGAGATCTTATTTTATCACGACGCTACGACGCATGCCCATTTGCCGCTATGTGCATAACACGATCTTACTGGCTCATAATTACCAGACCGAAGTCCAAGTCCAAATCCAGCCACCCGGTTAAAAGACCCTGATGAAGTGTCCGCTTCCGGGCACACACAGCCAACCCCAGCCGGCGGGGTATCTTCACTCCCCCTCGTTTAAGGGCGAGCAGCGCCCTCGCTCGCGGATCGCAGGCTACCCGCATACAAAGTTTAAAGATAAGGGTGTTTCGAAATTTTGAAAAAGTAAAAGTTGGCGGAGGAGGAGAAGCGATGTAGGAGACGCTCACAAAGGCGCGGTTTCCTCGATAAAACCCCTCGCGCCCCGAAGCAGGGCGGGGCAGGGGGGGGGCAGGGAGGGGCGGGGAGGGGTGGGGAGGGCGGGGCGGGCGGGGCGGTCCGCTTCGAGGGGAGTCGACACGCACAGAGCAAGGGCGCTGGGGATCGGATCTCCATTTACAGCCGACTCTTTTTTCATACGAGGGGAACCAGAAAATGTTCCAATTATACTAAATTCAAAGAAAGCAGCCCACGTATAATTATGAAAATTGTCTCGTCAAAAGAGCATTTAGCTAGAAACAACATAAAGTTACCCTCTTGAGATTTGATGAAACAAAATCAGTTCATTGTCTTCTGTATGGATGTGAAAGTTGGATACTAAAAGGGGACTAGAGACTAGCGAAATGAGGATAAAGACGGTGGTGTCAGGTTGCGGGGGAATATCTTTATGTACAAAATACTCCTTTAAATTCGCACAAGGGATCTCAAATCAAACTGAACTTGACTGAGGAAAATACTCATTTAAAAATAAAAATTGAAAAAACAACCACAAGATACCTAAATTCATATTGACGAATTTGGAATTATTTCGTTACATGAAGGCTTCAGGTCCCGAATACAACATCCAAAATCTTAATTATAAGAAGGATTTTGCCACTGAATTTGAATAAGTAAAATACTTCTTTGAAAGCAAAAATGAATAAAAGTACATACAACTCTTATTTACGAATTTGGAATCTTTTTCATGAAATAAAGGCTTCCAGGTCTCGAATGCAACATCCCCAACCTTAATTACAAGTCGGATTTAACTTCAAGAATATGCAACATCATGTCTGGGATGTTTCCGCTTCTCCTAGCTCTCCGCCTCCAAGTTGGGGAAGCTTTCCTGCAGGTCCACTTCGGCGAACAACTTGGATTCTGCTGGAAACACGTGCCGACATAATCGTGTCGTAACTCGACAGAGGAGATACATCCAGTGTTCTAGTAACTTCTTGCCAATATTGGTCGGGGAAGTCGACATGCAATAAAAGTTCGCAGTATTTGGACACTATTTTTTATTCGAA
This sequence comes from Gryllus longicercus, assembly GCA_038098605.1. NCBI lineage: Eukaryota > Metazoa > Arthropoda > Insecta > Orthoptera > Gryllidae > Gryllus > Gryllus longicercus. The sequence goes on from JAZDUA010000021.1 coordinate 4,870,661, forward strand.
GAATCCAGAACTGATAGAAACCATGCAAAAAGTGAATCTAGAAGAGCTATGAATATGAAAGTACATATTTTCATATTCCAATGGATGATTCAGAAATTAGTACTAAAGTGCTGTGAGTCTCATCTAAAACGAAGCCGCATACAGGTTAGCGAATTGAGAAGGAAGTTTCAGATGTAAATATTATCCGAGTCATAGAGTTATAAGACAATTAACTTGGCTGATTTCCAAAAAGCCATTACGTACATCTTACTATTATATTCAAGTTTTTAATTGGAATTCCTGGGGTAAGTCGCAAATATTCAAGCAATTTCAAATTCAAATAAACCACCTAACGAAAATTTTATAAAAAATATTAGCTCAACAGATTCACATTTGCGATATCTGTGATTATTAATAGCTTTATAATATTAGCTTTTATTATTATTTATATAAGTATAGTAGCTTTTATTATTTTTATACCTTAGTGTCATCATGACTGAAAACTATTTACTTAAATACACCCATAATAAAAATAAATATAAAAATTATTATTCTTCGTATTTGTGTCGAATAATATATATTTGGCATATTCTTACATTTCAGAATATGTATTATAAACTTCTCGGGCATGTAGCGTGATCGAGAATGAAAACTTTTATATATTGGGAAATTTTATGTAACGGAGTTCACACAATTGACACTTTCCCCTGATTGTTAGGCATCTCCAAATCCATATGCGCTCGGCAGATACATGAAAATCCTTGATTGCGACAGAACGACACTTGCCGAAAACATGTGCACCATAATGTGCCTAACAACCAAAATGTCACATTATGCTCTTTTACATCGAAGTTGCGCAGGCGCGGCAGTGTCAAGCTTGCCTGAATATCGGCATTGCAAACGTGAATTACCCTTAACATTTCTACAACAATATTTTTTCATCAGTCATAGTTTCAAGAGTTTTATTTTGCTCACAAGTAAAATTCTTCAACAAGTTCATTTAGAAACAGTTCACAATTTTACTGAATTTCAGATGTTATTCAATTTGAAATATATATAGATTTGTGTTATATGAAGGTGAACAAAAATTCGAATTAAACGTAATTTTGACTGGGATTTAAATTACAATTAAAGGAGAAATAATGCTTCGAATTATGTAAAACATTAGGCATTTCCTGCATCGAATTAACCAGCCAGCGAGTACAAGCAGAAATACATGCATACCAAATAGAGGAGAACAGTCTTTCGTCTCTGCGTACCCCTGACTCCACAGATCACGTGCCCTCTGCGGGGAGCAAGCGCCAGTGGAATGCGCTCTTCAGAGGAATCAGATCGAGCAACGCGGAGGGCGGAGGGCAGAGGGTGGGGGGTGGGGGGTGAGGGGTGAGGGCGAGGGCGAGGGCGAAGACGATGGCGAGAGCACCTGGGATACAGACGGGAGACAGGAAAAATGGGCGTGGTCGAAGAGCATGGAACATACGGTGGGAATAAGGACACTGGAGCTGTGCTTGACAGGGGGAAAATAGAGGATGGGCGGGGATGGAGGGAGGGAGACGGGGTGGAATCGTAGGGACGAACAATGGGCAGAAGGCGGAGGGCTGGGAGGGGGAAAATGGACGATGTAGGATGTAGGAGGACGTGGGGACGGTTAGGATGAACGAGGACAGATGGGTGGAGGAACTGGTCAGTGTGAGGTGGAACGGGACGGGTAGTGAAGGGGGTAGTGAGATGGAGTGGGGCTCAGGAGGGAAAAGGGTAGACCAATAAACCATAAAGCGCGGGTGCGAGGAGTAATGAGGCAGGGCCAGGCCAGGTGCGGCGGGAAAAGGAAGGTCGAGGCGGGGCGAGGAGGGGCGAGGCAGGGTGAGGAGGGGCGAGGCGGGGAGAGAGGGGACGACGCAAGGCGGGTCGAGGCGGAACGAAGCGGGGCGAGATGGCGCGAGGCGGGGCGAGACGGGCGAGGCAGGGTGGCGATGGTGGTGTTTGATACAGGAGTCGTGCGAGATGGAAAGGAGTGGAGGCTAGGGCAGCGCGAGGTGGAATGCGGTGGGTGAGTAGGAGCGAGGCATCGCAGGGTGCGGCGGAGCAACGAGGGAGAGACACGGGTGGGGCCTAGGGCATGGCGACGCAAGGGGGGGGGGAGGCATAAGACGCATAAGGCGCAGCAGCGCGCACGTGCGCCGGCGGCCCAATTAAGGACACAAAGGCGGCGGCGGCGCTGGCGGCGGCGACGCGCGGCGGGTGGGCGGGGCAGCGCCCGAGGCCTGTCACCTGTCGGCCGCCACCTTTGCCGCCGCCGCCGTCACCGCCGCACGCCGAGTGAGGCGGGTGGACGTAGAACGACCGGGGCGGGCGGGGCGGGACGGACGCGCCGTAAGAAAGATACGAGCAGGAAAAAGGCGCCGTGGTGGACGCGTGCGGGTCATGATATGGAGGGCGACGGGTCGGAGATATGGCAGAGAGGTAGCGTAATGCGGAGGCACAAGAACGTGGAATGCGATGTTGGAGGCAACAGCGAATGGAGACTGTAATGACAGCTGTGAGGAAGGTTGGATATTAAACGGAAGTAAGGAAATTGGTAGATGTATGGTTATGGTCATTAATGTTTTATGGGCGGCTTGTATGAGAAGAAGACGCGAGGGGTATAAAGGGAGAAAAGAACTGGGGCTGTAAATTAAACGTATTGTAGCAGAATATGTCCCAAACAGATTGCTACTTAATTTACTGTTTTGGAGAGTTGTTCTGCATTTATATTCATTATCTTCGGTAAAGATCTTTAACACAATTATTCAACGGTAACAAAATATATCAAAGTAGTCTTAAAACCATTTACCCAACGAGCTGCACTCACAACACCGTAGCTCAGAAAATGTCTGGGGCATCAACAGAGCTGCTACCTCCCCTCTCCCCTTTCCCTTCTGAAGTCGCCTTTTATTACGATTCGAGAAACATTTGGTATGTGTTTTCCACAACAAACTAAAATACACTGTTCTGTAAATCCTGCAAAGAAACCAGAAAGTAAAGGGAAAAGTCTTTGTGAACTAGAAACATGCCCATAATGTACTTTTGGAACTTCGAGTGTGCGTAAGTGTGGATCCGTCACTCACGGTTAGACCACTTTCCGTACACCAATCGAGACATATGAGGTGTCACTCGACGGACCTCGCCCTCCCAATGGAGAACTGCTATTTTGTTTTCGGATCCGACCATAAGATTCAGAGAAATTTCCAAAAACGTGTTTTTTCGTGTTTTGGCGCTGCAATCTTAACGAGTATGCCGGGAATTCAAACAACGCCACCTAAAAAGATCTATGTAGGTAGCGTTAATTAAACTCCAATACTCAAAGACAATTTTCACGTCATACGCCATTATTTTCTTTCACGACGTTGGCAACACTGATGTTGCCATCTTTAAATGAATAATTGAATTACCATCTAAATCAGGTGGCGCTGTAAATTACATTTTCATTTTCATTTGTATCCTAATTTAAAAATAAATTTGCGACAACCTTACGAACTACGTTGCCTAGGAACTTATTAAATTTGAATAATTTTAAGTGAATACGGAGAAAACAAAACTGTGAGTAATGCTAGAGAATGAATAAATGTTCTTACGTTTGACTTCTCATTTTTACGTTCTTAAGCTTGCAAAAACCGATATTAAAATGAATGTGGCCGTAAACTTATTCTTATTCATCTTAACTAACACTTTATTCACATAAACCTTTCAAACAGTCGCTTTCTAATGTTTATATAGATTCGTAAGCAAAAAAAATCATAGACGATTTGGAGCAGTAGAAATGAACAAAAATTACACTGAGCTTGTGGAGTTTAATATCTTAAAAAACTGACAGAAAAATATGGAAGTGTTAAGGAAATCCGGGAAGAATGAAAGTAGTTGTAAAAGATGTTGCAAAAGAAGTTTCGTAACTAATTGGGAATGATCTTCAATTTCGCATTTAGCATTTGTGCTAATGCAAATGTGCTATGTGCATTTTTGTGCATATTAGCAAAAAAAGCGTAAAAAATTAGCTGTACTAAAACACACACCATCAATACCTGCAAGTAATTGTTGCGGCGATTACAATTTTGAAATTGCATTATTACCAGTTCATATCCGAATGAAGGCAAGACACAAGACCGTTGGGTGTTGGGAACTTTTGAACGGGAGTATAGCATTATCAGCTACTGCGATTCATTAATAAGTCAATACCAGATAACGAGAGAACATATTTCAACGAAGCTATGCATGGAAGAAATAAAGTACGAAAGACATTTGCCATATATGAGACTATTTTTTAAACAGTTTGCAACGTCGGCGACCTGCTCTGTTACGATACCCGAATTTATGATTCATTGATAGACTATTTCGTGTGTTTCCGAGCGCGTCAACTGTTATAGCCATTAGACTGATAATGTAGTGACTGTTTTCTCGCGGGAGGTGGCGGTGTTCCTTCGCCGGTAGAACTGAGATCCGGTGACGCTCTATACGCCGGCATGCGGGGTCTTCGTCATCCATGTATCTTGGCCGGTGGGGCACTGCCCCAGCCGAGAAAAGCTCTGAGCTCCCGAGCGGTCACCCGACACCCGAAATGTGTGGTACTGTAGTGCACGTAAGTGTATATATTATAAGTAAGGGGTGATGGTAGGATAAGGAGGAGAAAGGAAAGATAGCGCGCGGTTCGTGGTCCTGTTGTTTGGGTACAGCCCTGGCATTCGCCTGGCGGTGATCGGAGAAACAACGGAAAACGACCGATGAGAGCAGCTGGCCGCTAAAATTCTCTTCCGGACAGCGACTGAATTCCACCTAGCTATCTAGTGAGTGACGACAATCCTGCCACCATCAGGACTCGAACCTTAAGACTCCCTGATTAGAGGCACAAAGCTATGTATGCAACACATTTTAGCTTTAGACTTCAAATGGTAGTAATACAAATGCTTTTAAAATTCCGTACGGGAGGGCGAGGAGCACTGCACGTAGCTAGTGCGGTGGGAACGGCCGGCAACCGCATTAGGGCGCACAGGGTGTGTGGGCGGCAAGGGCCGGTGGCAAGGCGAGTGCCGGCGGTGGGTGGCAGGCCTAACACACTCGGCGGCGGCGGCGGCGGCGGCGGCGGCGGCGGCGGCGGCGCGCGGCTCAAAGGCGCGGGCAGGTAATCTCGCGGCGCGATGAAGCCATCAGCCAGAGCAGACGGCGCCGCGCCTCTCCGCCACGTGCGGGTGGTCTGCTCCGCTCCGCTCTGCGCCCCTCCGCCGCCGCCGCCGCGCCTTAGCCACTGCTCCCCCCTAGGCATGCGACATGACGATGACGACGTTTTCAAAATATCTATGTTTTTGTATGAATATCGTTGATTTAAACATCGACGTATTGAAGCTGAAGTCCTCTGTACATCGATGTTTTCTGCTACGCGATGTTTTGTGGTTTGATCCGCTCGACTCCCCTCCGCCACCGCACCTCAGCCACTGTTCCCTCTTAGGGGTGCGACATGGATGCCGATGTTTTCAAAACATCGATGTTTCTGTAAAAAAACACATCAATATTTTAAACATCGATGTATTCAAGCCGATGTTTTTTCGACGTCCATGTTTTGTGTTCGATGTTTTTACATTTTCATTGGTTGATTAAAAATTCCAATAATCACTATTTTGTAAAAACATTAAATAAGAACTGATGGTACTGAGGCCCTGATAGTTCCGATGTCTTTCCTCGTATTTCGTACATTGAAAGGCATTTTTAACTATGTTTTCGGTAATACTTTAATTATAAAATAATATGTAAATGTTAGGCAACGACATTTTGTTATCGATGTCGCATCACTAGTCCCTCCACTGACACCATTCCTGACCGACATCCACACCGTCACGAAGTTCGAATTCTTGGTTTTGAACCATTTCTTCGCATGCTCATAGTGGGAATTTACATAATTTTATTTTGTGTTACTTGCAATATCGAGTTATGTAATGCTGCACAAAATCGTGTCGCTATTTTGACAAATAAGAAATCAGCCTACGCTCGCATTCTGCATGGAGATTACATGAGATGTCTGTGCTGGAAAATCTTCGACCAGATGGATGCAATTTCTTGAGAATCGAAATAGGCAAAGAAACTAAACATATACCACTCTAAGAACAGGTGAACGCATATTATTTCAGTCGCCCAATGTGCAGTAGCGATTGATTCAGGCGGTGTTGATAGAATATTTTGAACAGTTGCCAATGCATTAGTATAAACTAATATTTATGGATAAAACGTGACGTTAATGAATATATAATAGTTTGTACATTATAATGAATGTAAATAATAGGTCGTAATTCATTTTAAGTACTGTCGTCATTTGGTTGATAACATTTCCATTAATAGCATCATTTTCATAATGAATACATGAAAAGCCCCATTCTGTAATTTTAGTCGCTATTCGTTGGTATTCCATTAGCACTCTTCACAACATTTTGCAGACCCCGAACCTGTTACGTAAAATATTGCCAGTGCATTATCACTACATATTATTATTCTACGGGGTTAATCGATAAATGGAGTTTCCAATCTAAGCTCAATCCTCCATTTTCATTATTTGTTCTACTCATGATGATTTGTCTCCATTACCCCATCTGTCCTGTACTGTCACTTCTCCGACACACATCTGCTACTCCCCGAGAAAAATGTACATTTACACTTCCATCGTCTTTAAAGAAAAACATTCACGAGCCATTCAAACATTCATGAAAGTTGGAATACAGGTTATTATCCCAATATGAAGAACGTGTTAGAAGACAAATAATGAATTAAATAAGAAATGTACTGCCCTACACACAAGCAACAGTGAAATAATACCTCGAATAACAGCAGTATTGAAACACGCCGCCCAGCCCGGCCCAGAGGAGGCCATTTAATACCACGCGGAAGGCAAAGCCTGATAAACGATCTATCAAGGCGCAATCGGTAAACAGAAGGGCGGCGGAATCCAGAAGATATCTCTGCGCATCCCGTGCGCGTTCTGGGTCAATCCGGGAGGGGGCGGCAACTACACTCGCGGGACAGCCCAGCCCGGCCCGGCCCAGCCCGGCCCTGCCTGGCCTGGCCCGGCCCGCTCGGCACCTAGGGCTGGCGGCGGAGGGGGCGGGGCGGGGCCGGGTGGTGTGAGGGCGGGGCGGGGGTGGTGCGAGCGGAGGCGGCCCCTGGCGTCGCTCCAGCCCCGCGATCGATGCCCGCGCGTATGCGGGCCGCGCCGCCACCGCCGCCTCCACAGTTGACACAACCCGTCTCCCCGTTCCCGCCTGCCGGCAGCTCCCACCGGCCGAAACGGCTCCGGACAACAACTGCTGAGACAGCAGCGTCTTTGACCGGCAGGTCCAAGGGTTCGAGTCCCAACAGTGGGGGAGTTTTGACAGTATTTAGAAAGGTACGTCGAATTCAACCACTGGCTAACGGATAACTAGCGTCCAGCCGCTCTGCTCAGTGGATTTCAGTGGTTTCTCTGATCAACATGAGCGAATAATGAGAAACCTAACAAAAATGAACAACGGACCATTTGCGACCTTTTCTTCGTCATCCTTGCCCTCTCCTCTCCCCTTATACAACACCACATGTACTACCGTGCCACACTTGTCGTGGGATTAGTGCTTGACCCAGAAATAGGTTTGTCAAGCCGGTGGAGATACGAGAAGGGAAAATCCCGCTAACAGACGTGTAGGATGGCACCGGATCTCACGTTCTCGCGTAGGAGGAACACCTCCGTCTTTCGAGATAACATACCTCAACCTTCAGGACTAATCACCACAGCAGTTGATGCGTCCGAAAACCCAAAATAATCAATTAACCCCCCCCCAAAAAAATCAATGCCACACCAACGTTCCTACAGTACCACTACTGATGTCTCATTAGGTCATCGCCACCACCACCACCACCACATGCTAGTACCTTTACCATTGCCTTTTAGGGGGTAATTATTTCATTAAGTTACATACTTATAGAAAAATAAAAATATTTTTCAGTAGGCGAATTTTACGCAAGCTTTTTGATGTAGATATCATAGCGAGGGGCACTCTCTGCAATGTGTTCCATTCATGGGAAATGTATATTTTATAACCGTACTTTGCTTGAACTTAATCCCATCGTCCAGAGCTGATGGGTGTGGTTGGTTACACGTTGGCCTGTAACGTCTGGTCTCTTGAATTTGAACTTGAATACTAACAGCAACACATTAGTGCTCCACAAACGAATCATCCCAGCGGAGAAAAGAAACCTTTGGAAGGTGTGGATCAGTCAATATTCAGCGACAGAGTAATTTGCTACAGCAAGAACAAGAAAATAAAAATAATACACAGGAATGATGTAACGTAAGCATAGAATAACAATTTTTTCCCGCCATTCCTGAATGAGTAATTTTTTAACCCCACGGTAAACCATTGGAGCCATCATTATCACCTTCACTACTAGGATTATCTCTCTGCCCCCGTGCTTCCAATGCAATAGACGCAGTTCGTTCCACACGCGCACGATCGCTCGAAAAAACAGCTGCGCTGCGGGAACACCTCTGAATCTCCTCTGAGACCCGCCTTTGCATTGAAGCAGGGCTGCCGATATTTTTTACACGATTGTAAGAACCAAAAGACCAAAATGTAACAAAAATATAGAAAATGTTACCACATTTGTGTATGTTACTAAAGAATTCAGATCTGTTGTAAGTATTGACTTAAGCTCAGTACTCTCATTCGTTGTTTTCAGATGGTTTGATGTAACTGTAAATCTCTTGAAAAAGTCAAGACCCCTTGCCAAATGTTACTACCAAAGTTGAAAACAACAATTATCACAATTCATATCAGACAATGGCGGCATTCGCCTTCAGTAATTGTCAGTTCACAATGAAGAGGCGGGGATGTACCCAGAGGTTGAGACTGGCGTAAAACGAGAATTTGTATTTTAGAGAAATACACTACACTTACACCTATCGTTAGCTCACATTTGTTCGAAACAACCTCAGACGAAATAATAGTATTGTGCTGCTACGGCGAGATATACACTACCTGCTGGCATCACGCTGCGTCCGCGTCAAGGCTGAAACGAAGGAGGCGACGGGCCAGGTCGTTTCCGCTCTGTCTGGTTGAATTACGTCAATAAGCTTTAAGTCCCGCCCCCCATCACCCCCTCCACTCGTAACGAATAGTTTCTCATCATCTACCCACTTTAGGATTGTAGCTCCCAGGTAGCAACACACAGTAAAACACCAGTACTCGCGAATCATAACTGATAGTAACACAATTTGTGTTCGAACCACACTAATGCAGTTTGAAATACCTTCATCGAGCAGATTATCCCTCCCCCTCCTGCCGATGATACTGATGCACTTGTACTTCTTTAGTTTTTCCTCCTATCTCGCACACGGACACTTGTTTAAACTTTGTTTTCAGTTAAATTTCAATCATAAATTAATAAACACGGACACTGACAAATTAAAGTTTGTTACGCACAAATTTAATGATAGAGTTTACAAAACCAGCTTGAAAACATCGACAGATTATAGTCTATGTGTTATTAAAATCGAATTTTGCAGATCGATATTTTCTTGTCGATGTCGCATCACTAGCGCAAACATGCTACCATCACGACGAGCCGCTACTAGAGACGCGATATCGACAACGAAACATCGATGTTTCTATTCATCGGTGTTCAAAATTAAACCATCTCTGTTAATAATACACCGACCAAAAACCATCGATGCTTTTAAACATAGATATTTCAAAACTCTTTTAGTGTCCTCTAACATTAAATTTGTCCTCGACTAAATATTTTTTGACATGATCTTATATTTTATTTTATAATTAAAATTGAAATGAAAACATAACAGACGATACGAACGACACGAACGATACGAACATAACAGACGCCTCTCCATGAACGCAATTTGAGGACAAACGTAGAAAATACCAGGTTCATCTCGGGATTATGTGGTTGATAACAGCGACATCGAAGTCGCATCGCTACATCTTCCAGAGCCAATTCCCTTTCTCTACTTCAGTCGCCGCGCCGTCTCCACAGCCGCCCCCGCCTCCGCCACGGGCCGCAGTGCGCTCGTCGGCCGCGCGATCGCTCGAAAAACAGCTGCTCCGCAGCGCGCGCTCTGCTTCCCTTCCCTTCGGGGTCGCCGCCGCCGCCGTCCGCAGGTCAGCCACTGCGGGAGCGTCACCCGCGGAGCCGTTTGCTCGAGTAGGATGTCGCGGCGCGAGACAGCGCTCCGGGCCGCTTTTTGCGGGTCGCGACGGGACATCTTTCTGTTCCGCGGGGGCGCTGATGTCAAGGTACCTGACAACGAAGGGACCCGGTGGCGCAACAAAATCTCCGCTCCGCGCTGCGGGTCACACCTTGTCGCAAGAGGGGCGATTGGGAATGTGAATCTGGAATTTACACGTGAGATAAAATAAGATAGGTATTAGAATACGTTTCGATATTAGGTCGATAAGCTGCAAATCCTGTTATCTACACAATCAGTCGTAAGTTGTCAATACTATGCGAAATATCATCTTACAAATTCAGAAAAGAAAATAAGAAATCCATTTTTTTGGCTTAAGTGCACTGTTATACCAGCTTTAGCTACAAACATTTTTTTATTACTTCCATTTTTAATGGACGGGTGTTAAATTTTAACGGTCGCTCGCCGTTAAGAATTGCTTTCCGATCTCTGTTTGGGTGCGTTAAGTGTAATCGAATAGTATTGCGAAAAATGAATTAAAATAAGTTTTTCGATTTTATTAACATTATTAATTTTATTTTTCTACATATCCGTTTCTTTGTTCGGTTTTGATATTCTTTGAGGAACATACTGCTGCATATTTTGAAAGTGCAATTATTATAAGACAAATGAAACAGTGCTCTGATCGTTTTTGATCGCCACACTAGCTGACAAGCTCATGGCATGCCACGATGCGATGTGAGCCATACTACTACTCCCACAGTAGACAACATTGATATCACTGGACTATTGATCAATTCAAAAATTATATGTTCGCTTTACGCTTGCCCATTTTTTGTAGAAACAAATTCACGCTATAATCACCTACATTGCCCAAAAGTCCATAACAAGAGTCACTGATGTAAACGCAAAATCTCCAATACCAATTCTCCGTTTCAACGCACTGGTCCAAACTGAAACTTGTCGATTCATTTCAAATGTGAACACCACTTTCAATTTTTGATAATCTCCGACACGTGCTGTTGTGGCGAACCTGCCGTGCGTGTCCTATCAGAGGCTGGAGGTAGGTGATCGGCCGTTTGAAGGGGAAGCGGAACACAACACACTCCTGGCTTCATAAAAGGGATACCGAACGAATAGTCATTTGCAGTCCACAGCCAGGTCGATACCCAGTCTTGAACACGGGATTGATCAGAAGAACGCAAGCGGCAGACACATTTTCTGAACACTCGCTCACTTTCCAGTAAATATGATTCACATTATGTAGCGCATTTCAGTCAAAGCTGGCCCGGTCTTGTCGTATCTTACAAACGAATGAATATGAAGCGTTTATTACAACCGATGTATTTAATTTCATGAGATCAACCCACCACATACTAGAAAACATGCATTCCTACAATATTGTGAATAGTACAACATGATTAGTGTAACTTTGGAAAGGTAGAAGATAAATGGTCATACTAGAATTTTTCTCCAATAGTTTCTGAACATATTTCTTTCTACAGCAGAAATAAACTAACACGTGGATTATACGAAAAAAAACAACACACAAATATAATATATCCTTGACGTTTCAGGATCACACAGGGACCAGCAGAAATCGCTTGCTTGGATTAAATGTTAGTAATTGTGTCAAAAATGAATAAACCATGAATGTATTGAATTCTTCTATGCCTTAGGACAAACAGAGCTTCCTAGAATGACTCCAATTAGAAGAGACTAAGTTATTTCTCATGAGTTTGAAAATAAAGTATTTTCGAAACACCCACCCATACACACTCACGTTGTCTTTGGACGTAGTACATCTTCCACACAGAGAGAAAAAAACCAACAAACAATAGAACAACCGAAGAGAGCATCCACGTCCAGCGGAAGGCCATCCGTGAAGCCGAGGCAAAGGGCGACGAGTCTATCGCGGCGCGTCGGATGAGGCAGCGGGCGCTGCCCCGCGTGCATTACTGCTTCACGGATGCCTCGTTCCGTCAGGAATGAAAGCCGCACGTCTCTCCCGAGCAATTACCCACCCCCACGGAGCTGTCAACAGGGAGCGCGGCGCCGCGCCGGGGCGTCGAAAGAGTTTCCGCCGCGCGCGGCGGGGAAGCCACAAAAAACAACGGCGATTGTGGAGTGACGGACGCGTGGAAAAGGACCCACTCACGTGGGTGAATGCCTTCAATGGCGCGGCTGATGCTGTTGGCGTTTCAGGACGTGGTGCGCTTGAGGGTTGTACGCGATTAAAAAAAAAGGTGTGGAGCGCTGTAATATTTGTTATATAACTTCATATGTCTCTTTCTAGTTTTTAAATCCAGACATGTGTAGACATGTTCGAAATGTATGGCAATTTCTTAATTTCGATTTTGGTTACACACGAATTAACAGAAATGTAAAGTTGTAATGTTTCTATTATCTAACGATTTCTTTGAAAGCGTAGGATTGTGCGGGCAGAGTCAATAGATTCTTCGCTGTATGAGAGATGCCACGTCCTAGGAACTTTGCCCACATTTCGGCCGTCATAAACACCCCGTTGAAAGGGGGCGTTGTCCGATTGGCCGATCACAGCCTAACTGGCAGCCGGGTGGAGGCGGGTTTTATCATTAAACAATCCGTAGTGGCAAATGTGCCTAGGACGCAATATCTCCCGGACAGGTAGGTATTTACTTTTTTCTCTCGTCGACCCTCCATGCACTTAAACGTACGATCGGCATGGGGATTTTCACAATTATTCGGAATTTCCTCAATATCTAGTCAGTCCGCATTTACATGTAAATGATGTAATCGTAATTAAGAAACGTTAAAAAAGTCTTATTCAACTATCATTCTTTACAAACAGTAAAAATTACATTCTAAATGAATTAATATTGTGTCTGTAATAACGGGCATTGTCTCGGCAGCAGTTGTACATACACGAAAAAGAATACATGTATAATAATAAACAGACGGATACTTATATTACACAACATTAAAAATATATGAAAATGCAATAGAATTTTATCAGGACAGGTGTTCTGTTCTCCGACGATATCTGGAAAATTAACAATTAGTGTTAAACTGACCAGGATTCTCAATTTCAAATCAGATTGAACTCTAAAAATCGCTAGCTCATTAAAAAATCAAGACCAGGAAATCATCTTAGAAACGATTCAAGGCATTCTCAAATGGTATTACGCAGAAAACGAGAATCGCAGATAAACCAAAGATAAGAACCAACAAAACGTGTAAAACGAAAAAATAAATCAAGATGAAGTGATTTTGAAGCGAAAAAATACAAAACTTCCGTTCAAATGCTACCGCAAATGGAAATAACAAAACTAAAAAAGAAAATTGCAGTAATAAAAAAACGAAAAATGAAATCACCGGAGATAAATTGCTAAAAATTGAGGTAGTCTCATATTATATCCCAATGACGTGAACTAACGTCTAATTACGGGTTATATCATTGAATCTTTAGAAGAAACAATAACTGTATTGTACTTATGTTTCAGCACATTGGAGCTTTACACTCAATATTTACTCTACAACCACAATTAATATTTATTGCCATGTAAACGAATAAAATGTTTACTAGTTACAGATATACCAGACCGCAAGAAGGACGAACTCTTCTCACGCAAGACAAACCCATAAGTTTGTAACAAAAAGTTACTCTACATTTACTCGACTGTTGTTATGTTCATTATGTAAGAAAATTAATATAAAATAAAAGTTCTTAAGTTTTGCAAGTTCTTAAGCACTGCAAGTATCTATGAACGTTATCTAGACGATTCTTTTTTTTACCTGAAAAGCATAAACTCAATTTCACTGGCGGGTCTGAAAGCATTAGGCGTATACGCAGCGCGAAGACGTAGCAAGCTCGTGCGCAGGTCGCTCAAAAACCGAAAGATCAAAGCGCGCTGCCGGGGCTGAAAGCGCTGGCGCGCACCCGCCGTTTCCCACGCGTCGCGATCGAGAGAGGCTGCGCGGCGCAGCCCCCAACGCGCAGGCCGTGTCCGCCCGTACATTGAACACGGCGCTCGGTTTATCTCCCGTCCAACCGGACGCTTTCCGCGCATTCGCCGGCCTCGTTGCGGGACAGCTGCGCTTCTACGGCCGCCTTCTACCTGCCCAACCCCGAGCGTTCCTTTAATGAATCACTGCCGTACACCTACTTCGGCTGCGCATCGAGATGTGTGCTGACACACCCGGCTACGCCAATTCCAATAATGGGGGCAATTGTTTAGAATTAATTAGAAGTCGAAAAGATAAATCACAACGCTCAAGTATTACATCTGATAGCTTTCAGATGTTGTGTGATACAAATAAATCACGTAATAGTACATTCTAGTATTATATTACACACTTACAATATTACAAAGCGTAGATTTATTTCGTATTCAGTTTTAGATATTAAATTACATTTTAGAGTCTAACTATACAATAACTAGTTCCTTGCATCAGCAAAAATGCTGAACAAAACCATACAAAATAGTTTTCCAAAAAGTAGCGTGTGCACTGCTCAAGAAGAACAAATAAAATATCGTATGACACGGCAATAAATGAAATATTTTAACAAAAATAGTCTTTCCGAATTATTCACATTCAGGAATTCTTTACATATAACGAATATCGAACCTTGCTGTCGCGTCACGACACCTGTGTCATAAGGAGTGACGTATGACAATTCAGTCGCCAAGCGCATATAAGGATAGGGGGAATAACACTAACAAATATTTTCATTTTTGAGTCAAAATCGAAACTAATTGCTTTTGGATTGTCCTCGAGTTCTTGGGTATCTAAAGGGACTGTAGGTACCACACACATGTCCGGAGGTAGTGTAGTTTTCTTTCAATATCTGCGCGCATAAGAAATTAATAATATATAAGTCCAATGCTTATTTATACAAATACGGGAATTAGAGGGAAGAAGAAGTGATTCATTTACATACCTCGAATTAATCTAATTTCCTGGGAGGAGATTAGCTCGAATTTTGAAACATCAAATTATCACATTTTCTTTTATCAACGCACGTCTCACGTTTGTTGTTGTTTTCTTTCTTTCTTTTTTTTCTTTTTTTTTCGTCGAGATCGTTACGCTATCAACTTCCGTTCTTGCCCTTCATCCAGGTTGTGGAGGCAGAGTCATAATGCGCTTCATCGACGTCAAATGAACGTACAACACAAACTTTCCAGCAACGTGGTGTAATCACTCTCCTAGGGGGCGAATTAACTCTTAGGTCCCGTCAAGTATCGCCGTGGGCGACCACCCGCCTGCTTAGTATTCATTCACCGGCGCTCCATCCCGCATCCCTCTCAACCGTCCCCTCCTCGTCCTGCACCACCTCCTTCCGCATCGTCTCGCACCCTCTGCAAACTGTTCCCTTTCTTCCGCTCACCGCCCCCTTGCGCCGCGCCGCGTCGGGACGCGGGGCGGGGCGGGGCGGGGCGGGGAGGAGTGGAGCGAAGCGAAGCGGGCTTCCGGAAGCGGGCGCTGGAAGCGGCCAAACTCGATTACCGCAGCGCGCGCCCCGGAGCGACGGGGGTGGCCACGGAGCCTACGCGCGCGAGACGAGGCACAGAGGTGAGGCGTCAACTGACAAGGCAGTTAGTCCCGTAAGTGAAGTGAACGCATTTTTACGCGAGAGGGGGCGGTGATCGTTCCTCACCAGCTGGCGAGATACGTGTAGCTAAAGTGTGTAGCTAAAGAGCGAAGAAGGGACAAGGAAAAAGAAGGAAAATTCGCGGACGGACCGTGATCCGTTTGTTAGGGTACTGCTCCGGCATTCGTCTTGTGTTGATCAGAATAATTACACAAAATTACCGATCAGAGCACTCGGACGCTAGAATTGTCCTCCAGACAGAGGCTGAATTCGACCTAGCTAACAAGTTAGAGACGAAAATCCTGCCTCTGTCTAGACTCGAATAGAGTGAGGCAATGCGGGGAGAGGCGAAGATAAGCGAGACGAAGAGACGTGGGTGGAGATAAGGCGGGTTGACAAGAAGCAGGAGAAGGGGGCGACAGAGGCGGCCAGAGACGACTCGAGGCCATGTGTGAGATTAAAGGCGGGAACACGACGGGCTGGGTGGGTTGGAGCGCGGCTTCGCGAGACGGCGGAGAGATGGGACGGGACGAGAACGAAGAGGCAGGGAGTTGCAAGATAAGGCGTACCGAGGTGAGACGAAGCTATGGGGTGAGGAGGTGAGTGCGATGGGAAGAAGCGAATGTGGTAGGGCGAAGCAAGAAGCGAATGTGGTAGGGCGAGGCGAATATGGCAAGGGAATGAGAATGAGGTAGGGCGAGGCGAATATGGTAGGGCAAGGCGAAAGTGGTAGGGTGAGGCGAATGTGGTAGGGCGTGGTGGAGCGAGGGCAGAGAGACGCGAGGGGTACCTGCGTTACAGGAAGAGGCGGGACACGAAATGACAAGGCAGTGAGAGGCGCGGCTGTGTCAAGCGAGCCGGAATCCGACCCCTTCAGTTGTGGTGATCGCCGCGCGCGGAGCCTTCGGAGAAGACTCAACTCTCGGAAGGTGAGGTCGGCAAGAGACGCAGTCGTCGGGGAGTGAAAGCGAGACGGGGGAGTGGGGCTGAAGGGCTCGGAGGGGGGGGGAGGGAGAGGCGGCGGTTTCTGCAACAGTTCGGATGGCGGCACAGAGAGGAGCGGAGTTCAAAGTTGCTGGCACTCCAAGAGCGCGCGCATCGAAAACGGGTGGAACGCAGTGGCGCTGGGGCTGAGGCTGAGGCTGGGGCTGGGCAGAGGGCGGGGACCTCTTGCGCATTCACCGCTGTCAAATCTGACAGGCGGGGCACGTGCGAGCGAATTGCTGAACGATGCGAAAGCGCATCGCGTTAGGAGATGCAGTTAAAACGAAACGATTAAAAGAAGGAACACATAAGAACGGCGATATGTTGGAGAGGAAAACGTACTTTACATCAGCTATCTTCAGTTCTATTTCGGTCGAAAGTTACAAAGTTTCTTTCATACCATTCTTCGGCCAGGCAAGTCGTAATTCGGATCATTTTGTTTACAACAACAACTGACATACTTTAAAACGTGTTACAAGTATATTAGAAGATATTAAATCTACTGTAAATGATGAATTACTCTGCACGTTGAGAATATTACAAACAATTGAGTTGCAATTGAAAGCAGTTGCAGTTGAAAATATTCGTGGCATACCTCTGAGCTTGCAAGTGATTAACTAATATTCTTAGCAAATATTTCGCAAAGAAGATACGCAGTACACTAGGAATATACTAGAAATATCATGTACTTGCTCAATCATTCGCGCTAGAGGCTCTCAAAATGGAGGTAAAAACATCCTTCAATTAGAATTGCATATAAAATTATTAGTGGAATAGTAGTAGTCAATCAACAGCAAATTGTAAAAAAGTAAAAGAAATAAATAGTAAACTCTGCCGTTAGAACAGTACCATTGAGCTACTATTTTCTACGGAATTTAAGATAGCAAATCTCAGTCAAATGTCAAATTTAAGATAGCAAATATCAAAATGCCTAAAATAGTATTAAATGACTAACGTATTGACACGATCTATTCAACTATTACGACATATTTGATCTAAAACGACAATATTGGGGATTTTACAGCGAATGGAAGTGAGTATTCGTCAACTTCGAAGTGAATGTAATCAAAACCGTATTACAAATTCATGCGTCGGGACGTCACTATGCTAATAAAGACCTAGTTTATGGCCATTCGGAAATTAGTGTATTTCCTGGCACGTAGCAGCAAACAATAACAGCACAGTTCCCTCAAAGGCATAAAACTCTTAGGTTTACAACTTCTACCACCGCGCCCTATAACGGATCAAAAATACAGAAGCCATTTCCTACGCAATTCCTCACACCCCGTCAGAATTTTATGCGAGATGCCAGATAAATTCTTACTGCCCTTGTGGAGGGCACAGTGTCTATATGTAAGATTCACGCACACACAAATCCTTATGGTGGAATGCTACCATATAAAACCCGGACGTTGGAGCGAATATCTTGTGAGGAGACGAGAGAGGGGAACGTTCCAACATTGTCAGTTAAATAAACGAATAACACTTTCGTCTTTGTTGTATGAAATTTGCAAGTTGGCGACGGTTTTCTGCAGCGCAGCTTTCCATTTGAATAAGCAAGAGATTCCGCGGCCGGCGCAGTGAGCGCGGAGGCAAAGCGACCACAGGCCAGAAGACGGGGGCCCTAGGAAAGGGGGCAGTGGAGGGGAAGTGGGGCAGTGGAGGCGAAGGGAGGCAGTGGGGGCAGTGAGGGGCGGGGCCCGCGGCGGATATGGTGGTGCGCTAAGCAGACGAAGCCGCTCCATCCCCGGCCGCCGGAGACGGACCACGCTGGTCGGGGCAGCATAGGCTAAATTTGCGCCCCGCTCCCTAAACGGCCCCGTTACCCCACCTCCCCAAACCACCGCTTCCATCCCGCGTCTGTGCCTCGTCCCTGCCTCCACCCCCTTCAACTTCCGCCTCCCTGCTTCATCAAGCAGTCACTGCACGTCCCTTTCCACGTCCGTTTTCCACCTCCGTCCCCGTTTCCACGTTCACCCGTCATCTGCCTCCACCTTGCTCCGCTCTCGCCCCGTCTCCGGCCCTTCTCCTCTCCCGATCTCTTCCCTCGCTAGTCCCTTAGCGTTGCGAGGGCAGCCAGCCACAATCTAATATGTCCCGCCCCCTTTTCTTACCTCTCGCCTCCAGCCTTGCTGTCGCCCCGCGTCCGCCATTCACCTTGGCCCACCCCCGATCCCGCAGCGCTTCCTTCAATGACCCGTCTCTATTTCAACTCCCTTGCGCTTGCAACCCTGACTATTCCCTGCTACCTCACGATATCCTCTTCCCCGCGAACCTTTAGCTTCCGTCCCCGCGCCTTTCCTTCAAACCGTCTGTGGCCCTCCTCCTCCATGGCCAACGATGTGTTTCTGACTCAACTCCTCCCGCGATCAGCTTGCGACCGACGCCCGCTACTTACTAGTATCACTCACCATCCCTTCCATTTCCTGCCAACCACATCCCCCAGTGACTCCGTCATCATCCACTTGCCTCTTCTTCCACATCTCACCCCGCAGCAGTGACCGCCCCACCACTTCCGTTATGCCTCATCGTTTCCCGCCAACGCCCCCGCCACATCGCCGCCATCGTCGACAGGACAGGGTCCGACCAGCCCCCGCCACCTGTGATCCTCCCCGCCTCATGACTTGCCTCTACCGCCGCTCATCTGACATTGCCTCTACCGAAAGCACCACCTTCGCCTCATCCGACGCGTGCCTACTTCCCAGTTCACCAAGCATCTCTCTCACTCCCGGTCACGAGACACGTGCCATACGCCGTCTTCCACGTTGTCTCGCGAGTGCGTTCGCAGCACATCGACCACCTTCCCGCAACGATCGCAACGGCTCTACATACTCCTCTACCATCGCGACAACATCCTCATCATTACCACTTCCTCCTCGCACACACCGTCGCCAACGGGAGCTCCCGTGCCACCACCGCCGCGTCCGCCGCGCGCTCGCCGCCTCCGCCATAAGGGCGGCCGGACGCCGGCGCGCGATAATCTATCAGGCGTCCCCACGGGACGGCCGCCGCCTCCGCCGCCAGCCAGCCCGGAAGCTCGCCCCATTTCCGGCCTGGGCCGCCCGGCCCTGCGCGGCGCGGCTCGGCGCGGCGCGGGGCGGTGCAGTGGCGGGTTGGGGAGGCAGGGGCGGCGGCGAGACCGGAATCAATACGAGGGCGGGTCACGCACCGCGAGGGGCGGCCGCGGGTGGTCGGAGCTTCGGCCCTCTCGCGCCCTCCGCCGCCGCCTCCGCCACCGCCTCCCTCCGCCCCCTTCCGTCCGCCGGTGAGGGGCGAAACGACGGGAGGGAGAAGCGGGCGTACAAAATTTACTGGGACTCTCGCCCTGGGCGGAGCGCGCTTGGGGAACGCGGACCGGCCGCGTGTCGGGAGGGCGGCGACCTTCTGGATCGATGCAGAAAAATTATACGCGTTATTGGACGCGCGAAACCTGCGACGGCGATGACAGCGCCGGATGGGGCGCGGAGGAAAGATGGGCACGGGGCCGAGAAAGCGTCCCGAAAGCGCAATGGACACGAAAGAGGAGACGAGGTGTCGGGGTGAAGGGCGTCACGATCACAGCACTGGTGGAGCGGAGGCAGGACGAGGACGAGGTCCACGCGAGCTACGACGACGAGCCACCCGGCGATGACGATGCTGCCGGGGACGAAACGGGGCGACAACGCTGTCGGGGAAGTCCGACGTGAGTGACGAAACCGTCTAAGCCTTCGACGCCAGTAAGTAAGGGTCTGACGGGCATGAAAGGGCATGAATGGCGAAACTTACCGGGCCAACGGGCACCATGAAACCAAGGTGGAGTCCGACGAGCCGAGGAAGCCTCAGGGTTGAGATCAATGTGGACGAAGGGAGCTCCAGGGATGAGGGAAACGGAACTTCGAAGATGACGAGGTTGTCGTAGGGTCGAGGACTGCAGCAGGGTCATGGATAATGAGACGGAGTGGAGCAGCGGTGTCTGTGGCACGCATGCCGGTAGTAACGATAACGGAGATGAAACACATGGAGACTACCCTTTAAGGGTGGTTACTAACGCACGCAAATGAGAGGCGCGATTATGGGTGACGTGAATGACGCAAACAGCAACTCGAGACGCAGGTTAGGTCCAGATGAGTGGGGAGGGGAGGAAGAAAAGGGGCTTAGGGCGGCGTGGACGACGACAGCGAAGTGTCGCGGTGACGTAAATGGACGACCGGGGTAGCGTGTCGCTGTAGACGGCCATCGCGGAATGGACGACGCACGGTCCATCCATTTGCCCTGGCTTTTTGCTCCATCCCCCACTCCTAGGCTTTCCACCCACATCCCATCCCCAGCCCCACATCCGTCACGTGCCGCCTGTATCATAAAGTCGCCGCCGCTGCCGCCGCCGCCGCCACCACTGCCTCGTCCGCGACAAACGACATCAAACTTTCATATACTGGGGACAGGACGGGATAGGACACACAACATACTACTACAGCCGCCTCGAAAAGGAGGAAGGAGGGAATTTAGAGGATGAAAGTGATCGATACGAAAATAAAAAGGCTTCGATCACATTTTCTAAAATTGCCTTTTATTTAATAAGTAACACTGAGGTTCGGGGAAAATATAAAAAAGGAAACAAGAATAAAATTTGTTTCGAACACATTTCGAGCTTGCTTCAATGGATCTTTTTGAACGGCAAGATATTCGCACTCACATTTTACGAAAACTATTATACATCAAAACAGAGTTTCAATTTATTGTGCCGCTTCTTAAGAACTTCTATTACAAACTCTTAATGTCCGAAATTGTTACGTGTTGTTAAGGAACGTGCACCACGTGCAACAGTTGAGAAAAACAAACTGTAGAAAATAAACATTTCTGGAGCATTATGGTGTATACTCTGACTGTTCCGTGCAAACCCTAAAGGTGAAGGATGGAGCTGATTCGGCTTAAAGCTATACTCCCCCTCGCGTGCAAGGCTGGCCATATCAGGGGCCCGGCCGCACATAGCACAGCACGCCGAGTGGAACGCGGCTTTTCTTTCCAGTCCATTTTATTTGGTACAATAAAATATCAGAGACATTGTTCGTGGCGCCCCATATATCATATCCCGTCGCTATAAAATAATTATTTATGTGTCCCCATTGAAACATCAAGTGATAACGATGTAGGAACACGCGATGAATGGTTCAGGCGGGTATTTTAAGCTCACGAACCGCAACTGCGACTGAGCACCTTCAAATACACTTCTGCAGCTGGTCAAGTAACACGCGTGTGCACGTGAAACTCTGGCGGTCGAAAGGACATAGTCTCCAGACAACGGATCATACAAACAAGCTGGAACACGTTTATTCTCCATACGGTGTATGTTAAATACACAGCACGCAATATACTCCCATTAACAAGTACAATTATCCTCCGTTCGTGAATAATGCAATACGCAAACAATAATTAAGGAACAATAGCCGTTTCGTAATTATAAGATTGGAATTCTTGGAATGGCTTTCATTTCTGAAAAGAGGATCGTCCAAAACCCACATATTCATAAATTTAAATCCCATTTCAAGTGTTACTGATTAATGAATAAGAATTGAGTCTGTTTGGGTCACATCCACGTTTCAAGAGGTCAGAGAAGTCCTAACTCTCTAATTTATTTTTACTATCATGCAGTGAAATGTAGAGGCACGCATGTCAATACTGAAAATGGAAGTGACGCAGGGGAGAAGCACTAAATATGTAATAATTGCAGAAATAATCAACGAATATCTCAAGCATATCTGGGGGGTTTGTCCAGCATCATTTGCGCTGCTGTAGACCAACAATTACTAGTCTTAACTCCTTAACTCCTAGCGAAGGGCAGAGGGTCGCGCCCCTTGCGAGACGGACGGCGGTGGGCGGGACCGAGCGGGCGCTGGTGAATGCGTGGGTGGGTGCACATTTGGGGCCGCACATTTCTGGTCAAGTCAAATCTGTTTCTTTTGCAATAATTTGCAGGTTTAATTTCTTCCATAGGCATGAACATCATAAACGAAGCTTATAAGCCAGTGTTTTTCACTCCTGATGTCTAGATGTCTATTTAGCCGACATCGCAAATCATTGTACACTCCTGGCCAAGGGGTTCTTGGTACCAGAGAGTTCCAACAATAACTGCGCGTGCACGGACGCAACGAGCATGGGCGACCGCTATGCCCACGCTTCTGTTGCTGTCGCAGACCACAAGTATTTGATTAATCCTCTTCGAGCACTTTTTTGGACGCAACCGCAGAGCTCGCTTCTTCCTTGCGCCGGCGCAACCGGCGCCGCCCCCGCGCTGCGCTGCACCTGCCCCGTGCCGTGCGGCGCCGTGGCGGAGATCACGCGGCGAAATGAGATTTAGACGAGGCGGCGCGGCCTTTTCAAGGGCTCCGGCCCTGCTGCGCGCGGCGCAGGCGGCGTCGTAAACATTGCGGAGGGCGCGTAATAGAAGCGCGCGAACGACGCGGGGGCACTAAAGCGAATCCCTTGGCGGCACCGGGCGGGACGACACGCGGGCAGGCACGGGCCGCCCGCCCGCGCCGCAGTGGCGACCCATACGCGCACGCCGTCCACGGCGCTCGCCCGCCAGCCTGCCTTTACGTCCTCGCCGCTTTTCACGCCGGCCCGCCCCTGCACCGGTTACTGGGGTCTGCTCGGAAAGCCCGGTTCGCCTTCACCCACTTCGCCCGCAACCACAGACCGAAGCATCCCCCCACCTGCGACCTGCTCACACGCCCAACGTAACGACGTCGCCCCAGTCTGAACGTCACTGGCCCTCATCAATTGCTTGGTCACTCACAACCGGTCCACTCGCCCGCCTGTTTGCCCGCTCACCGGCCTGCTCCCGCTCGCCCTCTCTTTCGCCGTGTCTGCCACGCCCACACAACACTCGCCCTCGCAATCTCACTCGGGCCGTGCTCACACCCGCTCGCCCAGCCACTGACCTTACACTCGCGCCCTCTAGTCCCATCACCCGCTCCCTGAAGCCCGCCTACCAGCGCCCACCCACGCATTCACCAGCGCCCGCTCGGCCCCGCCCACCGCCGTCCGTATCGCAGGGGCGCGACCCTCCGCCCTTCGCTGAGCAAGGCTTCAGGCAGGGGCGGGTGAAAGGGGAGGGGAGGGAGACGAACGAGCGCACGGGGCGCGGGGCCGCGGGGTGGAGGAAGAGAAGACATATGACGAAGCGAGAGCGAGGTAACAAGGGGGGCTGTGAGAGTAAATGATTCGATAAGGGAGAAAGGAAGCAGAAGGCTGAATGAAAGTGGATGGCAAGGATGAATTTCAGCTCCACCCCAAAGTCGTAGATTTACAGAGAAGCACTATTACGGCGGAAGAAAGAACGAGGAAGCGAAACATACGTTAAAGAAACAGAAGGGCGGTAATGGTAAGAAGGGCGGAAACATCCAAGGGCTTACCTTTGCTGGAACAATATTTTCCTGAAAACTGGCAACGAAGTGTAAGGCAAGACGAAATCAAACCTGCAATATTCCCCGAGAAAGCAACAATATTCGGTATATGTGTATTTGAAACTGATCAACGGGGTGGAATTCTCAAAACAGGGACTCTTATAATGGGCAAAAATTACGCATGCATTCCTAGCAAGACATGAATACGCATAAGAAGAATTCAAAACAAAATCATAGTTAAAAGAAAAAGAAGAGTAAAATGAGAAACAAGGAGTGATTGACTAATCAGTGATTCCGGGCGCGTCAACCCCTAAAATCAGTAGTCCCGTAAGTGTAGTGCATTTTTTCGCGAGAGTTGGCGGCTTCCCTCACCCTTAATGGCGAGATCCGGCAATGACTTACCCGTCGGCTTGCGGGAATTTTCCGCAAAAAGGTATCGCGCTTCAGCGGGCACAAGCTCTAAGCTCCCGACTGGTCTCCCGGCAGGAATGGCAGTGTAGATCATGTAAGTGTAAGTGTGTAAAGTAATGGGCGAGGACAGGATAAAGAAGAGGAAGATCGAGCGCGGTCCGTGGCCCGTTTGTTGGGGTTCTGCTCCGGCATTCGCCAGGTTTTAATCGGAGTAACCACGGGAAATTACCGGCCAGAGAAGCCGGCCGCTAGAATTCTCCTCCAGATGTGAAGGGGAGAAGGTCAATGGTATACAATACCTACGAGAAGACGAATCACCAGAAGAGGCGGCAGACGCGTGGGCTGAGCGGGTGACAAACGTGGAGGTCGCCGCGATGTTACAAGCGGACAGACAAATGAGCGCGAGTGGGTACATTGAGGACATAACAACGGATAGGGGCGGGAAGGTATAGGCGTGGACCGCCCAAGGCGCCCTCCCGGTGAGGATTCCGGGAAAGGAGGGGGGGAGGCGCTGCGACACTACACGACGCACAAGGATCAGTGGTTCAGGCTCGCAACAATAAATCAACAAAATAGTGTCGTTTAAATGAGGCTTTAGGAAGTATTCACAAGCATAGGGGGCTGCCTAATAGGAAAATTGACCCAAAACCAGTTGAATTGAAGCACCATTGAACCAACAGTTTTAATCAACTGAATATACATTAATTTCTTAAAAAAATAATTGTAGTACGGAATTCTCAAATTTCAGGATTTTGACCATCAACAATACGAGAAGCTTTAACAAGCAACCGAGACATTGTTACAATGTATATCCTGGAAATATATTAAGTCTGAAAATATTGTAATTACAATATTGACATCCAGCTGACACCCGCAGTCACAGTCGACTCGGGAAGGAATGAATTGTTTATACCTTGTCAGTATATGTACTCTGATCATAAGCATTAAGCACTTAATATCGAGTTTCAAGAGAATTCCGGTAAAAGTCGAAACAAGCAAAACACATACGGGTATAAAATTGGGCATTTGAAAACTCCTTCGGGCCACAGTTCATTATGGGGCGTGTAATCCCATACGGGCCTAGTTATTCAAATAACTAGATCGATGCGAGAGACGAGGGTTATAACAAAGAATGTGCATTATTTGTGATATCTATCATGTGTCGTTCAATACTTTTCATAACACCATCATCTTATACGAAATATTAATATAAAAAAATTAATAATTTCTGTTTGATAAGGGGTATTCCTGCGCCTTCTTTATCTACAACTAATTCTTAATGAACGGAAGCCGCTAAAAATCGTACATAGACGCCGAACGTCAAATGTGACTTTTCATTGCTCTTTTTGTACGCATTATGACTATATAACGGTACAGTATTACGAAATAGTTATTTAAGATACGAGTGGTAAAAGTGACATTGTATTTTGCGAAAACGTAAAGTTGCGAGAAGAGGCATACAGGCTTTATGTCACAATCCTCCGAGCAAAATAAAATCCTTTTACCACGTGCGTTAAGCAATTTTTTTTGACAGCCTTACTGATTTTTATTTTGTTTTAATTCAATTATACAAATCATTTAATGACACCTTAAGGCCCTTGAATTCAAATCACTTAATCACTTAGTACTAAAAATTGTACTTTTAGCACACTATGTATGCCCTGAAAGAACAGCTTTTACTAGAAGTTGCCTAAAAAAGATCTTCCGTATCCCGATCGTGTGCGAGACGAAGCGAAGCGAAGAGGCACCCCTCCGTGGCGATGGAAGGGCGCCAAGCGCAGTCCTTCCTCTCGTCTCCACCCCATCTGCTCCGTCCCATCTGAGTGCGCTCCATCACAAAAATTGCCCAGATTAGGCTTCGCATGTGGCGACTCGACTGCCACAAACCCTCGTGGCCTTCACCAAGCACCCTGTCGCAGGACTTGGCAATGCGACACTCGACGGGTTGGACTCCGGAGACGGGGATATTAACGACTTTAAAACTTTTTTCAAAATATTAATTTCACTGGTGTTGCATTTGTCTATAATTTCCTTTTTGGTGTTATTTTAGTTTGGTTACATAAAAACCTCTATGGGATTGTACGACTAAACCATTATGATTTCAGTTATGAGGGAAAGGGAAATAATGAGTTGAATTTGTTTGGTACCGTGCCTTCACAATTGTCACTTACAATAACATGTAACGTATTTTGATATTGGATCCTGTAGTTTAAATGAAAAGTATCCAAATGAACAGAATAATAGACTGGAAAGAAATGGACAAGGAATTTGACAAATACAAAGTATTCGTACCAGAAATGAAAAAAAAGGTCACAAATGAGATCAGGTGCAAACTGCGTATGAATAGAGACATTGCTGGTAGATAGTTTGGGTTGAACGATGAACTCAAAAGGTAATCTAACCTAGTAAAGAAATTTCTTTCTTTCTTCACAATTTAACAAAATGGCAGTATTTTTTCTGAGCGTTAATAATCACGTTTTAAACAAAAGTTAGTATTTTTTCTCCAATTTTTTTTATCCGAAAAAGTCATAACCATAGTGAATATCCCTTGAGCTGTGTTGAAAGCATGCACGTGTCTGCGAGTTACGTTCTCTTCGCTGTCTGTGAATACGGAGGATGATATTTAAAGGCAAACAATATGCTAAGCTTGTCGAAGACTAGTGCGTACTGCTTCTATCCGACTACGCAATTTGTCTGCAACTTATTGTTTTTCAGCAGGGACATCCCGTTCCTATATCGATTAAGAAAATTTCGTATTCTTATTTGTCACCGAGAAGGTAAAAAACAAAAGACACTCTTAATCATGTTTGATGTTACATAACATTTTCATTCAACGAGAAATAGAGAAAAGCAATTTTTTAGAAAATCGTCGACAATACCATTTGAAAAGCCATTAAACTAAGTGACAACTAGAAAAGATTTAGAATCACATGACTGAAAGGTAATGTATGTCCATGAAGTTGATAATGTCAATGTAAGCCTTCAGTGCCTGAAGGATAACGAGGGACATACACTTTGCACATTTAAAGGTAAAACGATGGCCGTAAGTAGTAATTTAACTTTAGATTTTGGTTTGGTGTCCAATTGTATAGACACATCTACCCACATTACCACATTTCTCCTCCCATGGAGAATAGCATAAAGTACGCTGGAAGTCGGGGACAGAGAGCCAATGTCCAAAGAGAGAATTGTGGTGACTGCGTGATTGTACTGCCTACTTAACGTTATCGAGCAACCAATTTGGACGTTTTTTCACAAGGCTGATAAACTGGGCGGCGAGTTAGGACATCTTCTCAATAACTACAACTCACACAACAACTCTACAACAAGTAGTGGACGAACTTCGGAGTAATTGTGACAGCTGTCCTATAACCGTGATTCTAACTTGTCGGCGATACTTTGTGAATAAACACTTTCCACAAAGAAAAGTCCCTTACCGGTTTTCTTTGGAACATAAAATCAAAAACTGGCGTTACATTTATTAACGTGATGACAAGCCTCGAGTATCCAGCATCAACATCCAGGAGAGCGATGGCAGCCGGGCCGTTAGCAGCGGCGTAGGCGGCGGCGCCTGGGGCATCGGCGGCAGCGCCCCCTCGCCCGTCCCGTCCCATCCCATCCCATCCGGTCTCCAGAGCGTCTCGTCCCCGCCGCGCCTAATCCCGGCGTCGCCCGACGATGATGGCGCGTAATGTGGCCGTATTTCAGCGGCGGGTGGGCGGGGCGCAGGGCGCGGCGGCGGCGGCGGAGCTGCGGGCCGGCCGTGATCCCACGCGCACGCCTGAGTCAACACGCGGCGGCACCTGTGTCGACGCCCGTCGCGCCCGTTCCTCCCCGGCTCCTGCTCCTGCCCCGCCCCCGCCCTCGCCCGGCCCTCGGAGCGCTCCGCAGACAAATGTCACGCGGCGCGGGCGCGGGCGTCAGGCGACCGCAGCGGAACGCGTGGAGGGGAGTTGCGGGTGCTGCAAAGGAGTGGAAAGCGCCAGTGGTGCATTTAGTGGGCCGGGAGAGCACTAGGGGCCTGGATACATTCTTGCATACGTTTTATACGCACAGTGGGTCTTGGGGATTGTACGCCTAGCCTCCTTTCCGTAAACAGGTTTACGGTCGGTACGTGATATTTCGACGTTTATTTTTTTAGAAGCTTGTGTCACCTAATTTACTCATCACTGATTATTGAGCATGTAAACGTGCAATGTTCAGAAATAGTTTAAAAACGACTGAGAATGTTTAGAAAAATAAAGTCTGATTATGAGTACCTCATGTCTATCGAACGTGTAAATCATACCATTTTCAAATGACAGACGCCAATAATATCGTACAATAATATGCACAGAAGCCCTATTCTTATCTTTCACTATGATTCGTCTATTCTGAAAAACCTTTCTTAAAAAGTAATACAAGAATTAACCGCATAATTGATCAAATCTACTCTAATTCTGCCAAACTTATATTTACTCATGTCCACTTTCTCAATCATATCGATAAGGAGCGCAATCGCGACAATGAATACGTTGCTCATCAATCCTTCCCCAGCAAGTGAACAATCTAATTTAAACGCAATGGAATGAACACACGCAACTACGAGGTAATGAAACGAGAACGCTGAACGGTGAATAAACTCGTCAGAAGAAGAAAACACGCGGCCGGAAGCAGATCCGAATGGCGAACGCCCGACTCCTCAAACGACGTCTACAGCGCCGCAGTGCAGCGCCGCAGCGCCGGGGATAACGACCGGACGAGGAAATCCCTCGTTGAAAATTGCTCCCGGGAGCCGCCCGGCAATCGTCTCGAGACGCTCATAGGAAACGACTGGAAGGGCGGTAATCGCTCACAGTCCCGTGCGCGCGGGGCGCTGCTTCCAGCTCAAGAACGAGAGGAGGCGACGCGGCGGCGGGGTCGGCGGGAGTGGAGCCCGGGAGACGGGAAGCAGGCACGCGGGGACCCTTGAGCAACGGGGAGGGGCTGGAAAGGCGCGGGGACAGCGTCGAGGAGACGGAGGGATCAGCGGGATTGGCAAGGTGGCGGGGAATACCGGCCTGTGGTGTCAGCGTGGGTAAGGAGTGTGGTGGTGAGATGGTGTGGCAGGGTATGTGGCGAGGGTGTCTTTTGTCCGTGGGATCTTTGAGATCAGAAGGGGATGGCGGGTCGGCAGAGATACTGGAAACGGCAGGAGGTGTGGGAAAGGCGGAGAGAGAAGGTGCGGGTGGATGGCGTGGGGGCGAGGTGGGGGTGACGAGGGTGGCGAATGGCTATAGCAAGGAGGTAGAAAGCGGGGACGCAGGGTATGTGAAAGGTGACATACGACTGAAGGTTAGACAAGCGCGGTCAGCGGGAGGCATGGTAGAAGTATGTCGGGAAAAGGTTGGGGCAAAGGTGTGTCGGAGGTGTTGAGTGTGTTGAGGGTGCCGGGTGTTTCGGGGGCATCGGGAGTGTCGGAGGGCGTTGTGTGTCGGGGGCGGCAGGTGTATCGAAGACGCCGGGTGTGTCGGGGACACTGCGTGTGTCGGGGGTGTCGGAGGCGTCGGGTGTGACGATGATGACGGGGTGGATGGAACGATGATGATGAGAAGCAAGGGGCTCGAGGGATGCGAGGGGGTAGGCGGGCCCGACAGGGGCGGGGCGTGCACGAGGAGCGGTGAGCAGACCACTGTACGAACAGCGGCGCCGCCGGATGAAGAAAAAAAATGATCTGCGGGGAGAAATGGTGAGCGAATACAAAAGTAGGAGATCAGAATTTCTCGGCTCCGCAATGGCGTTGGCGCGCGGCGATTTGCGAGTGTTGTCAAATAGACTGGTAAGGTGGAACACACGGAGCTATTCTCATTTAAAAGAGCACTTACTTCGCCTTTGAAGGAAATGTAGAAAATATAAAACGACAACTACGGTTCAACTCAAAAATATAGTGAAACCGTGGATATGTTGGGTCATATGTTATGTCATGCAATTACACATTAGTCAAAGGTCTTTCAATCAATTTTCATCAGTTAAGTGATTACACTATGCAAAAGAAAATGATATACTTTACATGTTCACAGCCTGACAGAGAGGGATCGTTTTAGTAACGTCTTTGATTTTCATTCTCTGACTTTTCCTTTTATTATAGGGTCTCCACGAACACGAAATACTGACTTCCAGCAGTGAAATGTAAGGAAGCTGATACAACAATATTCTATGAAGGACGTTCCAAAAGCTTGAAAAGCAGGTTTTCCTTATCAGCTCGAGAACGACACAAGGTCGGAAATAAAAAAAGAATCTTGTTAGCTCAAAATTTAAAAAATCGAATTATTGAAAACATCCAAACAATTCCACGAAAAATTCTTACGAGTACACCAATCTTCAAAATTAATGTTTAAGTGAACTTTCCATGAATTACAATTTCGTACTTCTAATTGATAATGTTGTAATAACACGCGAACATGTACAAAATTTTGACAAAATAATATTGATTACTACAAAACACATTGTCGACATACGTAACTAGAACAAAATAAGGAGAATTTGGAGTCTTCGCAGAATGTATTTATGGTTTAATTCGATGTTCTTTCACAAAACAGTCATTCGAGCTGAAACGAGCCCAATGAACTTATTATTAGATCTACAGCAGGAAGTTCATATTTTTGCTCCATACAACGAAGGCATCGACAAATAACACACGGCCACTAAACAAACGGCGACGTTTGACATCTTATTGCACACATTATGACGAACTTGCCGTTTATGACATGAATAATTGCGACATCACATGGTCTGCCAATCGCTGCGAGAGAATCGTGGGGTGATAGCTGTAAATGGAACAGCCGAGTACCGTTTTTTGTAAAATACCCGTGACGTCACAATAGAGTTGTTTCCAAAAATTAAGTATAATTCTCTTATATATTTTTATTGCTTTTATACAAAAACTAACGTATGCAAATTCATTCATAATGTTGCTTTATTGCATTTGTACAAATTTGAATGAAACTCGTGAAACATAGCTTAATATTACAAACTAGTTGCATAATATACTATTAATAAATATCATCACAGAAACTCAGTATACAATGACAGTATGCGAATACAGTAACTGCTATAAACTAAGTAAACTTCGACAGCAGATTAAAAAAGACACCAAAAATCATATTCTGGAAACAATTACGAGTCTCACTGAAAATGGCAATTAAAGTTAGTACGACCAGAATAATGAAGACGCAAGAATAATGGCACTGATTTTAACTAATGTAATTTTGACAAACCACGTACGGCGGCGTGGAGTGTACGAGGCTCGGACGCACCAGTGATAGGGAGGTCGCAAGTCCGCTCTCGGCAGCGTGCCAGAAAGTTACTTCATGAGTTTGTGGCGCCTGCCCGAATCGAATTCTTAGGCCTTCTGCTGTCTCCGTGGTTCCCCTGACCACTTCTATGCGAATGCTGGAGTAGCGATCTTGATTACGAGCTACGGATCACACGCCATTCTCGCTTCCCCATCCCGTCCTCATGGCCGTTTCCCGAGCCGTTGACGCATCTCCGTATGGCGCATCCTAACGGATTCAGAAAATCTCCGACGAACGTGAAACATCCGGACACCAGCGACAAACTATGAGTCTCTCCACACTCGAACGTGTCTGGTAGAGAAAAAAAAACACTACATAAGAATAATTTTAACATTATTGTAAATGACGATTTAATTGAAAAACATGTAATATCATATTAACTCTAATTTCACTTCCATTATTTTATAGTAAATTTGAAGTTTCAAAATGACCAGTGGGAGGGGGCGGCGGCGCCGGTCCAAGAGGGCCAGGGCACGCGGCCAGGGCCGGCCTCCAACACGCGGCGGCCCCGCCCATCTCATTATCTTTTTCGGAAAGCGCGCGGGCGAGTAATGGCGCGGGCGGCCGCGCTGACAGCAGCGCCCGCGTCGCCCCCGCCCCCGCTCCCGCCCCCGCCGCCGCGCCCGCTGGGCAGGAGGCCGGGTCATTCGCCCTGCCCAAGACACGCCCCCGCACCCAATTGCCCGCGGGCGTACCGCAGGAGAGGTTGCGTTTTCGATTGCTCTCTGGATAGATTAGTACTGGATAGGCAATCGCACAGGACACAAAAATAGGTACTAATGCAGCGGAACGCATGCGGAACTCACCAAGTTCATTTTTAATTTTCACAACTAAGTCACAACTTTTCTACTCTTTTGACTAATGAAATCGCGAACACCTCTATGTTGTGTGAACATTATCGATTGTTTCGTTTTTATTCAGTCACTGATCAGTAAACATGTATGGAAAATGTCCTTAACTAGCATTATTTTGTTTGAAAGCAATGTTAAATGTATAAGTTCATGAAAAGGAAAACCACTCTTTGTTATTTCATTTATAATTAATTTCCACGATTATTTTACAACAAGTCTTAATCATGATAAAAATTTAACTTGTTTCTTTCAACGAACGCGCTTTTTTCTTCAATAGGTGTGTTATAAACAAGTCATCATGCAAATAATGTTATAATAAATAAAGTAGAGCTATAATCAACTAGTGCTATAATCAAACTTCTTATACTGTCCACATGAGAGCGCCAATAAAACATTATAGCATTGCTGTACATAAAAAATCATGGCTTTAAATCATAAAATGTAGGGCGGGTTGCTTCCATTTTCAGGACGTGGTTTCCTGTATCGCCGACTAATCTTATTGAATAGAATGTTATTTCTATTTTTCCTACAATTTCACTATATATATATATATATATATATATATATATATATATATATATATATATATAAATCAGAAGCAAGTACGAAATCAATTGAATCACTTTAATTCGACCAAGCTACCTAAAACACGCATGAATTATTCTATGTTCAATTGTAACACACTGAAATATATTCATCCAGGTTGACCAGGTGAGCAAAATATTGAGTATACTACCATCCATCCCTACTTCTCAAGGCAACGGAAGAAAGGCAATAGTGCACAAAGGCAATAGCGCAGACGTGCCTCGTAAAACATTGCCAGGAAACATTCACACCTCCTAAACGTCACGCCTTCTCACTCGTAATAAGAAACTTTCCATTCGACTATTAGTACCACAAAGGCAAAGGAAATAAAAATAAACAAAGAACACACTTGTAAACGCTGAACCAAAGACTTCGCGAGGAAGAAAATGTATTTCTTAGAACGTCAGCGTAATAAATTCGTCTGAGAGTCTACAATCTCAGATAAAAGACGAGAAAGAACATTTTAAGCTTAATATATTTTCCAACGAAACCAGCGTCGTTTCCAAGAAACCGGAAATGGTTTTGACGACTAAAAAGGAACAAAGAATCACAACACAAACATTCTTTGTAAACACAATTCGGTGAGTACACAAAAACGCGCACCACAAACTCGATACATTACACGAAGCACATTTTTCAAGACTCGGTGAGGCAAGTCAACAATAGCGGCAATTACAAAGAGAGTCCACGCTTTATGCAAATATTATAGCCATGGCAGTCATTGGGGTGTGAGGAAACGCACCTTTTGTGTAGGTCCAGCACAGAGCCAGGCACCAGAACCATCTGTCAATCACTCGCAACAAGGCGCCGTGCTCCAAAGAACGGAAGGCCTCAGAGAAAAACCCACGATGAGGTGCGGAACAGGAGCGAGATTGCGAAAACAAGAAGGATCTGAATAAACCAGTTAGAACCAACTAGTGGCGCTAGAACAGCACATACTTTCGTGTATTATTTCCAAATTTGCAAATCTGAAAATTCAGAGAGCTCAACCAAAATTAGACTCGCGCCTTTCTTTTAAGCGTTCTATTAGTGAAAAGAATGCCGTTTTTAAAAATACATTTTTTATAAATCAATTTATAGCACAAATTACGCGAAAATGACTCGGTTTTTCTAAAACCATTTCACGACCTTTTTTAAGAGCAGATTTTTTCGAACAGATTTTAAGGCATATATCATTATCTTCAATTTGGGGTCGTGAATTCTAAAATTTTTACAATTTTCAAAATTCAGAGAATTCACCGGAAACGAGACCAGCATTAATTTTTGTAGACACGCGGAGAAAATTTAAAGAAGAAATTTATACCCGTTTTTTGACAAAAAATGGTTTAAAATATTTTAAAATTGCCTATATTTCACGAAAAATTACGCGAAAACTACTGATATTTTTGACAAAGTGTACATAATCTTATTTCAAGAGCTGTTGTTAAAAACATTAAAGATCTCATTAAGAAAAAAAACACTATCTTCAATATTGTAGTAGTAGGATGACGCCGAAAAAAATAAGTTGTGCTATTTTCGAAAAATCAGGGTTTTCAAGAAAAAATGCAACCTGCACTTTTGAGCGTCCTTCCCGATATCCCAGAACAAATTTAAATAAAAAAAAATTGAAGATTTTTTTGCGAAAAATTTGAAAAGATTGTTGAAGGTTCATGAATATTAGGTACCTCCAAAACTAAGAATATCCGTTTCCATCTCAGAGGGGCTCGAGTTCATTTAAATCGATCAAGGAATATCAATGTTGGAGTGAAAACGTGGGAAGGGTTTATACGATATGGTTGACCACAGATGGACAGACACACGTTTTGCCTTCAATCGATTTTTAGCTATCAAGGGCCCATAAAACATGGACTCCGACTGTACAACGTGTTAGAGGATGTTAGAGGAACTACATTACAGAAACAAGATTTATTCACTTTTTCGATCCAGGGGCACAAAATATGAGTTTTCTGGCAGACAATCGTCGATTTCTGCCGCTGCATTACAAAACTTTCTCTTCAATAAATAGGTATGTAGTAAGGTGAGAAAGTGAAAACAGCATCTCTGGCGCAGTTTCGTTACAAAGTCTAATGGAAGAAAGGGCGGTGCTACCAATCACGCACCACATCCCAATACGACAGGCTTCGGAGGGAAAACACAAGACGCGGCGCGAAAACCGGGAGAGAAGAAAATAATCATACCCACGTAGGACGTCTGTCAGGATGGATCCTCGCACCTTTCTTGACGCACGGAAGTATGTTCCGCAACAGTAATGAAACCGAAGTTGTGCCCATGTTACTGAGTAATAAATGTAGTTTAATAATTGAATTCATTCAAAGAAGAAGAAACTTGTTCGGGATGACAAATTCTTTGAACAAATTTAATTATAAAGAAAGAAGATGGTAACGTTTACTCTGGCAACAAAATGAACACAAAGGGAAGCGATGCTAACTGGAAAGGTAAGCATTGAAGCCTATAGAAAAAGACCGAAAAGTGCAAAATGATGAATAAATGTGAAGTCAGCTCGAGACGCATGAACTGACAAGGAAGAAGAAACATACGCAAAGTGCAGGATATCCTCCATTGGGAGGACGGACTAAAGCGCTGCAGCTGAGTTCGAGGCGTGAGCAGAGGGGCGGTCTCCAAAGCCGAACGGAAGCTCGCGGGGCCGCGAGAAACGCGCGTAGCCGAGCGGAAAGGCGCGTGTGAAAAGAGGCCGGCGGCGGGGGCGGCGGGGGCGTCGCGTGTCTCGAGTGATTGGTTGTGCCTTTGAGGCGCCGCTTGATTGGACTTGGCGTGGCGTGTGAGGGTTGGGGGGCGGGAGGCTTTCGGAAGCAGGGCGGCGAGCTGTCATAACGCCCCGGAAGGGAACAGATGTGCCGTGCCGGGCTCTTGGGGACGGCGGCGGACGGCGGCGATGCCACAATGCGAGCGCATTAAGCTGCACGGCGATAGGACGCCGCCAGCGCCTCAGCGGGGGTTTTCAGGCGCCACCCCACCCCTCTTCTCGGCCCCCTGCTGATCATTGATTCTGAGGCGCGACGGCTGCCAGGAACACGGGTTTTCAAAGCCAGAGAATAGGAGACCACGAGTGTATGGAAGTGATAGCGAGGGCAGAGGGAAAAAAATAAATACATACATAAATAAATAAATAAAGAGGATAGCGATATTCAGAAGTGGTGCGTCATGGTTGGTGGTAATTAATACACACACTCTCAAATTAATCTTACAAACCTCTAGGGGGGTGAGTAAAGATAACTATTTGTCAATAAATATGTAGTGTGAATTTCCGCAATAATAAAATTACAATCAATGAAATCTCCTTGACGGCGCACAGTGGGCCCAGAAGACTAGAACCTTGGCAAAAAGTCCAAAATCAATAGTCATTTTTTGTATTCTCCGTTCATGATCTGGTACTGAAAACTCTTTATTAACATGGAGGGATCTGTGTGATGTTATTTAACACATTGAAAAGAAAAAAAATAGAAGAAAAAATATAGAGAAAGTTTCACCAGAAAAATATCCAGAGAGCTAACTAATACGGAACTCCTTCGCAGGATGTTAATTGCATCTGACCCACTGATTTCAGAAATGGAATAGATAAAACAGGTTTTTGACCTAGAAGTTTATGCCTTCAAGTAGAAAGCCATTTAAACTATGTATTACGGTACTGTTATAAGTTGGAATTATGAATGAGGATTATTCATAACTCCTGCAGAAAAGCATACACATCTATAACAAAGATGGGACACAGTTTTAGAGTTATTAGAACAGAGATTCTCAGCGACCTTGGCTACCACGGTCACCTAACATTTACAGCAGAAAGCTTTCGCGGCAGCGTCGGGACCGTCTTCAAAGCTTGCGTTGTTGACCGTTGGAATCAAAGATGCTAAGGAAAATTTAAGCATGGAAAATAATCACGTAATGTTCTATCTATTATAAATATTTTTACTACGTGATTAATTAAAGCTACGTAAGGATAGATATAAAAATTAAATTTAGAGGAAAAAAGGTGAGGATATGAAAGGTTGTAAAAGGAAAACTGGGCTAATACTGCCAGAAAAAAAGCGTACTCTGGATTATCTTTTGTGACAGAATATTCTAGAAAAAGGTGCATTCAATCAGATCTAATCCTCCCAGAATGATTTCGAGAACAAATTTTATCTGAACAGAATTTAAAATTAAAAACTATCCATTTCCGCGTGCTCTGAGATTGTGATTGACAACCATGACATCAGGGTCATACGTAATAATTTACTGTTGTTTCATAACTCTGTTTTTTCTTTATTCATACCATGGATACTCAGTGCAATTATGTGCTTAAAGCTGCATTTCTCACAATATATTGGGGCTGG
The DNA here is from genome assembly GCA_038098605.1 of Gryllus longicercus. Classification (NCBI taxonomy): domain Eukaryota; kingdom Metazoa; phylum Arthropoda; class Insecta; order Orthoptera; family Gryllidae; genus Gryllus; species Gryllus longicercus. Next base: position 4,908,255 of record JAZDUA010000021.1, read on the forward strand.
TTTAGCAAGAAAATACTTAAATCTAAATAGCTATTTATACTTAAATATAATATCTGTAACAATGAAATACAAATTCCAGCAGTGTTGTCAGTCTGATGAAACTTCCATCTCTCAGAAAGATCAAGGGCGTTCCCCAGACTCGTCGATTGATTGATAAGCGATACCGGGCGCATCAACTGCTAGTGCCATTAGTACCATAAGCGTAGTGCATGTGTTATCCCCGGAAAGTGGCTTTGACCTTCCCCCACATAATGGTGAGATTTCGGCGCTGACCAACCAGTCGGCTTGCGGTGTTTTGCCCAATCAGGAATCTCCCACCAGCGGGGCGACACCTAAGCCAGGACGAGCTCCAAGCACCCGACCGGTCTCTCGATATTTATGGCGGAGTAGTGCACGTACATGTAAATGTATGAGAGGATAGGAAGAGGAAGAAGAGGTCGCGCGCGGTCCGTGGCCCGTTTGTTAGGGTACTCCGGCATTCGGCTGGTGTTGATCGAAGAAACCGAGGGAAACGAGCGATTACAGCAGCCAACCGCTAGAATTCTCCTCCAGACAGCGATTCAGTTGGACCCAGCTACGTAGCTAGAGTGAAAACGTCGCCCCAGTCGGGACACAGACCCTAAAAAACACAGGTTAACGATGCAGCGGAGGTAACGGTGTTGCTGCTGAGCTATTGCGGCCAGTCTTTTTGTTCGAGACTGACGCATCGCCGGAGGGTCGCGGCCTCTCATGGCAATATGAAGACTGACGTCACTGCAGCTGACTTTCTCCGGAGCGAAGGGACAATGAAGCCGCGAACACCCAAGAGACACATTAGCCCGAGTGAACTCGGGCGCCACCTCCGGTACTCCGCATGTAGAGGGAAAATAAACACGCATGCCAGTAATTAAGTGCCTGCTAAAAGAGAATGCGCTGTGGATGGAAATACGAGAGAACAAAATGGATGGCAGCGCTCGAGTATGTTACAGTGAAGAAGATAAAGAAAGTAATAATGCCCCTCTCACACAGCCGTGACCCGTATATCTGTCTACTCAGCGAGAAATCATTCCTTCCTCCTACCTTTGGGGTAGTAAAGAGAATGATTTATGCTGCACTTCACTTCTCGAAAATTAGTGCGGAGTCACGTGGTCTCACTACATTTCGACCGACATGCTATGGGGCGTAACCTCACAACTATGTGTACAGTTAGGGAGGGAGGTTGAAGCATTGGCGTGGGATGGTAATTTCCGCACCGAGAGATGCAACTTACGAGTTCCGAATGTACGACACATCTAACAAGTTGGGCAGGACAATGCTAAAGACAGTGTTGAGATACGATGTTTAATTACATTGTTTTACATAAAACGAGTTTCTGTGATATTTTAAAGCTTTTCGCTAAAACAAATTTTATTAATTTCATTTTCAATATTTAAAGATTTCAATGAATTCATAATTCATGAATTACATAAATTACAAATTTCATGCAACATCCAAGTAAGGAATCCGAACTAAAAAATACGAAAAACTCGTGTCAAAAGATAAGAATATAACACGTTTCCACGAAGTGCCTAATAAACACTGTACACAGCGAAATAGCTGCATTATTTTACGTGAAATATAAACCACTTCAGGTTATCAAGAAGTCATGCCTTATCGCCCAGATAATATAATTGCGATATTGAACACGGACCTGAAGTAAGTCAATTAAACAACAAGGAATTCAAGAAGTACATTACAGTCACGAAAATCTAAATGCTGACTAACCTACTGATTCATGACTGTGGTTTCCTCCAATGAATTCCATGCGAATGCCGTGACAGTACCTCAAACGATGCGCCACGGACAGTGCGAGTTTTATTTGTCTTCATCCTGACCGCTCTATCTTTTGGGACGAGGGACGGACGGAGTGATCTCGCTGTATATAATATCCCCATAGAAAGACACCGGTAGGCGTTAAGATTGAGAAAGCTGCGATAGTTGATGGACCCTCCACAAAAAAGAGGAAACGACAGATCGAAACGAGTTTAGCGTACTACACAGTTTCTTTAAGCGTCTTTTGCGCTATTATAGGGAAAAATTTTAAAGAAAAATCTAGAGGCACTTTAGTGACAATTTTGAAAATGTAGAGTGTTCATGTAAACTCTAAATGTAATCCTAATCTCTAAATGTTTTGAAAATGTTATACTCTAAAAAATCAAAATATCCGTTTCAAATTCAGGGTGCTCCGATAGCAGTCAGATCGATCGAGTAATATCAATTTGGGTAAAAATTCGACTTAAGATTTAGCCACTAGCGTTGATCACACGGGGCAGATGATGGCAAATGGGCAGACGGGACATACTTTTGCCATCGATCTTTCCAATATCAAGACTCACAATACGTGTTCTGAGTACACAACGTATTCGAGGAAGTAATTTTCTCTATATATAGTAACAAGATTTATCCTCTTTTTCATTACCAGCGTTTGCGGCAATATGCGTTTTTCTGTCGACAAACGCTGTTTTCCCCTCAGTATTGCAATACCTTCTCTGTATTCCGAAAGCAGTAAGCCAGAAAGTACAAGCATGATTAGCGGAACCGCGTTCTTTCGAACGAAACGACAATGAGAAAATAACCTGTCCTCTTTTTCATAGTGCAATCTTTCTTGCAGAGAGAAGTGTGACAAGAAAATGTGTATTACATGCATTATTACATACTTCTACAAGTATTAATGAAATAACTCTAAATAAACAAGTAAACACTAAGATCTTACTGAAAAATAATACAAAACAAATTCTCTGCATTGATCCACTTTCGTTTGCAAAAATTGTCTTTTGGCATGAGTTTTTCGTATTTTTTTTTAGTTTGGATTCCTCACATGAATGCTATAGTTAATTGCAATCGCAGGAGTTAATTTATAAGAATTATTTTTAAAGAAAAACAATAATAAATTAATTACATTTAATACAACGCTCATTTCAGTTACGTACTTTCTTCAGTGGTGAGGCGAAAAAGTTCACAACACCGATTCCCGTCTCACAAATTTCGAAATAGTACTCCGACCAGCAATACATGCCGTACATTAATGGCGCTAGTTTGAAAAAAAAAATCGACTTTGAGGGCATAAACAACACGGTTTGTTAATTAGTGAAACCTCAATTTGCCTGAGCGTGTATCCAGTATTGGGGGAAGTTTCAAGAACGCTTGGCGTAGAAATCGCAATATTTTTCCGTAAAGATTTTCATGACCTGTACTATGCCTCAGCTTCGTAGAAGCAGTTCGGGTACGAGAGGATCTTCTTTAGTACCGATCCTCCTTTCGGTCATTGTCGTTCATCTAGATCAATTGCTTAAAGAGGCGACGATGCGACACTTGACCTTCAAGGTATCCCGCTCCACTGGCAACGCGTGGACTGCACAACGCAGTTTTATTAACGAGAAATACTTCTTATACCAATCATTCACGGATAATCTTACATTATCCTCAATTAGACCAACTGGTGATTTCGCTTTTGTTTGAAGGTAATCCCAAGACGAAGTTTCTCAATTTGGGCGCGGATTAAAATGAAGATGTATTATTACTTTTGACTTTGTAAAACAGAGCCATCTCTTTTAAAGAGAAGTTAAAGCGCAAAATTTCTAATTAATTTTCTGGGCTGTAGATGACGAAACATTGTTCCGAATTAGATTAAAAAGTATTCAATTATGAGAAAGAATAATTATTAATTAAGAGTAATAATAAATACTGCTTAATGCACTCAATATAAATTTTTCTTCTGTTGCAATTAAATTTTCACCCATAGCACTCAATATTATAAGCTTTGGAGAACGTGCTGGCAAATTGTAATCTTAGATCCAAATAGTATCTATAATTCCAGTGAAAAGGGCGATGAGTTTGAAGACTGTAATCACCAGATCTAGTCTTTGAATAATACTTTGAGAAATATTTTAACTACAAACACTGAGTCATTGGGAGGTATGTACTACCCGAAAGACAAGGGATGGCAACATAATGATGACCCTCAGTTTAGCACTTTTTCAAATCCAGAAGGGAAACAAGGGTCTAATAAATCCCGAAATATCACATTTTGTGCAAACCTGGCTGTTTTCTATACATCTACATTCCAACCAAGTTAAGCTACTAAATTATGTTTGTTGATTTTTGAGGAAATTCTAAATTCTTTAATTTGTAAACGTGAAATGACGGTGATCATTACGTTGTCCTGACCCTTTCAATCCACAAACTACGCAACATCATTAGTGTTCATGGCCCAAGATTTCTCTGCTGTCTTTCCTCTGGCACAATAGCAAGCGGCGACTGTCTCACAAACAAGTAGGTCGCGCGTTCGCAGCCCGCCGTCTCATGCTGTTCAACATGAACGCCTGAAGTGCAAATGCTAGGACCCTCCCTCTCATCGACAGTAAACAGGAACTACTCTAAGCGATGGTCGTCAGGTATGTATGAATGCACTTGGCGCGACAGCCCGTGAACGAGACTCAGGCCTACCGGCGACGTTCCTGCCTCGCCATGGGTTGATTGACACCAACAGATGGCTGCGGGGAACCTTGGAAAATCGGCGATTTTTCGACGAAATAATATAATGAATAATTTATATGAAATAAATTACTTCCTCTAAAATGTGTGGTCAGAATCCACGTTTGCCCTTGTCCGTCTATCCATCTGTCTGTCCGTCCTTTTGATTTTCGAAAATTGTAAAAATCCTTTTTTCGGCGTATTCCTACGAATTCAATATTGAAGTTGGGATTTTTTCGTGAATGAAATCAGTTCTTCAACGGCAGATTCTGAAAGAAGTCCAGGTAAAATGAGCTGATCACATTCCTACATCCATTTTGGGCAATAATAGATTTCTCGTGATGGGAATAGATAAGTAATAAAATAATCGTAGAAAATAGATACCTGAAGACTACCTGTGAAGCGGTATTATCAATAATATGGGAATGTTGGACTTCCCTTTGGAGTAGAAATGAAAAAGACTACTGTTTCAAAACAGTACTTAAATGAACGAAATAACTGCACAATGAAGAAAATCCAAAACGAGCACCATACGTAACAAGTGCGAGTGAGTAACGGCGCTGGACGAAGCGGTGGCCGCGGCAGAGACCAGGAGCCCTGCGGGCGAGCGGGCGGGAAGGTGGGTGGCGCGTACCGGTGGCGGCGGCTGGGCCGTGCGGCCAGCGTTTAATTAACCCGGCCGGCGTGCTGATTGCGTTCCAGCGCGCGTCGTTAAGACGTCAGGGCCGCGCGCCCAGCCGGCGACCCGCCCCGGGGCGACTGCGCCGGAGGCCTGCGGCCGGCAGGCGGGCGGCTGGGCTCAGTCATTCGGTGGATTGGGGGTGTTGGGTTGACTGAAGGTGCGTAGAACTGGGTGGATGGGGGTAAGACTCAGTGGGCAGTTGAGTGGGTTGGGAGGGCTGGGTTGTATTGGGTAAATGGGATTAAGTTTAGTGAGTTGGGTGAGAAGTGGGGTGCAGATAAAATGATACTGGATGGATTTCGGGATGGTTTGAGTAGTTAGCGAGTATGGGACAAGTTGAGAATTGGGTAGAACTGGGAAGATTGGTTTGATTAAATGGAGCTGGACAGGATGAGTGGCTTGGATAGAGCTGGTTGGATTGATTGTAGCTCGATGTTTGTTATTGCAGAGTGGTTGGGATATTGGGATTGTTGGATGGAGAAGTGGGCGCTGCGTGTTGTATGGAGCTGAGTGCTGTGCTAAGCTAGGCGTGTTTGGTGGGCTGGGTAGATTGCGTTTGGTGCCGCTGGGTGCACTGGGTGAGCCGGCCCGGCAGCAGGTGAGCACGTGGCAGCCGCCGTTGCGGTGCACCGCGGAGCGCCGCGACGGACGTCCGTGGCCAGGAAGGGGTGGTTGTAGAATGGCGTCGAGACGTCCGCAAGACGAAACACAGCCGCACCTCTATTCTGCCCAGGATTCGCAACGGGGGCGACTGGAACGTGTTCGCCAAAAGAGAAGAGTCGGCAACTTGCAGTTCGTATCCGAGACATCAAAAATTGAAAATACAAGCAATACAAAACATCCGTTTAACAGATCGATATTTCCCCATGTAACGACGTTTCAAATCCAAGATATTTTTCAAGGGAAACTGGCTTGCTTAACAGCAAAAAATTACTTACAAGTACTTTTTACAAGAATTTTTCCAGTGACAGATTCACATACTCGCCTTCTTATATAAATTCACCGAAAACGCTAAGAAACCCCAAATTGTTAACGAATAAAAAAATCGGTCTACATAATAATCAGAGCGCGTGGCTCTGCACGTAGCCGACCATTGTTCAAACGTCTTGCCTTCCTTGGCAAAGACGGCTCGCGGGAGATCTCTGACGATGAGTTACTCATAACAAAAATACACTGTTCAGGAGCGATTAATGACGAGGAGAAAAAAAAAAAAAAGGAAAATACTACACATTTATTGACTAAAGACCATCCAAACGGACTAGTTACAAAAACGTCGACAAAATGTGTCGTTGGGGTTTCGTAATTTATTGGCACGTTTTGTGGTGCAGGTACCTTTAACAGATATTTCTTGAATATCTTGTAACATGTGATTACCGCATTTCGCACCCTCATGAAATACTATCGACAAAAGTGACACACTCATATATCTCGAGACAATACTAAGGTTAGGGACAATCAAATGACAAGTAACTAAAAACCCAGTTATCATTTTACAATTAGAAAAGATATTTAAGCCTACGTATAAGGTGCAGATATACTTACTTTTCATGAGAGCAAATCTACATCTAAAAAAAGAACGCTCTCAAACGAATATCACAGCCGCAATATGAACAAATCAAACATATTCGTACGGATAATTAATTAAAATCGTAATTCATTAAACTTTAAAACAAATTTATATGGCATAATTGGTTCCATAAGTGTAAATACTTGAAAGTTTCAAACACTTCGAAATGTGTATTAGCAAAACACGTCGCAATGTGTGTTGTGCAACAGCATAACATAACTATATAACAGTAAAGGTAAGAATGTCGAGTACCAAATACTACTGTGGTGATCCTACTTATTTTAAAAAAAGTACGTGATGAAACAATACCAATACCCTTCGAAAAAACCACTTTTATGAGTAGAAGTATATTACTGGTAAGAGAGAAACCTAAAAATCACTAGCACGTTGTTTGAGAATAAATTTCGACTTAAAAATCAATAGACATACTAAAATTTAGCTACGATATTAGAAATTTACTCGTTACAGAAGTATCAATCCAACTGTCAGAAAAGCTAATTTGCATTGTAATTTACTGCCGGAATCTTCCCATTCATTTCAGAGAGATGCGTTCAAAGATGGTATCTGAAAAGATTCTCTATATGAGTTTACGGATGTCGTAAAACTACCATCATTCATATTTTGATGGGAGCCAAAGGACGGACAAACATTATCGGGCATCTTCCTAAAAGTCGAAGTTTATCAGATAGTGACTTGCATAATTTATATTTCCTACATTTCAACTGCACTTTTACAATACTTCCCGATGAAAGTGCCTTCATTGTTCCTGCGCTACAGAGATCGATTCAGATTAGTTCTGACAAACAAAGCAATAAAAGGGAAAGTGCGTATGTGTGTCGCACATACATGGAAAAAATGCTCCACCTGTTTCACTGAAACTTTCACACTTTATTCTTGTTAGTGATGGGAGTGTTTAAAGAGGGGTTTGAATTAAATCGGACATGTGGGGTCCTTGTTCACAAATATTTAGTCGTTTTTGACGACTCAAGCGCCCCTAAATTCTACTCAAACCCGCCGTACAGTCAAGGATTAAGCGCGTCTTCACTGCATACAAGTATTCTGTCCCTGAGATTGTAAAATTTGATCGGCAATATTACTTGAATGTGGGACAAATCAAATTTCAACAAATTAAATTTCTTCAAGATAGTGCCATAGCTAATGCAGGCCCTAATTTGAGGGAGAACATTTTAACAATAGGATACTTGACAACCATGTCCAAACCAGTATTTGAAACAAATCTATACTTGCGACACAGACTTTCGTGTATTAGAATTTTTACACAATTTTTAAAACGTGATTAACGATCAGGTGGTCAGTAGTGTGTGATGTGTAACACACTGCAATAGCGAAGCATTGTCGAGTCCTCTAGTAACGAATTAAATAAATACGTTTTAGGTTATTCCACCGACATGGCGACATACGATTACGTAATAGATAAGATATTTCGCTTATTTTGTGTTAAGTTCAAATAATGCTCATATCAAATATCATAGAAGATAATTCTTTTCCCTTATTTCACGATCCGCGAATTTTTCACACGACTTTTCTCACGCGAAAACGCGTCATAGCACGCGGCTTTAAGGACGGAGTTTCCTCGGAGTTGAAATCTGCTCGAAACCGCCACAGAGGCGTCCTAATTCCCGGCGTGGGCCCGGGCGGCGCCACCAAACGCCACGCTATGTCACTCTGCGCCGGCCAACCGCCCTCGAGGGAGGGGACACTAAAGAGGTAAAGAAAAGAAAAAAAAACAAACAAAACACGCTTGGCGAAACGAGCCGCGGGCGGCGCCGCGCCGGTCGCCTAGGCCCCATGCATACTGAGTGGACCCAGGGGAGGTTGGACCGCCACCGCCGGCACGCCACACAAGCCACCCGGCGCATACCTGACTCAGCGGCGCCGCGAACTTCCACGAACTACGCGGGCGTCCTCGCGTTCCGGTTAATGGGCCCATAAAACGTTCGGGATGCGCCGTTGTTTTACCTACACCTTTTTGTCCCGTTCGGGTAAGCACGAGCGCCAGTGGCAACAATCCATCGGGACAACCTGACTCGAATGATGCTAGTATTCATGAGTACACGGTTTGGTGGTTGACGGATCTGCAAGGTATTAGTGCGTTACGTTGTTACACGGGTCGTAAGAATGTGCCGTCGCATCGTCCAAACAAAGGCCCGTCCTCACCGCAACGATGGGAAACTTTGGACTGGACAGGGCCGGGAGAAGCATAATTAAACGAACGTGCAGTCGCCGGACAAAAAGGGGACTCGTGAACCATCTTAGTACGTGTAACTGGAGACGTGCAAATACACGGAAAATCTCCCACTAATCGAGAGCAGATGTGGGCATCTTAGGAGGCACATTCACTTTCAGGATATGCTAGTTTTAATTGTACCGTTACTATTACCTGTCCGGGAAAAGCATTAGTGTCTACGGGCAAAACCCCTCGGGTAAAACTGTTACGAAAGACACCTGTCGGCTCCTGATTTTCTTCACGATACAGGTTTCTGGTTGTCTGTATCCTGAAATATTCAACGCATAAACTTCTTCCGAGTACAGTTTTGTATAATATATTACAAAAATACTTTCCCTCTCAAGGGGAACGGTAAGCACCAGACGGGCAGAGAAGGTGGGAGCATTCTGCCGAGATGGCAAAAGACGCACGAACCCGTACGGATAAAACTGGAATGACTCCGCAGCGTCTGCACGAACCTGTGGTACGATAAACACACGAGAAGAGCAAATCAGCACGAGCGACATCAACCGATGATACGTGTATTAATCCTTCCATCTAGTCGTATTACATGACACAACGACACGATTTTATTTAGGTAGACCTGCCATTTAAAACGCTGTAACGGTCACTTTTCCATGTGCTCAACCCATAATATGACATTAATTGCAAACCGCATGAATCAGCTCATACTCTTACAGCGGTCTAGCATCTCAGCCACCTGGAACACGAGTTTGTACACCACTAGACCCTCCGTCGCCCAGCCTCTACCGTCCACCTTCTTGTGCCTCGGCTCAATTATTAAAGCAAACGAGACCGCTCAGATTTTTTGTTCGCTCCTTAAAGCGGCGCTCTTTTACAGCCTCTGATCGATCACACACACACACACATCAATCGCCTGGCCGTAGCGAGAACGAGCCAACCGAGGTTACGAAATGGGGAGGGGGAGGGAGAGACACGCGACCCTTAACAACGAAAAAAAAAAAAAAGGAGAAAAAAAGTCGGCAATTCGGGGGACTGCTTACATCAACATAAGTCACGCGGGCCGTCAGTCCGCGCGCGAGGAAAAGTTGAGGGACGGGCGGCGTTGGCGGAAGCTCTTTCGTGGCCAGGCGCCAAGCGTGATTGATTCGCCGGCCGTGTTTACGGCGCGCCGCCCGCGTGTTCACTGTCATGCCGCTTCGCCGCCCGCCCGAACGAGGAATCGGGATCATCCACGCGCGATGTCGATGTCGGACACGAACCGGCAGGGGCAGGAAGGCGCTCGGCGGGATCAACGTCTTGTTGCGGCGCGAGGGGTCGGTGCGCTCGCCAAGAGCCAAGTTCTTCGTTTGAGAGGGCCATACGCCATCCATTTACAGGTTTGGATGTTCTTTTATAGTGATGGCGAAGTTGGGAGAAAGCGAGGACTCAGCTCAGAACACGAACGCTACTGTATATTAGAGAAGCCGAAAAACTGGGAAGATACAAAAAAATGATGAATACTCCCAAATGGTCTTAATATGCACGTAGAAAAGTGACAATGATCTGCACTGTTCCTCTTCTTATAGCGAAAGAGATTAGTTGATCTACACATTTAATAAACCCAAAGATGTATTCTTTCGTATGTCATAATATCAGCATTTCATTAGGCGTGCATATCAAAATGCTTAGACTATATAACATGGACTTTCTAAGAAGCTGAGAGGAATATTTAGATAATGTAGAGACCAAACGTTTTTTATACAAATTATGACCATTGCATATCGTTTATTTCAACATATAGTTTGTTTCAGCAAAATTATTTGATGTATAGGAAGAGTCAAAAGCCCAAAATATTATTTAACACAGATTTCACAAGAGTTTAAACGCATCTTTAGCGTGAATCTATGAATTAAGACACAAATCTTTAATAAAACAAAAATATTAAACCAAAATGAAAAAAGGTTAAATAGTAAGGACTAAAAATAAAATACGGTTTCCTGTTTACGAAAGAAATGCAATTCTGGTGTAGAGACATCTGAGAAATCTTGTTCTTCTTCACGCATATTTGGATTCGGAAGTCTCAAAAATCACATCCGAGCTTTCACTGAGAATACTTTCCCAGAAAACATGTTCAAGTGACGAATGGCGGCTGGAAGTGTCTCTCTGACAAGATTAACACGTAGGTCCAGCTTTAATGCGCACGCGTTCCATTGCCCAGTTTCCCACTCGATTTTCCCAGAAGACTCTCGTCCGGAAATAACTCGAGAGCCGAGAGATACTATTTCGAGCGGATATCGTGCACGAAAACATCTGCCGCCCGGCACACGTGTGGAAGGGCGCTAGTGACTGATTGCACGCCGCCTATCGACTCATTTGTCGTTCTTCCCACGCCTGTCAGGCGGCTACAGCAGGCCTGTGGACCGCGCCAGATTCTGCGGTGAGGTAACGTCAATAGTATCTACCGCGAGAGACCAGCAACCAATAAAACTGGTGGCCCGCCAACAAAGCAAGGTCTTACCAACGCTCATTCGCCTCAAATTATTATTACATTATAGTAACGATTAACATTAAAAAACGAATGCAAGTGCATTGCCTGCAATTCTACTATTTCCAGATAACTTTTAAAATATAGATTCCAAACGTGACGACAGATTTAATTAGTAGACTTGAATTTGGCTCATTTCACTTGAAATTCGTAATCAGCGGCCCATTAGAGACCAGTTTATACCAAAATTTAAATCAAGTCTCGCGTTTTATCAAAAACTAGTTATTTGATATGCTAGAGAAATTTGTACTGTAAGTGCAGTGGATGCTTTCCTCAGGGGATGATGAGATCCTGCACCAGCCTACACGTCGGCTTGTGGGGTTTTCCCCATCGGACATGGCAAGGAAGAGGAAGGGAAAATTGGGCGGTCCATGGCCCGTTTGTTAGCCTACTACTCCTGCATTACCCTGGTGTTCGGAGAAACCCAGGAAAACTAACAATCGGAGCAGCTGGCCGCTAGAAGTTTCCTCCAGACGGTGACTGAATTCCACGTAGCTACCTAGCTAGTGTCGAAAATCCTGCACGACACGAAACCTAGGACCTCCCGGTCAGATACATAGCAGTTACATCAGTTGACGCCCTGAGCCACTTTAACAAATCACAGATTCGAGATTCAGTACGCCATAGAACAACCGTGCCATGAAGAACATCGAAGAGCAAAACGTCTAAAATTGCAATAAGAATTTCAGAAATATCTTTTTTTGTACATTACATTTTTGTACGGCTTCAAGAATATAATTCATAATATGCAAGCATACACAAAATACAAACTTTACTGTATATATATATATATATATATATATATATATATATATATATATATATATATACATTAAATACAAACTTGATTGGATTCTTCACAACGTTCACTTTCTTAGCCAAAATAATATCGAAATGAGCATTCGAATTTCTACTGACGAATGCTGCATCTAGATTATTGTACATAATCATATTGCACACGCAAAGATAAATAATAGTAATAATAATAATAATAATAATAATAATAATAATAATAATAATAGTAAGAACAGAAAATTATAATCGTTGGGTTTTAGGCGGCATCCAGGGTGAATAATTTATTTCTTCCGTTACAAATCGTTTAATATTAAACCAACTAACGTCGGAACCTTCATAGTACCGACTGCTTCCATTTTTAGGGAAATTTTGAGTATCACTGCCACGTTGAAAATAGAGCATTCTATTTATCACAACTCTTTCCTTCGTGGCACTGTCTAAGGGACCGAATCGATCATTTCTCAACAAAACACTTCGTGCACAGAGCGACGTAAGTCGGACGTAACGACGCTCTGCGGAATTTCATGGACGCTTCGTCTCGCGGCGTCATACGGAAATTCGACCGCGTAAACCGAGGAATAGAGGCCATTTCGTCTTGACGTTATTATTGCACAATCTCGTTAGCCTTGACATAGTTTCGGCAACGGTCGTGTTCTATGCTGACAGTTCGATATCAGAGATAGTACTGCGCTCTCAATACGCGTGAACAAATTAATTTGTTTAAATAAATTAATGAAATAGGTACGCTGGTTCTGTTTTCCGTTTCATAATGTGAGGAAAGTACATATTTTAAAAAAAAATCTTACTGCACATGAAATATTCATAAGACACACACACATACACACACACACACACACACACACACACACACACACATATATATATATATATATATATATATATATATATATATATATATATCAATTACTAGAATAAAATACATTTAGAAATTAAAATTTATGTCAAATATTCTAATAACGAGCAAATATGGGTGGAAAATCTGACCATGTTCTTACTTTCTTGGAAATGTAGGTAGTGGAGTTAAATAAGACAATTATGATAATGAAATGTGTTATGATAATGAAAAAGTAAAATAAAAAATTAAGACAGAGAAGTGAAAGCGAAAAAAAAAAAAATAGTTTACTTCTGCTAGAAAAATATCGTGAAATGTAAGAGAACTCAGAAGAGCATTCAAGAAAATAAGAATTATATTTTTGATAGGTAATTAAATAATATTTAAGATTTCTCAAAAAATCTTATTTCATCATGTGAAAATTCTCCCATCGTTTCCTGGGCCGCTTTTTACTTTTAAGAGCATTGTTTTAATTTCTACAATTAGCAGGAATTAATTTACTACAAACTCAATCATAAGACAATTTCCTTCCTAATTTAAAAAAAATTCAATTTCCTCTCATCTAGAATGATACGCACATAAGGACACAGTATGGCAGAAACTGTTATTTTAGTACATGGTGACGAAACGAAGTAAATAAATGGTAGTGGTATGAAATTCTAAAATTGCTAAGAAAACAGTTTTTGTTTAAGATGTGCAAGTAAATCAGTTTTAAGTGCCGGGAATTACACAAAAAAATAACATTTTCGAAAAAAGCAAAGTTTGTGACAACTTCTGTGACAACACTGAGTTTATAGCGCAATTGAGTTTCAGTTTCTACAAATCGCAGGAAGAAATTCAAAACCGCGTACAACAAAACTAAATGTTCAGACAGTTTCCGAACTAATCTGATTTCATATTCGCTAAATCGCGACTTCATTACATTATGGCTATAACACTAACAAAATATTATGACAATGATATTTTAGGACAATTTTTGCCTCTGACGTAACTACAACTTTTAAAACACTTTTCCAACTGGACTTCCAGAAAACCTTCTATGAACAAAACACATATCATCAGTAGACACTTACAAACTATCAAGATGCTCTCCAGTAACATTTCCTCTCCCCATTCTGAGCCATCGACATATTCCTGAACAGCATTCCTTCGCCACCGACCTACCTCGACGAGCACGCCTTTGAAGTTCTGGCCCATGGTGACGGAGCCCAGCTTGACGCAGAAGTCGGCGATTTCGAAGCGCGGGCCCTTGGCCTCGATCTTGGGCTGCTTCTTGGAGTAGATGGTGGCCATCTTCTGCATGAGCAGGTCGAAGAGGCCGTCGGCCACCAGCGGCACGGAGCGCTGGCCGGACTCCAGCACGGCGAACACGGACGCCGGCGCCTCCGAGTTGTGCACCACGTGCACAGTGCGCTGCGGACCTGCGGAACAAACGGTCCTCCGTTAAATGGTTGATTGATCAGAGATTTCTGGCGGCCCAACGGGTCGTTACTCCCGTACTGTAGAGCATGTTTTCTCTTCTCGGGAGGTGGCGGTGATGGTGAGACCCGGCGCCGACCTACCATCGGCTAGCGGGGATTTTCTCCAACCAGGCATCTCCCGCCGGCGTGGCTCCGCCCCAGCCGTGACGAGCTCTAAGCTCCCGACTGGTCTCACGACAAGTGTGGTAGTGTACTGCATGGGAGGGAAGTGAGTGTGAGTAAGGGATGAGGAAAGGATAAGGAAGAGGAAGAAATATCGCCCGCGGTCCGAGGCCTGATTGTTAGTGTACTGCTCCGGCATTAGCCAGGTGTTGATCGGAGAAGCCACGCCAAAATACCGATCAGAGCAGTCGGCCGTTTCAATACAGAAGGGCCGTCTACTCTGGGAGAAGTTAGCGAATGACATAGCGCCCACGGCGCACTCCGCGTATCTAACATACTCCCACAGATGGAAAATACGAGTTAGCAAACTATATGAATGCTGTGAAATTGCAGAAACTAATGAGCTGTTGTGTCATTAAGACATAATTATTACAATCAAATATCGTAGAGATATTTATTGCAATTATGTATTTATTAGAATCATATCATTTTTACAACATATGAACTGAAAGAAATCCCTCTGCAGGACAAGAGATTCTATATGTAGTTATTTTAGTAAAATAACAACACGTCATTTCGTAGGAAGATATTAATAGACTGTAGTCACCGACACTTTTCCGCTTCTTACTATAACATAGTTCAAAGTAGATACATTGACGTGACTGATTAATAATCTACGAAAATCCTGGCAGCTTACCCAGGGGGCACCTGAAATATGCAAATATTTACACATGTCAAATGGACAATACAATTGGTTCCGAAAAAAAAAAGCCGTTATAAAGGTGACAGCTTAATTCAGGTGGCCGTTTAACCAGGTTTCACTGTATTATAGAAAGTTCTGGACGTATGCTTGGTGGCAAAACATCATTTACCCACCGACCCAACACTGTTGAATCCCCAGAGCACAAATGCTTTTGGCTCCCAGTACGACGACAAGATTCAAAACCCTTTGAAACGAGTATTTTCATTCCCCCATGACTTAATAGGTTTCATAGAGGAGAGTCAAAATAAAACGAGAAAACGCTTTCCTCATATTAACAGCCAGAAAAGGCGAGAGGAGAAAATCGATGCAGGAATTAACTTCAATCTAAATTAAACAGCTCCCTCGTCGCACTATGAAACTCGAGCTCCACTTGAATCGAGACCAGACGCCCGAAAGCCGAACGCAATTTCCAGAGAAACACTTCTCCAAACTCTGTGGCGTTCCCGCAACTCGTACGTTGGGCGCCATTCGCGGAGTTCTTTCCTCGAAAATTAACCGCCACAAACTGACTGCTTCTCTCTCATCTCTACGACGCCGGCGTGGTCGCCGCTCTGGCTTCAGCCTCCGCCGTCTTGCTTGTACATCTAGGCGGCTGCCATACCTCCTTCGCCGTAGAGTCTCGTAGGAAAGAACTTTACTCGTCCTTACGAGCATTTTTGGGTGATTTAGATTTGTTCATTTGTATTAGTAGTATTGTTCTATCAACTTAACGCAACCAAATAGAGAAACAAAAAGCCTATTTTAACGGCTAGGGTCCGTTAAAAATTTTACAATACGTCGTCCGTTAAGAATAATCGAAACACAAGAAGTTTAGCTAAAAATGGCATATAAAACCATTTGTTCCACAAAACACTTAGGCTTTTATAATTGTATGTAATACATAGGGAGGAAAAATATTACGATACGAAATAATACGATCTGGAATTTTCGGTCGTAAAATCAGTGTCATCATTTTTCAGCCATATTGATTCTTATGGCTTGGATATTTCCTGCATAATTTCACTCAATTGTAGATCTTTAAATCATGTCATGTATGCTTTTAAACACTCGAGTAACTGTTAAGTAATAACACTACGACGAAAATGTTTCGCGACGCAATCCCATTACTTTTTATAAGAAGACGGTATTATGAATTTTTTTGAAAAACACCTATCGAAAACAAATAAAAGACTCAGTTGCTTATAAACCTCCGTTATCGACCCAGTTTAGAAACTTGAACCGCACCTGTTATTCGCTGTTTATCGACATAATGACGTTATTAACTAAAAATAGCATACAAAAATAGTTCTGCAATACATGAATTCAGCTTTGAACTGACCCTCTAATCTATAAACTTTTTCGATCACTTCCTGTAATAAAAGTATGCAAATAATTTTATTTGGGACAATCACTAAAGTAATCTGATTTTGAACGACAAGAGAAAAGAACGCAACATCAAATCGCTCAAAATGAATGAATAAAAACAATCCAGGAAATCGAACCCACCGACGAAGAAAAACGTACTGCATTAACAAAAGTAGTTTTCTGTGTTTGCATGCGAGACTTGCACAAGTACGGGACGTTTTTACGAGCCACACATTACAGTCAGCATTCTCCGCACACAGAATAAAGGACAGCCGGCGCAATCAACACTACGAGTATCCCCCCCCCCGCAACGCAATATTGCTCGTATGTCACACATCCATCGATGCCATCAATACATTCCGTCTGCACGTGTGCCGCGACGATCGTCATCAACGCCGATGCTTCCGCCCGCATTCACCTCGGAGACGCACGCGAGGGCACAGACAGCATCCGAGGGAGCGTGGCAGGCCGTTGAGCGCGAGGTGGGTGGGTTTCGGGGGGGAGGGGGGTTACTAATATATCGACAGGCGGCGCCGGCGGCGACGCGGCGGCGCTGCGGGCGCGGGATATATCGACGCCGCCGGCGCCGGGACAAAAGCGGCAGATTACATTGAGGCTCACTATCGCCGAGTTAACGATCAGAGAGCGTGCGCGCGCGTTGCGACCATCCACCCACCCATCACCGTCACCACCACCCCACCACCCACCCATCCTCGCAGCCCGCCGCCGCCGGCTGTAACCTCGGTTAATCCGCTGGCAGCGCTGCGGAGCGCCCGATAAGGCAAACTTCTGCCGCGGGGGGCGTGCCCGCCGCTGCCGCTACCGCCGCTCCCTCGCCATAACGCATAGTTCTGTCGGCGAGCGCGCGCTCCCAGCCCCGCCCCCCGCCGCCGCCGCCGCGCCCCCAGAGACGGGCCAGCAGTCGACGCCGCCCCGCCGCCACCGCTGCTGTCCTGCTGACGGAGGACGCGAGGCCTCAGACAGGGGTTTAGCGAGGATTAGGGTGCTCCCATATTCGGGACGACGGAGCTGGGGTTGTTTGAGTTTAGCTAGCGGCAGCGCCTTCAGACAGCCGGCACGAAAATTAGGTGGAACGCCTCAGGCGAAGCCTGACGTGACAAGGACGAAGGGTGAAACCGTGAGACGAGATTCACGACGAGCGAAATGCAAATGTAAAGGATCCTCCAAGTTCCCTTACGGGCTTATCGTTTTAATAAAAACATTGCAGAATATCGGACACCGCCGTCGTTGGGCGAAATGTGTTCATAAATTCTCTGCTTTCAAAATTTCATTCCGACGTCGCGTCAGCGAGTGCGCCGCGCTGGGGCGTTGGATTTCGAGGTCGCACGTCATGACTGGAGGGGTAAACACGGCGAGAGCGGGCGGAGCGGGCGTGCTATTACCAGGGTGTCCCGTTGCCAGAGCACGTCACATTTCAAAGCCGCTCAGCTTATTGAACTCCTCTTGGCGAGGAGCGGGGCAGGGTGGGTGGCGTGTGTGGCGGAGAGGTGCGGGGCGCGGCGGGCTGCGAGCGGCGGCTCTCGGTGTCGCTGCGAAGAGCGGAACTCGACGCCGGCCACCGCGTCGCCTACGCGGAGAGGTTCGGAGTGGGGAAAGCGGGGTGGCATGGGACCAGGTGAAGCGGCCGGTTGGGGTGTAATGGAGTACTCGGGCCGAAGCGTGATGGGGTGAGGTGGGGTGAGGTGAGGTGGGCCAACGTGAAGCGAGGTGGGGCGAGATGGGACTAGGTCGGACGAGGTAGAAAGAAGTGAAAACGAAGTGGGACGAGGTGGAACCAGGCGAGGGCGAGTTGAGGTGGGCGAGGTTGGACGAGGGGGGCGGGGGGGGGTCACGGGTGGGAGGGTGGGGTGGGGTGGGGCGGGGTGGGGCGGGGCAGGGAAATGTGAAGCGGGGTGGAAAGACTGTGAAGGGGCGAGTCAGCGACGCGGAGAGGGACGTAGAGGTATGGCACGGCTCTGTGGCCAGCACGAAGGGCCAGCGTCAGGTCAAGCGGAGGACGCCAGAAGGCTCGGGAGGTGGAGGAGAAAGCTCAGGTGATTCGAGATACTTGGGGAAAGACGACGCGGGAGAAGAACTCTTGGTCATCCGATCACTATAGAGGACAATGGAAAAGGGAAGAGAGGGTCACGAATAGAGAAGAGACTCAGAAACATGATGCATAATGACTGCTTGAGAAGATGACACGAGATGAAAGATGTGGCGAATGAGGCAAAATGAGTAGACAAAACTGCGATGGAACCGGACGAAGAAAGTGAACATACAAAAGTGGGAAGATACGAAGAAATACTTACCATAGTAAAATCGTAAGGTGAACCTGGGACCACCTCATCGATTCAGAGTAGACAACTGAAGTATCTTAAAGCTTAGACAATGGATATAAAAATACTGAACCTGAGGAAAGGCATTTTAAAATAAAGTGGAGACACAAAAAGCAAATTCGTCGTTTGAGATATAAACGGCAAGAAAACTGTAACTGAGAAAAAGAATTAAAAGATTTGATCTCTTTTGCCGACTTTCCATGCAGTCATCATGCATCACGTGATCTCTCTCTCTCTCTCTCTCTCTCTCTCTCTCTCTCTCTCATTCTCTTCGTCTCTCTCTTCCATTTCATATTGCCCTATTTTACATTCGACAGATAATCTGACATTTCTAAAGTCGCATAGTCATTCTCCCAAGGCCAGAAATTAATTGCGAAAAGTAGAAATGAACGCGAAAGGTCAACACGCGGTGTGACACGATGACGCGGAAGGATGGGCGAGAGCAGCGAGGAGCGGCTGGGCGCGAGACAAGCAGTCGGGGGAGCCAGCGAAGGGAAGCAGAAAGCGACAGAAGGGCCGAATAAGAGGCGGAGTGAGACGAGATGGGAACGAGTGCGCGGGCGACGGTGAGCGGGGCCTGGGGGGCGTGGGGGCGTACGAGCTAACTCCGGCATATTTCCGCACCCCCGGCTCGGCAGAAGTTCGGCGCTAAATTATGTAGCGATATTACAATTTAATTAGTTCCAATTATACGAACTGCTCCACGGGGAAAGCAGAGGAGTTGGCGTCGATTTCGAAAAAATTAAGCCGTCGGCTGGAGAACGCGAAAGCCGTCGGAGCCGGCAGCTAACACGAGTCAACTGCTTGACGTAATTCTCGGAGGAAGGAGAATGAGCGATTTCCGAGGACCTTTGTGACGCATCATTTTCAAAAAATTGAAAATTTTACGAAGAACAATTTCTAACTTCACTATGGAGCGGCGAATGGGGTTATAATATCTAATTTGACGCAACACCGCATTCTTAAATTATCCATATTAACGTCAGGATAGTATACATTCAAGTCGTTTATAAGATCGTTTTAATTTATTTACATGAGATTGAAGACTGAAGTAAATTTAGCAATTCGAAGAATGGAATGGAAATAAAAGAAAACTACATCTTTTTCCTTCTCTCCGAATGCCTGCATGTTAATTCGATATCCGTAATCACTAGTAAGAGGATTTTTATGCCTTAAAAAATCTTAAAATATTTTTAAAAATATGCATTTATGACCAAAAAATTCTCAAATATGGACTTTAATATGCAAATAAAATTCACAATATTTCATTTTCTGCATTAACCTTTCTTGATGAAATTCAAGAGATGCGTGCTTGGAATGAAAATTTATATTTTTGTGCAAAAGAATATAATCAACCTTCCTCCGCTGGAGAAATAATTAAAGTAAATATTCACCTTAGTTAAATACATTGTATGTCTTCTTGCATTTTTTTACCTGCTTTTAAAAAAATTAAATCAAGAAATTTACTACATTTGTACAAGTATTTTATCATCTTTAGAAAAAAAGAAAACACAAACTGTGACAAGCTCTTTGTAATCGGTTAACGCTCACAAATAAATTAAACGTATTAAAAGTTGAAACGTTGTAGAGAAAAGTATATATTTTAACGAAATACGCAAAATATGTCCCTATAATTACACGAATTTACACCAACAGGAAAAATCAGCCATATATACTCTAACATATTCATCTACATACCATCCAATTCTAACCAAATATCAAGAAATCTCACATCATTATGCCCTGAAGCAACAGAAAAAAAACCGCAAAATCATAGACATCGGTCCCCTAGTAATTACCATGACAATTGGTTACGTGAATTAAAGCGTTAAATATATTTTTAAATTTACATTTTGAACAAACGTTCATGGCAAAATTTATTTATCATTTATAATATTTATTTGACATGCATTTCACATACACTTAGATTGTTTACTCATATTTTTCAAAATGCGGGATTTAGAGAATCCAAGTATATATGATACATTTAAAAATATTTACTCCTGAAAACTAGTGGTGATACAACAGCACATATTTGTGCAGATTATTTGACCTTTTGCAATTTTCAAAAATGTAGAGATACATCGAAATAAAAGTTCATTTTCATCAATGTTTCCAATGGCTATTTTTATTAGTGTACAATGCTCTATTCGAAAAAAAATACCCTTTGTGAGAAAAATATATAACTTACAAGTGAAGCAAAAATTATGCGAAAACTATTCGTATTTTCAAAAACAGTACATGGAATTATTTATTTTCCCTTTCTTAGGACTTTCCGATAGCTGGTTATCCTTTGCATCATCAACATAATTTTTCGGTCAGTAGAACGCGAGGCAACATCCGTGACAACACATACACGAGAGGCAAGGGACAAAGATCGATGCCCAAGGCGAGACTCAAAACCGCGACCATTCGGACCGGAGCGTTGAATCGATTCACGCATTTAGCCATCTCGGCCATCCAGGTCAGCTCATGGGATTATTTAATTATTTTTGTTTTCTTAAAGATTTCATTAAGAAGAAACAAATCTGTCATTAATATTCTAGTCTTGCTATGTTAGTGTTTTGCATGATTTGCATTGCTACATTTTCGAACAATGGCCGATATTTCACGCAATTTTTTTAAATTGCCAATATTTGAAGCAAAATTGCGCAAAAAACTCATATTTCCAAAAAAATTGTACTTGATCTTAATTAAAAATAAATCTTCCAATAAGGAAAACAATTCCATCTTCAATATTGTAGTTTTCGGAAGACGCTACAATTCGACAATTTTGAAATCAACGAAAATGGGTCTTGCGCCATATTCTAAAGCATCTTTTGTTTTATGTACGAAAAATATCCATAAAATTTGAAGCCCTTTTCGACAAAAGATTGAAAATATGAAAGTCTTTAGGTAAAAATCCCCAAATATCAAAATATCCGCTTCAAATTTACAAGCCTCAAGTTCGGTTAGATCGATGAAGGAATGTCAGTTTTGGAGAAAATTGTGTGAACGGTGCAGGATTTGACTACAGACGGACGGACAGGCACAGAGATGGGCTGAACAACAGGATGATCGAAGAACAGACTGACGGACGGGCGGGCGGACGGACACACAGACGTTTTCTCGGCAGCGATTTTATTTGTCGCATGTAGGAACGAGATTTATGTACCTTTTCGATATCAGGAACCTACAAAGTAAAATATAGGCATTTCATTTCTGACGTTTTTATTTTTAAGTAAGCGGATTTAGGTGATTTACCCATGGTCATGAGATCTACAGTCTGGACGTAAAGTTTCGACATCACTCTCTCGTTCCGCTTCGATACAGCCATATGCCAGAAGCCCACATGTTGACGCGACAATCTTGAGATTTCCCTGCGCTTTCCATTCCCTGTGCTTTTCACAAAACGCTCACCCTACTTAATGTTCCAAGTATTGAATTCTCCAAATGTTTTACCTACTTTCTCGCAGAAGGATTCTGTTCAGCGTTGGTTCTCTTCACCCTTCCTGAATCTTGGTAACTGGAGAAGTTTCAGCACGCGCGGTGAAACGGAATTGAATGCTTTGGTCTAGAAACGTTCCCGAACTTTCGAGACGTCCAGTGGAAGTTGTAGACTTTCTCATAAAAAAAGTATTTAGAGTTCCAATACTGTGTTCCTGGAAGCTCGACGTATATCAATCATCAAACAAGACGTAAGATTATAAGTAAGAGAATAGTTAACTTGAAATAATCTATATGACTGTTCTTTCGTTGAGCACTTCGACTACTTTTATTTATCCAGGAAAATTTAAACACATCCATGCCGTAAGTGACATCCCATTAAACATATATCATAATTCTAAAATGTAAATGTATTTTCATTTTCTGCTTATTTTACAGCATAGAAAGATGCTATTCCTTTCTTTCTCACTTCAGATGGCCGACATTTACACCAATTTTCATAACGTAATGCGTTAATAAGCAAAGACCATGACGAGAAAATAAGTATCCTCGTGTTTATTGTCTGTAATTTAAAATATTCTGTATTTGTATTGAGTAATTTTTAAAAAGTAATTTCAAGAAATTTTTAGATAAATTAGTTACGGAAAAGTCTTACACAACAAAGAAACACAATTAGTAAATAATTATATTAATAAAATAATATAATCGTTTCCGAGATGATAGATCTGTGAAAGACTCTCAACCTAATTGCATCTCTACAAACACATATTCTATTGTAAAAAAATTATCGCATAACTTAATTTTCTGAAACATAGTTACATGCTAGGAAATTTTCTTTTTCTATCAACTTGCCTAAGCATCCATGGATATTTATTACGTTAAGAAAGGACTGACACAGTGAAAAAGCACATTGTATCCTTATTTTTTGACCATAGGCGAGTACTGACAAGTTTTATACAATGGAAAAGAGTTGAATTAACTCCTCAAACATGTTATTACTGCTCTGGTATCTACAAGCTAATGAAAAACGTTTTCATCAATCTACAGTGAGCCGACTATTGAAGAAACACCGAGAAATCGAATGTGTTCACAAAAGACGCAGAAGAACACGTAAGAGGCCAACTACAGCAAAACAAGACAGAATACTGAAACTAAAAGTAAAATCTTTTAAACATATATTATGATCCGAGTGAATATGAAATATTTTTATCATACAATATTTTCATTACTAGGAGTATACTGTAATTAAACTCATAACTTGAAATTTTACAGAAATAATCGTAAATGAACCGAAATTTAACAGGTGTTGCAATGTGTTTTTTCCAGTAAAGTATTGTTGCCAACGTGAACAGCTGCCCTGATCGCTTAACGCATCGAGCCCAAGCGGGGAGTTCTCCGCCGCGAATCGCCCGCGCTGTGCAGCGCCAGGCTCTAATCTCAACAGAGCGGCCTCCGCGGCCGAAGTCGTCCGGGAGCGAGGGAAAAGACGAACTCGTTCCCCTCTCGGAGTCGCTACTTTCGGGGGAACTCAATCTCTCCGACACGACGGCGCGCGGCGGTGGGGAGAGGGGTAGGGGCGCTGAAGGCCACGTGACTTCGGGGGCTGGTGGCGCAAGGGATTCGCGGGAAACGGGAGGGGCGTGGGCGGCAGGGACGGCGGGGCAACGGAAGGGGCGGTTGCAGATCGCAGGGACGGTGAGGAACAGCGCGCGCGGCGCTTGATGAGGCGGGGGGCTTGAGGGGGGGCGCTTGGAGTTTCAGGGGGTTGTTGCGCAGGGTGTTCAGAGGCAGTGGGAGAGACGGAGACGGTGTATGGCTTGGAACGGCGGGAGCGACTGTGGATGAGGCGCCACAGCAGGAGCGTGGCGGGGCTAGTGGTTCAAGGGGGCGGGAGCGAAGGCGGGGGCGAGGGCGAGGGCGGACGCGGGGCCGGCGAGCACGGTAGACAGCGGGGGTGGCGGGAAGAAGGGGACGACAAGTGTTAGTGTCAGTGTGGACGGGGAGTAAGCGGCATCCTGAGCAGCTAGGGCGGCGGGAGTGGCGGCGGATACGGCAGAGGTTGGTTTGTTGGTATAGAGTTCGGCATCGGCAGAAGAGGCGTGGGCGGCGTGGACGCCGGAGCGGTGAGACGGAGGCGGGGCGGTGGCGGGGCGGAGGCGGGGAGAAGGTGGGAAGGAGGCGAGGAGGAGGCGGGGAGGAGGAGGGGGCGAGGCAGGGCGGAGGTGGGGACGCGGAGCGGAGAGACGGTGAAAAGGCAGGGAGGGGGCGCAGGCGGCCTCTTTCCCAGTGGTTGCCCCTTCCTCTGGGCCCGCGTCGCCCCGCGCGCTGTTTAAACAAAAGGCATGTTCGCGATAACTTCTATCGGCTCCTGCCGGGCGGAAGCAGGCCCGAAGAAACGCGAGTGAACGAATGGCGGAGGGAGGAGGCGGCACTCGGGAGCGGCCGCCGTTGGGGAGCAAGGGACGAAATAGGGTCGCAGGGAAATCGGAACGTCGGTAACAGTCTAGGGGGAGATTGGGAACTACGCAATTTGTTTGGAAGTTAAAGTATATAGATGATGATGGTAGGAGGCGAGCAAGACAAAATAAACAATTGTGTCACGGAAAAATTGAAAAAGGCAAATTCAAGAACACAAATGATGAAATTCGTAGTGAGAAAATATGAACGCTTGGTATATTGAGATGTGGAGTCCGACTGAAAATTCTTGGTTAGGATATGAATCTACTAAATAATTACAGGGCTATGGTAAAAGGCGATATTCGAAGCAATTTTTGTAAGTTGAGTACACATGGGAAACTGAAAAGTCAGATAGAAAAGAGAAATGAGCCAAAGCAAAATTAAGACACGAAGGCACAAGGCGTGAAGTGCCGAAACGAAACGAGAGGGGTGAGAATACCCAAGAGATCATCAAATACCGAAACATCAGTGCCAGGGAGAGAGAAAGGGAGACAGATGGAGAGGGGGAGAAAGGGAGAGAGAGGGGGAGAGGGGGAGGGAGAGTGGGAAGGAGAGGGTGAGAGAGGAGGGAGAAAGAGTGTGAAGAAGAGCACAGGAGTGGGCAAGAAGGGCGACGCAAAACGAAGGGACGTGGAGTGGGGCGTAATAACGCGGGGCGAGGAGTAGCGAGGAGCAGCAGCAACGGGAGAGGGGAGGCGCACAGCGAGGCGCGGGCGATGCCGCCGGCGAGGGCGGATTTCCTGCTCCAGATGATAAGAACGCCCCGCCCTCTACTCTCCTCGATGCCAGACAGCCCGCCCGCCCGCGCTAGACCCCGCCTACCCACCCACTCACCCACCCAGCGCCCGTCCGTCCGCCCGCCCGCCCGCGCTCGCTCGCTCGACCGATAGCGTCGGCTACTTGTTCAGCGCCGTCCTTTGAAGTTCGCTGTCGTCGCTGCACATTGCGACTAGCATCGTTTGCCGCCGCCCCTGCCCCCCGCCCCCACGCAGCCACGCGCCGAGCCCCGATATCGATAGCGATGGGCGTGGGGGGGGGGAGGCGTTGCCCGAGACGGCTTAGCGAGGCTATCGGGCGGGCGGGGGACCCCGTCATGCTATAGCGGAGACACGATTACTTCCGACTTGACAGTTCAGAAAACAAGTGGGGGTGGTGACGCGAAATGAGCTGCTTACTAATCGCGAGGACGCGTCGAGACGGCCTCCCGGGGAAAAGCGTCGCCATGGCAACCGCACGGCATTGCCAAGCGGCATGCAGCCGGCGCGGCGCGGCGCGGCGCGGCGCGGCGCGGCGCGGCGCGGCGCGGCGCGGCCGCCGGCTGATGATCAGATGCGTCCTACGCGGTGCGTCGAATGCGCGATAGTGAGCCGCATGAATACAAATGAAGCGGTCAAAGCCCGAGATAGATGCCTCTGCACAACGCGTCGCTGTGCACGAAACCCGAAATTTGATTGAAGTTGGATACCAAAATACAAGGCATTGAAAATCAACCAAATTATGGGTACCATAAAAATACTACAAAAATTGACTATAGGTTTGAGTTTATACCGATAATCAAACCATTTCGAATTTAATGTACAGACAACGGTGAAATAAAATTGAGTACCTGAATGAACTGTTTCTGCAAATCTACCTAATATATCGTTACACCTCAAGCTGTCGAATGGTATGTTGAGAGGCGTTTGGGATCGTTATGGGGGCTTTGAACAGTCTCGTTGCCACACAAAAAAGTTTCACAAGCTACTTCTGCCGATAGAAACTTCATCAGCCAGGCAATGTTTGCAAGACACATGTCAAGACAAATTTCATCAAAGTATCAAAATCTGAGAAGAGGATATTTCGAATGTGCGAGACTGTACTTTCATCCACAATTTGCTGATCCAACTGTAGGCGATTCGGAACCAGTGGATGCACGAGACATGCATACCTGCACAGGCTATTGTTTTCCATTTAGTGGGCCAAATCGTTGTAATGTGATTGTTTGGTCAATGAGTGTAACTGTGTTAATGTTTCAGAAGATAGTTGCGTTATACGTCAATATTTATAAGATCATAATACGATCTTTTCCAATGACCAGTAATACTTTAACGGAGTTTTGTGTTTTTGTTGAGCTTAGGCTTTACCATATTATTGTAATAATAAAACACGAAACTCCGTTAGTGAATGTTAAAACAAGTAATAAAAAATATATATTAAATGACATATTAAATGTTTGAATTTATGGTTTAATTTCCATATTAACATAGCCGGGAACATGTGGTGAAAGTAAGGGAACCATATGGGAGAATATATATAGAGAACATGAAGAGGGCGTACGCGGGGGAGTGTGCAGTGGAATATGCGATTGACATCGTAGGGGATCTTATGGGGAACGTGCAAGAAACGTACGAGGGTACACGGGGGAAACATGCGGGAATCATGCTGAGAGAACGGAAGAAAATACAATTGTATGTGAGCTACTTGCAAGGAACATGCTGATAACGAGCCGAGACTATGGCTCAACATGCAGAGAACGTGTGGGAAATTTGTAGGGGACATGTAGCGGCGGACATGCAGAGGAAGGAAGGGGGTGAAGGTGGGGGCATGTGGAGCCCGGATTTGATTCTTTAAACAGTATTTTATAAAACGACGATCGTTTGAACCTCTTTTTCATTTCTGGATATTTAGCTCTTTTGGGTACCCACACTTCTTAGCATAAACTGGTGAACAGAATCAAGTAGTACCTCGAAATCGATTTAAAATCAAATTGACGCGTCAATAGCTCCGTAATGAGGCCTCTATAATACTTCAACACACAGTTTAAAGCGTCCGAAGTTGCGAGTATAAAGCTATTTTCACAAGCATATTCATTTTTTTAAGTGGGAAATATTCGCAAAGGTCCAACTACTTTTTAAATATAATATTAAATGGTCAAACTTTTCAGGATTCATATAATTACGCAAAAATAGTTACATGGCAAGGATTCGCGGTGGCATTATCCAACACTTTAAGTCTTATTACCTCTATCATTCATTTCTTGAATTCTGGTTAAAAATTGAAAACCGGTATTACGAAGTTCAAACATAAAATGATACTCATATTCATAAAATCCTTACGACTCAATGCGTTTACATCCGTAATGGGATCGTTTATTTACAACTTTAGAAAGGAGTTTTGTAATTTTAGATATTCACAATGAAAGTGTTACGGATTTCATTATCTGAGAAAAATTAATTTGCATCTTCTAAAATTGTTATGTAACAGAAAAGTCCAATTTAAAAGGAAAAACACTTACACGTCTGAACAAACCAGTTGTGCGAGAGGCAAGCTCATTGCTTCAGTATGTGGCGCACTGAGAGGTTCTCTCTAGAGTAAACTGGAACGGTGACATCCTTTCTACGAAGCTGTCCCCAGCCATGACCTAGGTCCATAACTATCACACGATGACCACCTGGCGAGAAAATGATTCTTATCTGATTACGTGCGATTGAAAATCAACGTATTATTCATTAGGACACAAAATGAGAGTATAATCAAATATTAAATAGTAAGTAATTTCAATTAATCAAATTTTAATTGGAAACAACAAATACAAACATCAAGTTAGTCACTCTACGCAACAGTCACACGTAATATTTGTCTGGTTCATCCTTTAGAAAATAAAAACACGTAAAATTATAACATGAAACAATTATCGACAAGATAACTATGTCAATACTGTTGTTTGTCCATTGTCACTGATTTTGATGACATTTTTCTTCACTGAACTGCACACGTCGTTACAAGGTGAAACTCACTGTAAATATTCACTATTACATTTTCGTGTTTTCTTAGAGCAGTTAACTTCCTTACTTATGTGTATTTTTAATCATCTTTTCTCTTGACGCGATAAAGCAATTTGTCCTCCATAAAAAAATTAAACTAAAATTTATTCCACGCCAGTAATTTTGAAGTTAAAATTCGACGTTAATTGAGTGACAGAGGTGGTAGTGCGTCTCAGCGGGAGGTCCCAGGTTGGTTCTTTTATTGGTAGTTTTTCATGGCTTCTCGATCAACACAAGCCGAATGCCGGAGAAGTACCCTAACAAACGGACCACGAACCGCGCGCGTTCATTCCTTCCTTTTCCTTCCCCTATCCTCACCCATTACTTACACGCACTACCCTACCACGGGAGACCAATCGGGACCTTAGAACTCGTACCGGCTGGAGCGGTGCCTTGCTAGTGGAAGATTTCTCGGGTAAAATCCAGCAAGACGACGTGAAGGTTGGCGCCGGGAACTCGCCACCCAGCGGGTGAAAAACATCGCCACATCGCCACCGACGCGCGCGGAAACACGAAATAATGAATCACTGAACCGTCGCTAATTGCGGCGAGGCGAAGAAGGTGGAGGGCAACCCTCGCCCCACGCGCAGCGCATCGCGACAAAATCGATGCGGAGCGTCTTTCGCCGCGAATTAGCGCGTTTAACGGCGAGGGCGAAGCCGCGAGTTATTTCACGCACAGGCGCTATCTCTCGGCCTAACGACGCAGCGGCCGCCATCTCGCGTTCGATTTACGAACGCCGCATCTTCCCTACGCACGTTATCTCGCGGGCGGCGAAGGGGCGGGACGCGGCGCGGAGCGGCGACTCCAGGGAGCGAGGCAGCGGCGGTAACGACGGTGCCGGTGGCGTCAGGAGTGGCATTGGGGTTAGCGGAGGCTGTGGTGGCGGTGTCGACGGTGCCGATGGCGGCAGGAGTGGCGGTAGGGGTTGCGGCGGGAGTGGCGCCAGGGTTGGCGGCGCGATGGCGGCGGTGGGGGGGTGGCGCTGGAATGGCGGGGGTGGCATGCACGGAGGGCCAGCGGTGGTGGCAGGGCGGCGGGGTGTTGGTGGTGGCGACGGGGCGGTAACTGTTGTTGTTGTTGTTGTTGTTGTTGTTGTGGTGGTGGTGGTGGTGGTGGTGGTGGTGGTAGTGGTAGTGGTGGTGGTGGTGGTGGTGGTAGCGGTAGTGGTGGCGGTGGTGGTGGTGGTGGTAGCGGTAGTGGTGGCGGTGGCGGTGGTGGTGGCGGTACTGGTGGCGGTGGTGGTGGCGGTACTGGTGGTGGTGGTGGTGGTTGTAGTAGTAGTAGTAGTAGTAGTAGTAGTAGTAGTAGTAGTAGTAGTAGTAGTGGTGGTGGTGGTGGTGGTGGTAGTGGTGGTAGTGGTGGTGGTGGTGGTGGTGGTGGTGGTGGTGGTGGTGGTGGTGGTAGCGGTAATGGTGGCGGTGGCGGCAGCGTCGGCAGCAGACCGGCCGGCAGCGGATGCGGTGGCGGTTGGTGTGGCAGCTGGCGCGGTGGGGACACTGCAGGCCTTACGCGGGTGTGCCGGCGGGGCGGGGTGTGGAGGTGGCGGTGTTTGAGGTTAGCATCGGGGAGATGACATCGATGGGGTCGGGGCGAAGGGGGAAGGGTTTCCGCAATAGATGCGATTCGCGGAACGCAGAGACAGCTCGGGGAAATCGAGAAGCAGCGCGCCGGTCTTCAGCGCCCCCTCGAGCCATCGGAGCATCACTCTGCTTCGTGCGACGAGGGGACCACTTTCAGCAGATGATCAGACCGAGAGCGGGATGTATCAATAACCTGCACCAGATAAGCATCTGCAATTTTATTTGGTCATTAACCAGCTATTGATCTTTGACTGTCTATCTTCATAAAAGATTTAAAGAAATTATTGTTTCTTTTTATACGCAGACCATAACTGAATGTGGATTACAACGTTCTTTTTTGTCAGAACATTTAAAGTGGACAAATATCTCCTCGGATGGCCACATCCAATGAGGTACTTACTGGTACAAAGACAAAAAGCAATTCCGCTCTAAAAAGGTGAATGCGACGTTGAATGAAAGTCGACAAGTAAAAATATATTCTGTTGTGAATTAATACTCAGCATTAGACATTTTTAAACTCAAACTCAGAAAAAAAGTCAACGCTACACTCGATATTCAAACCAATTATAATTTGCCTCAAACTTTCAGCAGCTCTATCATACCGGGTGAAATTATCATTAGTGTTTCGCGTGTACACAAACAAAAACCATGACAAATATTTTCTGCATCTCGGGAAAAATAAATAAAAAACGAGTGCATTTATCCAGCGGAGACCGCTATCGTGTCAAGCGTCGCGAACTTGAGAAAACGCGTGGGTCGATTATAGCGGTCTCGACTCCGAAACTCCGACTGCAGATCCGTAGGTCGCGGTGCGCCACTTAAAGTAACTGCATTTGCCGATCGCGCCACTCACGAAAAGGACTGCCGGCTGCTAAGTCAAAAAGCCGCGGGAGAAATGTGAAAGAAAGTAAAAAAAAAAAAACCTACCACAACTACGTTTCTCACTTAGATTCCTGAGAGAGAAAGAGACTCCAGTAACTTTGTGAACGAATGAAAGAGATCTGACAGAGGCCGCAATGTGTCTCACGTCGATACTTCGAGAAGCAAACCGATGTTTCTGGCGCGGAGATGGTTGTGTCAATGGTAGCTGGTAAAGAAACTGACGTTGCAGTCAAAGAAAGGGATGTGAGCGGTGAAACTGAGGGAGGAAAGGGATGTGAGCACTGTTTCACTGTATTTGCTAGGAAAACCCTCATCCCGTGGTTCGCTGAGTCATTTATGAGGGACACTTCTCGTATGACTAAAGGGGAAACTACACAATAAGTACACAGCCAGATCATCTTAATAAACGACTCGACAGATTTCCTCAGCACAGCATCTGCATTGATATATGAAGTTATACGTCAATTAAAGGGTTAGTAATAAGCGTGAGTATGGCCCAGATGGGGAACCAAGATGCATAGAAAATTGGAGAACCCCAAAAAAAGATGACATGAACAAACTAGGAGTAAAAGAAAAGCGACATCAGGGACGCGTCTCTTTTCAGAAGGACTACATCACAAAAGAGTTTCAAAACAATGCTCTTCATAAGAAGACTGACCCTCTGGAGTCTAGACGATGAGGAAGAAGTACACCTTCGGAGAAAAGTGCGATTACACGTCAGGGTATATATGTATGTATGTATATATATATATATATATATATATATATATATATATATATATATATATATATATATATATATACACACACACACACAGCTTCCGAAGGAGGGCACATCCCTTAGTCGAGTGCCACATCACGGTCTCAAAATGACAAGAACCCAACTGTCATTTTTGACGAAAATATTTTGAGATATTCCAACTACTACAGATCTGCTACATATTCAACATTTTGAAATCACACTTGTAGAAAATCTACAAACAAAATTACATTTTGTGTATAATAATTAGACTCCGATAAACTTTCAAAGTGGCTCGTGCGCTAGCTCTTGGTCATAGTTTTCGCTTTCCACTACCCGGCCCCGAGTTCGATACCCAGTCGAGTCAAGTGTGCGTTTCACTTGCAATGTCCCAGTATACGTCGCTGTGTGACGATGAGAAAATTCACTTCTCAGGTAGAGAAAACCGGAATACGGCGTGAGGATGTCTGCAGGCTGTCGCGGCCTATACGTACATACATACATACAAACTTTCAAAGTGCCCTCCTGTAAAATGTCCTCAGCTAGAACCTTGACACTCGAAGCCCACGACATCTCGGTGTTCGCTCGTCTTGCCGTCGCGTCTTCGCCCGGAGAGGCTGGCTTCCTTTGGCGGGCGGAGGCCGGGCTGGGCTGGGCTGGAAGCGCCTAATTGCCGTCGGGCAGGTCGTGGAAGGGGCGGGGGCGACGGAGGAGGAAGGCGCCTGCCGAGGCGGAGCTGAGACGGCGAGGCCGGGCCGCTCCGGAAGTGCGCCGGCGACGCGAGGCACCTGGCGGGCGGAAGTTCTTGTTAGCGCCCCCTGCCTAATGATCGGAGGCGGCGACGCCGCTCAGACGTCGCGGAGGCAGGCCGAGCGAGGACGTCGAGTTGTCGACGAAGGAGGTGAGGTCGCGGAACGAGTTGGGGTATCGCATGCATCAAACGCTCGCATAGTGGCGCGCGGGGAGCTGAGAACGGGGCGCTGGGCGCGGTGGTGAGGTGAGCAGGGGGCGCTGAGCGTGGAAGGCGGAGAGGGTGGAGAGAAGCAGAGGGCGATGGCCGGTACTTATTAAGCAATGTGCGATGGTCGAGGAACGGGGACAGTAATAAACGGGTGGCAAGGAACTAGGGCCGCAGATATGAGTTTAGGTGGGGAGGGAAGTGTTGAGACGTGGACAGTGGGTAAGGGGCGATGTGGGAGCAACGAGAGGGTGAATACTGGTCTAAAAAACAAGGGCCAAGAGTCAAAAGGTTCGAGACGTGGGACGTCGAAACGAGCGGCGAGGGGACCACTACCTTCTTCCACCTGGTAAACAGTTTTGGTACCGCATGCTGAACTATTCCATACACCGCCTAACCTAAGTTTGTGTGGAATTGTTACAACAGCAGTCGAGCCACATTAACTCGGAGAGGACGAACGACCGAGTCGTGCGTAGCTTCAAGTTTCGTGGAACTACAGTACTCAGGACTCGACATCTGGTCGCAGCAATACTAGGTCAGCACCTAAGCATGGGCTCGGTGGCTCTTCTCAGTTGGGTGTTTGAAGAACTGAGCTAAGATACACAGACAAACTCGCAAGACAAATAAATTGCAAATTAGCGAAACACGCAGTGTCATTAGGCAATGCTCTGTGTAGGATTTCGTCCGATAAATAGCGAGGAACGGGGTCACTAGTCGAAGTATCAGTTCAAGGTTCTTCTAACAGTTCACATGAAACGTTCGTTAATTTAACAAAGCAAACATGTTAATGAAAATAGAACAATGCTATAAATTGGGCATTCCCAATCTCTTTCTCGCATCGAACCCTTTTAAAAGAAATTTCTTCATCGCCTCCCTATCTCTTCTCTCTGTAATATAGAGCAAACACAATCAAAATTACGATAATAATTTCGTACATTCATATATTTGTAAAGATCACAATTTTTAATCGGACAACCTTCCTCTTCTCAAGAGTAGAGTTTCCAATCTTTATCGTTGCCTAATGGCTAAGTGTTGCCCAAATTCCTGCAGTGCATAACGCGGAAATTATTTTCTTGCGCGATTAAGTGTCGTTGTGAATATATACTAGCTATAACTTCCCCAGCTTTCTAAACATTCTAGCAATAAACGATGATGTGATATACCAAAGAATCCTACACGATTTAAATTCGAGAAACATTTTTTATTTTCAATCATAAGTCATCGAACGAGCAATATCGCTCTAGTTCTAGCAGCCGAATGATCAGCATCGAACTTGGGTTTTGTTTAGCCGACGAGGGCTGACAGTTTTCTCGGAGTGTAGATATGGGATGCGTAGCGTCGAACTGATAGAAGATCGAGCTTCGTGTGGTAAGGATAGGAACTTTCAGATATACATTTTTAAATAGTAGAATATTAAGAGATTATATTAGAAAAAAGGCAAATCCGCGTGTTAATAGTAGGTATTAGATCGTGTACTTTGTAATTACTATAAGAAACATTCCGAACTAGTAGGAAAGTATTCGGGTTTAGGCATTCATCCGCGGTGATAAATAGGGGCAGTTTAATGATAGAATAATTTTGGGCAGCCGTAGCCAAAATAATGCTGGAACATTATTTAGGTAATACGGAAGAAAGAAGAGTCATCACGGCGCGTGAGCATCCGAGGAGACCAAGAGCGCGCGAAGATATTGTAGTACGCTGCCGAGTCTTACAAGTATTACTTGTATTATTCATTTTTCAGATCAGAAAGAAAGTTTTTTAACACAATGTAAATAGGTTTTGGCAGCCAAATGAATAGAAACGGGCTTAATGCTTGAACAGTTTATGTAAAAGTTTACATGAATTCATGTTATATAAATTGATATAATAAATGTAATATTATTTTTTCAGGAACAAGGCTGATTATTGTAGTATTATATTATTATTATTATTATTATTAATATAGTATTTTGCGTGCAATCCTAATGTATTTGACAAGTAATAAATCTCCAGGGATTTTCCACTTCGTATGAACGGCAAACGTCAACGTTCAGCAATATTGGGTATAAGTAAATTACGTGTTCGAACCCAGGAAAAGTAGAATTCAGTCAATAATATATTACCATCCTTGAGATTAGGCATGAGCACAGCGTGGCAATTACAAAAGTAATGATTATCAGGTATTAAAATCTATCACAATCGAGCAACATATAAGTTATTAGTAGTCTTATATTAATACGAAAAAATATCGTATTTGTAATTTATAATTAGATGTTTTGAAGAAAACAATTCACGGTCATCAATACATTACTACCATTTGTAATCAATGGGATCGTGATTATACAGATCAGTCGCTAGTTCGTATTCAGCCAATGACATCCACTAGACACTTTAATCCTCATTAACCCCTTTAAAATTTCATCGACCCCCAAGAGCTCAATACCGACCCAATGGGGAATCTCTAATATAGATATATAAATGGAAGCACGTAAATGAAAGCAGCTCAATTTATATTGGAAAAGCAAGGAAATTTGAGAAAGTAGCACAGTAACATACAATAACGCTCTGGTTTTGAATGGCAAGCCTTCTTCCGCTGTGTATCCCACAGGTCGAACATTAGATTTGTTATTCTTTTAAATGAGCGGCCCTTGAAGACAGAACAAAATGTAATGCGAAAACTAGGGACGTTCATAAAGACTCATCAGTATCAAAATGGAACTGTAAAAAGGTAAGCACAAAAAACTGATATACAGGCATTAATGAAAGCAATTCACTAAGTCTCTAAGAGCGACGAAAATTTGAAGACTGGATATTCAAGTCCATAAACATTTCACTTTGACTTTCTAAAGCCCTGCTTCATGTTGAACTCCACCCAAATTGTAATCAATATGACATATTTATAGTTCCTTCATAAAAAGGCATTAAATTATTTGAATTTTTGAATAAAATACAATAGCATTGTATTGCGCCAATAAACATATGAACTTATAAAGCTAATATAACATTTCTTACATGTTTTCCGTTTACATGGACGCGAGGGATTCACCAATAAGTTTATATTCTTTAACACTCATTTTCTTTAACAAATCACAACCATAATTCAAATTTAGACGTTATAAGTAACTCAAAATAATAAACAGTAAAAATGTAAATTACTTTAATTTTTAGGGTCTATCAATTCATTTCATCAATAAATAAAAAGCGACAAATTCAATTGAATTGGGCTGAGAAGAAAGGGAGTAAGTTATTTCTTGTTACTTTTCAGTAATATTATCCGTCCAATTTTTCTGTGTGAATGCACGAATGATAGTCTAAACACTGTTATGGCGTGATTACTTTCTTCACAGTACGATTTACCTTGCCTTAGAGAACAACTTTCCAACATAAGAATAAAAATTGCATTTTTGACTTGTTCTCTCTCTCATCATGGTGTGTCAATTGTTTTAACAGCATAGACTTTAAAAGTTGAAGCTGTCCTACATTGCAATTAAATTATTCGCAAATAAATTTAAAAATGCTATCATTTTTAACACTATTGGATATTTTCTGAAATTGCACCTGATTTTCAGATGTGGATAGCGATCTCATTGGTACTACTTTCTGTGCAAGTAAGTGAGCGCGTGCGTAACCTACACTCAGCATTAACGAATTCAGGTATATAAAATTCTTGACCTCTCACTCAATGACGCGGAGTCACCCGGACAGCCGGCGTCTCCCGGACAGCCAACAAGTCATGAGTGTCATGAACTCTAGCCGCGGATGCTTACGTGCACATTAAATAAAATTCTGGTTTTATTTAATTTTACCACTAACTCAACACACTGTATCGTATTTAGAGATGGATATGTTAAGAAAGTGTTTTACGTAATATGCGAATGTCTTCGCAGCTTCTATCACATTGCAACATCAGGCGCAAGAAAATACTCTTTTTTCCGAAACACGACACACCGCTGATAGGCTAAAGAGGTCATATGTGTATCCGGAAGTAGTTCCTGAATTCGGGTGTCAGAAGACTTGTACAGAACTTTGTTACGATTCAGGGCGTCTTTGACTCCGATTCAGGGAGTCATTTTACCCCAACAAAGTCATCATTCCACTAATTTTCATTCGTCGTTTGTTTTCTAATAAATATATTTTTTCTGCAATACTTAGAAGAACACTCAATTATTCGACTCATCGTAAGGAAAAGCGAATGGATATTATAGAACATAAGAATTTGTCGACTGACAGCTCATCAATGCCGAATACATTTCTCTGCAAATGGAATAATAAAATAATACAATAATAATAATAATAATAATAATAATAATAATAATAATAATAATAATAATAACACTACTATTGAGATATTTATTTTTCACATTTTATAGATTTACAGTAGTTCACTCCCCAAAAAAATCAACGTTTGTGCTTGGAAACATAAAGATTTGTTCAAATCATTGTGTAAAACATGACCGTGTGATTTCTCAAGACCAGAAACTACTTATCCTGAATTTACACCAGGCTCATTCTATCTTTACCGGCGCTGCTTCGAAGGCGTCCAAAGGGAGAGAGAAAGCCTGGCTTGTGCGCACCACAGAACGAGGCCCGCTCGCCGCCCCGCCAGGGTCCCCGCGCGTGGGTTAAGCTGCAGATGTGATTGATTCCTCAATCGATATCGCTTCGCCCGTCCGCCCGTTCTGGTCTACGCCGCCGCCGCCACTGCCACCGCCGCAGCGTGGCGTTAAAGGGAACCTGCCGGACCAGGTGCAGAAGGAACGTTGATCTCCCTGGCGCGCGGTCGAGGCGCGCCCTTCCCCGTGCCCCGCTGCGCCGCGATTGGGCTTAGGCCAGGGGTCGGCGCGGAACGCTTCGTAAGCGGCCCATTCACTTGTGGGATGCGTGACAGTTTTATTTGTCGCACGTCTTGTCTAACCGTTCCCCCTAGCAGCCCACAGAACACTTTGGACCGCTCGGGTTTTCTGCTGTTCGTGCGACTGCCTCACTGAGATCCCGCGGTGTCGAACTCCTTTGTTGCTTGTGGTATATCGGTTAGCGTATCGGGGCGTTGTTTCCAAATTTGAAGGTTCAAACCTGATTGAAGCCGAGGATTTTTAAGGGCAGAAAAAACCTTCGGAGAGGATGCGCGTGGTCAAATGTGGCCGAACGGCCTGAGTCTCGCCACTTAAAATTAGGCATGCACTTTGTTGGAACGATGGTAGCTTTTTTTTCTGGACGAGGTCTTGTTTTGCCTACCTTGTGACTGACATGGCAGCAATAAATATGCGCAGACTTTTTAGTTACGGGTAATCACTAAACACGTATGCCGAAAAAAATTAGAAGCCGAGGGTTTTGTTCGAGAAAAATTTACCCACCGGGATGTGTCGACAAACGCACGTGATTGCACGAACGGGGAAATCGAAGCGCGTCAAATTTTGACGGATCCCCAGCGAATGTAGTCACCTCTACGGTTGAATCGCTAGACGATCTGTCAGCCCTAAACCAAGAACTTCGGAAACGAATAGTCTTCATTAGACTGTCCCACATGCAAGTCTTTGGAAAGATGCCTTTTATCTCGTCCTTTTTGTTTCCTCGGGCTCAGTATGAGCAATTTTGAGAAATAATATTGTAATCCATTCTTTCAACACGAGATAACCATTTCGTCTGGTATTCTGACATTTCTTCTAATCGGTTTCTGCGACAAAACGCAAGAAAATATTTCATAAAAATCAGTCGAGACGGCACAAAAGAACTTCTCAATTACAAAAATTTCAAGAGTTATGTCGTCACTATTTCAGAGATTTCTTCTTTTTTTGTTTAAATTAAAGTAAGTTGATATTTATTTGTACTAGAAGTATGCCTAGCGTTTACCTATCATTTTCAACCGACTAATACAGTGTTTCCAATTTTCTTGGCCAGAAATTTTTGCTGTACCTGGAAAATCATTAATGCCTGCATTATGTAAACTTCATACTTGATTTCTTCTAACCACTGAAAACTCACAATGGAAATATTACCGTTTGGAGATCTCCATAACACAACAGTGTGCACAAGAACGTTTTAAACACACCAAAGTTGTATATTGCAAATAAACAGGAATAAAAATCTGATTTACTTCCTTGATGTTGGGTTGGAGGCGAACAGAAAATAGAAAACTCCTGTTACATTTATTTTTAATATTAACCCCTCCTCTGATTCTGCGCAAGCCTTCGTGATCAACACGAACACTGTGTAGAACATTTTGGAAACCTCTGCACGCACCCCTTGTCCCAAGTCAACATCTTTTTTAACTCCCATTTTGTAGGTTCATTCACAAGGGGGAGAGTTCCTTAGGACGAACCAGTCTCAAGTCATAATGGAGCGGCAGGTCCAGGGCGATGCACCTCCTGCAGGCTGACTTCCCCTGCGTCAGAAGGCAGTGAGGCAGGAACCGGTACCCACCGCCCGCCCGCTCGCCCACCCTCCCCGTGAGCGCGCCGCCAAGTGGACTCGAGGCTCGGCGCGATCTGCGGGGCGCGCGAGGGGAGCAGGAGATACGACTCAAGTATTTCACATTACATGCAGCATCTGATTAATACAGGAGCTTCGTGTAAAAGAGAGCGCGCACTCCCTGAATGTTGCAGTTCGAGAGCTAGGCTCCGTGTTTACAGGCGTTCCCCTCTTCGCTTCGCGAGGGCCGTTTTTGCCCCCTCTCGTCGCCCTCGCGAGCGACTAATTCACGGTGTCAAAATCCCATATAACGCACAAAGATTCGCTTTCATGGAGGGAGCCCGCGAATTACTTATTAAACCCCAACGCTACAATGCGGGGTTCTGGCGGCGGGGTGGGCCCGGGGGGGGGGGGCGGTACCCCCCGGGGAGCGCTGGGGCGGAAGGCACCGGGCCCCCTTGCCAGCCGGCGGGCGCGGGCCCCCCTTCTTCCCTCGGCACGGGGTCGGAGGGCGCCCTCCGCGCCCTTGCGGGCCGCCCCGCCCCCCTGCTCGGCCACCAACACAATGCGGTAGTGGCGAGGGCTGCGGCGGAAGGCTGCTGCCACGCACTGGCTGGAAACCTCCTTCCGAGCGGGCACAACTATTGCGACATACGCTTGCAGATTACGTCATCATGTTTATATCTTCATTATTCATCAGGGATTTGGTAAATACATATCGCACAATCAAACTACGGTTTTCTTTGTAACAAAATAATTAAAATTTCTGCTTTCAAAAATAAGGAAACGAAATCACATGTTCAATACTTTAGATGTTACTATCACTTGAAACATTTATGTAATTCTTTCTCGGTTTTCGATATTCTGTAATGATATTCGTCTAACAACAACGAGAACCGTAAATTAAAAACATAAGTGAATTCTATTTAGAGAAAATCCACTCTATTTATATGCCAACTTCTCTCCAGTTTAGAACAGGTCTCTCAAAATTCACACATTTTGGACATCAAAATTAAAATAACATTAGAAACACGCTTTAACAGAAAGTGAGTCAATGTTGAACTCACGAAATATAAACAAGATGAAACACGAACCCCACCCGTACAATATTTGCCTTCCAAAATTACCATGAAATGAATATTGACCGACGCTTACAGTTCCAAATTTTCATCTAGTTACAGCTCTATATTAATTCCAACTAAATATTTGCTCACCGTAATACGGAACAACAGTTGTTTTCCGGGTGGTTGCCCTGGACGCAATCGCGCGTTCGACCACTGTGGCGGCGGAGGCGGCGGCAGCTGCGGGCATTGGCGACGGGACGCGCGCCGCCGCCTGCGCCGCGCCGCGCCACGCGCGGGCGCTTTCACGGGCGACGTGCGCCACGCCCCGCGCGCCCCGTGCTCCCCGCCCCGCCGCGCCCCACCCCGTCCGGCCATGCCCCGCCCCGTCCCGCCGCCGCTGCCGGGCGACGCGTGTGGCCAACCCATCGCTGCGCATCTATAATTCCTCTCTCCCGCACATCTTAGGTCTCCAAAGATCGCAGCGGAGGCGGGGGCACTGACGGTGGCATAGGAGGAGCCGGGGGCGGGATGTCCTAGGGCGGCAGTTTAGCTCAGAGCCGGCATCAACGCTCTCTGGCGCCGGATCTCACCATCCAGATGGGAACACCGCCATCTCCCAGGAGTAAACAAATTGCCACACTAACAGGTCTAGTATCTACAGCAGTCAGCGACCCCGGAAACATCAGCTAAAAAAATCTTCAGCGAATGCTTTTGCTGATCGTCTCTCATAGATAGGCATAGGATTGTGAATGTGTGCGTGTGGGTAAGCATTTGTGTATATGTAAGTAAACTTGTGTGTTTGCCTATGAATGAGAGTAGGGCTTGTGCGTACATGCGGTATGTTTATGTTTGGTGTGTGTGTGTGTGTGTGTGTGTGTGCGTGTGTGTGTGTGTGAGTGTGTGCGCGTGTGAGAACGCGCTGCGTTTGATGTTAATGTTTTGCATTTTTATCAAAGGAGATTAGTAAGCTGGTTGAGTACTTTAAAACTTGTATGTGTATTGTAATGCTTCTATTTTGAATGTGGCAAATAATATCAGTATTATGTTGCACCAGATTATGTAGGTGTATCAGCCAGCTAAAAATTATAATCCGCTCCCCGAGCCACTGCAGTTACTTCAGAGCTTGTGGACATGTTTCAGTCTCATTAAATGCATGTCGAATTTAATTTGTTTTCCACCGAACTGAATAATAATAGTAATAATAATAATAATAATAATATTGATATCAATTATAAAAAGTATTACGTTAGGAAAGCAAGATAAAATCAATTATATATCCCACTTCTTTCCTTCTAAACGAGAGATACGTATTAATTTTAAGATATGTGTTAACCTGCGATTTCACCCTTTTTTTCAAATCAAACCGGAAATGAAGATTAGTTGACTTCTGATTTAGTGTTTGTTTAGTCACACATTTATGGTACTCAACGTGGGGCGAATTGTGCTAATGAATTGAATCTCGTCCAAGTGGCAACGATTCTCACGATCTTCTCCGTCTTTACTCTCACAGCCACCGTCTCCTCCTGGCCAGCATTCGCGCCGCCAGCCGCCGCCGTCGCCGCCGTCGCCGCGTGTTCACACAGCCCGGGGCGACGG
The DNA here is from genome assembly GCA_038098605.1 of Gryllus longicercus. Classification (NCBI taxonomy): domain Eukaryota; kingdom Metazoa; phylum Arthropoda; class Insecta; order Orthoptera; family Gryllidae; genus Gryllus; species Gryllus longicercus. The sequence goes on from JAZDUA010000021.1 coordinate 4,950,303, forward strand.
GTCGGGACGCGCCGCTTCGGCAGCTGACGTCAGCTCGTGAGGCGGCGAGGCCGGGCGTACGCGCGCGCACGCGTTCGCGTCAACAACAACACGCCGTCGCGCGGCCACGCCCCCCGCGCGCGTTGGGTTTCAAAGGGGCCCCGAGGCGCGAGCGCACGCTTTATTTGCCGATTCTCGTTAAGACGGCTCCGTCGCTTGCCAGAATACTAACGTGGCGTACGATGTTTGCCCGTGCTTACACACTAGCACACAATCACGTAAGCAAGTGTTGAGAGCATTGAATATGAAGAAGAGAAAAAAAAAAAAAACAACTGTATTTTCCAAGGTCGGGTTTAAACTGTTTGGTAATCCAACTTTGGATAGTTTCGATAGCAGTAATCGTTTTAACATGACGATCGAGAATACCAGGGACGGGTGAATTGAATTGAATTGAATTGAATTGAATTTGCCTTATTTTTACGTGGCGAGATCTCGGGTGATGGGGGAGAGGGGTGATCTCGGGTTCTTTTCCCGACGGGTTCCGGAGCTCGGTGTGTTGAATTTGTTTATGTTCCCCGCCGGGATGGAGAGAGAAAATCAGCTGCTTTGACAGGCGGTTTCTGTTGCTAATGCTCACACCCCATCACGGAACCCTGCAAGGCAAATGCCGCAGCAGCACCCTGCAAAAACGGGCCACGCACCGCGCGCAATTTTCCCTTCCCATTCATCTTCCACACTTCGCACAGGTACGCCGGCTGTGTGAAGGGGCATGGCAGGCGGCTGAGGACTATAGCTGATAGATACATAAATAAGCTATCTTTGATCGCAAGGTCACCGAACTTCGAATATGTTATACGACAGTTCGATAGAGAGACCAAAGCCTGTACAACTAAAAATATTTAAATTTTCAGAATTAGTTAAATACTGTACATGTTTATGTTTTAACAAACATAAATGGCTACAACATGCACTCAAAATTAACTTGTACATATTCTCACAATCATTTTCAACTACTACTACTTATAAGGAAGTATAGGAACGCACGGATGACGGTATGGGTACCGAATTGGTCTATCGAGCACCAAGCCGGATAATCGTCAAATGAGAAAATTCTTTCAGAAAATTCTGTTAGGAATATTAGATTTATTTGTGAGACACAATCGTCGTTTATCGAAAAATGATAAGTCATATTAAAATGCTTTTTGACAACAGCATAAATCGCTATGTACCCAGAATATTCGATATTTAATCCTCATCGAACAGCCATAGTTTCTCGTGTGGAAACAATTTTTATCGTAAGGTTATTTACATTCCGGTGACATTTAATAAATGTAAAAGTCCTGGTTTCAAATCTAATATCTCTTTTCATCGTCGGAAAGGATTCACTCCTGAATTGAGATTAACGGCATCAAGTAACATTAAATTACCTATCAGTTTCAAATCCACATTAGAATAAATTAGACTTGCGAATCTTAGTGCGACGACTTACAAAAAATGTATTCGGCGTGACAGAAGATGTGAAAGATATTCCAGAACAGGTAGTCGTTCGTGCCAGGATTACGGAAGCTTGAGTGTAGCCGAGGGGCGTGATGCCTCATAAGGTGTTGAAGTCGGTCTCGCCTCCATCGCGCGCGTGACGATTTATAATTTTGTACTGTGTCATCCTCGGCTCTCCGTGCATGCACCGGCAGATGAGCGATAGCCATGTGGACGCTTGTTTTTGTTCTTTGTTTTCACGTTCGTGATTAGCATCCGTCGGGTGATTTGTGGACCGACCCAGGCGGCGTAGACGAACGCGGCGACATCTCTCGATTACAATTGTGGATTGGGATCACGCAAAAGACATCGATGTTTCCACTTTGCAATGTTTTACTGTGTGGATAAGCAATAATGAACCAGTCCATTCGTTCAGAATCATCTGAAACAACATTCATTTCAAAATTGTTCGGTAAAGCCAAGTTCCTACTTGTTATATGATACTGATCAATGAGAGCCAAACACACAGCGCTGGAACACGATACCTCTGTGGTGTTATTATATTGCACTCAAGCTTCCGTAATGCTGGCACGAACCTGTGCTGGAATATCTTTCACATTTTTCATGACGCCTAATGTATTTTGTTTTATCGCGTCCCCCTATGAGCATCTCAAAACAGAAAACATTAATGAAATGTGCACCCAGAACATCCAAATCAGAAAACGTTAATAAAATTTGCAACGATAAACCATTTTACAATAATACACTGAAAAACATTATTAACAAAAATTCAATAATCATTTGTAACTTACATCGATTGATAAAATACTCACATAAACATTCACAGTAATTACCATTTTGAATAGATACACGTGGATAAGTCTCCTGAGATCTATTCGTAGTTTCAAAGCACTGTGTTCGTTCAAAAATCATAAACTCGCATAAAAGAGATATTGCCGTAAACGAAAAATAAAGTATAACGTGGTAACAAATTGTTCAAAAAATCAATCAAGAACCATCACTCAGTGATATTCGGATTCAATAAAACACGTTAAATCAAATACAAAGGCTGCTCTGTTTAAACGAACATCTCCTCTCACTCGTCACTGAGCTCAGAATTTGCACATACAGCACATTTGCATGGAGCCCATCCTCACAAGGTGGATTATTCGTTACACAGACAAACGAGAAAAATAAATCAAACACACTTCCCTTGGCACAAAAGAAACTTTCTTCAACAGACTTTCTCTGTCAACGGAGGTTTAGTTTTCCCAAACAGAAACGTGTCTTCTAAGAAAGAATTCCGGCGTAAAAGAAGGAAGAACAAGCGCAGGTATTGGCGAGCGCGACTTCGCTGTCCCCGCTGCGCTGCCGAGCGCACGAACTTCGACTTTCGGGATCGACCACTCCCTCAGCTTCCGCCTCCGCTCCTCACTCGGCGTCGGAATTTCCAAAGCATTCGTCTTTCGCTCCGTCGTACTTCGCCTTCCACCTACGTTGGATAATATTAATTTTATATCGAGCTTTAGTATTTTCTTAGTTTCTGTTCGCGATTTTTTCAAATTATGGATGACTATTTATTGTACTCTAAATGGAAATATCGGTGACACCAAATAGCCAATATTTTCTAAAATTTCGATGTGTTCAAACGATAACTTGAAGGAAAATACTCAGATGTTCTCATTAATTCTCCTGCAGTTCGCCTCGACTATCTGCAGATAACAGGCTTATTTGAAAGCTCTAAACATACTTTACTGGAAATTTCAACACAGTGCAAAAAGAAAACAGGTAAATAGAAATTCAATATTCGCCACACATGCATTACGTGTCGAAGCAACGACTTACATTTAAAAGAATAGCCACACAATACACCGAAGTGATGACTTGAGAAATATTATATATTAGTTTCATATGAGAATCATTAGCTTGGAGTTAATTATATTTCTAATTTCACTAATCACACATTTCTTTTATTCTCCCCAAATGGTTTATTTTCTTCCAAAATAGATAATTTTGTAATACACGCATGGCAGGTTTCTGAACTATTTAAGCATCATGTGTTCTTATTACACGCCATTATCTTTTGAACTATTTAAAGATGGTCAACCAATAAAAAATTATTATAACGGAGGAAAAAGTAAATTCTTAGCCATCAGAAGATATGTTGACCATAATAATCCAACCAGCATTTCCAATCTGCATTCTACATTATTTTTAAATTATAAATATGGAAAACGTATGAAACATGGTAAATCTATCTTAGAAACTATTTTTTTCTTGGTTAAATATATTAACAAAATAAAATATTAGTTACGATTCGATTTTTCGTATTGATTTTCGATGCTCACGACTTTCAGATGCCACTCCTCCCAACCAGCCTCAAATTTCACCTCGGTCTCGCCTCCCACACTCGTGCTTTCATGCCCATGTCTACATCCGCCTTCGCGCCCCCCCCCCCCCCCCCCGGCCAGCCGCGCGGGCCGCAAAGCAAAGACCGTCCGTTCCGGGGGCGCTCCTCCCGCGCGGCTCCTGTTGCTCCCAGGCGCCCGCCCGCCCTCCCCCTCCCCGCCGCGACGCAGTGTGTGTGTGTGTTTGCGCGTCCAGTTTCTCCCGGACCACGCGCCGGTCAGTCGGCCGGCCGGTTGGTCGGTCGGAGCGAGGTGGGGTGAGGTGGAGCGAGGCGAGCGCTGGTCACGCGGCGGCGGCGGCGGCGCGACATGCGAGCCGCCTCAGCCTCCGCCCACGCCTTCGCCTGGCGCCCCGCCCTCTCGCCGCCACCCGCGCTCACGCTCACGCTCACGCTCGTCCGTTTACGGGCTGTGGGTCAAGTTCGATTCTGATGGGAAGAGGATTTGGACAGCTTTCACTATTAGAATTCTCAACTGTTTCTTCTAAACAGCGTCGTTTCAGGTAATTTACGTATTAATTTACAAGATTTGAAAATGTATTTACAAATCGTATTTTCACCCAAGTTAGTACTAACAAATTCTTCAAAGCTAACTCAATGGTGCAGGATAATTCGATTACATTATTTTGAGGAGCTCATTAAAATTATCTAAAATCATTGTTGAAAAGCCAAATCCGCGACAGGCACTTCAAATTGTTCCAGTGATGGACAGCAGTGAGAATTAAGGCGCGAATTAATAAGTAATATTTAGCTTACGAACATTCACTCAAATGAAGCTCAGTAAAGCTAATTGGAATCTGAAAAGAATTGGAGGAAAAATATCATGTATAAATCGATTCATGGAGATTTTAGTTACAGAATCTCCGGTTATCGAGATTATCAATAGAAATAAATGAAATTCGAGAAATCGGAGCGTGAGTATTGCAACTTCCCAGCCACATTTCATCGAATAGCTGGCATTCTGTCCGTGCCTAATGTCACGCACGCGTTTCGCATCACAGGTCCACGTGGGTGTTTCCATCCACAGCGCGTGCGAGACCACGCATTCAGCGGCGCGCGTCTCGACAGCCGCAGCAGCCCCCGCCCTCGGCCCGGCGCACGCGCTCTGTACACACGCGCTGTGTGCGTACGCGTGCACGGTCGGCGGGGCGGGGGTGGGGGCAAGGGCGAGGGCGGGCGAGCGAACACGTGTCGCCGCTGGCCCCCCGGCCGCGTTCCTCGCTGCATGTGGAGCGCGAGGAAGGTCAGGGCCCGACCGGCGCGCAGCGGCGCCCGGCGTCGAATGGCCGGAGAGCGGGCTGCTACGAGCAGAACGCAGAGGGCGGGGAAGGGCGGCGAGGGCGGATCACGCAGGAGTGTAGAAGTGTGAAGCAGGTTCTAAGCGGAGCGGGACGAAACGGGCGGTGTCGGGACTGGAACGAGTCGGGGCGGGCAGTATGGGACAGGTCTTTATTGTGAGGGATGGGGCAATGCGAGGCAGGCGGGGACGAAGTCGGAACGAAGCTTCACGGAGGCCGGGAGAAGTGGTACTAGGATAGCGCGATGGGGCCGGATGGAAAGGTCAGTAGTAGTACAAGAGAGATACAGGAGGGCGACAGGAGATGACGTGAGACCGGAAGGGAGGAGCAGTCCAGCGGGAACGGAAGGGGCGGGACGCAAGGAGCAGCATGGGAAGAGACGGGACGAGGAGAAGCGAGAAGGGTGAGGGGAAGCGACGAGACGCGGGATGGGGTGAGGCAGGTAGGGCGAGGTGGGATGAACGAGGCGGGAGGGGACGAGGCGGGTGGGGGCGATACGGGATGGACAAGACGGGATGGTCGATGCGGGATGGGTCGAGTGGGATGGGGCGAGGCAGGAAGGACGAGGCAGGATGGACGAGGCGGGATGAGGAGAGCGGTGAAAGGTGGTACAGTGAGGGTCTGGACGGGAGGCGTCTTTACGAGTCGTGCGTGTGGGGGAGAGGAGGGCAGGACGGGATGAGACTGTAAGACGGGACAGAGCAGGGAGGGTCGGGAAAAGAAGGAGCGGGGCGGGAGGTGTGAGGTGTCAGATGAGTGGGGAGGCAGCGTCGTCCGTCGCCAGTGGAACGGTACGAAGGAGGCGTCGGGCAGCGCAGCGCGAGGGAGTGGCTGTTTACCGGGCGTCGAGTACAAGCTCTCTTCCCGAGCCCTGGCGTCCGGGCGCGGAGCGAGCAGCAGCGGAACAGCGCGCCTGCCAGGGGCGGAGGGGCGAAGGTGCCCGGAACCCATTGTCTCTCGCCGTGAGCAAGCACTGGAGACAGACTGACTCGGTTTTAATTACATTCACAATTACAAATAAACTGCCTGAGCGAGATTAGAAGGGCACAAGGGGTGCTCCCCTTCAGTGTGGTATGTTTAATAAGAGATGGCGTATCGCAACACGATAAGAGAACTTGAGTCCTGTTTCTATTTTCAGACTCTGACGTGGCGATTTCGAAAACAGAGGCGATTGTGGAATGAATAACTAGCTGAAATCTCTAACAGACTAAATTAGACCTCTTCCATCATCCCTGAGACCAGCCAGGAAATTACGTGTCAGGTCGTCACCTTCTCTTTCATGGGTAGTTTGCAGCCATCGCGAGAAATGAGAGTGTATCTCTCTATTTTGGACTCCTTTAACAGGGTGAAGATCCCGTTCTGGTTTATGGCATGTCGCAATGATTTTTGTTGAGTAATAGCAAATGAGTTCCTATCACTATTTTATATGACCTTTCCTCAATCAATGACTTGAATTATGTGGAAGGAAAGGGACCAAACGAATGGTGAATTCATTACAAGAATGAATAAAAGTAAGAAAACCGAATTCAGAAGTATCATTTATACAAACAGGAAGCATCATAATATTATCTAATTAGACGTCAATGACATCACAGGTGACGGCGGCACCACACCGCGGTAAGATTTTCACACGGGCAGAAGGAACTCTGATGCGCCCATTTTATCGCGAGGAACGGGTGTGCCGAACAATTCCCGAGGCAGCGTTAAGGAGAAGGATGACGCTTTTTAAGAATGTCGCAAGATCTAGTACAGCAGGAACTGCAAGAATTCATCTTAGTGAGGCGGTAGAATGCTGACCCACTCGGAGAATAGAAACTGTGTAGGTTTGACGTCCGTGCGAGTATTTGTTTTTTCCGGGTGAGTCCATGGCCCCGTAAGTGTGCATCAGTGCTTGGTATAGCAAGTACTTTTTTCACTGAGATCTCCCGTTGACCTGCACGCCTGTTTGCAGGGGAATTCTCCTTCCAGATATCATTCCTGGCAGGGTACCGGCGGAACCGAGACTAGCTGCAAGCTTCCGGCTGGGCTCTTAACTTGTGCAATATTGTGGTGCATATACGTGTAAGAGGAGATAATATGACAAAGAAGAGGAAGGAAAGTCACGTGCGGTCCATGACCTTTTTGTTAGGGTACTGCTGCTGCATTCACGTGGTATTGATCGGAGAAACCATGGAAAACTACCGATCAGTGTAGCATACGCTAGAATTCTCCACTAGTGGCTGAATTTGAATCAGTGGCTGAATTTGAACTTTCCAAAGACCGCCTCCGGTAAGAATCCTAAGACTTCTCAGCAAGAAGCGCGGAACTGAGCCATCTCAGAAACTGACGCAAACATATTATTATAGGTTATCATAAGGGTTGAATTATTAATGACAGGATGATGTTCAGAAATAATAGGTGATCCCAGACCACATCGAAAATCGTGTTAAGACACCCCTGCCTCACACAGGATTAGAACGTGCAGCTTTTGGCTCCACGTACCCAGACGACACCCTCTGCCTGCGAGTCATCGAGGCCGTATACACACAATTTTACATACTGTTGAATGTTCTGGGTCACGCCACTACTCTCAACATTATTCTCCGCGTGTTCAAGACCAGGAACCCACAAATACTTTTTCTTACAGCACTTACCTCCGGCGCGTCCGGCATACCAGCCCTTACACACACCTGACATTTACACAAGAGGCCGCGGTAAAATACTGTGCATCCTTTCTTCCTTGCAGCAGATTTCGCGTACGACAAGCGAACCGCTCCCCAACTTCACACAATGACGCGGCCCAAGTAGGGCGAGGTCTCCTCATCCTCAGTCTCAACCCGCGTACCCGTGCTCTCGCGCAGTCACGAAAATCGTGGTCGACTGGACCCGCTTCGCACGGCGAGCAGACGAACAGTCGTGCCATACTAGACTCCACCCATGCCCACAACAGGATATTACGAAACGATGGTAATATATATGGGATTAATACTAGAGTGTGAAATGATATTACAACTAATATATCTTCTACATTGAAGGGTTACGTGGCATGCTGTGGTCAGCCTACGTCACGTAGCAAACATTCAACTAAGTCTCCCAGGGAGCACTGGTTTAGCGTAAGCTCAGTCGGGCTACAAAAGAGCAGTACACAAGTCAAGTGAAATGTTAAACGTTTGGGAGACACTTTTCATGAGTGCATTTCGTTTCCAAAATTATTATTATTACATTATTTGTGCACCGTTCTGGATCATGATCAATTGGCTTACAAATACTGTTTTCAAAAAGACGGCAAATTCAGAGTAACAATAAGCAATATGAGTGTAGTGGTCAGAATGCACATCTATATGATAGCACATCTATATGTCATCTTATTGGTCAATAAAAAAATTATTTATACGACAATAATTATAAGGCTTTTAGTATCCCAATAATTTAATTTTTGTTCACTTCCAACTTTCAAACTCGTTTACTACACATGCGGCGCGATGTAAGAAATAAAATATTCGTAAATAATCTCGAAATAGACAGCACCGACAACGCCAAAGACCGTTTTCAAAAGCATGGCCGATATTTTCTTCTGCAACGAAAATGTTTTCTTCTTAGGTTCTTTTTATAAATATGTTATTTTAAACACGAATAAATCGAAACTTCATCTGAAGAAATATAAGACGTTCACACTATTAGCGAAGCACGCGGCCGTTCATCTAGTTACCACCTCTTTAGAACTGAACGCGAGCACGCACAGGACCAGCCTTTCGCCGTCTCACGCGGAGAGATCTAGCGCAGGCTACAACGACCGCGGAGAGGCAACAGAACCGCCCCCCCCCTGCCACTGCTAGTTCCGCCACCATCGCCGCCCCCGCCGCCACTGCTAGCACCACCCCCACCGCCATTGCTAGCACCGCCCCCGCCACCACCGGCGCCACTGCCAGCACCGCCGCCGCCGCAACCGCCGGCACCATCACCTCCGCAGCAACCCGCCACCGCCCCCACGCCACCACCGCCGCCACTGCCAGCACCGCCGCCGCCGGATGCGCGGAGCGGACCCGCGCGAGGCGAGAGAGAAGGAATAAAAAAAATAAGCGCGTCTCGGGCGGCAGAGGGCGTGTTTACCCCTCGGACGATGCGTTGAAAGCGCGCGCGCAGAGCGGGGCGGAGCGGAGAAAGCGGGGTGGGGGGAGGGGGGTCGAGACGGCCATTCCGACCATCCGGCCGCTTTCAGGAACGCTCTGCGCCGCCCGAAACTGCCCCATCGCCCCACGCCCAGCGCTTGGGCCCGTCCGCTCTGCGCTGGAGCGCTCGTCCCAGCTGTCGCCGCGACTCTGCTCCGACTAGCTCTCCGCCTCACCCTGCCCCGGCACCACCACGCCTCGCACCGGATGAGTTGAGCTCAGAGGCTGCTTTACCGCTGCCTCTGGAGATACTCACACCTACGGTTCGAGTTCTAACGTTGGTAGATTTGCGACACTAGCTACATAGCTGTCCACATATGTGTCTGGAGGAAAGTTCTAGCGGCCAACTGCCCAGATCGGTAATTTTCCACGGGATCTTTGATCTTGGTTGAGGAGATGCCCGCTGGGGGAAATACCTGGAGGTGGAATCCCCCGGTACCGGGGCCCCTGGACCGAAGTAGTCACGAAACCCGCACCATCCAGCAGGGGAGGAACGAAACCTTCAGGCATTAAAACAGTACTGACACTAACGGAGTAATCATAGTATTGCTGACAGGAAACATGAATTAATCACCCAATGCTTCCGCGCACTATCCCACTACTCACAGCCCTGATCGGTTACCTTTCGCAGCAGCCAGCACCGTCCTGATCTGACTTGTCCTGTCCCACCCTCACCCACTCCTTTTCGCTATCTTCCACCCTCACTTGACCTGTTCGATCCTTCGCCCCGCCACCCGCGCCACCGTTCTCCCTTCTCACTGCGTCGAAATACGTCCTGCGCCCCTTGTATTCCAGCCCCGATCTGACATGCTCCACATACGCAACTCTTTGCTGGCCCATTCCTCCCGTCTGTATGGAACTATCACAGCTCTCCCCCTATTCAAAACACTAGTCCCTCCGCCTGTTGCCCGCTGTTGCCTGTTGTCCGTTTCATTTTGCCCCGCTCCACCTTTCTCTATTTCGCCTGTTCTTGACCATCTCAAATTTGATTGCTCTGCCTCCGTTTTTCCTCACTCAATTCCGCCGTGTTTCACTACTCCCCGCCTCTAGTCACTCATCTTTCTCTGGCCGCTAACTCCCCGGCGCTACAATGCCAGACGGGCAGCGCGGCGCGTGGGGAAAACAAGCCGAGAGATAGTGAGCACGTCAACACGCACAGCTCCGCCGTTTCGCGCGGGGGAAGCAACCTTCTTGTTTGGTAGGTCTGGGTTTTTAACTCGCGACTTATGCTTCCTCGCGCTTGACGACCGTGCTGAGAGAGCGAGTAATGGGCGGGGCGGGCGCTGGGGCGGTGGCAGAAGCAAGGCCGGGGCGGGCGCGAGGGCGACGGAGGGGGCAAGGGGGTGGAGGCGGGTGCGGAGGTGGGTGAGGAGGCGGGCACGGGACAGAGGTGGGCGCGGGGGCGGGCACGAGGGCGGGCGCGGGGAAGGCGAGCGGCTAACTTTTAGGCCGACAGGAAGTTGAAATGTCTTGCAGAGAGAGCGCTGCAGATGTTTATAGCTGCAGAAGGTATGTTGCACGACTCCTCGTTCTCACGGACCGCGACAGTTGTGATAGGGTAGTGAAACAGAAAAAAAGGGAACGCAGACTGTGAGGAATTCCTGTGAGATGTATCAAAACAGTCACTAACAACCGAAATACTCTTATGGGTTCGTGTAATGACTGTCTTTCAGCTTTTATTCTCCTGTCTAAAAGTTGTAATTTCCATTTCAGTGTATAAACCAATGTATGCCAATATATTGTTTATAGGAGTTAACAATGTAATTAAAACAAGGACAATTCACTTTCAATGTTCTGTTAGTTATTTACGGATTTCCAAAAAGGAAATGTACCACATTTCTCATAGTATTTAATTCAAAGAGAAATTGTAACTTAAGCTGTAAATTGATCTCAGTCGATTAAACATCACGATATTGCAATTTATACAATGTACTGCATGTAAAGTGCGTAAGAACTAGCGTTTCTTTTTTCCCTTTACACACACAGAAATGAAGTCAAATAAAACTTCTTCATACAAGAATACAAAGTAGGTCTCATCCTGTCAATCTTGATTTTCCGAGAGTGTGGTTTTTAACATTTCCCGGTAAACACGAACTGGATGCTAAACAAGACGAGCATTACCGACGAAAGAGCTAAAGAGATAAACAGAACACATGTATAACGCGTAGGGAAAAGAAAGAACACAACTATATTCCTAAGAAATTTTACCCAATATACTAACTGAAGGGAATGCACAACGCATCCATGAATACAAATGAAACAGGTTGAGTTTAGCTCAGAGCTACGCTGCCCCTGGCTCTGCAGTAACTCTGACCGGAAGGTCCTAGGGTACCAGTCGCCTTTTCGACACTAACTTTAAAGCTAGTAGATCGAATTCAACCACTGACTGTAGGATGATTCTAACAGCTTTTTTCGATAGTTTTCCGTAGTTTCTCCGATCAGTAACCGACGAATGATGGACCGAACAAACGGGTCATGGAGAACGTGCAAACATTCCTTCCTCTCCCTTGTCTTATTCTTTCTCCTTACACACACATACACGCACGCACTTATGCACTACACCACGATGCATGACAGGAGGCCTGAGGGAGCTTAGAGCTTGTTCCAGTTGGGGCGGTGTCCCTCTGTGGGGGAGATACCTGGATGAGGAAAGTTCCGTCGTAAGCCAACCTGTAGGTCAGTGCAAGATATCACCGTCCAGGGAGGGGGGACGGAATCATTTCCACCTGCTGAGAGTATGTAGCATTAACTACATTCCAGGCAACTATCAATACAAAAGAATTAGTGTAACTATAATCTAAGAGACGCACGTTGCATTGTATCTACGGTGCGCTACTTTGATCTCAGAGACCTCTCGGGGAATGTCCCAGAATCCGTCAAATCTCCTGACGGACGTGGCATGACCTCCGAGTTCGCAGTCACTTTTTCATAACTGTATTTATGATTTTATAAAGGATATTTTAGATTTTTTCAGAAGATGATTAAGCCCATTTTACGTTTTTGACATTTTTTCTTTCATATTAGTATGACTGACGAAATAACTTCAGTAAATAACATTTAAATTACTACTTCACTTTACTCAACGTTTTTACTTCGCACACGAGCGAAGTTCTTTTCTATAAGAACAATGTTTTTAACTTCTTAAATATTCTCTTCAGAATTCACATTTAAACCAAAAATTAACTTAACGTTGCTAAAGATATAAAGCTCGTGCAAAGTTCAACAGACTATAATCCGAAAATATCTTATTTGAAGAACTTCCTATTGTCACTCTACGTACTTTTGAAACAAGAACGGTTCGCTCGACGCACTTCCTAGATGAAATTGATGTCTATTTCCAAGGTGATTCTGCAGATATTTATTTTCCTAGAACTCCATTTGTGTCTCTCATTTTTGCACAACCAGGATTACGTTGAATTTTCGATAATTTTGAAGAGAACAGAACAGTTGACAGTCCCTAGAACTTCCTTTCATGAAACAGCTTACGTGATGTTCATTGCTTCATTTAGTAGAAGACACGACATTTTAATTTTCAGAAGGAAATTTGTAGTAATCTAATTAGTAGCAACAAAATTTGCGTTAGATTCTCACTCCAGAGCACCACAAAAATTCGAACAAACGTAAAGTGTTTTCTTAAGCCAACTTTGCTAAATTTAAAAAGAAAACGATTTAGGTCAGTAGAGATAATAATTGATTTTAGCCGTTTTTAAAATCTACAGGAATTCACGAATTGAGCTCAGAAAATATTGAAACCGATATGTGTATTGTAATAATGATGTTAAGCACAAAATAGATGAAAACCTAAAGATCCGGGTCCTACTGATAATGCATTAAAGTTATTTGTAATAATAAATAGAATAATAACGTAATATTCTGTCCAACTGTAAGGCATTTTTTCTTCGAACGGAACGTGTGCTGTTCATTTTCACGAGACAATATACCTACACCTTTTCAAGCATTAAAAGGTTGCCAGAATTGTATTGGCAATTTTGTTAGTGATCAACAGGACACTACAGTTTATAAAAGGAATAGTTATCATTTGTTTGAATGCTACATACGTGTGAACGGTACGCAAAAGAACGAATATTGTAAACAGTAGTCATTATACAAAATACTAATATATTCGACTAAAGATGTATTCGCAGATGTAAGCCAAAAGTTTCTAAAAGGTGAGCAGAAACCTGAGTCATTTGCTCTTTGGAATTCAAAAAATTTCAAATACAATTTTCCACATTTTTAGCATACATCCAATGTTTAAAGCCAACCATAAAAGGTTGACAAAAACAATATGAATGCATTTTTGTTCACACGCTTTTTGTGTCCAGGAATTCTAAAAAAAGGGGGGAAAACTGGCAAAACAAGTATTCATAAAACGTTGTATACAAACTGCACCTATTGTCCCGATAATTTCACGAAAATTAGTTTTTCTCTTTTTACAACATGGAAGCACCATTCACAAAACACGAGTGGACAAGAAGTCAAAACCAATAGAAACCAGTGAATGTCGAGGACGCAAACGTTTTGACACCGGGTCGGAAACACGGGGCATCGACCTGTCAATAACGGTCTATTATTGTCGCGTCCTGTCGGGCGTCTAAAAAAACGCGCCGCCCTTGAGCCGCGCGGGGCCGACGGGGTCACGGGCGGGGGCGGGGGCGGGCCGGAGGCGGTGCAAGCCGAAGCATGTGGGCCACAAGAAGAGCGAAGCGGAGCGGCAGTTCTGCATTGAACGGCTGGCGTCACCGCCCGACTAGGCGCAGCGGCGTTGCGCGGAGGAGGCGGGGCGGGGAATGACGGGGAGGGGACGAGGCGAGGAGGGGGCCCTGCGGAGCGGGGCGAGGAATGGCGGGGCGCGGAGGAGGCCAAGCGGGCAGGGCCCGGAAGGTGAAGGGGAGGAGCGGGGAAGGGCAGTGAGGGACGGGAAGGGAAAGGGCTGGGGAGTTGTGGAGACGGACGCGCTGCAAGACACACCTGATCTTCGGGCGCGAAATTGAAATACAGAAGTTCATTGTGAAAATACGGGAGAAATGCACTGACACACGAATACAAAATAACTTTAAAATTTTAAATATAATTTGAGACACAAAACAAAAGATTGTTGCTTTGATTTGCAAGGATGAGCGGTAATAAAGACGTAATCTGAAATAAATTATTGTACGACTATTGTAAAATTATGATACCATTAGCAGGAATTAAATGAAACCATGTAAGCTAGATATAAGTCTACAGTATTATATCTGTAGTCAGCATTAAAGAGGCATTCAGATGCGATGCGAAGGATACTAAGCTCCTTGGACCAATGAGACACGTAACCAACATATACTTGACTTGAACATCATAAAGGGGATATTACAATTATCTGCTGATGTAGCAGGAGGAATTGATGGAGTTATTTATGACTTCACATTTTATGCTTTATCCTATGAACTTTTCGAATCATCAGTAAATATGTTAAAACAGGAAACGGATGCTTTTATTTGCAACGGGAGAGATTCATAAAATAAGATTATCACAATTTATACACAATTATACAATACATGCCAAGTAGCTTCATCAACGTATACGGCTTCCGGCTAAAATAAATTATAATACCCACCGGAGACACGTCTCACACATCATTATGCCTTCCCGTGTCCTTCGCTATTCAGCGTGCACGCCACAGTATGCAACACCCACATGTTGCGCTCTATGAGTACTGCTTATTGGCGAGCGGAGTGACAAAATGAACCCATCTATTTCCCCGCGTCGACCTTATGAGGATACCGACTTGTATGCATCTTCCTTTCCGCCGCCTTCGCCCCGCTCCTCCGCGTGTCCGCTCGCCTTTTCGTCCGGCGCGCGACTGCCACCCGCGGGCGAGCGAGCGGATCGCCCGCGCCGGGAGAAGGGGTCGCCTCGCACCCCTCGCTGCACCCCTCGCCCGCTTATTCGTTGGCTCTCCTCTCGAGCCGCGGGGTCCCCCCTTCCCTCCAGCCCTGCCGCCGCCACCACCGCCTCCTCCTCTGCTGCTGCTGCGGCTGGCTGGTGGAGAGACTGCCGCTCCTCCCTCTCCCCCCGCGCCGGGCCGGGCCACGCGCCAGCTGATCTCGAAGCGGGCGGGCGGGCGAGCGACCGAGCTGGCTGGCTGGTTGGTTGGACGCGCGCGCTCGCTGGCTCGTCTGCCTGCTCACCTCGCCTCGCGCTCGCTCGCACGGCGAGCCGGCCTGCCTCGCGCCGCCTCGCCTCCGCGCTCAGTTGGGCCGCGGCGACCCGACCGAACGGCCGCCGCTGATCGTCACAGTCAGCGCGACAGGGCAGAGCGGCACGCTCTCACTCGCTCGCCAAGGAGCGCACGACGACGACGACGACGACGACGACGTTGGCGGCAGCGAAGCGCGTGCGCGAGCCAGCGACAGCCCACGCCGCGACGCGGCGCGGCGCGCCTGCCCGTCCGCCCGCAGCTAATTACGGATCGCCCCGGAAACGGAAGTAGTACAACCAGCCGGAGCCTCAGCGGCAACAGCAGCTTCGGCAGCGGCGACCCCGGCGACGCGTGAGGAAGCGTCGCTGGCCGCAGACATGCCGCAACGCGAGCGATACAAGGTGAGACGCGACCCCTACCCTGCGTGGAGTGACGGCGGGAATGTTTGTACGTGGAGTAAGTTTCCCGCTTCCGGCGTCAATATATTCTTTTCAAGTGTGTGTGTGTGAGTGTTTTGAGAGTGTACACAATACAATTCCGTCAGATGTCTCAACGCTATTAATCTATAGGTGCCTCTGATCATTGAAAGTTACGAAACTTTTCATTGAGATGTGAGAGTATTACGAGTATTGGAGATTTTTCAGATACGTACATTATACTATTACTATTAGTTTGCGTCGTAGTATGTGTTTTAAATAAAGTGTTATCCCACTAATCCTATAATGTCACTAACCAAAAAAGTGTCATCCCTTCAAGCAGGTGAATCTTGTGTAAATAAAATGACATGACTGAATATATACACAAATGCAGTGGAAATACAAACGATTTTCGTACTTTTTTTTTTTTTTTTTTTTCATATTGAGATGTTGCCATAGTGAGTAGCACACGATTAATGATGCCACTTGAACACTGAACTCGTGACATTCGCATCACCGAAAACGTCCGTTATTTTAATTGCTTAGTTCTACTCGCCCGTTGACGTAGGTCAGGAAATATACGACGCACACAACGTTTCTTCAGTGCATGGCGAAATCACGACGCACAATCACGTGCACTACCAGTGAAGAAACCCGATCCCGTCCGCACAACCGGTCAGATCAGAACCTGACCACGCCACTCACGGCGGTTCCTGGAGCTCTCCTACCCCCCCCCCCCCCGACCGGACGAGACGGCGGGAGCGACTCGCGTCGTCTTCATAGAGACGTCGCCGGCAGTGGCGGCGGCGGCGGTGGCGGCGACCACGACCACGCGGGCTGCTTGCACCGCGGCCGGTACAGATCTCCGCGCGGCGGAATGTTAATGGCGAGCCCGCGGGCCGCATGGGCGCGCTATTAGCGCCCATTCTTCTTCCGCGAGCGACGCGGGCGAGGGCGCGCGCCGCCCGCCCATTGTCTGGGCGAGCCGCCCCGCGTGCGCGCGCCGATCGGGCGAAGGGCGAGGCAGGGTGCGGCGCGGTGGAACACGCGGGATGTGTACAGTGGGCCAGTCAGAGATGGAAATCGTGAATGGGGGTTTCGTATGTAATTCTGTTAAGGTGGCTCCACGTATTCGTTATTCGGCGGGCAACGAGCAACCGCTCGTTTCCGCTTCGAATGAACCAGAATATTTTCAGTTACAAATAAAGGCAACCGTTTCCCGTTTTAACTTTATTACTGTTGATTCCACTAGCTTACAGGATAAAGCCTAAAATGTGAAGTAAAAAATGCACTTCTCAATTCCTTCTGCTCCATCACTGGATAATTAGAATACTTGCTTCATTACAATCAATTCGAGTAGTGTGGATGAGTTGCTTACTATTTGCCGAGTGACGAACTTCAGAGCTTGCTATACCCACCGCAAGTCAGTCTTTTGCACACGTCAAAGGAAGCGAACATTCGCCGAACACATCAGCTGTTCGGTACTGGGCTACCAATAGGTCGCTGCTCGGCGAATGCCGAATGTTTGGTGCAGACAGAGTACCGGATACTATAAGATGTTGATACTTAATTAAAATCTAAAATAACTAATTTTGTTTTGTAAAATAATATTCCAAATTACTAGTAGTAAATGAATAGTTTCCATTATGTTCACTTTATTATGGTTCGAAGGTGATTCGTTTTTTCATTCATAGCACTATTTTAATACCTTTACTTCCACAGTCACAAAAGGATTCATATTTTCTTAAAATTTTCGCAAAATATTTGTTTAGCACTTGCAAACACAAAAAAAGTTACCGTATTTTTAAAGTAGAACTCGTATCCCATATTAAAATTACACGCATATCAATGTTTCACAATTGAACGTTTGGCTTTTTCGCACAAAAAACGCCATCAAAATTTGCCATTTTCGTGTAAAAAAACGCTTCAACGAACAAAAATTGAAGTAAAATAAGAATACTTGTAACAAGCACAACTATTCGCATGTTTTTCTACCACCAAGAACTTCGTGTTTCTTTCCCAAGCGCACATTGTCAACCATTGCAGGACTAGACCCACTGCACGACTCGGGAGGGGCGGGGAGGAGCCGGGCGGGGCGGGACGCGAGAAGGGCGAGTGGCAGCATCCCGTGCGTTGCTCCGCCCCGCCGCGCCCCGCCACGCCCCGCCACACGGCGCGACGCACTGCCTCGCCGTCGCCATGTGACGGTTGTTGAAGGGCGGCGGCCGGCGCCGCGGTGGACAGCAGGGCGTCGGCGACGGCGGCAGGCCAAAGATCGTGCTGAAGACGGCTCGTTTAATGCATGCCAGATATTGTATGGCGTGGTGTGTTTTCGGATCACCACGTAGAACAGTTTAAAGCACGAATACTTCTGATTGTCAACTCGGATCTTCACAGACAGGAAGGTTCACGAACACACAGAGCTTTCGCATTTATATTGCATTGCATGTGGTTTCCTTGTTTTGAAGGCCTTTTGATCAGGAACCCATTTTTTTGTGATATAATTATAGTGTATTGCAGAAATGAAAGAGCATTGCAATGAACAGTAATTAAAATGCAGTGCCAATATTCAATACATGTTTGCTTCCCCAGAAGTTAGCACGAATAAAGTGATTTATGAAAGGGCAATAGTGCTTCATTAAATCGTGTAAGCATCAAAAGAAATATTGATTTTTATTTGTTTCTTAAACTGTTTAATAACATATTTTAAGAACTCTAGAATTCTTGAAGAATTTTAGTATTCTTAAAATATGCTTGCCTAGTATAAATGTTATTCCTCGCGTAGAATGTAATTAGAAATTCTAGGTTTGACACTTACATTAAAGTGCTTTAAACACAGACAATTCGTTTCGTGACAAGAATTTTAGTTGGGAAATTATGTGGGGAGATATTCCAGCAAACACGCGTTAATATGGCAATATTACATTTTATGGAATTCCAATTTTTGTGCTGTGTTGTTTTCACACACAAAACAGAAATGCTATAGTAAACGTGATTTGATACTTCCGGCTCGATAAGCGTACCATACCGCTCAGTGAGATCATACTTCTATCAGTATCTTCTATTATCACTTTTCTTGCTTGCTGTTTCAACACATGTATTTTGACATATATTTACTTACTACAGTGTCTGTTCATATTTTCGCCTTTTCAAAACAGTCATGACTTGAGTGGGTATGAAACCATGTCCACGGAAAAATTTATTATGAGCAGAAGTAAAAGTATATATGTATTCAGCCCGCACTGTTACTCATAGTACATTGACACGTGAAAACTTCACATCGATTGTCAATGATTGAGTGTAGAAGATTAAAAGCGCTTAAATACCTATACATTTCTTGTATAATGATTATATTGAAGAAATAGCTCTATAACTATCTTTGGAACCCATAAAAAAACAGACTATACTACTACATTTAAATATTTTTAAAAAAGCTTCTCTATTCACAGTTCCATGCTAAACGGTATCTGCAGTGGGAAAAAATATTTTTAGTGAAGATATCCTACATATAAAAATTATTAAGCTTAATAGAACCATTCTATTTTAACGTATTGTGTTTTGAAAAATGAAAAGTATGATTAAAGTTAATTACAAAGAATTTCGGTGAAGTCACAATATATCTGAGACTTAGATTAGACGTAAGCTAACACACTCCGATTAAACCAATATTTATATCCGAAGAAATGTTCATTCTGCTTTAAAATATTTCTAAATACATATCCAAAAAAAATTCACATAATCCGAATGAATATATCATTCCTTTACAAATTCTAAGAATGCTCAGAAAGACCTATGTTTTAAGTAAAAGTAGTAACAATTCCATGAACACAACTTCTTGTAGAAAACAGTTTTCTATTAATACGAGTATATAAGACACTCAAATACACAAGATCACAACAAGTATACAAACTAGAGCTGTATACTAGAGCTGGATATTAGAATTTGTATATATACATATTAGAATACGCGAAAGTAAAATTATAACTTACAAGACAGCTGAGATATTAACGTAAGTCACAGCAATACAGTTTTGAGAGTGAGCTTGTTTAACGTTAAGAGGAAATATAATCAACGAGAAAAGAAGAAAATCATTCACTTGATGTACTGCTATCTGAAGAGAAACTGGAAAATTGTAAGAGGGAGGTAGGAAGGTTACTCAGAGATTACTGTTATTTGCTCAATTCAAAAAAATTAAAATTGTGACATACAACTGATTTTCAGTGATTCGACATTTACTCGTACATTTAAACTAAATTCTATTTTACCCCTCAGGGCCACCTTCAAGCTAAACATCTTACCCCGCCTAGCACTACATCCACTCTACTTGGAAGCGCCTAGGATCGAACCCGGGCAGTCTGACCACCACGCCACGAGCCGCCCCCAATTACGAATACATTTACTTGCATCGAAAGATTGCCTTTCACATATTCGTCGTTTCATTCGAATTTCGACTCACCGAAATATTTGCAGCGTCCCTTGGAGTTGGAATGAAAGAGATGACACTTGAGACGCAGCGAAGCGTGGGCCGCCGTGGGGGCTTTCGTGGCGTGGCAGCGCGGGGGCGGGCCGCGGCGGCGCCCGCGGGGCATCCAAGCGCGTCGACGCCGCGCCCGGGGCGCAGAAGGCCCACAAATTTCGAGCTTCCCTCCGAGCGCTCACTGCCTCTTATCTGCGGGGGCGGGGCGTTTCCTTCCCGCTCTTTCTCGAGCGCGCGATCGCGAGGAACACGCCGCGCCGCGCCGCCACCAGCTCAAAAGACTCCCAAATCACACGCGCCCGCTGCGCTTAGTGTCACATTCTTCGTGGTACTCACGAGTTCCGGACGTGAAACTTTCTACGTAATATCGCAGGTGGTTTATGGACGGAACGACGTCTAGGAGGAGAGCAGGGGTTTGGAGAAGCGTGAAGAGTAATGGCAGGACGAGAGGCGAGAACACTCGGGAGGAGGCGTGAAACGCGCGCACGTGGAAGATGTGTTTCTGTGTAAGGAACGGGACGGTTATATGTTCACATCTCGAACAACGCGCTTGAAAAGGCGGGGGCGTCGGCAGCCACAACACAGCACCGCCCGCGCCGGCTCGGCTGCAGACCGCCGCATCATACGTTTACGGAACATCCGGTGGGAAGGGCAGGTAAAACAATAACAGCATTAGCGGGTGGTCGAGTGTGTGTCCAGGGCGGGGACGTGGGTGCCGCTCGCCCACCCGCCCGACCGCGCGCTGCCCCCGCGCTAAGTGAGCGCAAACACGGCGCCGGAATGCGGCCGGCGGCTGGGCGGGCGGGGCGGGCGGGGCGGGGCGGGGCGGGGCGGGCGGAGGTGGCGGGTGCGGGCGGACGGGGCGAACGGGCGGGCGCAAGAGGCGGCGCGGGAAGACCGGAGGGCACTGTGTTCTGGGGGCAGCGCAGCCGCTGCGAAACCCCTCTCCGCCGTCGAGCTCCGGCCAGCGGAACCCACCGCCCATAAGCCACGGCTCGGCGGCCCGAGCTCTAAACTCGTCGCGTTATGACCGACTCGCCGGCCCCGCCCCCTTCGATCCCTGCCAGAGATCCTTCCCTTGGGACCTCCCCGACGTCGCTCCGCCGGGCGGGCGGGCGGGCGGGCATGGGCGCGTGCCGCCGCCCCCGCCCCTCCGCGCGCAGCATACAGAGCAGTCGCTTCCGCCACACAACCGCGGCCCGGCCCTACAGGCGCAGACGCCGCGGCGCCGCCGAAGCCGCCGCCAGCGCATATGAATTTGGCGTCGCCGCCGCGTGGCATACAAATCCGAAGCGGCTGCTATGTAAACTACCCGACGGTATGATCCCGCGTGCCGCAGCGCTCTCGTAAATATTTCGCGTGGTGCGGTGCGGTGCGGTGCGGTGCGGTGCGGTGCGGTGCGGCACGGCGTAGCGCGGGTGGCGGCGCGTGGCGGGGGAGGGATGGGAGCGAGGCGGGGAACGGTGACTGGAGAGCAGCGGGAGGGGTGCGCCACACGAGCAGATGTAATAGCGCTGGCGGATACGGGAGCGGTGTAAAAGGGGAACAGCAGAGCGGTAGAAAATGGGCGGCTATATGGCTGGTGCCCGGGTCTGCCAGAGACGGTGCGAGCAAAAGCAATGGCCTTGACTCTGCCATACAGTGGGGACGACTCGCTAGGTCGCTGGGAAGGTGAAAGACAGAGGTAGAGACGCCATGTGTCCGGCACGAAGCTCTGGAGCCAGAAAGATGAACAGAACTAAGTGCTTCGTACAAAGGTAATTCCCGAAGTACGGTGGCAATGAGAGGAAGGGAGTGTGCGTGTTTGGAAGAATACTTCACACACAAGCAAAGAAACCTAAGCGGCAATGGAGCGGAGCAGGATACGGGTGGGTAGGTGCCTTTCGGAAGAGTAGAGTAGGTGTTGTGGTATGGGTAGTGTTCGAAGGACAGGCGAGGAGAAACCTGTAATGGGTATTTCGCAGATGGCAAGGGCAAGGTAAGCGGCGGTGAAGAGAACGAGTGAGACGGGAAAAGCAATAGAGTGCGCAGGTCGCAGCACGCGGGAGTGTGCGCTGGGCCAGGTGGCGAGCGTGAGGTTGGCGTGCGGAAGAGCCGTGTGTAAGTAAAATCGGGAAACGGGTAATACGCAAACGGCCAAAGCATGGCAAGCGACAGGGCAAAGGGAGAAGCATAAGAAGTTCGAATGACGAAAGAGGGCGGGAGTCAGAGCTGATCCAGGCAGCGATCGTGTGGGTACAGATGTAGAACGGTGTGACAAAACGGGATATGGGTGTTTCGCACACAGCACAGCACAGAGATTGTGTGCGACAGGCATAGCACGCGGCCGAAGCACGCGGGAGTCTGCGTTGGACCAGGAAGGGACCGTGAGGATGGCGTGCGGATGAGCGGTGTGTAAAACCGGCAAACTGCATTGTCGAGACATCGTGCAGCTGCAGACGCAAACGAAGTCCGAAAGAGGAGAGCAGACGGGCGTGAGCGCTGGACCAGGTGGCGACCGTGCGGCTAGGGATGCAGGAAAGCGGGTGTTTCGCAGATAGACAGAGCAGCCGAGAGAGCGAGTGCGACGGGCAAAGCAATACAGTGGGGCGGCCGAGAGTGTGCGGGTGGCCGCGCCGAGCCAGGTGGCGACCGTGCAGAGCGGCCGGGAGAGCGGGGGTGGTGCGCTACGCGATCGAGCTGCGCCGTGAGGTCGTAAATATTGTGTGCGGTGGTGGTGGTGGCGGGGCGGCGGTGCCCGCGCCGAAACGAACGCTCGCGCAGTGAGGCACGTTGATGACGCGACGTCCAATCTACGCGCCGCGCTATTGCAGCGGCCGGACCCCGCCGCCCGCGCCGGGAAAACGAGTTTGCGGGTACACGCGGACATAAGGACCGCCGGGCGCTAGGAACAGAATACGTTCACGGTCTCTTTGTCATGGTCAAATGTACACAGGTCCGCAGATAAAAAACTATATTTTAGCGAAGAATTTTTGTTTTTTTTTTACGAATCGTGAAGAAATTACTTTATTGAAACATAATAAAAAGACAAGAATTTAGGTTTTATTGCAAATTAATTTCGGACAGCCAAAAACTTAAAATTGAAGTATCCCAGAACGCGATCAAATCAGAATTGCGGATTTTTTGATTTGACTCTGGGAATAAATGTTCCCGTCATGTCGGTATACATTTTAATTTCAGGAGCCATCCCATTTCAAATTGTTAAAAGTCGTGTAGCCGCAAAACGTATTTGACAGATTGCCCACCATTGTTTTAAACACTGTTCACTTCTAACGTCTTCAAAGGATTTTAAAGGGGTGGGGGGACGTACAGAATAAACTATCATTTGATGTCTATCTCTCTGAGTAACATCCCGCTACATCAGGAGCCAAACTTAACATACAATTCCATGAGATTTAACGGTTAGAAATGTATGGTTTATTATGCATTCTGATATCACATGACCATTATTGTCTTTCAATAAGCTTAAAAAAATAAAAATATGAATAAAAAACCCTTAGGATTTCATGGTTTTATATTCACCTTATTTTCCATACACAACCCTCAGTGTCACTCGTCGCAAATAGCGGTACACCTGGATAATTTCATTGCCTTCTGACGGTAGCTTCGGAGAAAGTGTTTCTTTAATACTACTTCCTAATATCCACTATCATTGTTACAACATCAATAAGAGAAGGTTTTTTTTTCGAATCCCGCACTTAATTCAGTGACTTGGCCCAATGATGCCGTACGTCGCTCAGTGAGTCATTCCGTTTGTTTGTGCTTGTGAAACCTTCAAGCACGTCAAAGCAAAACTGCAATCAGTGTAATGCACACTTCCGGCGGAAAGAAGCCGCTGATTTCAGGAGTCCACATAAACAACCTTATCAGATCACCGCGAGGGCCAAGGTCCTCTTTCTCGGCCGAATACAATTGCTAGGCCGCGGTATCTCCCCTTAAAAACTCACGACAGGATCCTTTCACTCGAAACGTTCGGGCTTCTCGAAAACTTCCTCATTGTGCGTCGGCGCGGCGCGTCGGGGCGGGGAGCGCCCCGAAAGACGAACTTCCTGCGCGCGCGAGAGCATTAGCCCCAGTAGGTGCGCCGCGTCCCATCGCCACCCTCTCCCGCCCGCTGACAAACAAAACGCACATAATGGGACATTAACGATCGAGAGCGCCGCGCCGGCCCCTCCCGGCGGACGCGCATCAACGGAATATGTAACAGCACTCTTTTGTTTCCGCGCCGCGCCTCGCCTCGCCGCGGCCGCCGCGGGCGCCGACCGGGGCATTCGTCTGCTGGAGGACGGTTCGGGAGTAAATTAAGCGCCCCGGCCGCAAGAAAAACGCTCGCCGATTGAACCGCGGCGGGCGCGGTGGGGAGAGCGACGGCGCTGGACATGACGGGATATGGAGAGCGAGCGCGGGCGGCGGCGGAACAACTTTGGGAATTGAGGAATCGGAGAGAGAGAGAGAGAGTGGGTCATATGGCAGGGAGAGGGGTGGAGGATCGTATGGCAGTAAGACGGGGTGGCGGTGACGAGACGGGACGGTGGCGGGACGGGTCGGCGGCGAGACGCGTCGGTGGTGGGACGGGGGAGAATGGAAGCGTGGCGGGACGGTGGCGTGGCGAAAGGGAACGGTGGCGGGTTTGGAGGATGGCGGGACGGTACGGCGGCAGGACGGGTGGCAGTAGAACAGGCGATAGTGGGACGGGGCAGTAGCGGTTGTGGGGGGGGGGGGGCAGTAGTGGTGCTGGGCGGTAGCGTGTAGAGGGTAAAAGCGTAACTGAGCGATGCGGAGACTGTGGTGGCGTTAGAGCGAAGCGGTGGCGACGGAGCGGGGCGAGAGGGGCGGATGGTATGTGATGGCGGAGCAGCGGGTCCCGGGGAGGGTTCGGCGGCGGTGGCATGGCAGCGGTGTGCGCGATCTCAGGTCATAGAAAACCACCGCGCTGGAACGACGCGGCCCCTGCCTCCGCCACTGGCGTTGCCATGGTGACGAGGCACACGCCACGCCGCCGTGAAGCAGTGGCCCGAAATGCTGCTTCAGGCGAAAACCGCTTAAGCTAATGGAATCCAATGTTTTATTTACGGAAGAACTACGTAATAGCTAAATCTCAGAGACTGTGTGTGAAAAAATGCACGTTTTAGAGAAAACCTTTTAATTCACATCTCATCTCATGAGGAAGCTTTTGTGTCAAAATCTCATGTAAAAACTAACAGAATTATCCAAAAAATGACACATGTTTTCTATTTGTACAGTACAATTAACAGCTCTCCAGTTAGGCAACCATGAGAGACTCGAACTATTTAGTGTTTATCCAACAGAATTTAAATCGGAACTTTCATAATTATGTATGTTGAATCCGGAAATCTAACTTAACAATTATAAAAATTGTAACTCCACTTTCATTAACAGCACTGTTCATTTGGACAATTGACAATGTCCAAAAATTCATTTCTGCAACTTACACCACTAGATGGCGGGAAATCGTAGTCAGCCACTGTTCTCAGACGGAAAGGGCCAACCCCTGCTCTGCCGCCTAGGGCAACCTGAATGCAGTAACCCTCCACGTGCACATGAGCACTGCTGAGAGGGAATGGAGAGTTTGCGGAGGGCAAATGCTACGCTCCAGACGGATGTTTCAAAGTCGTCGTTCCCACATGCCACTCTCCGAATGTGCAAATCAGGCGGATACGTTCGCTTTGATGTAGCGTCTCTTTTTCGCACTACGTGATATGAAGAGAAACAATATTCTCGTGGGAACAGGAAATTACATCGAATTTCCTGCTCAATTTAAATTCGCAGCAACATATGATAATTTCTGATGTTTCACGTATCATTTTATTAATAATTTCGGAATTTTCTAAAACAAAATTACGCTAAATGAAACTATCGGAGAGAAAGATTGTAGGCCCTGCATCAAAACCGATATTGATATTCTGGATAATAGATTTCTCAAAAAATTTGAAGCATCTTCACTCATAACGACGATTGGAACCTGACAGCGTTAAACTGTAGAAAATTACCCACCTAGCACCTCTTGTTCATAATTACTGACAATGAATCGATAACTATTCCTGATGACAGGATACGAACGTCTAATAATTACAGCTATTTAATTCGATCACGTCTTCGTAATTCTTGCTATTCCGAGAGAACTATGTCACAATAATTGTGACAGTGGCATACCTCGAAAACAATAAAGCCATTTAGAGATAATTTTGAGTTTCATCACCCGACAAAAATTACAGCCGCAGGTCCCGAGGAATTCAGTTCACAAGAAAGTCCTTTTCTGCCTCCTATAATTACGAATCTCCAACAACGATAGTTAGCACAAAACGAAAAAAATAGAGAGAAGTGCTTTCGAAGTTTGCCAGCTCACACTTCCGCTCAGGGGACATCAAGTGATTACAGAGTGCCATACCAGTCATCACATCACTTATTGACACTTACACTCATTATTTTTGTGATGTAAATGCCAGCAAAAATGTCGCACACTGAAATAAATGTAATGAGCTTTACTAGTATTTTTATTCCAAAATAAAATAGTGGCCGAGATCCTAGGAAAATCTTGCAAGAACGCACTACCAAATCACGCCAACTTGTATAGATACAATTGACATCAATCCGAGCAGCTACCAATCAATCCTATTACAGCTCACCTCAGCATCCCTGCCAACGCATCCCCCCTCCCTGCCTCCGACCAGTGGTCACGTGACGGGCGCTTCCTGTCGCGCGGGTTCGTTGTAGCGGGAAGCGGCGGCTGCCCCCGCCGTAAATTACTCGTAACTCGATCGACCGTTTAATTTCAGAACGCTGCGTTGAAGCGCGGTTACGCGGCGGCTGCGGCTGCACCGGCGGTCCCTCCCGCTATTTATTGGGCTATTACACAGTAAGGCAGCGATGCAGGCGGGGAGGGGCAGGAGGGCAGGGCGTTCGTAGCGACGTTTCTCAAATCGCCGGTCGGCGCGTGGGGGCGGGGCGGGGCGGAGAAGATCGGGATGGGTTAGCGTGGGACGGCACGAGCGGGACAACGCAGGTGGAGCGGGATAGAGAAAGGCAGGGACGGGTGATGTGGCGAAGGGACAAGAGGGATATGACAGGCAGGGACGCAACGGAAGGAAGAAGGTCGGGGCGGGGATAACGGATTGGGACACGCCGGTGCGGAAAACGCGTGGGACAACGAGAAGCGGGTCAGTGCGAGAGAGAACGCAACACTTTTGGAGAGTGCTTGGCGGAGAAGAACCGAAGGAACGGGACGTAATGGGATGGGGGGCCGACGCTGGCGCCGGGGCGGCGACGGGGAGGCAGGCCGAAGAGGGCGTCGGGAGACCGAGGAGGAGAAAGTTACGGCATCGGCGGCGCCGGCAGGTAGACAAACTAATTAGGGCGATCGAACGCAGAGCACGCCGCAGCAGCTGCGCGTTATCCCCGGGATAGAGACGGCGGGGGCGGGGCGGAATCGGCGCGGAGATGTACGGGCGCAGGCGGGCCCTCATCGCCGACAAATTGCGCTTCTGATTCACTCGGCGAGCGGCGCACGCGAAACATGATGAGGCGAGAGAAGCCGCGAAATGCTGCAAAGTGTAGTGAGGTAGGGTTGGCACCCGGGGACGTCGACTGGGATTTACGGGAATCGCTCGATGGCGATGTAAATAAGAGGACGTGTGATTAAGCGCACTTTCCTCGCGCTTGCATCAAACCCACGCGGCCGACAAATTGAGATGTTCTCGTTTCTCTTCGCAAGCCGTTGTGTTTTATACTGCGGTAACTTTCGATGGATACTACTGGATGGGCAGTGTTTCGCGGAAGAAGGTGGCGCGAAGACTGATAAATACGCTTATCACACAGTTTATTTATGTCTGTATGTGAGTGGAATGAAAGAAAGGTGTTCATAAGGCAAAAGACAACTTTCATTTTCCTACATTGCAATTATACTAACATATTTCACAAATTAACTGTAACGGGAAATTCGAGTAATATTCTAACATCCTGTATTGATCTATAGCGTGAAATTATGCTAACATCGTATTTAATTGCGTCTGACAAACAGTAAAGTGGAAAAGAAAGTGACCACATATGATAGATCACTATTTGGAATGAACAATGTTAAAATAATTTAAATGCAAAGTCTCTGATCATGATATCGTCCATCCTTTAAACTCGGGCGTTTTTCCGTTACCCGATTATTTTTTCAGAGCAATCATAGAACGATAAAGAACACGTAAAGCAGAACCCCAAATCTCTTGCTGAAGTACTGAGCTTATGAATCAGCGCTAAGAGATAGCGGAGGAGGGGCGAAGGATATGCAGAGATGCCAACACTACTTGGCACTACGATTCGTATCGCGCGGTGTAATGCAACGCGCCGGGTATTCCTTGGAGCGCGGCCTAGAATATTAAGCCGGCCTGTCGCGGGGTCGGCCGACTCAAGCGGGGAGGCCCGCCCGTATCGCCGCCCGCCTGCGGCAAGAGACTCGCCGGTACCTCCCATGGCGCCCGCTGTGTGTGTGTATGTTGAGATTCTACAGATCCGTACGCCAGGCGTGATCAGGTCGGTTCGTGGGTCTAACGTCTGTGCATAAGAAAAATGACACAATCCAAACACGCAAAGTTCTTCAAATGTGCAAAATCTCCATGTAATTGGCACCAATTGAATGAATATTTTGTGATCCCGTAGGTGTAATGTTTTTTATACCTCGAGACGAGGAGATGATTCTCTCACGCTGGAACGGGGTTGTGGCGCCGATCTTCTTGTCAGCTGGTGAGTTTTCCCTCTCCAGATATCTCCACCAGTAGACAATTGGCCCATGCCGCTGAAAGCTCCTGACTGGCCTCGTGACATGCGGTAGTGTAAGCGTGTGTATGTGTGTGTTTATCGGTGTGAGAGAAAGAGAGAGAGAGAGAGAGAGAGAGAGAGAGAGAGAGAGAGAGAGAGGGGGGGGATGAGGAAGGAAAGACAGAGAACGATTAAGATTACCCAGATTATTAAGGTACTTCTTCGGCATTCCTCAGGCAATGATCGGAGGAACCAGGGAAAATTACTGATCAGATCAGCCGTCCAAAAATAATCTCCTCCAGACAGCAGCTGAAGTCGACTTAGCTATCGGCAAAAGTTGTCAAAACAAAGGCAATCCTAACAGACATACAGTATAGGAACCGCGCTGTAACTGGGAGTCCGTGCTCGCCGACACGTTGTGTTACTATACTTCACATCATGAAGGCCAGATAACCTGTGATTAAACACCATGTTAATGATGCGAAGCAAAAGCGTCGTTGGAACAATGGAGATGAGATGAGAACTTTCTAGTTTTCATGAAACATTTAATGTAAACATGTCACGAAATTTAATGTTCAAACTTTCACTGTCCGAATCGCACGTACGATTATATTCAATTTTAAAATTGCTTTACAGTATTGACGGATGAGAATGCAATTTTGACATACGTACTTAAACCGTCTACAGTGTTCGTAGTTTTACATCGTTTTCCTTGCGTTTTCTAGTCTTCGTTGCTATCTAGCTGGCAGTTTTATTACACGTCTTCGTAACCTCTACGTTTATCTGTCAATGGTCCGCGTCGTTGAACGACAACAGATAAATACTCTAACGGCCAAATTCCACGTTCAATGTTTTAGTCATGGGTCGGATGCGCCAAGGCAAGCGCTAGAGCGGGCGACAATTAACCCCCATTCCCATAATCAATCCCCATTCCACTCTCGGCAGGTTGATGCATTTAAGTGAACTTCGAGGTCAACAACCCTAGCCTCGAAAAGACAGCACTTAGAAGGATCTTTTAATACTAAACAGACTTTTCAGTCGCATGGCGAGATAACACATATTATGGTCCTGATATTACTATTTCGAACACTGAAAAGTAATCACAGTAAAACCAATGAATCGTAATTTTTACGAGTTGTTTTAAAACAGAATACACCAGAGGAACAGAAACTTGATTATGAACTTAAATGCCTTCTACGAGTATCTGTGAAATAATCCAGTATCTGCGTTGTCCATTCAACCTACGTCTAGAAGAAAGCGCAAAAAAAAAAAAAAAAACACCACGTAGCATTAAGGTACATTCATATGCGCGGCCGGTGCAACGAACTTGAGCCCATGACACACGGCGACATAAAAATGCATCAAACGCTTTCATCACATTAATTGTATGGAAAAGAAAGGGTGACAGATGATACCCTCTCGAGAACGGGCTCCATTATATGCATGACACACCGCCCCCTTCGACAACCTGCCGCTCTCCCGCCCTCCCCATCGCACCCGCTCGCTCGTTCGCGCCACTCCCTCCTACGACTTCATACATCCCGCACGCGCGCGCCAGAGGTCTTCCCTCGCGCTGATGAACCTGCCACAGCGACGAGCAGGGGAGGGGGAGGGAAAGCTATTTTTTTCAGAGCGGACGTGGAAGACGTGCGAGATGGGAGACGGACAGGCAGGGAGAAACCGAGGGGAAGGACACGCAGGCAACGAACTATTGCGAGTAGGATATACACAATACCAGGTGGTGCTAACCGTCGCCAGGGGACGAGATAATTAATGAATATGTAAAATGCGTAAAAAATGTGGAGAACAATTTTTTGAAAGCGGGGAACAAACACATTACTACAACTCTGAACAAACAAGGAGAAAGTAAAAAGTGGGGTATCTTGTAAGGTTCATGATACAGATTTCACAGCAAAGTAAACTATATGTTCATGATTAGAACACAACGAGAGGGAGAAAAAGGAGGGGGAAGGGAAGGGGAAGTAAGGTAGAACGTGGAAGAAGCCAATGACTCAAGAACAGACAGGGAGGAGAGTTTTGAAACACAATAAGAAAGCGGTGAGTGTGCAAAAGCAACAGCGACAACTTGGAGCGAAGGCAAAGCGGGGTCGGAGGTCACGACACGCGAGGCGCACCCGAGGGCGCGGAATGAGCATGGGGTGCAGGGGCGCGGGGCGGGGCGGAGGCCTGAGAACTATGTTAGCGGCGGCGCCGCGCGCCCCGAACATCCATCACGGCCGCTGTCAGTACCCGGCGCCGCCGACACGCAGGGTTTTCCCGCTCCGCGGAGCGGCCGCCCGCCCGTGACTCCGCGCCGCCTGCGCCCCCCGATCTCGCCCTCGTTCGTGCCGCCATCTTCACCACGCCCGCGGCCTCGCACTCGCACTCGCAATCCCATTTGCTGACGTCCTCGCACTAGTCACACTCGCCCTCGTTCGTGCTCCCGCCCGCTCTCGCCCTCCCGCCCGCTCTCGTCGTCCCGCCCGCTCTCGCCCTCCTGCACGCTCTCGCCCTCCCGCCCGCTCTCGCCCTCCCGCCCGCTCTCGCCCTCCCGCCCGCTCTCGCCCTCCCGCACGCTCTCGCCCTCCCGCCCGCTCTCGTCCTCCCGCCCGCTGTCGTCCTCCCGCTCGCTCTCGTTTTCGCACTCGCTCTCGAACCCATTTTCGCACTCGCCCATTTCCATGGACGTTCTTGCGCTTCAGAGCGCCCAACTAAGCTCGCCCGCGTCGTGCACGCTGCCCTTACCAGTGCCTGCTCCCTCTGCACCTACAGCCTCGCCTTTCCTTGCCCTCACTCGCGTCCACCTCCCCACACTAGCCCACGTCTCCATCCGGGCTCTCCATTCGCCGTTCCTGCACTCGGTGTTATCGCCACCACCACAGTTTCCTGCAGCGACAATTCGAATTGGAATCGCCCTCCCCTTTGACGTTTTCAGCACAGGATTAACACTTAGGCTTTAAGGATAGCACGCCATCTACCCCTGGAAGACGGGGACGTGAAGAGAAAGGAAGAAATAAACATGTGAGAAGTCAATGTTGTGGAGAGATAAGATTCCAGACCACGGTGTTTTATGTGTCGTTTGCGTTGTGTCGTGTAATAAATATGAAAAACATAATTATAAAAAATGCGAAGATATTTCGCAAATTCAAATTTACCAAAAAACACAGTTAACCGATGGTAACGGGTAGCCTGCATTAATTAACATTCCGGCAACAGAAGTTTGCTACCATTCTATACGTAAAATGCGAGTTGGACGTTGAAACCTAATCCAAGATTACTAGAGAACTCATTGTAAAATTTTCTTAATATCTTAATTTTATGCACAATCGAGATCTCAGAATCCATGGCCTGAAGGCCTTCAATCAGATTTTCGTCGCAGTGGCTTCGTACTGCCGACAAGAAGGAGCTGCAGTCGCCACTCCCAAAGCCGCTGCTTGCGCACTCCCTCTATTCTCAACGGCAGGCGCGCGCGCGCGCCGCTGGGGACTGTCGCACCTGCAACGCGCCGTTCGACACCCAGCGCTTCCTCCGGGACGGCGTTTTTTCCTCCGACGGAGAGAGGAAGAACGAGAGGGAGGATGGCAATCGATTTTTATTGAGTTGTATCCAACGCCCAACGATCCGTCGCGCGGCGTTCGGGTGCACCGTTCGGTAACAAGCGCCGTTTGTTCCTCAAGAGGCGCCAACAAAGGGAGACTGCCTCAATGCGTACTATAAAAAAAAGCCATTGAAGTGAAAGTGGCATCTGGGCGGAGATTGCATCTTTTGCATGAAATAACAAAACAACAATGAATTGTTTTCTTCTCTGGATGGGTATTTTTACTGTGCGAAACACGGGTAACGGTGTTCACGATGGTCTTTTTGAATATCGTACACCCTTTACAACCAATTAACCAGTTTGCGTGATCACTATTTTCCGCACGAGGGTGTTATGACAAGGTAAACAAAGTAATGAAGGGTTCAACGTGAATTGATTCGATATTCAATTTCTATTCAAGCAACTTTATCTAAATTCGATTATTTGTTACTTAAGTAAATCATAACCTGCTAAAATTTTATAATCTGATATAATTTTATTTTTATGAATTGAATGTTGATTACACAATATATTACAAACCTTAATTATATCAAAAGACAGCTTGTGAGCCACATTTTTTCAAGAAGCAAATGTGATGCCCTCATATATTGTAATATCGGTTTCCCCCTAATTTCATCAAGCGATACCTCAGCTTTATTTTCGAATGATTACCATATACATCGCGTAGAGAATAAATTAGAACATAATGCACGTACGCACAACTTCATCGTGTCCACACAAATCCGTTCCATAACAAGTCTATATTTCACACAAAATTGAAACCTGCCGAGGGACAATATACCATTCCCACCGGAATAAAATGTGGAGCGTTAATTACAACCCAGTGACGGGGAACGAAATAATTAAAATCTATCACCCCAGTGACCTTCGATACGTGGCGGGGAGCCGGTCGGGAGAGGGATTACGACCGAGAGGAATTCCAGTTTGGAAATATTCACGCACGTTCCCACGCTCACGGTCTAAGGGCGCTACTTCACCACTGACCTGCGGGAAACGAGGCTTTGCGCGTCCAATTCTTTTCTGTGAATGGTTTTGCGCAGAGAGGAAATAAAAATATACACACAAATCAGAAATTCTGAACATTTAAAACGTTGAAATAAATGTGAATGGTCAATTAACTTCTTGGTATTATTTTTTACTTAATACCGTGTAATAATTTCCAAACCGTGTTCCAGTACATTTTACTATTCACGAAATACCTCTTTGTATCCTATAAACGTCGTGTCACTTTTCCAATTACTCATAGTTTTACTGTATGCCATATTACCAGCTTGTCACGTTGTTATTTCTTTTTCTTCTTCTAATACACTGCGGTACCGCGAATTTTAGAGAACTAATACTTGTATTTTCTGATTAATTAGCCTGTAGTACGATGAATTATGATTTACAAGAGCCTCTACCGTCCAAATCACCAACGCCAAGTCAAATCATCCATATTTTATTCGTATTTCATCCCACTCTCCTCGCATAGCTTTTGTGCATTGTGAAAAGTGTGCCTTATTCATTTTCTAGCGTATTACGGGAGAAAGCTCGGCTCTTCTTTCCTGAGCAACTGATCTCAGAGCTGGTTTGTCATTGCTTTCCAGTGCATGAAAGCTAGTAGGATGATCGTGAGAGGGGAATAATGAGATAAGAACTACAACGGATGGGAGAATGTTCAGATGTGTTACGTGGCGATACGAAAAGCCAACCAGGCCAACCAATCACTTGTTGAAATCCCCAATGCCTAACACAGGACTCGATTCGGACCTTTGGGAACCGCGTATTCGGATAATGTTCAACCTCCTTATACCACCAACGTCGTCCCTCTGCCACTTCATTCCACAACTTCAGAGCGGTATAAAAATACAGTACGGTCTTTCCATTTTAGCGGTATCACTAAACTCTCCCAAACTCCAGAGCAAACGGGAACCTGGTTCCGGGCATCATTTATTACAAGGCCTGTCCGTCCCGAGCCGAGTCTGCCTCTTCCGTTCCCGCGATAGGACTTCCTCGGGTGGAATGGAACGAGCGGCCGCCGAGGTAGGCTTTCCGCGAGCGGAAGCGAGAGAGTTGCTGGACGCCGCGCCGGGCGACTTCCGAAAGGGCGCGCGGGCCGCGGCCAAGACGCCGCGCCGGGAAACCCGACGGCGAAGCGGAAACCCCGCAGCGCGGCAGCGCGCAGCCCGGCCCCGCCCCCGCCCCATTCCACTCCACCCCGCACCCCACTCCGCCTCACCCCGCGTTGCCACGTTACGTTTAGGGATGCGAATTTCAGGACGATGTTTTCAAAACATCCATGTTTTAAACATCGATGTAATGTAGTCGATGTTTTCGGAACATCGATGTTTTGTGCCAAATGTTTTTACGTTTTCGATATTTTGTTTGTGGATGAAAAATTCCCCAAAATTACAATTTTGAAAAAAGTTAAAATGCGAAAAAAATAACTGATGGTACTGTTTGGTGATGGTGGTGAAATTGATGGTGGAAAAATAACTGGACTCTGTTTATGTGTTGAAACCACAGGAACACAGTTTGCACTACCTTTATCAAATCAGACGATACCTCGCCCGAGGTCATTCTGATGCCCTGGAATTTCCTTTGTCTTTACTCCAATTTCGCACAAGGAGACGCTTTTTTAAGTTTGATTTCAGTTGAATTTTAATTATAAATTGATAAACACGGCCATTGTCAAATTAAATTTTGTTGCGCAAGAGTTCAATTTTAGAATTTACTAAATCAGTTTTAAACCACAGATTTTGATTGATGTACTATTAACGTCGATGTTTTATTGTTCATGTCGCATCACTAGTTACGTTCCGGGCCGACTCTCGCAGTCTCCTCTTCCGCCACCGTACTCCACCCTAAGCTGCACCGCTCAGCCCCATCTCCTCCCGTTCCGACCTGTTCTCCTTGCCCCGCACCACCCCGTCCTTCATTTCCCTTCTCAGTACGTGCTCCTCCGCGCCACCTCTCCTCGTCTCGCCCCGCCCACGCTGCAGAGCACGCAGAGGAATCCTGAAATGAGGTGGTGGGCGGCCCAATGTACGGGAAATCTCTGGCTTTCGTTAAAACATTACTTGGAGAAACTATAATAGGTACGGCAGTCTTGCGACAAGG
Organism: Gryllus longicercus; assembly: GCA_038098605.1. Taxonomy (NCBI): domain Eukaryota; kingdom Metazoa; phylum Arthropoda; class Insecta; order Orthoptera; family Gryllidae; genus Gryllus; species Gryllus longicercus. Next base: position 4,986,145 of record JAZDUA010000021.1, read on the forward strand.
ATTATATACCGAAAAAACCTTAGTTTCGAATTTCTAGGGTAAAGGAAACCTTATTTTCATTTACAAAACGGTGCACAGACCAGTTATTCCATGAAAATCTGTTTTCTGTGGGCGTTAAATCGGCAGTAAGACGATCCTCGAAGAACATTTGCCTTAAAACCGAAATCTAGCCATTACAGAGCCTTGCTTCCAAGGATCTCAAGTCTCTTCGGGATGTATTTTTCGTTAAACTTGCGCACTCTTATACTCGAGAGAATGACTGAAACATTCATGTTTGAAGAACATTTGAAGTTTGAAGTACTATTTTAGAAAGAATACATGACAGAAATTAAGTTCTCATACAGTAGAAGAACTTCTAATTTACTGATTTCTGAGTTAAATTGTATGGGAATAAATTTTAGTAACTTTCATTCATATCGGCGACAGTACGCTCTTGCTTGTTCTTCATGATGTAGAGGCGGGATTGTTCATCTCACAAAAGAAAAAAATATGTTGGCACGTACCAGCCCAATGTGTTTCTATAAAAGGGTACAACATAAAGAGGGAGAGACACATGCAAGAATATTGAAAAACCTCTTTTACTTAGAAAACCACAATGAATTGTTCTAGATTCATAGCAATCCGTAATGCAACTGTATCGAAGAACAGCAATCTTTAATTATAGAAATCGATGTTAAAACTTCTTAAATCCCGCAGATACTTCTATCAGAGGCTACGATCTGCAACCACACTGGATCAACGCGATTTGTAGTACGAATACTACCCAACCCGCTTTTACGCCACACACGTGATGTTTCGCAACGTGACTAAAAGTACCGCTCAGGACCGCGTGTAGAGCGTCATATTGAATTTCGAAATGCGCGTATGTACGACGCCGAATTCTGGTCATGTAATCGCAGCATTACGGACGCGGCACACGCGGAGAGCGGGCAATTCCCCGGGCGGCGACGCGAGCGCGGCGAATCCCGCGGCCCGGGACCACATCACAGGGCTGCCGCGCCGCGAGCGCTGCTGCCGCGAAGCCCCGAGGCCCGGCCGGCCTCGCATCCCATTAGCGAGCAAATCGCCGGCGGCGGCGGCGGTGAGGCAGGGGGCCGGGGGCGGTGGAGGTCCCGGGAGCGACAGTGATGGCGGCGGTGGTGGTGTGTTTGTAGATCTGGAGGGGCGGGGCTGCTTGGACGACAGATGGGTCGGGAGGTGGAAGAGGGAATGGCAGGTTCGGAGAGGATAGCGGATTCGGCAGGGAAGAGGGTACGGAGGATGGGGACTTGACGGATTGGTGTGGAAGTCCATGGGGAAGGTGGAATGGATGAGGAGGACACGGTCAGTGGAAATGGTGGGCACGGTTGGGATGGCGGGGACGATTGGGACGGCGTTATCGATAGGGTTGACGCATCTGCGGAAACAGCGGTGTCGATGAGGATGGCGGACGAATCGTGGCAACCCCTGAGCGACGGAGAGTGCGAGCGGGTGCAACGGAGGTGGCGGGAAGAATACGTCATCGCTAAGGGGGAAGTGGCGGGCGAGGGTCGGTGTGTGAAGCGGCGAGGATTGGGATGGACAGGGAACTCGGTTTGGGTAGCCCAGAGGCGACCGACGCCTCCAGCTACACACAGGCAAGGACTTTTACTAACAACTGAGAGATCGCAGGTACTCCAATGGGAATTAATGCCCGTATGGTAATGAAATTTTAGTCGGATGTTACTGGTATGTAATATATAGTAATTCAATATCGATACACAACATACACACAACTAGCTCGCACGCTAGTTGTAATTATTTTCAAAAGAATGTTACTTCTATTCAATGTTGAGAGCATTATTTTACATTCGAAAGGTGGTTCATCTGAAGATATGACTTCGGGAACTGGATATGTTAATTAGATTGCGTTTGAACCACTACATACACTGATTACTGAACGTGATTATACTTACTGATAAATAACTGGATCAACTCGTCCTTCAGAGTTTCAATCACTTCCAACGATTGTAAACACAAGCCACAGCCTAGATACTTTTAAAGTATAATAATAGTTACATTTCAACAGCTGAATACTTCAAGAACGACTGTAGTATTTCTTTTTACATATGTTGGGCATTTTGAAGTTTCGTACACATTTAATCTAAAGTCAATCACAATCACACTCGCCATAGTTCTAAGAAATAGTATTTTTCAGCGGTTGCTGACAATTGTAAGAATTCCGAATAATGGTGATTAGAATTTTGAGATAAAAAACAACAAGAAACCAAAACAGAAGTAGTACTTGCCGGCAAGGGCGCGGCAGGGCGTGGAGCGGAGAGCCTAGAGGGAGAGGCAAGACGAAGGCGAAGGCGAGTGGAGCAAGTCGGAGCAAGGCAGAAGCAGAGCGGACGGGTAGGACGGAGCAATAGGAACTCGTAAGACCTGGCGGGTGGAAGCGAGTTGTGTTGCGACGGGCCTGGACAGACGGTGGACGAGAGGCAGGAGCAAGGCCAGGAAGAGGAGCGGGACGGTTTGGAGCAGGGTGAGAGCGGAGAGAGAAGGTGCAGGAGAGGGCGTGTCTTGTGGGGATGGAGCAGGGGACGGGGAAGGTAGGCCGGTGCGGAGCGGGCTACGACGGGTCCAGTGTGGCTCGAAGGGCGGAGTTAAACGGGCACGTGTGGCGGGGCAGGGCGGGCGTCACAGTGCGGTGTTCAGCGGGATAGGTGTGGTTGGACAGGGCGGACTGAGGTGCGGTCGGGCAGGGCGGGCCTGGCAATGCAAGTCCAGGCGGAGGCCAGAGCGGAAGCCGCCAGCGCGCCGACCAGCGCTGAGAGAGCGACGCCTCTCGCCTCGCGCCACACGCCGGCCTCCCGCCTACCCGATTCCTGCGCCGCCCGCCCGCCCGCCTGCCACCATCCGCCCTCAGCCGCCGGCTAAGAATACGACCGCCGCTGGGCCGCCGCCAACCCGCCCATTGAGGGACACCCGCACCACCACCACCACCACCACCACATGCCCGTCTTCTCGCCGTCGCCCTGGGAGTAAACAGCAAAGAAGGGCGGAGACGGGCGGGGAGGGGCGAGGTGGTTGCCACGAAGCCTCTTCCGATGACGTGCGTCCTGTGTTCGTTTAATTAAGAATCGAGGATAAATGACCTCATAACAGCAGGCCGTTGTTTCACATCTCGGAGACCAAAACTCTTTTAATAACATTAACTCCAATCAATGTTGACTATTTACAATATATATTACTGAAATGTCATTTATTTTTCTTATTAATCTTTTTCAAAAAAAATCGATAGTCCTAATGTCATATTGTGTAGCTGCGTTTGAAGACTCGTCACAAATTTGACAAAATGGAAGTTTATTGTTTTATTCGATATATGTAAAACCAAATACTAACTAATAATTAAGAATTATACACAAATTTAACTTATTTAGAATTGTTTCCGGTATCCTACACATATACATTTTTTATTCACTCCCAGATTCTTTTCAAGTCCCAATAAACAGATGACGTTTAGTTTCATCTCTAGTGTATTTTCAGTTTTTCATACCAATCGTTTGTAAACATGTATGCGTTTTTGTGTAATAGGTCTCCAATTCTTCAACACGTGAAATATACTTCCGTTTCTATGAGAATCTGTATCCTCTAACAAGGAATTCCACAGGAATGCGTTCTCTAATTCTGTCAACAAACAGTGTCTGGTAGTTATTTTCACAGTGGACACTTTTAGAGCGATATAAACAGAAACGTAGTCTGTTTCTTGTGCAAAAGAACTCTTTAGTCCCAACATAAGGAAATCTTTTACCTTTGAACTCGTTTCCAAAAGTAATGAAGCATGCTAACAATCGGTGAAGGACAACTGACTCTCACAAAAGTTGTTTTGTACAGAACGTAAAACTTACGAAGAAGAAAATGAACAGTTGAGGCGATCGAATTTAGTTAGATGAAAGACAAGAGCCAAGAATTGATAGTAGTGCTCGGGATTAACGCACGCTAAGTGTTGATTTATTAGACGTGTGAGATTGCATACCGATAAGTCACATTTTGGATATGTGCATTTCTGTACACAGCCATTGTCCTCATAAAAGTCACGAAAACAATCTGATAAATCTTCATAAAAGAAATGAATATGCAAATAGTACATTTTATAACAAGCAGTGGGGGAAAAAAATGAACATGCGTTGCTTCAAATGATGATAAACTTGCAATAGTAAAGTGCACATTTAACAATTGTTTACTTGGAAAATCGTCTCTCATCTAGTCCATAAAATCGAATGATATCAAAAAATATAACCTGGGAAAAGGAAATTGAATAACCGCTCTTTTCTTTTATGATGTCTTTCACTTTTCCAAGCAAAGACATCTAAGGACCCACCAGTAGTGAAATCTACATCAACTTAACAAATACGACCTTCTTTGTCCGTGGACGAGAACATGAAAGCCATCGCTATTACATATTTACCTCCAAGAACACAAAAACTTCGTGCCGCCTTTTACACACATTCTCTCATTTCCGCAGCAGACCCCGAAAAAGTGTTTGGTGTTTAATAATTAAACATTGTTCGTTCTGTTGGGATCAACAGTCAAACGATCACTATCACTCAGAACATAAACGAAAGCTCAGCCAATAACGAAACATCAGCCTCTGGTTGACTCAGCAATTACATTAGCTTAACACACGTCACCGGCCAACCGCTAAATTTCCAGCCCTGGAACAAGGTCGGCTGAAAATGTCCGCGAGAATGTTGGAATCGAGAGGTGTAGATGAGTCAACCATCAGTCCCCACCGGTGAGTAATGGCGAACACAACGGTTTACACAGAGTCGAGTAAATATTGGAGAGATGCAACCAACGACAACGGCAGCGGCGACTCCGCCGTGGAGACGCTCCAATACCGGCGGCTAGGGGTTGCCTGCCAATATTTACCCCGCCATAGACCCAAAGTAAACTCTCACACTGAATGTACACAGAGCACTGAATGCGGTGGGCGGGTCTGCCACCGACAGACGGATAAATAGCAATATAAAGCGGAGCCAAGTGGGAGCTGCACTTTACCGTGAATGACCCTCGTCATTTGGACGTACATGCGCCCTCGCTGACGAAACGTGCACGATCCCAAGCATTTATGTCAGCGACCAAATTCAAAGCTCACGAACCGCCTGATAATAACATTCAGAGTAGTATTATTATTCAAGTTACGACGTACGGAAATACCTATCTCTAGACGATGTTCTATTAATGCTTTTGTGAGTAACGATTGTAACGAATTTCAGCGAAATGGTTAAACTCACAAATTACTGTCACCAATTTGACTTTCAAATTATGTAATTATTGTGCACTTTTCAATCAGTATAGCAAATGCTGAGTTGCGTAGATCATACGTAGGCTTCTGCATTTTTCGGTCACCAAAGATTTAGATAATGTTTGGATGCGCTCTCTTAAGGACAAGACTTTCCCTCAATCCCTTCATGTAGTAGTTAATTGTCGAAAATGGAAATTAGTATCGAACACACTTGCGGAAAGCAACACACGTGCTCATCATGCAGGAAAGTTTTTTTTTTTTTAACATCTGCTTTATTTGCAATTTGTTCTACACGAACATTCGGCAAATACAATTGTACATATATTATCGACATGTAAAGAAACCATACAATTCTGGTTCTTTCTAAAAATGGTTTTAAACTAATTGTCCAGTTCAGAGAGAGAAAGAGAACAAAAAAAGACAAACAAAAGCAACAATAAACAATATCACATTGAAATAACAAAAAACACAATAACAAACAAACATACAATAGTGCAAGCATTGTGACAAACAAAATATATCTACAGTAACAATTATTTTAAAAGAAAAATATTATTTATATCTGTGGTCCAGATCAAGAGGATGTACTCTTTTCAATCTTCTTGTCGTTGTGCTGTTATCTAAGATGTTTATGGCCAGATGATTAATATGATTTTCGAGTCTGTGTTGGTATTTGTGAGATTTGAGAGTGATTTCCTCTTTAACAGTGGTGATATTGAGATCTTTATGTAGAGTGGCGTTTGATACAAACCAGGGAGCATTGCTTAATAGTCTGAGACATTTGGATTGAAATCTTTGAATTATTTCTATATTTGAATGTGATGCTGTTCCCCAGAGTTCAATTCCATAAGACCAGATAGGTTTGAGTATTGTTTTGTAGAGTAAAATTTTGTTTCCTAGACTTAAACTAGATTTTCTTCCTATTAACCATATCATTTGTCTACTTTTCAGTTCTGCTTCCTTTCTTTTGATCGAAATATGTTTCTTCCAGGTTAGCTTTTTGTCTAGATGTAGTCCGAGATATTTGACGGTGTCTACGTTTTCAATTAGTTTTCCGTTTATTTCTATTCTTGTATTTCTTGTTCGTCTGAGGGTGAATGTTATACATTTGGACTTTGTTTCATTCATTCTTATTCTCCAGAGTTTACACCATTTGTTTATAAGCTCGAGGTGCTCTTTCAATGTTCTTGTTGCCGTTTCTTGGTTTTCGTGCGAAGCTAGCAGGGCTGTGTCATCTGCATATGTTGCAGTGGTGACGTCTGGGGACTGAGGTAAGTCAGCGGTGTACAGCGTGTACAGCACTGGTCCAAGGATGCTCCCCTGTGGAACTCCTGATAATACTGGATGAAACGGTGTTATTTCATCTCCGAATTTTATTTGAAAAAATCGATCTGAAATAAAGGATCGAAGTATATTATAGTATGGATGCGGCAGACATTTCTTGATTTTATATAGCAAGCCTTGATGCCACACTTTGTCGAACGCTTGCGCGATATCTAGAAACATGGCGGAACAATACTTTTTATTTTCTAGAGCTCCGTAGATGGTGTCGACTACTCTATGAATTTGTTCTATTGTAGAATGACGATTTCTAAAACCGAACTGATGGTCTGGAATTGTGTCATTTTCTTTAAGTAATGGATATATGCGAAATAGTAATATTTTTTTCGAATACCTTAGACAAAGAAGGTAATAAACTTATTGGTCTGTACGAGGAAACATCTTGTAGCTGTTTTCCTGGTTTTGCGATTACAATTAATTGTGCCAGTTTCCACTGCGAAGGATAGTGTCCGATGCGTATTATTCCATTGAAAATGGATGTTACAAGGGCGATGAGTTTCTTAGGCAGTTTTTTAAGCATTTCCCCTGTAATACGATCATGTCCAGGAGCCTTATGATTTGGTAGTAGTTTCAGCCCTGCTGTGACTTCTTTTGTTGAGAAGAATTTAATTGGTGGCGACATTTGATGGGGACATTCCAAGAATTCTATGATTTCTTTTTCTTCTGTGAGTAGTGCTGAGGGGCGTGGTTGAAATGTTTTTTGCAAAATATTTTGCAAATTCTTCTGCCTTATCGTTTTCCGTCCTAGCCCAGCTTCCATCGGTTTTACGAAGAGGGGGGACATGTTTTGTAGGTATTTTTAATTTTTTAGTAATTTTCCATAAGGAGTAATCTGTAGCTTTTGAGGGTGACAACTTTTCTATTCTTTCCTTCATTTCCTCCGAATGAATTTCTTGTAATTTTCTTGATAAGAGGCGGGAGGTTCTGTTGAGTATTCGTTTGTCGTCCGGGTGATGAGTGCGTTGCCAGGTCATCTTCATCTGTCTTTTCTCTTTAATCATTTTTAGTATTTCTGCTGGGTATTTATTTTTTTCAAACACTCTCATTTCTGGAGTTGCATATACGGCTGCCTGTTGAATGTGTTGTATTAAGTATTCAACAGCATCGTCGATATCTTCTGGACATTTTAGACGGACCTTGGCAGTGGTGTTATGGTAAAGCCAGTTGCTGTATTCTTCCCAGTTCGTTTTTCTGTTTGTAAGGTATATGCTTTCTTTCTTTTTGATTTCAGAAGAACTGATTGTCAGTATTTCTGGAGAATGATCAGATGAAAGATCAAAAGAAGGTTCTATTGTGTGATAGGTCTGTGCCATTCCCTTTGTGACGAAGAAATCCAAGACATCAGGTACCTTGTTACCATCCGTTGGCCAGTATGTGGGATTTCCTGATGAAATTGTTTGGAGTTTTAGTGTAGAGATGGCTCCTTCTAAAGCGCGACCTCTTGTAGTTACCAGTCTTGATCCCCATAGTTGATTTTTAGCATTGTAGTCTCCTCCAGCAATGAACCTTGTGCCGAGCGTTCTAAAAAACTTGATATACTGATCGGTGGTTATCTTGTGTTTTGGAGGGGAGTATATAGCTGAAATAACGAGCGGACCGAACTTATCGTATACTTGTATAGCGGTTGCTTGCAGATAGTCTTTAGCATTATCTTTGTACATATTGTGTCTGATTCTTGTTTTAATTATTACTGCTGTGCCTCCATGAGCTGTCCCATCTGGATGATTTGTGCAATATACTTCGTAGTCAGATATACGTAGATAGCTTTTTTCGGTAAAATGTGTTTCAGACACTAGAAGTATGTCAATATTTTCTTGATGTAGAAACACTTCTAACTCTCTTCGATGTTGAAGTATTCCGTTGGCATTCCAGGAGACAATTCACAGTGAATTACTCATAGTTTCTTCATTATTGCAGTCATGATATTAATTAGGCTGGAGATTTGTTCAGCTTGCTTTGCTAAGATGGACTCGAATTTTTTAAATGATTCTTGCATTATGGAAATCAGATTATTTTCATTCGACACATTTTCATTATTGATTTGCGAGTGTTGGGCCATTTGTGCATATGTGAACTGTCTACCTGTTCCTATGGTTTGATTACTTGTTAGTGAGCTTGAATTGTTGCCTTCAGTTATGTTTTGCGTAGCATTTCTACGGTGTTGACTTTCACTAGGATACTTGCTGTTACGAATTTTTTTATATACTTCGCAGCCTTTATAATTTGCTGGATGGTCACGGCTACATAGAGCACATGTAGCTGGCGTGTCTCTCGTTTTAGTACAGGTTCGACTATCGTGATTTTTTCCACATTTGACGCAGCTATACGGAAGCGTACAATACCGAAAACTGTGCTCGTAGGACTGACATCGCTTGCATTGTACTATTTCTCGTTTTTTACGCGGTGGTTCAAAACTAATTTTTGCATGTAGTAAGTATTCGACGTCATATATTTTTTTGTTGTTACTTTGAGGTTCTAAGTCCACAAAAAACAATGGTAGAGGTGCTTTTGTTAAACGATGCTTGATATTATGAATTTGTCTTACTTTGTGGCCTTGTACTTCTATAGCATCTTTAAGTTCCGTTACGTCTGCTGTTGGGTGCATATTTTTTAATACTACCCGAAAGGCTCTTTCTTGTTTTAACTGAAAAGTATAATGAGCAATATTTTTTTGATTCAGATGTTTAACAAGCGTTCGATAAACCTCCGGTGTTTGAGGTACGATTTTCACATTGTTCATAGTAATTTTGGCGTCATCTTGGTAGGTTTTGACAAGTTTATATGAGAAGTCTTCATCTTTAATGACTTCTTTAATAGATCTGATCATATCAGATATTACTCTGACGCCTGGAATGAAAATAGGCGGTGTACGATATTTGTCTTGTTCTTGCATGCTGCCCTTGGTTGTTGTATCATTGATTTTCTCAGAATTCGAGGTTTCTTCCAAATTTTCATCACAAGAGAGATGTTCATACCTGTTTTTTGATGATACGGGGTCGTGTTCACTGTTAGTCTTCTTAGAGGGTTGTATAGAGTTGTCATCATTGCGTCTTTTTTGTCGACGCAGCGGGATTGTTTGCCATGAGATGCCGTTGAGGCCGTTTCCTGCGTTGTAGATGCTTGGCCGTTAGTTGCTGTAGCTTCTAGGACGGTGGCTGGGGTTTCTTTTTCACGCACATATTGCTGTATTTGAAATTGTAACTGTTGGTTCTGTTGCACTAATTGTTGTAAGTGTTGTTTTAGCTGTTGATGTTCATGCAATAAAAATTGGTGCTGTTGCTGAAGGTTCAGTGTTATTTCACTGTGTTCTAAAGTCAATCCGTTCGTACTATTGTTGACGAAAGCTTCACTGTTTTCTTGGTTATTTAGTATTTCTGTTGTTTGTGTGATTAGTCCCCCGAAGGGGACGTGGTCAGTTAACATAATTCACTTCACTATATATGTGCGGTATTGATTTTCAATAGTTCTTGACGCACCACTGTTCACACGAGAATGAAGTCACCTTTGTACACAAATACGAGCGGTCACCACTGTATCACTAGTAAATTTGAACGGTAAGTTGAAAACGTTCCTAATTCACCACTGTTCACAAATAAATGCACTTCTTTCTGACCCCGGACCGGCACTAGTAGCGGCCGGGGCAGTCGGACTTGAGATAAGCGCTAGCCTTCGGCTAACTGGCGGAGCTGCGGAGCACGTCTGCTCGTGACCGCTGCTGAGCGAGAACTATGCAGGAAAGTGAATTAGAGATTTTTCATATAAGACTTGCGTAATTCTTTGTTGAAATTTATACCCCCTCTAATTCCCGTAACTTCCATCTATTTACGAATATTAATATAAAATATTGAATAAACCATTTTACTACCACAGTTTTTGTTGAAAACACTGAGCTATAATAAACAGGACGGCAACGATGATTTAAGATACTTGATACAAGTATGCTTGAAGAAAAAAATGCAAAAGACAGACACTTCTCAACAATTTAAAGAAAAACACAAAAAAAAGACAAAATTCAACTTTGTTCCTTATTGCTTGCTTTTTGTCAATTATATATTTCCACGATTAGATTCCACATTTTCTGCAAAGAAAAGTAATTTTAAACTTCTTAATCTACTTTTCAATCAATTTATTTAAGATTATGAATTTAAGTTCCAAGTCTGCCCACGTCTTACAAATCCTTAGTATCCGTATGAGTGATTCATCAAAACTCCTACTCCTTATGCTTGTGGAATGCCAATGAATATTAAAAACATTTTTCTTCACATTTTCGTATCTCAATATTTCACGAAATTTCCGACTTCCGATATTTTCCGACATGAACAGCCATCGACCGAGCACTTACGAGCCATATAATGTTATTCTCCAAACGCAATTCGATACGGACTGCTGGGAAAGGCCCTCCTCTGAAGGGTTGCCAACACGAGCCGGCATCCAGACTGCTCGCAAAGCTCAGCGGCCGGAAAACGTAATTGGAAAACGGGGGCTTCCCCCAAGCCGCAAAGCCCGAAGCGAATGCTTCAAGGCGGCGTCCGAGGCGCATATTCCCGCGCGGGCCGCGCCGCGACGTCGCTGGCGGGCACATCAAAAAGACCGGCGGGGGGGGGGGGGGAAACCCAGACACCGCCCAAAATAAAAATTAAACATAGGCGTGATTTAACAGCGCGTCCGAGCGAGCGCTGGCGCGGGCCGGCCGCGTTTTGCACGACGCGAAACGCCAGACTCCGAGGCGAAAGTAGGCCGAGGGCCGCTGCCACACGTCTGTTCAACTGTGTGAATGGTCAACTCGTGTCAGCTCAGAGGTTGGTTCCGAAATACTATTTTTATAACTGTGTAACGTATGGCCTACGTCTCGACTTAGGCTGGTTAACTAACGTTTTGGCCGTTCTGTTGTGATGTTCAGGGTCAAATGCTGCACACATGTTGATGCAGTGGTAATGGTCGACCGGTCAGCTCACTGGAAAAATCTTAAAGGTTTTTCTAGTTGTCTGGCGTCCAGGAAACGTCTCGTCTTAGGCTGGTGGCCACAGTATTCACCATCCTGTCGTGGGTGTTATCAAACATACAAGTAATCGTGCCAACGTGCTGGGTCCCACGGGGGAATACACGACAGCCTCAGTGAATGGTTCTGAGAGATTTTCTAGCAGATCGCTGTTCGATTGACGGTTCTTCTTAACGCTGGTTGGTAAATATTTTGACTATTCTGACGTGATCTTCAGAACGGCCAATGCTGCACACACGCGCGTTTCATATGAGCAGTTGTCATGACTAATCCGCCAGTGCACTGGATGGTTTTGCAATATTTTTCTAGTTCTCTACTAATCGAATGACATCCCCTGTTAGGCCTGTTGGCTATTTTCATCATAATTCCGTGACGTTCAGGGACAAATATGTACTCGTTGTATTATTGCAGCTACTACCAGACAGGCCGAAAAAGCATACTAGTCAATTTCTGAGGAATAATTATGAGATCAATTTGCATTTTTGTTGGTCCTCTGTGTCACCTCTCCGAAGCATTCTGGTGATATGGCATATCGTCTTCACGTGACATCTTCAATGCCCTTCAAAAGCATCCCGAACGTGTCTAGGTTTTATTTGCTACCCCTTACAATTGCATATAAAGAAAAAATACATTTTAAATGATCTTTGTTAATGCTTTAATAAGTTAAGGTTGCATAGTAATACGTATTCAAAGTGTCAAACTTTATTGTTACCTTTCCTCCTACACTTCAAGCAGAATTTCCACTAACACAAACAGATTTAAGATTTACTGAAGAGTTAATGGGCTTTCGGCCATTTCTATTTCATTACAGTAGTCAAGTATTTGTATTAAATCATACAGTTAAGAGAGGCCAGTTAACATAAGAAAAGCTAATATTTTTATTTCTCTTACTGAAGAGATATAAAATTGAAGTATTAGACAATTAGTGACCCACAAACCTTTTTTGCAATTTTGTGTTTCAACGTGTCAATAATTTTACGAACGTGTGTCTTCTCCCCTCAAAATTATAACAATAGCATTCACAGATGTGTTGTGTTTTTTACACAATGAAAATATTGTCCTTCATGTTTTTTGTAGAAGTCTGGGAAAATAAAAAAAAACACGCGTGAGCTGTCAACAAGATAATCACAACAATTCGCACATTTCATCTAAAACATATACATATTTACAGAAAGATGTCAGATGGTAAATCTGAAATATCAGTTGACATTCAGCATGTTTTCAACTCGACGGACTGTTAAGAAAAAAAAATTCTGGAAAGAGATTTTGCTTTTAATATTAGAACTCTTTTAAAATTAACAAACATTTGATAACTCAATTTAACAATATTCAAAATTATTTAGTATTAAGGCAATGAGGTACAAATATGAGGCAAGTTTGAATTTTATTAGAATTGACTACTCAGACAAAAATAAAGATGTATAACTAAAAACAAAACAAGATGAGTAAAAGACTCGCCAGTACAGAAATAAACGGAACACGCAAGAAAACGAAAAACGCTCCAGCAGACATTAATGGCTACGCGACCACTATTTCCGCCTCACAAAACAGCAAATGCCGTTTCTGACCAACCGGGGAAAAGGCTGCAAGATGATGTGTAGGCCGACACCGTCCGTAAAGAAAGCCGTAAAGCGTTTTTTGTTCACACTATTGGCATCCCTCAAAGGAGAGTTATTTTGGATACATATACTACGTCTGTAAGGATGCATTACAAGAGATTAGATCCCAAATTAAATACATTATTGCCTTATGAAACTTTAGGAGGCAAGTAAAAGAATAGGCGGAAAAATATAAAGCGAATAAAAACGATTAAAAATTCTGCGTTTGCAATAAACTCGTGTTATAGTAAACATCATAATAGCCTTTGGATCAACAATTCCCATTGCGATTAGCAATATTCTACTGTTCTCGTCACTTAATTGACAATTATTTTCGGATAATTTTTTAACGTCAGACGCGACGCGAATGATTACTTTATTTCGAGTTCGCTGAAACACCTAAAAAACACTACTAACAAATGCAATAACGAATTACATGGGTGATGAATTCTTGCACATCCATATCAAAGTCTAGGTACCTGGAAACTTCGCGGAGTTGAATTCCATCAGGAGCAGCCATGGGCTAAGCAAAGGGTGTGACGGAATGGGAACACGCCCTCTGGTGAACCCGGCACGCCGTGCCCTCGCCTTCGCCGAAATACCTCTCCGCGCCAGGGCGCGTGCAGAAAATATTTAAGGGACGGGACAATTTAAAACAAAAAAAGTGTAAAAATTAATTTCTTTATATTAATTGGAAGTATTACGTAGTTTTTATATTTTAATATATAAACAATTTGAAAAAATATTTAAACGATATTTTAACAACTTTTTCCCCTAGCAGTAATTTTTCCACCGAAAAAAATATCGATCAACGGAGACTTATTTTAAAATAATTTATCTTAAAAATACTCTCTCAATATTCCTAAATAGATATTAAAAATCTTAAACGTGTCTTCATCTTTCGAGTTGTTTAAACATATTTATATTCAGTAAATTTTCAGTGGAGAGGCATGGACCCGAAGGACTCCCTGCGGAGACGCTCTTGCTTCTCTAAATTGACACTAAAAATCGCTAAAAAATCGACGCTAGGGAGTCATTTCGGAACCCCTCTCTCCTGCGATTTTCCTCCTTCCCGCCGCCTCTTAGAAACTCTCGAACTCTGTCTGGGACTTCCCTGCACTCTACCGCACGCATCCTGTCCCGTTCCGAGGTCTGGTCACGTCGCGCCGCGGGGAGCGCGCGCCCCACGCCCTCCGCGTTCCAGCCCGCACCCGCTCCGCACCGCCCCACCGTCAGCACAGGACGCCCAACGCTGACGTCTGCCCACCCGCGTTCCCGCGCCCACGTCCAGGGTCGCTTCCTCCGAGACACGTCTCCCCCTTCCGCCCGCCTCGCGCCTCGGCGGCGGCGTCCCGCGCGCGCGCGCAGAGATTCGCAATTTAGCGTTCCGCGCTGTCCGGCGCCGTCGGCGGTGCCGCCCTTTGAGCGGCGGAGGCGTCGCATTCTTCCGCGTTCGCGCGCACGCCCAACCGCCCCCCTGCAGCACCCTTTGCGCCCCGCCCCCGCCGCCGCCGCCGCTCACGCGCCGCCGCCTCAGCCGAGCACGAGGCTGCGCACACCTGCGGGGCTTTTCGCCTCTCCCCTTCACCTCCCTCTCCACCCCACCGCCAGCGGCCGCTCCTCGAGCTGCTTCTGGGGCGCTGCGCTTCTGTTTATCTCGTAAAACGCGCGTCGCCGAGTGCCAGCATCGACCCAGACGAAGGAGAAGGCGGCGGCGGCGGCAGCGGGACGGGGTAGCTTAATGCCGAGTGTTATGCAAACGCCGCCGCCGTTACCCGCGAGCGCCGTCTCCACTGCCACCGGGCGACGGCCCAAATTGAAACGGAGTCCCCGTTGCGCGCCGCCGCCGCCGTCGCCCTAGCTGCTGCTGCAGCGAAATTCCGCGCGCCAGAGAGCACGGAATCGATAGGAGGCGACGAGAGGCGGCAGCAGAAGCGACCCGTCACACGCGCGGGACGCCGGGGTTGGCGTGGGACGCGGAGGGGTGACGAGAAAGCCGAAACTCCGGCCGTGTCCAACCAGGCCCGCAGTGCGCCGGCTCTACGCTCGTTCTGCTCGCCACCAGCGCTCCAGTCCGCTCGCACGCCAGCCGATCCACGCGCGAGAGCGAGCAAGCGCGCTCCCCTTCCATGTGCCGCAACATTCCGACGCACCCCCGTCCCCTTCAGCCCCTCCCGGAAACAAACGCGCGAGCCCGAAACAGCCGCCCGGAAATTATGGGGAAGTCGCCACTCGCCAGCGGTGGCAACGATGCCGGTACAGGCTGGAGCTGTAACTCAGTGGAGGTGGCGGCGATGGGGGTGGAGTCGGCGGGGGTGGAGTCGGCGGGGGTGGAGTCGGCGGGGGTGGAGTCGGCGGGGGTGGAGTCGGCGGGGGTGGAGTCGGCTGGGGTGGAGTCGGCGGGGGTGGAGTCGGCGGGGGTGGAGTCGGCGGGGGTGGAGTCGGCGGGGGTGGAGTCGGCGGGGGTGGAGTCGGCGGGGGTGGAGTCGGCGGGGGTGGAGTCGGCGGGGGTGGAGTCGGCGGGGGTGGAGTCGGCGGGGGTGGAGTCGGCGGGGGTGGAGTCGGCGGGGGTGGAGTCGGCGGGGGTGGAGTCGGCGGGGGTGGAGTCGGCGGGGGTGGAGTCGGCGGGGTGGAGTCGGCGGGGGTGGAGTCGGCGGGGGTGGAGTCCGCCGGGAGTGGAGTCGGTGTAGGGAGAAATTGGGGAAGGAGGAGTGCATGGCGGCGGGGCGGAGAACGCACCGTGCGTCTGAAACGCAAAAAAGTACGCCCGAAAACGCAATCGTTAGAGTCTCTGTTCTATCGATACATACGCAAAACCAGCTTGGGTGTGACTATCCATTTAACAGAATGTCAGAATTTTCTATCTGGAAAAATCAGATAATGAAAAAAAGCGTATTTTCAGACAATGTGAGAGAAATTACAAGATATTACTGGATAGTAGAGTATATTTTATTATATCAGATCAAAATGTTATGTTTGATTGAATAAACAAAGGAGAAAAAGAGAAAACATGGTTTAATGTTATTCGTGTTTGCTTCAAACTCGAGAAATGAAATTTTCCCACTTCGTGGTCCTCGTTTCAACCCAATTTTCTGGCACCGTGCCACATTAATATGCAACGCGTGTACAGCGAGCTCTGATTGACGCATTCAGAATCTCGTTTCTCGACATGGTAGTCTGAGAGCTCTCACAGCGATGCACCGAAACGATAAACGTATTTTTCAATCCCGACCAAGCAAATATTTTGATACTCTCGAACACGCTCTCTCGCCCCGGATGAAACATGAAGAGAAGGAAAGTTGGAACATTGGGTGCAAAAATCATCTAACGAGAATTATGTCTGAAGAGATTTATTGAATGAAGTCCTTTATTTTAACGAAATATTTAACTGTATGAGCACACATGAGGAAACATTTTCAAAAGGAGAAACCCGCGGAGAAAGTATTTAAAACACTCAATAGACGGCCGATCGTGAAATAACTGAAGTCATCTTTGCCAACTTAGTTGATTTATTCAGACAGACGACTTTGCCGTCGTCATCAGTCTATAAATACAAAATACAAAAATGTAGAATGAATAAAATACAAAATAAAATAATACAAATAAAACAATTGATAAAAAACAAAGTTTTATTTCTATTTTCTATTTTGTATTGTATTTTCCTTATTTACAGACAGATAATGACGGTAAACCCGTCAAAAGGCGGCTATCTGAATAAATCTATTTGACGAAAATGAATATTGTTCTTTCTCCATTTAATCACGTCAACAACACTACCTGTAACCCCTCCGATGGGTGACAGTCAATGACCACGATTCCAAGAGCAGTGACCGAGGACGGTCGGCAACGCGTTCCCGACGAAGAAGGATTTCGCTCAAAGATGATTACGTGCGCGTATTTGGCATTCCTTGCCTCAGTTTTCTTGACATAAACCTCCAGTACCGCAAAGCGGTAACCAGTGGCCGGCCTAGGAGGCACTGCCGATAACGCGGATATCTTCCCTTCCCAACTAAACAACAGCAACAAACACGTAAGAAAGAAAGCGAAAATATTCCGGGAGGCGGGGAAGCGAGCGGGGGCTCTCCCCGGCCGGGGTCGTAAATAACGCGGCGCGCGGGCTGGCCGGAGGGGCGGGGCGGGGCGGGGCGGGCGGCGTGTTTGGAGAACGCGCGGCGCGGGGGCGGCGAGAGTACAGCCGCAGGCGGGGGCGCGGGCAGCGGCAACTGCGCAAACAAGTGCGGGGCGGGGAGGGGCGGGGCGGGGCGGGGAGAGGGCGGACGGCGGCGACGGGCACACAGCTCCCTCGGGAGCGGGGTGCGGCGCTGAGAGACTTCCGCCCCGCCTCCACCCCCGCCCTCGCCGACGCGCGTCGGAGCACGAGTATCTCGGCACGCCCAGATCCCTCTGCAGCACGGGACGTGACTTACAACGATGTGTGACGGGGCTGGATTTACGGATACGCAGCACTGACATTTGTCTACCGACAACTAGTACTCAGATTAAGGTAAATATTATCGTAAGCACTGACATGCTACTTCTCATACTTCTCCGTCATTCGATTTCAAATAAATGTTACATGTATGCGTTCGTATATGAAACATATAGAATTTTCCACAAGAAAGGCACATTTATGAAGAAATCAAGGCATTAGATAACTCTGTTGTGTAGAAAAAAATAATAAACATAGAGATATTAGCTGCCTCGCAATTCTGTAAAGCGTCACAGAAAGATTTGTAAAACGGTATGTAAAGATTTAGTCTTTAGTAACAACTTTCAGTCTAAATATTGGAACTTGGCTAAGAGAAAAGTAATTCAGTTCAGACATTAAAAATCATACAGATTCAATAAAATAAGTTTATTGATATTTCAGAAAAAATTGCGATACTCCCTTGTGATTAAGATCATAATTTTATAATAAGAATGTAGTTAAAAGCTATAATGAACGGAGCAACCGTTCACTGACGCAGCCAACTTTGTAGGAAAAGATCTACCACGGTCAGGAGCTCTTGTTATATCCAGCGCCGGCCGCGAGGGGCGGCCGCGAGGGGCGGCCGCCACGGGCGGGCAGAGACGAGCGAGGGGGCGGGGTCAGGGCGGCGGCGGCGGGCGAGTGCGGATGCGGGGAGGCATTTTTGACG
This sequence comes from Gryllus longicercus, assembly GCA_038098605.1. NCBI lineage: Eukaryota > Metazoa > Arthropoda > Insecta > Orthoptera > Gryllidae > Gryllus > Gryllus longicercus. Next base: position 5,004,490 of record JAZDUA010000021.1, read on the forward strand.
AAGAAAACAAATGACTGGCAGCAGGCGGCAGGTGCCGCACCGGTCATCCGTCTTCGCGCCGCCGGCGGCGTTTTCCTGTTTACCCGCTCCGCCCCCGCGGGTCGATACACCACCAACGCCGCCGCCGCCGCCAGTCCGGGAGACGCGACGAGCCCGGCAGAGGGCCGAACAGCGGCGGCAAATCAGATTTATGGCGCGGGGGCGGCTAATGGCACCGCGACCTGCCCCTCGACGCGTCTCCGAAGCCGCCGCCCGCCCCGCCCCCGCCCTTGCCCCCGCCGTCGCCCCGTTCCCGCCGCCACCGGCGGTCGATAGGGCGTGCGAGAACGGGGAAGGGGGGCCGTACGGAGCACGTGGTTCCGTTGTCGCGCTGGGGAGCTGCCTCCGCCTCCCTGGCTGCCGCTGCCACTGTCGCTGTCGCTGTCGTGGCGACCGCGAAGGGGAGGGGGGCGCTGTTCCGGGTCTACATTGCCACAACAGTCCTTTGCACATCTGTCATAACCAGCCCAACGGCTATTGATGATTGGGTGGTGGACGAATATTAGCGAGCACGACATCGATATTCCGAGCCAATGCAGCTACATCACGTTTGCTACCGTGCTTACTGTATTCACTGTCACAGAATTCAGTAATTTCGGCGCTTTCCCTTTGGCTGCCATGCACTGAAATAAGAGAAGTACAATGATGAAAATGAATTCCCTTAAGAGCCTTATGATTACTACGTGGAAGAAACCTAGCAGAAAATCACACAAGTCAGCTGGAGAATAAAATAAAAAAATATGAGACAATCAGCTAATTTTTAAAATTGTACTGGTTAAAACCCATTTCCTTGTGTTTAAACCTAGTTCATGCTTTGAGCGCAAAGCAACTTTTGACATATTTTTATCGAAATGACCAAACTCTTAGTAGCTCATTCTCTTTCAACAGCATGAGAGAAGTCTCGGCCGAGCAACTCGACTAGATTCAACTTAATAAAATTCTTCCCATTACGAGATGTTCGGGATCGGAAATATAATACAAAAATGCATTGATAATAAGACCGCCAATAAGTAACATTCGTTGACATCTCAAATATTTTCTCAGCAGCTCTCTTTCACCTTACATAGATTTCGGGAATTTCAACTTATGACAAAATCTCTTCAGTGTTGAGATGAGTGCCATCATTTCTGAGCGTAGGCGAGAGAAGCCTTTGCCAGAATGCCGTCCTTTCTCTGTGCATGTGACCACAGCAGCGATTTGATTTTGCCTTCACTGTACGTCTCATGTTCATGACGTGTGAATGATGAATTATCACGGATGGGATGCCGTTCACATGGATACACGGCGGGTATCACTAACGCCGTCTTGTCAACTACAATGTTCTCCATTGAAACCCGCCTTGGAGCTTGGAGGGGGCATCTACGATCCCCACGTCCCGTCCAATCTCCAAGTTGCCCTATCCACTACACGCGCGAGGGGGCGTATGTGTATGAGCGAGACGTGTTCAAGTGACGTGTGCGCGCTCTCGGGGACCTTGAAGGAGAGCGGTGGGCGCGAGCCATGTGGTGCGAACGCGTGCGGGCTTGACGGCGCTTCAAGAGCGTGAGGCGGGGCGGAGAAGGGCTGGGATGGGTTGGGCTAGACTGGGCTGGGCGGGGAGGGGCAGGGCAGGGCAGGGCGGGGTAAGGTGAGGCAGGGCGGGGCAGGGTGAGGCAGGGCGGGACAGGGTGGGGCGGGGCAGAGCAGGACAGGACGCGGCGGGCCCATACGGAGCGCAGTACAACAAAGCTAGGCGACACGTGATGTAACGTGGCGGGACACGATGAGATGGGGCAGAACACGCGTGGCGGGGCATGGGGAGGGCGAGGCGTGGCGAGCCGAAATGGAACGTGGTGTGGCGTGGCGTAGCGAGGTGAGGTAGGGCGCGGAGAGATTCGGCTTATAGCGGCATGTCGAGACGTGGCGAGCCGAGCGGGGCGGGGCGGGGAAACGGGTTGGGCGGGCAAGCGTGTCGTGGGGAGGGGCGGGGTCGAGCGGGGAAGAGAGCGCCAAAACCGGCGAGCAGAGAGTGGATGGGTCGGGACGGCAAAAGCGGAGACGTGTCACCGGAGTGGAATTGTGCAGGGCGAAGTATGGGCGCGACCGAGCACCACTCGACCACGATGCGTGCCACCGCGACCCTCCTCGGGTCACGAAGCCAGCGCCCTTCACGCGCGAGACTTTGAAGTCGCGCATGGCTAAGAGGAAAAGTACGACGCGCGTTATCTGGAGGCGGCGCACCTCGTACGAGAACGCTTCCCTCGAACATCGTATACAAATAAATAACTATTAATTTAAGAATATTATTAAAATACATTACATTAAGTTGAATATTTCTGTGAAAATTGGTAATTGAAGACAGGGACAAGATTTGGTGTGCAGAGAAAAAAGATAACAATAGACGTTTGGAAGAATTTACTCATTACTAGAAACTACACTAAAATGTCAATAGAATTGGGACAATCAAATAATTACTATTTCAGTAGTAAAATATATAACTATAATAGGAGATTACCAAATTTACGAATGTACCAATGTCATTATTATCAAATGATATATTCACCACATTTAGTCTAGTGAGTATCCGGTTGATTAAAAAAATTCTTACTCGAGTTTTATATTTCACTTGACATTCCATTTTGTGTGCGGTCCGTAAAGGGCTGTAATTAATTTCTCTACGATTAGTGTTAGGTGTAGCCCGAGAATGTGTAATGGCGGTTGGTGAGTGTTTTACACGAATACGAAAGAGTGGAGTATCTTCACGAGATCCATGGCAATATTATAGTTTCACACGATACGGAAATATCAGTTGTAACAAAAACGTCGCTGAAAAATCCCCCAGCTACCATTACTTCTGAGCTCGGTAGAAGTTGCTCATCCTGCTAATACGTAGTTTATGCCTCAAAGTACGTCAATAAGTTTTCTTTAGTAAAGAAAGAACGTTCCGGTTTAAAAATAAAATACCAAAATTTAATGTAGTTTCAAATGTTTTGAATAGAACAGTTTAAAAAATCTACCTCTGAGACATATCACGGATAAATTTGCATAGCCTTTGCACAAGAAGTCACATTGAAATAATTTTTCTCCAGGTAATAACGTAATTTTGTCGGCACGTGTTTCCTGCATTCATTTGAGTGAATAATTTACTAGCTCAAAGCTCTCCGTGCTTTTATTAATATTTACTGAAGACAAAATGCCCCGCGTCACGACCCAAAAACGTTTTGTAATTTCGTTATTGACGTAGTATGAAGGTATCTCATAAACCTAAAAACAATGACTAACAACACAGTATTTAAAAAAGAATGTTAACTATGTCACTGCATTTTATACGACCTTGAGAGCCTCGAGGGGGTCGTTATGGAACCAGAAATGAGGCACACAAAACTCATCAGAGCGCTGAGTACACAGCACCCCGACTGTACACAGCACCCCGACTGAGGAAATTCTTTTAGCTTCTGTCTCGCGACAGCTCATGCTGCTGGAGAGTCCTCGCTCGCAGACTTCAAAAGAGCGCGAAAACCTCGTTCACACCCTCTCTTTCGCCCGCTCACTCCCACTCGCCCGCCCACTCCCACTCGCCCGCCCACTCCCACTCGCCCGCCCACTCCCACTCGCCCGCCCACTCCCACTCGCCCGCCCACTCCCACTCGCCCGCCCACTCCCACTCGCCCGCCCACTCCCACTCGCCCGCCCACTCCCACTCGCCCGCCCACTCCCACTCGCCCGCCCACTCCCACTCGCCCGCCCACTCCCACTCGCCCGCCCACTCCCACTCGCCCGCCCACTCCCACTCGCCCGCCCACTCCCACTCGCCCGCCCACTCCCACTCGCCCGCCCACTCCCACTCGCCCGCCCACTTACCCATCCACTTCCACTCACCCATCCATTCCCAGTCACCAACCTACTCGCACGCCCGCCTGGCTACTTGCATCCCACCCCGCGTACGCAGTCTCCTAATCAACAGCCACACTGCAGCAGCAGCAGCATCTGATAAGCGGCAGTTCCTTACGCAGCGGCGCGCGGAGGAAAAAGCGAAGGCCCCTCGGGCGAGACATAAAATCACTTTACGGAATTATGCCGCGTAGTAGGGGCCGGGAGCCAGTAAAAAGGAAATTTACGGGCGCCGGAGTAATTTGATGCTGGGCGGCGGTGGCGGTGGCGGCGGCGAGGACGGCCCGGGTCGAAGTGGTGCGGCGGCGCATGGCCCTCCGCGGCGGTGCCAGGGCGGCGGGGGCAGGCCGGAGGCGGCGCTCGCCAGGGACGACCGATGCAACGAGACGCGTGTTAAGATCATGTCCGAGATGACGACAGCGTCGGCGCGTCTCTGGAATGTCGTCGTGTGGTCCAGTGCCACGCGGAATAAATTCACCGCCGTTAAGGATGCAAACAGGACTACATGTTGCAACATTCGTATTACAACAGATTATCTAGTGATTAACTGAATATATTACCTGATTTCGGCGCATCTACTGCTGTAATTAGTAGTGCCCTCAGTGCAGTGCACTTTTTTTTTATCACGGGACGTCCCCCCCCCCCTACTAAATGATGAAACCCAGCGCGGACCTAAACGTGGCGTGCCTGACAAACACGTTCCCCATCGAGCGAGTCGGTATCACCCAGTGGCGGGCTACAGCCCCAGCTGTGACAAGCTCTAAGCTCCCTACTGGTCGCCATTCATGTATTATAGTATAGTGCATGTAAGTGTATATGTGTAAAGATGATAACTGAACAAAGAATAGGAAGGAACGATTGCGAGCGGACCGTGGTTTGTTGGGGTACTGCTCCGTTATTCGTCTGGTGTTGATCGGAGTATCCACAAAAATCCCTCGGGCCTCTCGGTCAGAGACTGTGCAGTGAACCAAATCCGCCCGTCAGCCACCTCAGCTGATAGATCAGCTAATGGCAACTGATCTACGCGAGGGAACGTAAGTGTGTCTTATGTCGTAAGACATACATGGCTTCATCTTGTGGGATAATGACAGCAATATGACATTGGAGGAAAAGGCACATAAAAATTACCTCATTATAACATTTAAATTATGTTTCAATATTTCATAAATTGTCGATAAAACCAAGTATCAGACATCAGGTTCTCGACCGCGTAAATGCCATGTACAGAAAAACTTGGAAAAATAGAACCCCATGAAATCGATAACTTCATCGCTAGATAGTATTTAACTGCCCTCATTCGATATGGATCTTATGTTATCAGAAAAAAAAATATTTAGAAGATTTTGACTAAATAAATGTCAAAGGTATCAGGGCAATTTTTTACCCCCCTCTTCTTTGCCTCATTCTCGTCCAAATGCTCCACTAACCAGCCACAGAGATGAAGATTACAACACAAAGATGTTTTCGTTGTAACAAAAATACCGACTTTCCCCAAGCCTTAGTCATCTGCTCGCTTTGCCGAGATTTCTTTATTTCCGCTTTCTTTGGAAAAGGGACGATGCTATCGCTCATTATTTGCTTACAAGATTAGTTACAACCCTAAAAGCTTCTCAGGCTGTCTCTTGCCGGTTTCATGAATCACGATCCCTCAAAACAAACGGTGGACGCGTAAGAGAGAGAGAGGGGGGAGGGAAGAGGGTAGAGTCGGCGAGCTTCCACTACCCGCAGAGGCACTCTCGGAGGGCGCCCGACAAGACGCGCTGCTAATGGAAAATCAGCGCACCCGTTCGGCGGGAAACCCACTGGGCTGATAAAGATCGCGGCGGCGGTCGCGGAGGCGAGCGCGGGGCCGGAGGGGGCGTTGCCGGAGCGGCGGGGAGTCGGAGGGGGCGGGGCGGGGTGCAATCGGCCCGGAGCCGCGACCGTTGGACCGACCGAGGGCGAGGGCGAGGGCGAGGGCGAGGGCGAGGGTGAGGGGGGTGGAGGTGGATGTCTCCCTCTCGCAGGGTGGGACAACGCACCGAGAACGGCGGGGCACCCGCATTCCTCCTCCTTCCTAAGGCGAGTGTGCTGTCTGTGTGGGGTTTCGTGGGAGGGTGTCTGTGAATGCTTTCGAGAATTGAGCTAGCTTATACATTTAAATATCAAGGCTTTTTGTCAGATGTTTGTAGACCTTCTTTTTTGTTTCACAAGTTACCATTCTCACACTAGCAAGCACTACCTAAGAGGTAATACCAAGCAATATTTAATTCCCAAAACTAGCATTTGACAATAAACGTAGAATTGAGACTACACATTTTTTACGAATAAACTAAATTAATTAATTTGTTGATTATAATAGTACTATAATAAATAACATAATAATACATATTACAATAACAAAATATAGTAAAAACGGTAAGATGAGAAAAATTATAATAACATCACAAGTAAAACAATTCATATTTAATTCTAACCTCAGAGCATTTAACGTTCCGGTTAGGTTCATCTAATTCATATTAACGTTTTTCTAGTGATATTTTCCCAATCGCTTTTATGTAACGTACAATCCCAAATTTAATATTACTTCAATATGAAAGGAGACTAGGTCAAGGGCACACACCCAGCACAACCTTCGAGTAATAAAAGCAATCGAATATTTTCACACGAAAACCCATTTCTTGCCAATGTAATAGCATACGTTAGTCGTGTCGCAAAGACCGATGATGAGCGCATTCTTGTTCGTATATGAAGCGCCGAACGTGCGCGACTCGTAGAAGTTGAGTACCTCGCAAGGCGACCTGCAGACGCCGGGGCGGGACACTCGGCATTAATAATATTGGAGGCGGGCGGGCTGGCGAGGGCGAACGAGGGAAGAGGTGCCGGCGGTCGAGCAGCGTTGGCGATGGTGGCAGCAGAGGGGCGGTGAAGGCAAAAAGGGTAGTGCGAGGTGCCATACACAGTCGGAAAGTGTGGGCTGGAAGCGAGGGAGCAAAGGGAACAGGGAAGGCGGTGATGAGGCATTGAGGACTGAGAAGAATGGCGGACGAGTCAGAAGGTCTAGGAGAGCGGTGGAGAGGGAAGGGCAGAAATAATGAGGACAGAAGGGAGAAGATATGGAATGTAGGAAAGGAGGGTAGAGCGAAGACCGGAAGAGACTTAGCGGGGAGGGAAGTGGGTGTTGTGTTGTGAAAACGGGCGTAGCGGGGAGTCGAAGAGAGGAGTAGCAGGCAGAGGGGAGAGCAGACAGGTGCGGAGCGGGTGGTGAAGTGCGGGGTGCAGCGAGCTTGTGCGGAGAAGGCGGAAGGATAGCGGACCGGAGGAGGCGGGGCAGGGAGAGGGTGCGTGCGGCTGAGCGGGAGGGAAAGGATGGAGCGGAGCAAGACGGCAGGGGCGACAGGGGGCGGAGAGGTACGGGGTGAGGCGGGGAGGGCGGAGAAGAGCGGGGTGCAGCGAGGCGCGGAGGTGTGGGGAACGCGGAGGAAGCGGGAGGGAAGGGGTGCAGAGAGGGGTGGTCTGGGGAGGGCGGGGAAGAGCCGCAGGGGTTGCGGGAGGGAGGGAGGGAGCGAGAGAGGGCCGAGCGGAAGGAACGGAGCGGGGCAGGGGGCGAGCGCAGGGGGCGAGCGCGCGCGGTAGGTCCGCCGCTCGCCTCGTTACTCGGGCCTTCCGCCCGGGGCGCGGGCTGTTAGCGCGTGTGTTCCCGAGCGCGCCTCGCCGGCAGTGCTCCCTCCACCTGCGCGCCGCGCCGCCGCCGCCAGGAGCCCAGTGCGTGCCTCCTCACACACTGCGACGAAGCGCGGGTTTTTTCGGCCGTCAAACGTCCTTTGCAACGATTGCACGTTTTACTCCAGTCAGCTACGAACTACTCCATTATTTCCGGAGAGAGCGACTTCAAATGAAGAAATATACAAGATTCGTAGTCTTCCACGAAAATTAAATATTTATAGATTACTTTCTGCACACATTGCCGGCGAAAGCGACTTTGAATGACTTACTAAGAAATAAACATGATTTGTCTCTATTTCACACAAATTTGTAGTAGATTACTTTCAGCTTTTGCCTTTCAACCAAGGGATACTAATGAAATACAAGTCAATGTTCGGAAGTCTGATTCATTCCATTTCTAAGAACTCCTTCAAAGTGAATTATTAATGAAATGAATAAGTGAAAGGATTAATCATACTACTGGATCACTTTTTCCAAACTTCAGTACAGTGTACAGAAAATCAATTCCAAAATTTTATAGCGCAACGTTTCCTAACATACTCCTTATTTTGCGGTAAAAACAATTATTATTAAATAACCTGACATATACACGTCTAAATCTAACTTCTGATCAATAATTTCACTTTTACATGCAATACGAAAACATTGTTTAATTGCAATTTTACTTTATTGCTACCCATTAACGTTTATTTTCTAATTATTAGCAAGTCTTTAGATAATACTTGTAATTGAAGTTCGAGAGCAGACGCGATCCTTCAGAGCACAGAATGTAAAGAACAGAGGTAATAAACTCGTCAACATAAATCTCAAACGCCGACAATTACCGCAATCAAATAGGAGAGATTCCGTCTCATATTAATGAACTCCTATACCGAGAATTAACCGAATGAAGCGCCCCATAGATCACCTCTTCCACCTTAACATCAAACCCGGGGAGCCCTATCGGGCAAACTCGTCCACGAGACCACTCGGACCACCCACCCCGGGTCGCGGCGGCACGCCGTCCGCCCGTCCGCACGCAGCGTGGAGTTCGCGCTCGGGGATAATTGCGGGGTGCAGCGGCGGCGGCAGCGGCGGTCGTCAGAGAGACGCGCGGCGCGGAAGAAATCGATGCCCGGCGCAGCGCGGAGCGGAGCGCAGCGGAGCAGCTCACGCCTCCAGCGGGCGCGCGGCGCGCGGCACGCGGCACGCGGCGGCGGCGGCGGCGGCGGCGGTGGCGGCGGCGGCGGCGACTCCAGCGCGCGAGCCAGCCCGGGCGAGAGCCGCCACCGGCACCGCCTCCACCGCCGCCGCCGCCTCTACCCTGGTATCGATCCGCGTGACCCGGCGGCGGCGGTGACGGTCCGCCAACCCCGGTTGCGAGGAGGAAAACATTGTTCTCGGGGTGCCGTTAGTTAGGTTCCCGAAATTCCGAAACGTTTTGATGGGAGGGAGGATGGGCTGCGGCGTTCATACGCCGCGCCTCGGGCCGGGCGCGGGCGTTAGCGATCGCGTTGGCGGACGTCGCTAGGGGGCGGCACGGGCTCGCGTGCGACGCTCCACCGGCCGGCGAGGCGTCGAACATGCCGGATGAATGGCGGCCCCGCACGCGTGCGTCGTCCCGCCACACTGCCCGCTCCGCCTCGCTCCGCTCCCGCGGGACTTCCCGGCGGGGCGGATCGGTTCGACCCGGACACTTCCTCCATTCACGCTGCGGCTCTGGCCGCGGAGGCGGAGACGGCGGAAGAGGCGGCGGTGGCGGTTGCACCCCGCGCTGCGGGCGCACTGGCCGGCGGCGGCCCGCGGGCAGGTGGCGGCGGCGGCGGCGGCGGCGCGGCAGCCACGGCGTCTGCGCGCGCGGCGCCGCGGCACGGCGCGGCGCGGCGTGGCACGGGGGTGGGACGGGGCGAGGCGGCGGGGGCGGGCGCCGCGGGCCCGGCGGCGGTGCGCGACGCCAGTCCGCGCGATGCTGCCGCGCGGAGGAGCAGGGCCCGGGCCGCCGCCGCGGCCGCCGCCGCGACGGCTGCCCACCCCGCCGCCCGCCTACCCGCCGCCGCCGCACTCGGCGCCCGGCAGCGGCGGGGGCGGCGGCGGCAACGGGCCGTTCCTCTCGCCGCTGCCGCCGACAGGCCACTACACGCCGCCCTTCACGCCGGCCTTCCCGCCGCCTTACCCTCCGCCGCCCCTCAACTACACCCGCGGCCGCCTACTGCCCACGCCGCCGCCCTTGCCCTCGTGGGCCCTTCAGGCGCTGCAGCACCAACAGCAGCTCCAGCACCAGCACCAGCAACAGCAACAGCAGTACCACCACCAGCTCCATCAGCGCTCGTTGCAGCCGCCCCCTCCGCCGCCGCGCCACCACGTGAGTACTCCCCCGCGTCGCCATCGCCGTCCACCACGTGAGCCCGCGATCGCACGCCCGCGCACGCGAGTCCGCGAACCCCACCCCCACCCCCGCGCCCGGCAGCGGCTCGCGGGGCTGCGCCGTTCATTCATCATCACGCGAAGGCGTGCGCACGCGTGCGCGTCCGAGCCCGGTGGCGGAGGCGGCTCGGCGGCTGCCGCGATGGCGACGGCGGCGGTGGCGGAAGCGCCCTCTGCGGCGCGGAGGCGGGGCGGCGCGCGGGGGCGGCGGGGCCGGGGCTGCGGCTGGCAGGCGCGCCGGCCGGAATTAATAGCGGCGGCCGCTGCCGGCAGCTGTCACCGGCACCGCCGCCGCCGTCGCCGTCGCGCCGGACCCGCGCGCGCGCCCGGGCCGTGTCCACCGCCCGGGCCGTCGGGGGGGCCCGCGGCGCGCTCGCATCCCCTATGCTCAAGCCCCGCCGCGACCCCTGCCCCCTTCCAGTAGGCGCCGCGAAGAATCTTTTATTTCTTCGGCAATAAAATCAACTTAATACTCTCCCTGTTGGAGAAATAGGAAAATAAGTTCACTCGTACCTAAATTTTTATTCTCTTTCACTTTGGAGGACCAATATGGTGGGATTCCCTCCTCCGTAGAATGTTAATGAATCCTTTATTCCAGTATCTTATATTGAACACATTTTATTTAAAAGCTGCTACGTTCTCTCCTATCGGGCGCTTATTCGGTTGCTCCTCTAACCAGCGCAGCCTTTCGGCACCCCGACTTGGAACCGGACTCTCGCTGTGGCTTCCACAGCAATTCGAGTGTATTTTATCTAACGGGAACACCGCGTCTTTGTTTTCGCCCGAACACGCACACACATGAATATATACACACACACACACACGTATACACCCACAATTCACACCAAGTTTCGTGGCACTGCACTCTGCCTCGTGCAGTACCTTCGCTCTTCCCAGAGCACATTTCCCCGCTCCCTTGTCGCCCGCCCGTCGGGCACTGAACTTCTAATCGAAGTTTCCTAACTACTAGTAGTGGCACCGCCGCCGTCTTGAGATTCTCCGTTCGAGTTTCGGTAGAGCGGATGTGTACTGAACGTGGCACCAGGAACCTGCGCCAAGTTCCGTAACAGAGTATCTGATGATTTTTTTTTGTTGGTTTGCTCTGTTCGAGATCAATCAATACTATGTGAACGCTACACTGCAACGGCTCTGTAAACAAATTTGCCCGCGCTATGCGAAGTATCACGTGACACTAAGCCTAGTCCTCTTGCTCCCCAGAGAGCTCTTACGGCACAATATAAGCAATGCCAGGCTGGTATGCCAGCTGATGTACAGTGAGCGTCTCTCGCAGACAAACAATAGGTCCTTCTGCAGCATCCAAAACAGGAGCTCTCGCGAGTCTTCTCTTGACACAAGTACTCTCGAGCACATGCCGGTTCCACAGCAAATGAATAGCAGGAAAACAGAGGTGCCACTTCTTATTGTTCCCAATGGAGATTTATGAAGATAACTCCATTGAATATAAAACACTCAATAAATTATTTCTTTGGGGTTCTCATTAGTATACCTACAACATATCAACAATTCAAATCATCGCAAAATATCAATGTGTTTTTAATATTAAATAAAAAGGGAGGAAATTACATTTTCTCCACCTACGAGTCTCATTCAATGCTAAAGTAGTGTCAATTATATTTTACTATTTGTTCTTGAAGAAAAAATAACGAAAAGTTCGGCCTACTAATACAAAAAATAAAACGTTTTCAAAATGTTCTCTACATGATAGTGTCTAAAACTAGGTAGTTAGCAAAGTATTAATCTCTAAGGATTAAGACATAAACATTAAATTGATTCAAGAACTATGCATATATGTGTTCGTTCAGTTTCAATCAGGTGACGGCTGGTTAAATATAATACCGATTTTTTTAAATCTCACTCATTCCAGAAGCACCACATCAATTTTTATTAAAAATCTGTGTATCAATTAATCAAAAAAGCAGCAAAGTGAGTGAGTACTCATTAAATCAATAAATAATCATGTTACGATTCTGAATGCTGACATGGCATTAAAGCTATTTGCAAATGATGAAGAGACCTCCCTTTCGTATTCGGGCTGCCGCTCTATTGGATGGCAGACACCATTGATATTCCGAATTCACCCAACCGATATCGGAATAATTTCCACAAAAACTCGATCCCGACCGCTAGCACAGTTTCTCACGCATACCTCCTCCACGGAGAGAGAACATTCACAGTAGGCATTAATACTGAACTTGTCTCGTCGATGTCGGAATGAACGAATGAAAGAGGGGTTCCGAGAAAAATTAGCAGCCTGTATTGCTAACGTACCGAACACAATGAAGTAAGATGATCGTGGCGTTTCAATGTTGCAAATTTTTGAATGTAAGGATTTTAAATAGTGTGAACGAAAGAAATAAACAGTTGTAACAAATGAGATGTTCGAATACACACTAATATCATGCATTGCCAACATAGCAAAGTAAATGTAATAAAAAAAATGCTTCAGTTGTCAAAAACATCGATAGATGCGAAATAGAATATTGTAACTGCAGATCACGAATCTCAAAGAATCACTAAAACCGAATCACATGTTTTCCCATTTAACTGAATTCAATACGCATTGCCAATGTAACAAACTCAGTGCATTAAAAAGCTCCTTGAGTAAATCTCTCAGAGAGGAAAACCGTCAAATATCAGAGGAGCACGAACTCTGCAAAGTGTAAGTACATTTCCCAAATAACAGCTGACAGATGTAGTTTTCATAAAACAGGAAATCGTAGGACTAAAGGATACCTCGCGCCAGCCAGTCAGAGCCAGCGTCTGATCCGCCGAACGCGCTCCAGGCTCCCCACGCACTCACGCGCACTTAATTAAGAGTGGCCTGCGGGGCACGGGGCGGGGATGGCGGGGACTCGCCGTAAACTGGCGGGCACGCAGCGGAGAGGGGGCGTGGCCGGGGGCGGTGGAAGGCGGCGGCGGCGGGTGCGCGATTACCCTCGCCATCGATTCACGTAATTCAGGCGGCGGCGGAGACGCAGCGGGTCAGGTCGGGGCGGGGCGGGGACGGCAGAGGCAGGGCGGGTGGGTACAGAGACGCGAGAGACCGGGTCGGCGCGGGGGCGGGGGCGGGGACGCGGGCGCCGGTGCAGTGTCAGCGCGAGCTGCAGTGCGGCCGCCCGCCGCCGCAGCCCAGGATCGATGCCCGGACGCCCGCTCCGCTCCCGCTGCGGCGGCAGCTGCGTCCCAGCCGCCCCCGCCGCCAGCCTCGATGCCGCCACCGCCGCCAGCGGCGGGGTGAGGAGCGGGGGCGGGGGCAGGGGCGGGGATGGCGCACGGGCCGACAACGCGGGAAACGTGCCGGGCGCGCGGCCCCGCGGCTGGTGCCAATTGCTCCGCGGGCCAGCGCAGCCGGTTGGGGCTGCTCCCCGGGGCCGCCCTGCCAGCGAAGCGAGGCCGGGTTAAGAGTCCGCGGGGAGCGCTACTAAAGAGCGGGGCCCTCGCCACATAAACATTTACAATATTTATACAGTAAACTCTTTATAACGAACTTCTTTAAAACGAAAAACTCCATACAACGTAAACATTACGTTAGTTCGGTTAGTTAGTCTTATAAACCATCTATGGTGAAACATTCTCAATTTATCGAAAACACTATATAACTAAGTTACTCTGTCCTTCATGTTTCGTCATAAAGAGTATTTATTACACTTAAGTATGTTGAAGAAGAAATTGATAAATATCTCATTCTAATAAAAATGTTTTTTTTACAAATAGTTCCAAATGTTACAATCAATTTTCAATATCACCTTATCGCGTCGACCGATAAATCAATTCATCAAACTTTCCCATATTACAAAAATATTTTTAAATTAGTATCCATTAATCGGTAACATTCAACATACATTGGCTACTGAAATAGATCATAGACAACAAAAATCCTTTTTTTTCTTCCGGCGAAGGCCCTCCAGATGCGCTTACACTCCTTTTCCGTACCTGGCTTGATTTGGTCCCCAATTTACATGTAGAACTAGAAAGCAAGATTCGCGAAAAAAGATGAAGGGATTATCTGGTCCCGAATTTACATACGGCCGGCGCATTGCGTGTTGAAGGCATTATTCAACAAGGAAGTGCGTCAGCTGAACGCGCAGTTTCTCATTACGAATTCAAGCATTCAAACTTCCATTACTTTCAATGCGTTCGGAATTGGACACGAAGGGGACTGCCCATTTCGTTTTCATGAACGCAATAATGCATTATGTGTTCATCGAAATGCTTTCACAAAAATATAACCTATGAACATGACGCATTAAATGTAATTATCTTTCTCGTGGAAAGCAGTTAATCTCATATTTAATGTCTTTAGCGAGAGAAAAAAAATACTGTGTTGCATGTCAGCCATATCCATTTTAAATCATTTCATGTGAAATTTTACCTGAAGAAACGATCTTGATTATTTAATTCATGTCCACAAAGTGGGAGAAAAATTACTACAATCAGAGAAACTAAATCCGATTTAAATATTGCGACGTCATCTTTCAATGCATAACATGATTATGATGACAATAGTAACATTAGAATATGAAACATTTCCGGTAATAGAAAAGGACGGCAACACTACGGCAACTAAGTGTTCGGATAGACAGTCCTACTTATGATACACAATTAGTTATTACAGATTCGGAGAAATTTATTTCCGAGCAGTATTCTTCGTATTTTCTTCACTATTTCTTTCTCGTGATTTGGGTCCCTGAACGTAAAAACAACAAGAACTGAAACTTTTGTAATAAATCAATCGCAAGTTTATTTTAGCAAGTGGTGTTCAGAGAATTTTTAATTTCATTACAAAGGAATAAAATTACAAAAGGAAGAGAAAAAATCACATCGGTCGAGTAGGCACTTGAAAAGAAATAAAGATGTACTCTCAATAGAGCATTCCCAAACGTACGACTCGTACGAATCGAGACTATCTAGCAAACTCGATACAATCAGTACAAAATGAACAGGCGAATCGTGATTAACATCTGGTATTCAGTGTAAGAGAATTAAGGTGACTCACTTGTGCTGAGTGTCCAATTGTGTGAAGAATTGATTCAAATTTCAGCTGTCTGCCAGCCATAAATTATCAAATGGTTCCGTCAGTATGAGTCAAGCCACATTCGTTTCAGAGATCAGGGAACATATTTTATATGAGCGCCAGTGGGTCTGCTGTGGAAACAATTGTGAGATTTCATCACAAACCTGAAATGAGCTATCAGATATTTTGAAATAGCTCGGCTCAAAGTAATTGTTTTCAATAATGGATAATTTATTGTTTCTTGTTTCTTGAAACTTTGCGAATTATTTTAAATGTTTCCTTTGTTAAATACATATTTCAGAATATAAACAAAACATTGAATTCATTTTCTTGGCGCAACCGTGTCTCACACGACCTCATTTCAAGAAATATTGATATTAATATGTTTCGTTTAACTAACGTATATTAAAATTACAATATCGCTATTCTTTCGAAATAGTCATACCAAACACCACTCGTGCATTGGCGATCTTTGGTCAACCTCAAAGGATCCATTTAGTTAAAATTTTTAATTCATTTGTGATATTAATTACGAAAGTTTCAATCTTGAAAAGCAGCCACTTCCCCAGATGCAATCGCGCGAGCCCTCCAAAACCGGCGCTAGGAGAGGAACTATTGCTACGGGAAAATACCAAGCAAATTCCATTTCAACCCTGCAAAATGAACACCGGCGATATGAATCTTGGTCCCAAAGACGCTTCCGAGAATCAAGGTGAAAGTCACCAGCTCGGAAAGCGGCGTCTTCCCAAGATGCGATCGCTCGAGCTCTCGGAAACCGGCGGCTACAGCGGCGCTGCCGCAGCCTCCAGCGCTTCTGGCGAGAGCGGCCAAGGCCGAAGGCAGCGGTGGTGGCGGCGGCGGCGGCGGGAGCGAGTGCCGCTTTACGACGGCGAGTAACGAGCGCGCTAAATCACCGCAGATAACCGCGGGCCGAGCCTCGCCGCTACCTCCGGCTACGTCTGGCCCACCTGCGCGGCTGCTGCGGGCGGGCTCGCCGCCCCAGTCAGCTCGCCTAGTCGCCCAGACAGACGGGTGGGGTTGGGCGAGCGGTTGGGCGGGGAGCGAGAGATGGAGGCAGGGAGCTGGCGGGCGGGCTGGAGGGCGGGGCAGTCGGCTCTACCGCCCGCCCATGCTCCGAGCCACATTGATCCTCTTAGAGCCTATGTTCCTCTTGGCTGTGCCGCGCCCTCCGAACTGCCGAGCCGCCAGAGGCGAGCTAGCAAGTCGGGGCAGCAACCGACTACTACCTGCGCCATTGCCATCGGGAAATTCACCGTCTTTTGGGAGGTCTTTTCCTATTACCAGGCTAGAAACTTTTTCCAATGCTAAATGGCCGACACATGAGCAACGAAATTATTAAAACTTATTTTCCATCATCATGTCCCATGTTCTGCATTACTATCAAATACAGGACAGGATTATCTCCATCACTGTTCACTCACATTTATCGCACATTTCCGTAATATTGGCGACAGTCATCCAACGCTTTCCTTTTCACCAATCCTCCCACGTCTCCTCGGAACAGCAACAGTCACCGTTACCCCACGTGCGCTATCATCTCATGGCAATAACCATCCACTGACGCATCGTCATTTCGGATCACTTCCTTTCTCTTTATGTTGCACGTATACTAGAAACAGTTTTCAATGCTTCATAACTCTCATGAGCATTGACTGCCCTCAAAGCTCGCTCTTCAACCCCCTCCTCCGCTCCCTTTTGACGCATAGTTCTACACTCCGCGTCCTACGTCTTGCAGAACGCAGCCTATGTTGCCTGCAGTCAGTTGCAGGTGAAAGAACTGCCAAAGAAGAGGACCCAAGTAGAAAAAATATTTGAACATATTAAAATTTCATTAGATATCTTGTGAATAATCTCATGAAATATACAAATCTGAAATATAACTATCTTATGAAATACTATCTCTCATTACTGTACTATCACAAAACGTTGGCGCGAGCGACCTTCCCGCTCGGCCCGTCACCTCACTTTCCACATCCCCCCCCCCATCCACTTCCTCGGCTCCGGGACCGGCACTGCGCCACCGCCACCACCGCCGCCGCCGCCGCCGCCGCCGCCGCGCTCCCGGCGTCCATTAGCGCGTTATCGCCAGCCCAGTGCGCGCCGATACTCCGCGTTTTCAATATCCGCGCGCATGCGGCCGCATACTGAGAGGGCCGCGGCCGCACCCAACTACCGAGCCCCGCCCCCCATCCCTCTTCAACCCGCACCCCCCGTCTCCTGGGCTTCGCTCTACCCTGCCGCCGTCCGCCGCTGTTCCTTCGCAGCACCTCCGTCGGGCCGTGTTCTCTTTCTTTATCGCCGACCCCGCCCACCGCCCGGCGCTCGCGTAGCTGCTTAAAGATTACACCCGAGGAACTGTTTACCGAGACGGGGCGGCGCACGAGCGTCGGTAGCGGCGAGGAGAGAGAGAATGTGTGTCTAGGAAAAAAGTGTGGGGACGCGGGTATTGGCAACACCGGGGCGACTTGCTGCAAATGTTCGCCACTCCGTATGTCCAACCTGCCGGTGGGATCGCTACTATCTCCACAGTGCCATTTCCTCATACAATTTGTTTCCGAGTGCAGTGTTCGCCTTTGCTGCAAGGGTACAATCATAATGAGTCACTGCATGCACTCAATGGCAAAGGTGACTCCATTTTCGTAAACCAACTACAATGTGGCCTAACTATATAATTATTATATTAGCACAACGTTAGCGCACATTGCATTGCATTTTGCGTTGCCCTTCCCATTCCCACCGCACTCATCACCTTCAGTGCTACCACCACCACCACCACCACCTTCTGCGCACCGCCGGGGCACTTTGACATATCCTGCTTTCCAATGTACTACCTGTCGTCTCCACCAATCACTCTGCACTACCCTGCCAGAGCAGAGCCCTTCGATGTTTCGTACGGTGTCCATTACAAACTTGCGATTCATGCTAGCTTTGCCACACCGAGATTAACCATATTGCGTTCTCCCATGTGGTCGTCTGAAAGCTTCAAAGCCCTCCATTGCTAGCATGTTTGTTCGGGAGTCGCCCCCTATCTGATAGAGATTTAACAAATATGTACTCGGAACAGACATACGTGCACAAGCATCGGAAATGAAGACCATCACGACCTTCTTATTCAAGAACATCAAGAAGCAAAAAACGTCTTCCGTGATAATTTTATCAGCCGGGTTGTAGCTACAGCTCCTGTGTTTGTCCGATCGAGTAAAACTGTTACGTACTACGTATAATTTATATAATATTAAATAATTATTATATATATAAATATAATTTATATATATAAATATAATTTATATATATAATAATTTATAATTTATTAATTATAAACGTATAATTTCTCATTCTCCACAATTTCGCACCACACAGGTCCACTTTCCCGTCGCGATAGGTCTGCTTTGCTGCTGCAGACGAGAGCCTTCCTCTTCCCACTTCCACCTTTCACCTTTTCCTAACGCTCGCCGGCACCTCCGAAGGAACCACCAACACCGTCCCCACCACTCCGCTCGCCGGTAAACACTCTTCTCTTCCACCGGGCGGCGTCCATCACGCAGGGGGAGGGGGGTGGGCGGAAGGCGGGGGCGGCGGCAGAGGCGGCGGGCGCGGGGCGAGACAAACGGTGCGCAAATGTTTGTTCATTTGAGCCCCGTCGCGCCCAATTTACGGAGCCCGTGCTGCGCCAGTGCCGGAGCACCGTGTGAGACACAGAAACGCACTACGGGCGACGCCTTGGGCCCGTCGCCCTCTCGGGCCGCCCGGCGCGCCGCTGCTCCGCCTGTTCCTTCTGCACGTGGACGCGCCGCTGCGTAGATGGGTCTCCTCCCCACTGGCACCCGGGCAACACTTGTCGTTTCTTCCCTTTTTTTGTGTGTGTATTTATGTATGTGTGTGTGTGTGTGTGTGTGTGTGTGTGTGTGTGTGTGTGTGCAGTTGCACATAACACTCCGCACGTGTACATTTATCAAGCTTGTATAATTATCGAGCGCAAGTTTCTAGGCAAATATTTGAAACATAATGAAATCCGAATGCTGCAGGAGCAAAAATGTGGGGTCCGAAACCACCGGAAGAAGTGATGGCTACAAAAACTGGAGAAAAAGAGGATTCAAAAGTGTCATTCAATAGAAGCCACATTTTGTAAACACAGGAAAGATAGTTTAAAAATGTAATAACCTGAAAAAATAGATCGTGTAATTAATGAAATTTGCGGCGTATACCAGTACGATTACAGGAGTCCGTAGTACATGATATGAAGATCGCTAAGCGAATACCGAACAAAACGTAATAGAAGCCACATATCTCGAATAGCCTCAAAAGAAATATTAAAATACGGATAGCCTCATAATACCGCCGCTGTCGCCTACTGTTAACCAAACGCAACACACTCGCGTTCCAGTGAACCAAAAGGTGTTGGACTCCGTTATAAAACATGAATCACACCGACGCACGCGTGAAATATTAACAAGATTAAACACGCAACTCAATAGCGCAGCGAAAAATAAGACAGCAAATACAAAGAAAAATATAAAATAATTATGTCTTCCACATTAATAGAAGAAAAATGATTTCTTTCATGTCGTCAATACTACTATTTCACTATTAAGAGTTTAATACACAAGTTCAGCATTTGGCAAATGTTTTTGCGAAATTAAAGTCCTCAGAATTCACACAACTATTCTCTTTCGAAATTACTGATATATTAGTTATTAAAGAAAAAGCAATGTCGTAATATATTTTAATCTACTAAGATAATACTAAGAGAAATCTGGTCACCTACTCATTTTTCCTGAGGCTACACATCGTATGGAAGAGCACTTAGGCGCAACCAAGGATAGCGACATTCCAAAGACTTAGATCGCATCAGTGCTACAATTATCATGATATTATCTCACATATTTCTGGGTATCCCTCAGAAAATCTTTTACACAGTCCTGAGAAGGTAATGGATGGTAGCGTTTATAATGGAAATATCTTCCATAAATAAAATATTTCGTTACATTTGCAGTGAAAGGGAAATTTTTCGTCAAGTTTGAAAATCGAAATAAGGCAATTAGCCTGAAATTTGATTTACTGATTTACATTACTGATTCTAAAATCTTTAAAGAAACCACAAAACTATGCTTTTATAATTTCCTACATAGTTCTATAGTAGCCACTCCAAATACTATAATTTTGAATACATTTCACATTTCCTTCAAATGAGCATTCAGTCGTGCAGAGTATCTCCACTTCATTTTTTTTCGAATTTCTACACAAAAATACGAAAAAAGTCGTATTATTTAGTTCACTCAATTTCTTCGTAAATCCACCCTCAAAACCTTTTCTCAACAACAAGACAGTACATTTCATTGACCCATCAACATCTACGCGCACAACATAACCATTCAGTGGAGCTCCATTCGGTCTACACGTTTCAATTACATACAACTGAAAATAGTAACTGTTCGAATGCGAGAAAGCACGTGCTGTTTAGCTCCAATGTTAAGAGATAATATCTAGTTTTACACTTTCCCTGACGTCAACTGATTCTTTTACTAATTTTTTGATTTTTCCCTGACTTTTCCAAACCAATGAAATCCCCTAACTGTTTTCCCTGTTTTCGTCCTCCCTGTCAGAAACAGCGCCGCCGCTTCCTGCCAGCCACCGGTCTAGGATAAATCACAGCGATCGTTACGCGCCGGCGCCACGACGTTTTCCCCGTACGAAACGCCGGAATCTTTGCGAGATGTAAACATTTCGCTTACGTCATCCGACGAGGCGGTGAGTGGGTGGAAACACGCGGAAGACAGAAACGGGAACGACCACACACACCAGAAATATATATTTTTTTTAATCTCGCACCATCAACGCAACGCCTCGTCGATGGTCATTACACGGTGGCGGCAGAACGACAATAGCCAGGCTGTGTGCTACCCAACCGCGGGAGTGAAGCCGCGGCTACACGGCCTGGTTGTAGCGGTTATCTCGTAGAATGAAGATGCGTGGCCAGAAATGTAAACCAACCGAGAAGGAACTATAAAAACGTTTCAGAAGTTTCATGGCTGTTTTGAAAAGGTTCCTGGACCTAAATGTATATCAACTTCCTCATTTATGTGCTCGACAAGAATGTTGCGCGAAAATAAATACGACGACCCGTTTCTCCAAGACGCATCCGGAAGCGGCGGACGTTGATGCCAGAGCGCTAGAAGCACTGCGCTAATAACCGAAATACACCACCTACTTATTATCCGGGGCATTAAAGCAAGGCGGAAAGGCACTTGAGTAGCAGCCTAGCAAAGCACACGTACTTCTTCCGAGCAAATATTTACATTACAATGATGCATGCGGGCTAGGCTAACGATGCGAGAGCGTACTTTACGGTTGGTACGAGTACAAACATTTTAAAATAACACGACAAAAACCGGAAGGATATGGACGAGAGGTAAAGGTCATCTGCACGTTTTATCAACAAAAATAAATACCCTGTTTTTACACCAAACACTAGGTGAGACATAAGTAACAAAAAAGGAAGTGTATGTCTCATATGATGAGCAAATATTTGGAAGTCTTAAAGCTATTTCAATGCAACTGAAAACAGTCTCTTTAAAGAGTACAAAATATTATCTATGATAAGTATATGCAGATAATTTCACAAAGCATGTAGTATTATAACACAGAACTGTGCTCCAAATGATTGGTATATTATTATTATCATTGTCACACAAGCAAAGCAGTATTTTTATTACTTTTATGTAGAAAACAAACCACTTTGGCGCGGAAAAAGTTTGTTAGTTAGCATTTCGTACGTATATATTTAATGGTAAAATACTCCTTAAATACAGTGATATAACAGGAGGTAAACGAATTCGAGTTAAATAAAAAATAACAAACGAATAAAAATGAAGTGGGTGTTTTATAGTTTACAGAAAATCTCTCTTGAAATTTGGGTTGAATAGCAAGAATTCCACAGTAAATTAATCTTTGTGTTCCTATATTAGTACCGGTTCAATCAAGAACTAAAAGATACGCACACACATCCGCAATAGCATCGATGATCTGTAAGGTTTCAATTGAAGCGATCAGTCAAGAGACAGTCATTCGCAACACTTGCCCAGAGAGAGATGCAACTCAATTAACTTTTGGGAGGGGGCATAAAATCTCACTGAAGTTATTCTGCTATCTGCAGAGAAAAATATAATCTATAATATTAAATTGGAAGAGGCTTGCTCAGAGAGCAACGGGGTATGCTAACTTGAAACACTTAAAACAAATGGCTTCTTATGATTCACTGACCCCTTCAACTACTGAGACCACCTGGATGCACGTCAGTAAATGCTGAATTTGCTGAATTTCCTAACTCTGTGGCTCTCGGGGTCGGGGCTGCGTCCAAGAAAAGGCGATTCGAGTCCCGCGTAAGTCACGATTTTTTCACTACGTGACAGTAACGTAGTTGGCATCCCGCACGTAGTCATACGTGGCAGTGGTTCACATCAGAACCATGACCCCACCTTAATAGTTAATTTCTCATCTCCCCACTAACACCCAGTCTTGTCACGCTTATCCAACATCATCAATCATCAAGTAAACGGCAATGTCAAAACTCCAGTGATCACCTGCCCAAGACACGGAAGGGGATATAGGGATCTCTCGCCTCCACTCGGCAACCGAGTAGCGCATTCTCCATCAAACGCCGATCTCCAGCCGAAGAAGTCGATTGAAGACGACTTCGGGAGCCCGGTCCGGGACGGGGGCGGAGGGGGGGGGGGAGGCGCCGGGAGCACCGGAAACACGCTCGGCGCGCGCCTGCTACCGCACGTGGCGGTGTCGCGGCGCCGCGGCGGCGGGCGTCGCGGCGCGCCGCGCCGCGCGGAGCCCACCAGCTATATTTACCGACGCATGCCGCGTGGCAACGGCGGCGGTGCCGCATTCGGGTCCACACACATACACACACTCTCATTCTCTCTCTCCCTCTCCCTAACTCTCTCTCTTTGTCCCTCCTTTAGTTTTTCAAACTACTTCCTATAAAGACGTTGCTAGAGACTGTAACACATTAATCATTACCTTATACTTTTCTGTCTTTTCAAGGTAGTTGTAGAGCGTGATTACGCCAAACGAAATTACAACATAAAAGCTGAATTGATTCCGAAATAATCATCCTGCAAAAAAGACCCTAAACCCCATTACAATTCTTGAGATAAGTAACTATGAATATTTATTATTTTAGAAAGTTTATGTATAACCTGATTACTATTAGTATATCCCAGTGAAGTGTCGAATTTGACAGTGGTATACACACAAGGTGATGAAGCTAATGAATCAGAAGCGAATAGTAGAATAACACATTGCAAAAAAACCCGTCCCATACAAAACCGAATTTCACTTTGAGAGTGATGGGACCAAACCACCAGCCCATGATTCACATTCATGTTCCATTTCGATACATCAGACCTAATTCACACGCACCAAGAGTGCGAGGTATTTAGTAGATAATGCTGCGCGCGCGCGCGCACACACACACACACACACACACACACACACACACACACATCTCCCTAATACTCCTTTTTTGTACCCCGCCCTCGCTCCCGGGCTAGCTTTTGGTAGTGCGTCACGAGCGTTGGCCTCGCGGCGGTGGTCGCACGCGGCGAAAAGCCGGCTGCTAATTGGAATCGAAAACCATCGAGCTGTGCGGCCAAACACGCGCGGCGTGGCGCGGCGCGGCGCGGCGCGGCGCGCGTCGGCTTGCGGCACCACAGCACGGCCCCCCACACCCGAGCGCGGCACCAGAGCCGCTCGCGCGTTGGACCGTTGCTGGTGCTTCGGCGGTGAAGGGGAGGGGTCGCGGACTCATCGGGGCACGAGAGCGGTGGAAAGAGATTTGGCCTCGGTGAATAAACTGATAAGCCACGTTTTTGCTGAAAATGAAATATGTATACAACGGGATTCTCCTAATAATTTTCTCCATTCGGATTCCGATTTGGTTAACGGCGTCTGGTTACTAAGCAATTGGAGGATATATATTTACAAATATAACGTTAAGTTCATGCAATTTTAAACCCTAATAGGATAAGTTTAATTGTGTGATTATTCACGCATAAAAGTTACATGAAATCATTGATAAACACGAAATATATTTAATAATGCTAGATAGCTAGTTCACATAATCATTGGACGGCAAGATATGTTCTGTAAAATTTGTATCCCGCTGGGGTAGATAACTGAGGCGGATATCTTCAGTAAGTCGACGTGTCGGTCGCCACCAGATCTCATTATCCAGCAAGGAAGAAACTCCTTCTATTACAACATTCACTACACTAACGGGACTAATGATTATAGACGTTGACTTGCCAGACAACACCAATCAATAACGAGGAACGATCGTCCGCGAAGTAGTAAAAACGGACGAAAGCGAGGCGGCGGCGGGAATGAGCTGTTGGCGGAATGGCAGAGGAGCAGAAGCAGCGGCGGGGACGCCCGAAATTTCATATTCATTTCTGCAGCCGGTCGACATTTCGTGACAGTCGCGACAGCAGTCGCCCCGGGCCGCTCGCTCATTTCTGCGATTGGCCGGCGAGCGGAGGAGAAGGAGAGGGAGAGGGGGGGAGGGGCGGACGCAGGGCAGCTTCGTGACAGCGTCGCGTCACGGCGAGTTTCGAACTCGGAGCGCGGACGAGTTGCGAACGAAAAACGGAGGAGGCGGAGCAGTTTAATTACGGGAGAACACGCGCTTTCTGCCCATCCCAATGGAGGAGGGTGCGGGCGAAGAAAGGGCTGGAGGAGATGGACTCGGAAGGCAGAACACGGCCGATGGGGTCAGCGGCAATGAAGTCGATGATGAAAGCAACTTGGAAAATGTTATGAATTTGAAATGCAATGTTTTCTGACAAACTGTGACACAAGCAATTTAAGTGCCAACTTTCTGGAGGTTTAAATTAGAAGAAAAGCATCATTATCGGTTGAAAATAATTTAAACGAACGTTACAGAGCATTTTGTTAAATAAATATACACATACGAGAAGAATAGTTCTTGAAGAACACGCTTCAAATCATAGTAGAATCGAAAATGAACACTTCTGAAAAGGAAAGAAGGAAAATAAAAATCTCATGGTGTACTCCTAGACACCAACAATTTTGTTAAAATACCTCAAAGCTACGAATATAATGTTAAAAAATTAAAAAAAAAAGACATTACATACAATGACTTATGGTCTGCCGTAGTCAAAGAAAGTTCGTGAACGTGCGAAACATTCTTGTAAAGAGAACTGCTTATCAATCAAAGGAACATGATGTAAATAAACTGCGGGGTAACTGTATGTCAGTAACTTCGATATATGAGATTTTCCACCACATATTTATTGACATAATGTGATCATCACTGACCGCCTACACGCTCTAGAAGTTTGTGACACATATCGGACATCCCATATATTAGTATACAAGTGTGACCTGCGAACTAACATTTTGTTTATTATTTTTACCTTCAAAATAAACACTTCCAGAAAACCTTGGGAAGGAATTATGATTCTACGTGGAATTATTCATTTTTAGTTTCATCGCAGCAGTTCTGGCAAGTATACACCAGAAACTGAGCCACGAGAGGTATTAATATTTGATAACGATTTCACTTTCCGAGGAAGAGGCGCAAGAAGTTCTTTGCCTCTTATTCCTGCTCAGTGCCAAGTTCCAGGCCGAGAGCCTGACACACTAGGCAACCCGCCAATCCCCCGACCATTTGGTCTATATCCTCGCATAAAAGCAGCTCCGTTGAATATTAGCGCTCCCCCCCCCCACCAATCGTCTCTTTCTGACGCCGAAGCAGGCGCTGTTTGGAATGCTGCACTTGTACACGAGGCCTAACAACTCCACCGCTCTGTTTTTGTGAATACCAAACAAGCCGGAATGCAAGACGTCTGCGCGCGCCATCTCCACAACTCCGGGAGGCGCCTTTGTTACGCGGAGGAAACCCCTCGCAACACGCGACAATGCGCAAATTCCAGACCGCAGCCTCGCACGTCTCGGGTCGACGCCGCGAGAAGTTTGCGCTGGCGGCGGCGGCGGCGGGTGCACGGCGGCGGGTTGGCGACGCGCGGCTGCGACGACGCATTGTGGCACAGTTCTAAGCCCCGCGGTTCCCTCGGATTGTGTGTCGATGGGGCGGGGAGGGCGCACGGTACAGGTCTGTGTAGCTAGGTGGAGGACACGGTGGCAAGCAACGCAAGGAGCACGTCGGAGATACCAAGGAAGGAGAGAAAAAGGTAATCAAATAATATGAAAATTAAAAACTCATTGACATGAGAAAGTGGACTAGGAATTGAAGCAAATGAAAGTAATGCTACATTGAGGATATATACGTACTAGATCATGCAATCAGAAAATACACACAGAAGTATGTGTCGGAGAAGCAAATTGAATGAAATGGAATAGTTCGGGAGAGATGAGGTACGAAACAAACAAGCACCAGGAATGGTCGGGAAGGCGGCGGGACGAGAGTAGAGAAGTGAAAGTCCAATGGGTACAGCAGGAACCAAGTTCGAAACGTTACAAAAAAGAGGAGAAGGAGAAATGAGAAAAAAATAGTGCCGACAGGAACAGAAGCAACAGCAAGCACCATCTAGGACAGAAGAAAGAGAGACAGTGCGCTACAGAACAAGGGAAGGGCGAAAACCGAGGAGCGCGACGCAAGCAGCTGGGAGGTCGCAACGGGGGCTGCTTACGCGGAAGTCGCTGTGTGGCGCCGCCACCGCCTCCGTCGCCTTGTCACTCGGCGCCACAGAGCACCACGTTTCTGTGACTGGGGCACACCGCCCCCAGCTCCTCCCTTCCCTCCATCACACCATCTCCCGCCTCCGCGGCCCAGTTCCTTCTTCGCGGTCCCGGCATCTCCCCCCGCTCCCTCCTCCCACGCCATCACCCACCTCCTCTTCCCATGAGCCACACATCAAACGCCTTGTCGCCTTTGAAGCCCCTTCCCGTCCCCCCTTCCCCGCGGCGCGCACTGTTTGCCACCGCCGCCGCCTCCGCCCCGCAGCGCCGACTGCGCCCGCGCGACGCCCGGCCCGCCGAGCGCCGCCGTTCGCGCGCACACACAAGCCCTCACGCGCGACGCGGCGCTCGCCACACAGTGGGGCGGGGCGGACCGGGCCGGGCCTCTCGAGTTTTCGCGTCTTCACTTTCAAAGGGCAGATGCCGGCCGGAAGACGCCCCGCCCGCCCTCTGTCGAAAGGCAGCCGAATAGAAATAGAATTCCTATGCTGCGGGCCAATCTCTACGGACGTACAGCAAGGCAATAGAGCTCTCTTTATCACTGGACACAATTGCACAAAGCTAAGGATGTCCCGCTGTAAAAAAAAAAGTTCAATGGAATGTGTCCGAATGGAGTTAGCAGTTCCCTTATATAGCTGAATTTACTGAAGTTCTACACTTATAGTTTTTTATTTAGATTGCAATATACTCAAATGGTTAATATAGCAGATAATAAAAGTCTCTATTTATATATAATCAATATAAGGCGGGATTTTACTAGACTTCTGAATCGACCTGAAATAATTAGAAACTTATATTTAAGGCGATAAGGACGTTTAATAATAAAATTTATGAACTCCGATTTATGGATATAATCGCACGTAATCGTTCATACCTAAAACAGCTTTGTCACAATTCCCTCAAGTTGACGAAAAATCCAAAAACAAAAACAAAAAAAAAAAAAAAAAAAAAACACATCCAGCGTCCAAGAAAAAGAAGCGGTAAAATACCACTATCTAGCAAAGAAATTCCAGGAGATTTACAGGGTTCTTAGCGTCACTGCTATCGCAACCGCTTCGAGCTTAGGCATCGCGTTTACCTCTGCGGAGTGGCTAAAATTAGACAGCACCTTCGCGCACACACTCGTAGAGACACACACACAGGCGGTGTCGCGTGTAGAGCCGGCCTTTATCACACACGAGAGCGGGCAATTCTAAAAACAAAGTTCCCCACTAGACGCTGCACGCGTCCATAGCGGCCAGGAGCGCTACGTAATTTCGAGCGCGCGGCGCGGCGCACGAATATCCCGAAATAACACCACGAACCATAAAGTGTTCAGCGTGATTTTACAAGTCGCGAATTAAACCCACACAATGACGTCACTTTGGAAGCGATCTCTGACGCAAACCCTCCGCCGAGGAAGCGCTCCGCGAGGGAAACCTGAACGACCACTGTGAAGACAACACAGAAGCGGCGCTGGGACTGTAGTACCGAAAATATATTTAGGCGGCCCAAGGTCATCACTGAGATCTCTCCACCATTCCCTCTCCGCCCTTCCCTCTCCGCCCTTCCCTCTCCGCCATTCCCTCTCCGCCATTCCCTCTCCACTATTCACTATCCATCATTCACCATTGACTATTCAATATTCACTTCCGTGATGCCCCTCTTTTCTGTCCACTAATAGTAACCATCCGTGCTACGGGAAGCGGGTCCTCAACGACGTCCACTACGCGGCATCCCGTCCAAGATGCAAAAGGCCCTCCCGCTCAGAGGGCCGAATGGCCGATGACGTAAAACCAAGAGTGGAAATGCAGGAGTGCAGGAAGCGATGTCGGATAGGGGG
This sequence comes from Gryllus longicercus, assembly GCA_038098605.1. NCBI lineage: Eukaryota > Metazoa > Arthropoda > Insecta > Orthoptera > Gryllidae > Gryllus > Gryllus longicercus. The sequence goes on from JAZDUA010000021.1 coordinate 5,033,115, forward strand.
AACCTTAAGCAGCCAAAATCGTCTGTGGTTAGTTTAGGACGGGAGCGTAACCTGTGATTTCATCGAAATGAAATTGATAGCAGTGAATGTTGTGGACAAAGTGAAAATTCGAATGGTACACAATGGCTGGCGTTCTGCCAACTCGTAAGCTACTTTGAAACAAAAATAATAAATCCACTGTGAGTTACGCTTTATGCATCCGACGTGTGGAACAGTCATCCGTCACGTTCTGCATTTCACCCTGATAAAACTGCGAAATGTAACCTGAACTATTTATTTACACGAAACTCTAATTTCATTGCGAATGAAAACTATCACATACACATACAGTGTAATACTCAACAACCAAATATTTATTTACGCGTAGAAAAAAGCAGAAGACAACAATGTATGTCATAAAAACCAATTTTTATTGAAAACATTTCTAGAAGGAAATTAATGCAATGCATTTAGATTACTGATAGAAACAGTTGCAGAGAAAATATACGAACAAACTTTATGTAACAGATGTAATTCCCAAATTAACAATTTAGTTTGGTGGTTGGTTAAAAATAACTAAAAGAATATAAGAAATTAACGGCATTATGATTAAAAGGGGAAATGAATCAGTGTAGTGGAAAAGAGTGGAGAATAAGGAGGGTGGAAGAGAGAGAGAGAGAGAGAGAGAGAGAGAGAGAGAGAGAGAGAGAGAGAGAGAGAATAAGCGGGGATGTGGGTGAAGGGAGAGAGTGCGCAAGGGAAAGAGTATGTACAAGATTGGGAGAATAAGGAGTGAAAGAAAAAAAGAGGAGAAGCAGGATGAACTAGAAGAGAAGGGATTGTGGTATAGAGAGAAGGAAGGTCGAGAATGAGTGTTAAGGCATAGTAGAAAGAAGGAGAGAGAGGGGGAGTGAAAATAATGAGCTTTCCCTAGAAGGTAACAATTAGTTAAGCGTTGGTACTATTGAAGAAAACAACAGGCTGAATAGAACTTCCTACTTTAAACTTTCTCTGCGTAAACTATTCGGTACCTTCAATTTAGTCGATTCAATTCAATGATGTCTGCTTTTCCGTGGCGAGACTCAGGCCATGAAGCCTGCTCTGCCGTCTGACCACACGAATTCCGCTACGCTCCTTTCACCGTCTGGCAGAGGTATCACTCGGGCGACGAAACAGGCGATTTGAATTGTGCTCAGAGGCTTCACGAGAGCAGAAAATCTACATCCCATACACTAAATCTACAACATGGGACAACTGTCTTGACTTTCTCTCCGAAAGAAGACGTACGAATGCTTTTTTCGCCTTTAGAAATCCCGGCTTTGACCTGATTTGAACCCCCGAACTTAGCTATAACCGGAGCCACCAAATGACACCTTCACCCACACACGGCGTATGCTGCCAACGCCGTTGGGCCAGCGATACGAAAGTCACGCGCGTGTTCCTTCCAGGTGACGGTGGTGCCCGGCGCCGGCGGCGCGGGGGTGAGCATGCGGGTGAGCCTGTCGCCCAGCCAACGGTCCGGGCTGGCGCTGCCGCCCGCCACGGCCCCATCGACCGCACCAGCTCACCACCACGCCCACCACAACCACCAGCACCACACCACGGGGCCGTCCGCGACGCAGCAGCAGCAGCAGCCGGTCTCCAACCACGCGCCCGCGCCGGCCCCCGCCCCGGCGGCGACGCCCACGCCTACGCCTGCCCCGCCGGTCACGGCCGTCCGGGGCGGCGGGCGCCCGCTGCGGCCGCAGCACCTCTCGCAGGTGAGCCAGCGTTCACCGGCAACGAGAAGTCAGAGGCTTCCACGTCCAAAGACATTTAAGGGCTCTGGACTGGTGCTTCTCAAACCTTTCTTTGCTCGTGGTACACGTTTTCATTAGCGGTAAGACAGTGGACCACCAGTAGAGTAGAAGTAAACCTGTCTGGATTAGGATTTCAAGCGTTCGAAAGCTGAACAGCTTGAAAACTACTTACTCTAACTTTTAGCCCTCAGTGATACATCGCTCTCATTAAAAAAAGGGTCTTTCTTCAAAGAATTAAAGAACATGAATTATTTTCTCTACAATTTCTTTCCTATAGAAATATTGAGGTAAAAGCACATTTCCCATTATATGAAAAATAAATCGCCAGAACATAATTCGATAACATGTAATAGAATTGTGTCTCAAACTTTTTATATTAAAATTTCCCTCATCAAATTATTACACTGATGTGCCGCAACACAACTTTTACAAAACTTTTTTGCGGATTATAATATGAGAAATTTTTGAATATTCTTCCCTCATGAGCTCAGCGTGCCTTGAATGTAGGTTAAGAATGTTAGGAATACGGATCAATCGGACTTACTAAGCGAGCGCAGTGGCGACACTCTGCGCTTGGAAGTGTCTATTCCTAGATGTCTCGCGTATGCAACAAATATTGTTACCCAACGCAAATGTTCAAGACCTTCGTCTTCCTCCTTCAACGATCATTTACCATTTGTGAATAAATAATAAAATCAAATCCTATTTCCTCACTTTTCATCGTTTTCATCACAATCAAAGGCGCTTCAACATAGTAGGTGTCATTGCCTACAGATTCAATTACCATCTGTGACCAAGAATCACTAATGAAAGCGGAGCTGTTCTTGGCCCGCGAATAGAGACCCGAAACAGATATTAACAATCTTCGAGGCAAACTACAACTGTAACTTAGTAGACATAATTAACAATGTTTGAAACAATTAAGAATTGACAATATTGAGGGCAAACAAATATTGGGAAAATGAATAACTTAAAACATCTTTTACATTATCTCAAACATCAAATACCTAATTTCGTACAAAAAAGTGCATGATACAAATAACATCTCATTTATATCATACTTTAAACTCTTAAAAACACAACTTATTTTACCTCAAATCAAAATTAAAAAACCTAAAATACATTTCATTTAGCACATGCTGCACAATATGAAAATGATCCATACTAGCTTCTACTTTTTAACCACTCAATTATTAGCTAATTCTAAAGTATAATACCCTGTCCAGTTTGAATGGTACCACAGCGCAGCCTCTGGCTTTTGTCGTGGGCCATTGGCCCCGGCCTGTGAGCAGCGCCGATCGGCAAATAAAACGAACAGCGGCGATGATGTGGCGCGCCAAAACACAGCGGATGCCAAGTGAGAGGGCACGCGCGGTGCCCTTGACAGCGAGCACTCGCCCTGCCCGCCGACAGGCGCTACGTCACTTCCAACGGTTGCCAGCCCAGCCGCCGCCGCCGCCGCCGCCGCCGCCGCCGCCGGCGCCGCCGCCGCCAACGCGCCACTCTAGGGGAACTTCGCCTCCGCGCCGCGACGTAGAATGATGCGGCAAACCTTCTAACTCGAGTGTTCGGCGGGCTTGCCTATCCACAACACTACCGGAGTTTTATGGGGGGAGAAGTTACTGGCGCCGAGAAAATATTTATTGTACGCAAACATTATGCACATATTTAGACATTTAGAAAGATGCAGAAATTTGTATATTATCTGGCGGTTCATGTAAATAATAATTAAAAGTAGAAAAACATCTATATACTTATATATACAAGGTGACATTAAACATAGTTTAGAGAAACTGCAACATACTTTAGTGCAACCCGTCTCCCAAACAGTTACTAAAACCGCAAACAACTTTTTATACCGACAAACTGAGTTTCTGGAGAAAATTAAACCCGGGAACGCGACCATTCTGTGTTTGAGCTTCCATGACAAACGTTAGAGAAGCGGTGTGACGCACGGACGCGTTTGGTGCAAATACGAACGCGCGCGGAACTCTAAAAAGCTCCATGCCACATGGAGAATCGGCGAGTGTGGAACTAACACTCGCTGTAAATGCATCCTCTCTTCACTGCGACGCGACGGGCGAAATCCCACGCCGCGGCGCCGGTGGCGATGGTGGAGGCGGCAGCGCGGTCCTCTGAGAGCCACCACCTGCGCTGGCCTCAGCTTTCCCGCTCTTGAGCAAACACCAGAAGTGCGGCTGGCGCTTCTAACGGGTAGCCTGATGGGGGAGGAGGAGGTGATGACGGGTGAAGGGCAGAGTGAGAACGACAGCGCGTGGAGCGAGGGATGTGGCGAGTGGGAACCGGTGCGAGTCGAGCGGCGCGAGTCGGGCAGTGCGTGTCGAGCGGTGCGTGTCAAGCGGTACGTGTCAAGCGGTACGTGTCAAGTGGTACGTGTCAAGTGGTACGTGTCAAGCGGTACGTGTCAAGCGGCGTGTGTCAAGCGGCGTGTGTCGAGCGGCGTGTGTCGAGCGGCGTGTGTCGAGCGGCGTGTGTCGAGCGGCGTGTGTCGAGCGGCGTGTGTCGAGCGGCGTGTGTCGAGCGGCGTGTGTCGAGCGGCGTGTGTCGAGCGGCGTGTGTCGAGCAGCGTGTGTCGAGCAGCGTGTGTCGAGCAGCGTGTGTCGACCGGCGTGTGTCGAGCGGTGCAAGGTGAGAGATTACGACGAATGAAGCGTGGTGACAGACGTGACGATGGTGCGTTTCCAATGGTGGGCAACGGGTCGCGCTCTTCGCTTCTAGCTGGTGGCCTTGCACTGGTGGGCGGAGAGCAAGTGCAGCAGCAGAGGCGTGTAGTGGGCGCGGTCGGGTTGCTGGCGTTCTTGAGCGGGCAGGCGAGGGCGCATTGGGGCGAGCGCGCGCAAAGGGTGAAAGCGACAGCGGCCTTGGCGTGGAGCACGCAACATCCACAGGCTGGGCCGAGAGGGGGGGAGGGGCAGGCGTGAGGGTCAAATGGCGCGTGGGCGATGTTGGCGGTCAGAAAATTGAGAGGTAACGCGATCGTTGAGGAAAGAGAGACCACAGAAAAGACGGGCGAACAGTGAAGTGAGCAGAACAGGAAAGATGTTCTTTAACATTCAGCACACCAATGAAATGTTGAATTCAAATGTACTTCCGAGACGTTTGTCTAATAACAAAGACTATGTCATTCGCACAATATGATCGTGTGGCTACAGCGCTGCTCACCATAAGTGAAGGACATTAAGGAGATGGATTTCGCCGGTTTTTAACTTCCTCGAATCCGACTTAGCACAATACGTGTGTTCATGATTCATGAATACATTATATTACGCATTTGGGCGCAGCTTTTATATTTTTAGATGCTGCCGTCTAGAGCGACATAAACGGGAAGTTACGAGCGTTCCATTTCGGAGGGCTAGGGGAAGTGTGTTCCTTCGATAATGCATCCATGCATTCGAGAGTGCTGCTCTCACGAAACTTTGGCCCTAGTTTAATATGCAACGTCATCCTTCATGGAGATATATCTCAGGACTAACTTTCCAAACCACAAGGTTTTCGTAACGTCGAGTAACCTCTAGAAACCGAGCATTATTTCACCTGATCACCAAGCAGACATTACCTCTACCTTTTTAACACATACGTGAGACACAATCAAGGTATTAAGCGGAAGAAAGTACTATAAAAGTTCAACCGAAATTATTTGGATTGGGATATTTCTACAGCCACGCATTACCACATCGCAAATTTTGAACACTTACACATTTTCAACATGTTTTTTCTTTCCACGATGTTTTAATCACCAATTATTTTTTTATTTACCCTAACGGCTACTTCTACAGTATCATTTAAACAATATTTATCATCTCATCTATTTTTTACGCGCAAAGTATATGTTTTCCATCTTCCTGGAAAACTGAATAATATACTTGACATTAAGAAACAAAGTAAATAAATATGACACAAAACCACAAAAATATATCACAAATTATCATCGATTATTTGATCTCACATACGTTAGTCTCATTGAAACTGCTCAAAAGAAAAAAAATGTTTTCACGAATAACTGGACTCGAATACATTAATTTTCATTAAGAATTCGAGAAACTAAAAAAAACCTGTCAAACTATTTTCGAGAACATAAAACATGTCGAAATGTCTCACTCATTATTTTTCTACGACTTTCAAATTGCCTACATTAAAACTTTCCGTACGCACTGCACGAGCAAAAGTGTCACTGATCATAAGTTTCCCAACCAGCCACCTCAGACCTTCTCGACGTGGCTGCTTAGCCCGCGTTCTCGCCGTAGATGTCGCGGAGCCACGCACTGCGGTGGGCGCGGCTGGGGCACGGTGGGGGCGAGGGAAGCGGAGGCGAGGGGGCGTGTCGCAGCGACGCCGCGGCGCCGCCAGTCGCGATTTATGAGCAGGGAATTAATCAGCGCGAGCGCCGAGTTTAATAGTTCATCAATCAGCGCGGCGCATCAGCAGGGCGTGTGGGCGGGGCGAGGAGGAGCGGGGCGCGGCGTCGCCACGGCCGATGGAGGGGCGACAGCGAGATGGCGACCCGGGAGAGGCTGGATCGAGAGGTGGGGGGGGGGGAAGGGACGCGTTGTCGTCACCTCCGTAGTAGTCGCTGTCGTTCCTAAGCTGCGGGAGTCATCGGGCCGCGGGGATGCGCAGCGAGGCTAGTGACAAGACGCACCTCTCACGAGGCAGGATAAAAAATCGCGAATGTGGGCGCCGAATGTGTTGACTATGGTGGAATGTGGAAACAAGACGAGATCAAATAACGGATAATCTGGAGAAAAAGAGAGAGTGAGAGTCGTTGCCGCATAAAGCTCAACAGATAAAATCTCTTCATTAACAGCGTCATAAACCGGAAAACTCCTTTACTTCATAGATTATTGTAAATTAAATAATATTGATACACTTAATGTATTATTCATTCTGTACTAAATCTTAATAAAAATTACAGTTATTGTCGCAAATGTTTACTGACACAAACTATAAAAAATAGTTCATGGAAGTTCATACTTATTGGACAGGGGATTATTGCCTCCAAGCGAAAAGCAGGATTGTATATAATACATATATGAGCTATTTGATCATTGCCCGTTCACTACAGAACATTCGAGTTTATTTACACAACTGGTTCCACAATGACATCAATTAAAAAAACAAACAACAAAACTCAATCCCACAGATACGTAAGCTGCATTACATACCACATAGGCAACATTAAACATAGACGTCTACCGTTGCTCAGCTTCTTAAAGTCAACCTGCACCGAGCTGATGTGAACTGGTGGAATGAAATCGCTTCACACACACACACACACACACACACACACACACACAAGGGACGAGCCGTCTGAAGCTGAGAGGGTCGTCGGTCTTCGGGCGAAAACAGAAGCCTGGAAGGCCCAGCGAGGGGGGGGGGGGGGGGGTCAAGCGGAGGACCGTGTTGTCGAAGGGCCAGGATATCGAGGCAGGGAATGAGCGAAAGCGGGGGAGGGAGGGCGGGCGGGCGGGGCCGATAACGGACGGCTGGAGCGACGCCAGTGGAGAGCGGCCGCGGTGCGGCGGTGCCCCAGGCGGTCGACCTCGGCCCGCTCCTGCCATCTCATTCTCTCGGAGGAACAGCTTGCACTCTCACCCGGCTCTGACTGGCGGAAACCGCAACATCGCGAAGGTGGAAAGACGACGTTAATAACAATGAACAAACGCAGTGGCTGTATGTTATGTTCCGGAAACACAACATCTATCGAAATAGAGGCTACTTTCAAAAATGTGGGCCAGAAAAACGCAGAAGCGAACAAGAATGTGCGAAGACATCTGTGACGGCGAAGTCTAACAAAAGAAGGGAGAGACAAAAAGAAAGAGTCAGCGTAGCATGCTAAACGGGACGTGAACATGTGCGGAGAAAACGACTGCAATGTAAATTATCATGCATAATGTTGTTGACAGAAGCGATCATACTTGATAATGGTCGAGACGACACACGAAATGAATGTGGGGGCGACAGTAACAAGAACAGGTTCAGTGAAAGGAGATGGCAAATGCCAGTAAGCAAAGTCGACAACGTGACACACGGAAGGTTAAATATATATAAAGGCGGCGGGATAGAACGATGGAATACAAAGTCGGAGGGAAGAGCGAACCGAGAAGGAAGAAGAGGGAATGGAGTAAAGGCTGGGAAGGAGTGACCGGGTGGTGATGCTAAGGCGAGGACTGTGTGGGTTGTGTGAGAAGGCCACTGTAAGTTAGTTACGTGGTTCGAGATGTGCGTTGCGGAACGGGTGTTGCAGTGGAGACGAGAGCGGAGGGGGGTAGCGCGTTGCATCGCCTCGGGGCGGAGCGGGAGGAGACGAGGCGAGGCGGGAGGTTCAAGATGGGGCGGGAAAAGGCGGGATGGGACGAGACGAGTCAGGGCGAGGCCGAGGCTTGCCAAGGAAGCAGAGGGTTGAGGTAGCCAGGCGGAATACTGCCGCAAGGGTGTGGGCGGATTCTCTCAACCGGAACGGAGCCAAAAGCGCGGCGGTCGGCCAGCGCCCGCGAACTAGCCCTTCGATCAGCCACCGCGCGAGGTCGGGTGCCCGGGGAGGGGGGAGAGGGGCGAACGGTGCAAGGGAGCGAACCGGCGCTCCGGTCCCCGCCTCCAGCCCAGGCCGCACGCCTCCTAAATCTCGCGGCTGCCTCCACCCCCCCCCCCAACCCCTAGCCCCGGGCCCGCCGCACGAGATCCCTCGTGTAAACGCCGCCCGACGCCCAGATGAATAATAACGACGCGCTAATCTCACAAAGCGAAGCCGCCGGGGAAAGTTGCGAGGCGCGGAACGGATCCGGCCAAAGCCGAATAACCACGTACATTCAATATCCAAGGAAATCTTCTTTTATTATCGAATCACTTTTAGACCGCCCGCTTGAAAAGGCTTCTTTCGCAATTTACACACACACAAATTTACATCAATATTCACGAATGCCTTCTCGCTGAAAATTAGACGAAGCGTCGAAGAGGAAACCAGTTACACTACTTTCGCGCACGCCAGGCTCTTTTTATTTTTTAGCCGCCAGTAGCGTCTGAGGTGGGCCGTAAAAATAAAACGGCTTATTTCATTACGGAAAACGTTTCCTGGCGAGAGGCCCCGCGCCGCGTCGTGGGCGGCGCTCTCGGTCGGGGCGTAAAATTTCGAAAGCGCCCGCGGATTCGTCGGAGTAGTGCGCGCGCGTTCGGCATCTTTACGACGGCGGCGGCGGGGCGGGGCGGCGAGCGTGGGCGACGCCCCTGCCTCGGGCCTGCGTCGCCGCCCCCGCGCCCCGCGCCGCTCTGGGTCGCTGTCCCCGCCCGAACAGACAGACGGGGGGGAGGGGCTGTAAAAACGGAAACGGAACCAATTACCGCAGCGCGTCGACAGCCGTCCTCCGCCGCCTGCTCGCCGCTCGCACAATTAACAACGCGCAGTTCAATTATAAAAAGATTACCGCACGCCCCAAACGCGGCCCAGAGGCGGGGGCGGGGAGAAAGGGGAGGCGGAGACGGGACAAAGGAGCGGAGATGCAAGTGGGAGCAGGATGGGAGCTTTGAAGACGAGGATGTGAGCGGGTTTGTGAAAGGGAAAGGGAGCGGAGGCGAGAGCGGATGTAAGATCGAAAATGACCCCACGCATACGCTTTCTTTTCACGAAAGATTTTGCTGTTTCAGCGAACGCGGGTACTCGCTGTGGCGCTTCTAGGATTACGCAAGCCACATTGCGCATGCGCGCGTTCAACAAAAATCATGAACCTATTCGTCAGAAGGAAGCCTGTAAGACGGGTTTCGGGGAGCGTGATCGACGCCGGATCAGAAACAGGGCTAGTAGCGGGGACGGGAGCGCGGTTACACACGGCGATGTTACAGGAGGCAGGAACGACGCTATGTGCAGGACATTGGCGAAAGCAAAATAGGGCACAGGACAGGAGGCGGAAACGAGGTGGAAACGAGACTGGCACGGGAGAGAGCATGGACGGGGTGGTAATGCATCGAGATAGGGTAAGAATGTAGTAGCGGGATGGCGGAAAGGTAAAACAGCAAAAACAATAATCAATAAACAATAATAAGATCTTCGATAAAAGAAATTCAGAATAGTTACTACCTCTGTACCGACAACTCCACGTTCATTTACATTTTATGATAATATCTCATATTTTTGATCTGCGTCAATACATTTGCAATCACTTCATCTACGTCCGTTAAATTATTCACAAAGCTAGCCAAAAACGTTGAATTCAAAGCCTCCAGTTCTTTTATATGCACTGAATTTCAGTGTATATCTGTAAATCAGACGGATATGCCGCTTCACTCGTTTTTGCTCTCTTTGCCTTCCACGTCCTTACACTCAATGTCAGCATTTCCTTAATTACAGCCCGCTTCACCCTTATTCACGACATACAGTTGCACTTAACCGTCATTCCAGCCACCCGTTTGTCACAGACCTTCTCCAGCCACCAGGCAACTCGCGCTTCGCACCATCTCCACCTGTCAGCGACACCCCCACCCGCATCCCGTCACTGCCAAGACCATCCACGCCCTGCCGTCTGTCGAGCGGCCTTCGCCTCGAGCACTTGCACTGTCACTCCGTGCCTTGCTCTCCGCCCTCCGTTGCTCTTTCCGCCTCCCGCCTCCCCAACTTGTGCCACCGCGTCCCGCCTCCTCTCACCACCAGCCCCGCCTCGCGCACTCCGTCCCACCTTTCTTTATACCGCCCCCCCCCACTCTCCAAGGATACCCGCCTCTCTGCAACGTTGCCAGCCTCCCTCCAACCTGCCCCGCCTCTCTTCATCGAGCCCCGCCTCTCTCCAACATGCCACGCCACACACATACGAGCCCCGCCACCAATGAGCGCTGCCTCACTCCAACGTTCCCCAGCCTCTCTCCAACGTGCCCCGCCTCTCTTCAACCTGCCCTGCTTGCTTCTCACCAAAAGCCTCTCCGCGCATCATCTCTTCCCGTTCCGTGTCACTCCGCCCCGCCACGCGCCATCCGCCGCTCCCTGCGTCGTTTTCCTCCTCCTTACCGCCTCCCCTCCCCTCCCCTGGCGCAGTTTCCCTCCGCCCCGCCCGCCCGCCCACCCGTCAGCGATGAATGCGCCCGCTGAGAAGCGACTCGGCTCTTTCCGTGAAATTGTATTACTCCGCCCGAGGCTTCAACGCCAGCGGTGCCGTCGCTTTTGTTGCGCGCCCCCCCCCCGCCGCCGCCGCCGCCCCCGCCCGTCCTTTCGAGCGCCCCGCCGCGCTGCGCCGCGAGGTAGTTTATTAATTGGGGCATCGGCGAAGCGACTACGCGGTGCCGGTAACGCCGCTATCGCCTGTTTGTGCGCCCTATACTTATATCCTCATTCGCCGGAATTAGGACGCGCTGAATGCGTTGGCTGACGCCGTGAGAAATGGAGGTAAAAGCGTTTGGGCCCGGCCGCAATGCAAACACGGAAATGCAAATAGCGAACAAGATTTGATTCTCGACTAATTTAACTGAATGTTCAATTCAATGTGTTAATAAATGTTCAAACAAAACCTAACTCTAAAGAAAACAATTTCTTTATAAATGACAGAGTCTTTGCACTCCGCAAAGTACAACTATAATAAAAAAGTATAAAAAAACTAAATGCCTTCGAACGTCCTCCATAAGAAGGAAAAATAACGATTTATTTTTCTATATCCTTTCGCAGTATCTCAATCACTAAACTCCCATCTGGTAACATCGCAACGACCTATGAAAGATCACCAAGCGCCATGATTGTCTCCAAAACTCTCCGGTATTCTTCCGGTTATTACTGACTCCCGTTTTTTTTGTTGTTGTTTCACGGCGATCGCCGAAGAACACAGAATAACGATTGAAGGCGGATGCGGCGTTCTTCGTCTCAAAAAATGGCGGCTCGCCTGCCTCGTTCTCCGGGGCGATCAGTGAATTCTCGGAGGTCCCCAGGGCGGCCGGCCGCCGAATGAAATTACAAACAAGCAGCAAATTCAATCGCGACCTTCTGCGGACAAAGAGAGAGAGAGAGAAAGAGAGAAAGAGAAGGGGGGAGAAATCGCGACGTGCCCACCCAGTCAGGGAGCGGAAGAGGAAATGAGCGAATCGATGAAGCAGAAATAAAAGACCCGGAGAGAAATGAGAGAGATTCCTACGACGGCGCTTCGCTGAAGATAATTGATTGCCAGAGCTCCGTCAGAAACGCGATTCCAGGTACGGTTTCCGATCCTTTAATTGAAATACGACTGTGTTTATATTTCCGGCAAGAGTGGCTTGCGTTGTAACGGAACGGTTACTGTGTCAATACAATTATATACATCTTTGATTCGCAAAAGCAAGTTCATACAAACTGATTTACATCAGCAATAAGCATTCAAGAAAATGCGATGAGATCCCTCTGAACTACGACACACAGTGTACTATGGGCACCCACAGTATAGGAAAATATGACCGATCTATCGGAGAATCTAAATGACGTGTGTAATCTGCATACTGTCATATTCCACCGATTTACAAACCATCACAAAGTAAGGTATATGCTGCAAGAATGACTTATTTGTGCTAATGATTGATTCGCACTAAAATATTTCGTGACACACACTAAAAAGAAACGCAATATTTACACTTTTTTTAAAGGAAAAGGAGTCTGCATGGAAATAACAATTATTAACTTTACAGAATTAACTTTCTAGCAATGAGACGAAATTTGCGAAATTTGGATTTGAAAACAATTCCCACTATTTAGAACATATTCTTCTACATCGTCTACCGTACTTAATACTAAGTGCAGGTGATCATTTGTCAGAAAATATTTTTTGGGCTCTTGTCTTATGAACAAGTTAGTTCATGAATAAATTCTCCACAGCTCAATGTTTTGAATCCAAACTGTCCTCAGTCCATCTCGGCATCTTTTCTCTTCTATTTTCTCTTGGAAGACGGTGTGAAAATAAAAACAACGTATTTATTGCCTATCTCGAGATGGTGTTACAACAAATGATTCTATACACCAAGGCCCGTTTAGCATTGTCGAACACGACTACTTTTTCGTTCTAGAGAAAAATGTTCTTTCCAAATTAACCCTGGGGAAGAAACAATCTTAATTGTCTACTTTTTCATAGATGAATATAATCAAGAAAAAGCAGACACATTGGATCGAGAAAAACGATACCGCTGAAGGCGAGGACAGGACAGGAGAACGAAAGTAGAGATGGAGGGCCGGTCAAGTTAATATTAAATCGCCGAGCAACTAGCACACATTGAAACCGCCACTGTCGGTGCTTCAGGAAGCCAAGGAGCAAAAAATAGGCGCGGAGTTTCGCATATACAGACGTGAAGATATGAAATCAATATGCTGCCGAATAAATTGCAGAGTTCTTGGTAACAGGGCAACGTCCAAAAGATGGTAAACAAGAACGAATCAGTGCCAAACAAAAATCGTTATAATCCTCCGACCTTGCAACAAAAGAAAAGGCGGAGAAAAGCCAGAAGAAAATTAGGTATAAAATATTCAAAAATTTAAAACAGCTAAGTAAAATAAAAATATGTTGTAGTAGCGAAAGCTTCACGTCCCAATAAAGCAGACAACTAAAAGCTATACAACGCCACGAGAATAACGGCAGGGATTAGACCAAATACAGCAAAGAGTGAAAGGCAGAATGTTTCGAAAGCGTACACTAATATCGACGAGCTCAAGGGTTCCGTTTTCAAAGCCTTGCGACGCGCTATAACAGGAGGGTTTAGCCGACGGACGTGCTGTAGTCAGCGACGATACATATGATAGATACGCTACAGAGGAAGCGAGGAGAGGATGCGGTTGCGGGCAGAGAGGCTGCAGAAATGGCGGCGGCAGGTGTGGAATGGCGGGAGCGCGAACACTCGCCGCAATAACACCTCCACACTCGCGCACATGTGCGGCTGTACACAATAGAAGAACCGAGCCCGCTGCTCTACACGGGCTTTATCTTGGCGGCGCGTTTGAACAAGCGTTCAGAACTATCCGGCAATAGAACGACGAAAGTAAAATTAACATTTGTGAAATTCACGAAGGGAAATTTCCTTGAAAACGATATTAAGTTAAAATAATATTAGCAACTCTAGTAGACCATGCCCCCCTCTTCGCAACAACTCTGTTGATTTCTTTTTTTTTTGAAATTGAATTTCAATACAAAATTATTCTTAATAAACTTTCGCACACAAGACAATAGATGAGTATTTACAACCTACTGACAAAATTTAAACGTTTTAAAAACTCCGTACTTTATACTACTACTTCAGCCGAAAATTACCTGCCACGGATGTCTTTAATTAGTTAAGTATTTTCAAAATAATCATCCATAAATTAAGATCACATTTTAAAATACTTGGCTGGTATGAATTACTACAGAAATAAGATAATTTTATTCACTCATGAGTAACGGAACAGTGTACTATGAAAAACAATAAATCTGAAACCGAAACTTGGGAACTCGCTATGCTCGTCAGGGTAATTCATAACACGCTCATATGATCAGCGCCCAGTTACGAACCGCAAACTCAGGAGCACACCATTGGGAGGGCATAAATTACCAGGGCGGAGAGGGAGAAACGGGGGAAGGGGAGAGCAAGCGGGCGCTCTCTTCCGGGCTTCCCGGCGGGGTGGGGGCTGGGGGGCACACCGCGCTACCCTGCACCACGGCACACTGCCGCCCTCGCTGGGAACGAAGCGGACAAAATTACCTTCTTCAGTGGTGAGGCAATCGAAATCTTGTAGAATTCCATCCTGGCGTATGAAACTCAAGAAATAGACAAAATACCACAAAACATTTAATAAACCAGCGTGTTAAAAGTTGCAAGAGGTTTCCCTTACCATCGGCGGTAGGCCGAACAACATGGCCAAATGATACGTCGATTTCTGGCGTGTCCGAAGTTGCCTGCCTATTACAGATGATAAAGAAGAAGAAGACAAATAACCATCCTGATTTATTTGCAGTTTGGCAAAATATAATAAATAATGTTTCATATACCAAATGTATCTTTTATCACGTACGAATTCCACAATTGATACTTCATAGACCCAAGCCTTCGTCAAAGGTTCATATCGCGACAACTAAAGAGTTGGGTCAACGCCCAACATTGATAAGAGGGGTGGGACGGATCTACCAACGGCTGCTAAAATGGTTGATACTTCAGTTTCTTTCAGATGTGTTATCACTCTTATCACGTATATTATATATTAACCATTTCCGAGAAATGTGAATCCAAAAATCGGAAACATCCACGACAATCTAGATTCTTAAAAAAATCGCACTTTTTGCGGACCAATTACACATTAAAACCTCAAAATATGAAGCTATACCACAGAATCAAAACAAACGATTGCTTTTCATGTGACAGAACCGCGTATATAAGACAGACTAGGGGAAAACCAACACCTTTTGCCCTCTTGTTGCGTCGTACCAACCACCGTGAAGCGGTGCGTCGCGCGGGCTGCGGCCCGCAGGCGCAGTTTTGGTGAGGGGGCACGCGGAAGGAGGAGGGCGGGGGGTCCGTGGCTCGGATCGATGCCCGGGCGACGCAATTAGGCGGAGGCCCCGGTGGCGGCGGCGGCGGGCGGCACGCGTCGGGGGCGCAGCGCCCGGAGCCACGCCGCCCGCGCCCCCGCCCCCACCCGCGCCCTCGCCCAGCCATTGCCCATTCATGGCTGCGCGCGTTTGCAAGTCGGAGTAGCCCGCCTAGGAACGAGGGCGACGCAGGGGCGGCCCGCCGCGTAGCGCCGAAACCGCTAAGAAAAAGCAAGGCAGAGCCACAAACACGTACAACGGATTCCAACTGAAAGAGAGAGAGAGAGAATATGGAAAGCGCACAGAGAGAACGGCCATGTGCACTAGGAACACAACAGAGAGATTAGTTAAGCCTCTTGAGAAACCAAGAGGGAAAAGGGTAGAATGGAGAGAAATGTCACTAGTTTGCACGAGGCAAGCTTTGGAGGAAATTGAGTCGAGTCGTAACGATAAATAGAGCAAGGGCTAAATGATCTGAGAGAGTAATTCGTAACAAAGGAGAATGGATTGGGTATTGAACTGAGCAATGTCAGAAGCTGCGTAGTAACATGTCTTAAGGGCAGAGATTGGAGAGGAGTATGGGAGACGTCGTAATCCAACTTCCCGCATTCTTTTCCCCTACCCGTCGACCATTTGGCAAATCAGTGGACGTTCGCGACAGCGATAGGCTGCACACGCAACGCCCAACTGATACCACGCGATTGGCGCCATCTCCCTCGGAGAGCATAAGGTGCACCGATACCCCCATCACCACATTGAAACGGAGAGGGCGCAACTATTTATAAGCACGTTAGCGCAAGCAGAGTGAAATAGTCTTCATTCTTTGCGAATCCACAGTGGGGAGGCATGCGGCCATACCCCCTCCCCGGAACGCCTAGGGATTGTATCATATACACACTAAGAAAAGAATAAAAAATGTAATAAACATTATGTTGATTATTTAAGAAAAAAGTCTATTATCAGCTGGATCCGCCACTGGGTTCAGCTCTAGCAATAGCAAAATCGGCAGAGGTCACCAGGATGGAGGTGGACCTGTACCGACAGGGCGCCGCCGCCGCTGGAGACGACAGGGCTGCGGGCGAGGCGGCCGCGAAGGCAGCGAGAGGGCTGGCCGAGGCGGCGGCGGCGGCGGCAGGGCCACAGCCGATCGATGCCCGCCCGCCCTCCGCCTCCCGCACTGCAGTGCCGCCGCCTGGGGTGCTCGGGTGCGGCTGGCTTGGGTGGCTGGGGCGTCCCAGGGCGCGAGAGGGCGCTCGCTGTAGCCTCCGCGCCGGCCGAGGGCAAGGTCGACCCCGGCGCCGGAAGCGGTGAGGAAGGAGGGGGGGGGAGCGAACGCGCGCCGAGCAACTAGGCCACGGCGATGGCTCGAGGGCGCCGCCCCGCCCAAAGGGCTAGCGACGGCAACATTCACTTGCGCTCACATCTACGCTTCGTTTGAAAATTAGTACATTTATTTACAGCTTTCTATTCATTGCTACGAAGAAGTTCTTCTTACCAACTAATTCATATCAGACCATTTTGCTATCATTACAACCAACTCCGAAAAGTTGAACTCCCTGAATTTATTTGCACCTACACTTATTCGAAAAATAAACGTGCTTATACACCCGTAAAGAGTCATTTGGAGTGACAGCTACTTTTCAAATATTAACAATTCCTTACAACATAATGGCTTAAATTTTGCGAAGAGCTTGTTCTTACTAACTGCTGAACTACACCAATAACGTTCACCATAAAATACGTACCTAAAAACCTCTCTACACTTGGACTCATCTCTTTAGAATAATGCAGAGATATCCAGCAAGGAAGCCCAGTTGGGATTGTTTTCATTTATGGCAACATGGCGCTGACGTGTCGGAGTATCAAAGGAGTGCGTATAATGTGAGAACTGAGAGATGAAACTGTCCAAAGTTACAATTCATCGCGATTTCACTTACGAGTATATTCTCGACGAAGGCACGATATCGTCGTCTCGACATTCTGGTGAGAGGGCGGTGCGCGGGTGAATTCACTTCGGCCTTAACGCCGTGCTTGCCCTGCTAATTAGAACGATAAGCGCTTTATTCTGGGAAACGCACTCGACTGAACAATCTTTTCCTCGAAGTTCACAAGAATGAATTGAAAAATTAAAGATAGTTTCCACCTCCCACGAGTTTTTTTGTCTCGTTTATTACTTCACTAGACGAACAATAGCTCTATCTTTCGAGACTCGATCAACGAAATCGAAGTTGTCTCCCTAACGCGTTCAAATAGGCATACCGAATTAAAATAATTGGAAACTCACAGCAGTGGCGCATGCAGCACAATAATTGAATAGGCAAATAATATAATATTTCACAAATAATTGTACTGCACCTTTCTGCTAATAATGCAAGCTGCTTTCCAACTACGAAAACACAATTGCAAGTAAAGTAAGTAAATAGAAGTAAACGCGTAGTCTATTTGGAGTCGTGGTGCTTACCTTTCCTACATATATACAAAATATACTTTTTAACAACGCACATAACAAACGTCCCGTCCACTCTTCCTCCTTCCATTAACCGTCGCTCAACGAATCGACTACAGGGGATTTCACGCTGCCACCCACCCGGCTAGTGACGTATCAGCCACGCTGACAAATCACCAGGGCAGAGGAATTCCTGCGCTGCAAATTACAGGCGCCAGGGCGGGCGTCCGTGCGGCCCCTCCTTCCGCCGCCGTTGGAAGGGAAAGTGAACAGCGAGTGCAGATCGATATCCCGCACCTCTTAATCATTCGCTTTTTCGTGCGCTGCGCCTCGCCGCTCGCTGAGCGCGGTTTCCCAGTTCATCTGCCTCGCCGTCAGTACTTCCGCTGATTACACGTATCACGCAAAAAATAAACGAACTACCCACCAGACTAATCACGCTGATCGAAAGTACGTACTGAAGTTAAAGGCACGATTTCATTCAATTACCTCCGCATTTTGTCTCGAAAATGCACCAATGAATGAGTATTAATTTATTAAAGAGAGATAATTAAAAATACTCAAACAGCGTGCAAATACCTATAACTCTTCTTAAGAGGGATATTCTTAAGATGAAAGGGAAAGAGAGAAAATATATTGCCTGATAAATACGAAGGGGAAAAAAAACATACGTAGCCAAGTCTGAAGCACAATGCAATTGCAAAGGAATATGTGGCCCAGTAATGCAGTCACAAAGAAATCATAACCCACACGATTCTTCGCAAGCACAGAGGAGAAGGAGATATAAAGGTGACCTATTTACGTATTTAATTATGCTCCAATTGAGACACTGGCAGTTAAGCATTTTAGTACATTTAGAAAGGGATTACATTCAGTTTTTGTTTTGTGTGCGAGCCAAAAAACTCCATTAAAGAATAACTGAATTACAAACTGGCGGAACTATTGTACATGAAATTCTGCATTCGTATCATCCGTCATTTTATTTATATATATTACTGATAAAGTATGTTGTCTTCCGAGGATTCAACCGAATTTCGTCCCAGTACCAAAATTGAACCCGCTTAGGTTTGTATGTAAAGTAAGGCTAACTCTTGGACTGCCCCAGGAATCCTTCCCATAAGCACGACCAATTGAAATTAGACTCACCAACTGGTCGTAGCAACAAGAAATTAGTCGACGTGCACTATTAGTAGTACACGTAGGCATTTTAATCCCATAAGCCCAAACAACCGACACTATACCTACGATTACTGATAACACTACGCCATTTCGTTATTCTAGAAAACGATCCTAAGCTAATATACAATATAACCCCGTTCCTAGGCATACACCTGACCCTTACCCGTAGCCTATTCTTGATCCTAATTTTAAGCCTCCTACGCCTAAAGAACATCCAACCTTAAGCACACGCCTAAATATGCCTGTTCTTAATTCAACAACCTCAGCTGTCGTCCGAGCGCGACGGACTAAGCAGCGCGTCGGCGGGGCGGACGCGGCGATTCGAAAGTCCCACCTCAGCGCGATAGGCGGCCGCGTGCGGAGGGCGCTATCGCCGCCGTCGGCGCGCATAGGCTCCCCCGCCAACCGCGGGCGGAGGCGCGCGCCCCGCAGCGGAATTTCTCAAAGCGTCTCTACACGGCGGTGCAACAAGAGAGGGGGAGCAACTTCCTACCCGGGTGGTAACACTACGCCCTGATGAAGGTCGCAGAATGGCGATCGAAACGTTGCCACCTGTGCCCTGGACGCGGCGTCTCCCGGATAGTCACGTAAACACATTTCTACCCGGGCCCTCTTTTTCATGAACATTTATTATTCATATGTGACTCCGCGTTCTATAAGGAAATAGATAAAATATACTAGTACAAAGAAAATGAAATTATAACTTCAGTTATATAATTAATGAATACGATTGACTTTATGCTGAACAATTTTCGGGTTTGGCAGACGGCTTGGAGTACCTTATCTCTAAAGGTATGACAATTCTTCAAATCCTATGGTTAGAAAATGGGAGAATCAATAATTGGGCATATTTGAGGAAATAAAACGATTTATTACGTAAGACGACAGGGCACATTTCATTATTTTACGGGGCGGAGGCACGGCCCCCATTCTCCCCCAAACACACCCTTATGCACGGGAGTGACAGTCAATTTTGCGGTCACGGTGGCGCAAAAAAAAAAAAGTGAGATCAAGGTAAAACAAACCATAACATTTTCAGACAAATTATCTTTAAATTGTCATGAATTATGTTAAATAATAAATTATCTTTTTAAATCATATTCCGAATATACCTTTGCGCAAACTGTGCTTAAGCTTATCAAATTCTAAGGATACTTTATGACTTTCTACTAAACGCGCGGGGTTACTTTATGCAGGATAAAGAGGCTACGTTCAAACGAACCATTCAACGCGGAACGAATGAGATGTATAACCCCGCATTTGCCCAGGACGCTTCTTCCACATATCACAGCGGTAGCTTCGAGCGAACACACTGCCGATCCCTACAACGATCGTCGCTCAACAGAACTGTGGGGACAGGCTTCGGGGCAACGCCCTCAACCGAGAGCAGCCGCATACGCGCAGCCACGCCGGCGGTGCGGGAACGCTCTTCTGTACAATGGTCCCTAACCGTGCGAAACGGAAAACGCAGAAAAATACGTACAGTTTGTAATCTTCAAAAGAACAACTTTTAAGTTGCAGAGAAAGCTAACTAAAGGATTGAATATTTCGTATGTCCTCATGTGCAGATGTGGATATGATTCAAAGACAACGACATGCCCGTTAAAAATGCATGTTTAACCGATTTCATAGAAAGAAAAAAAGACTTTTGCAGTGGGAATTATATACCCATTTGCTATGTGAAATTGACGCATTGGTACAAGTAAGTTTCGGATATTTATCCCGCTCGGTACGAAAAGAAAGAGTGACATTTAAAAAAGTTAATGATGAGTGAGAGTCAGGGGGCGGCATACGGGGCAGTGACCAGACTGCTCACTATCCACGACAACCGGGGCTCAATATTCGGTCGATACGCGAGCAATTTGCAACGAATAACGCGAGTTCGCGGCAGGTTTTCTCGCTGTTTCCTCTTCCTCTCGTTCCACCATAGCTCCATTTCATTAATTATTTCATTAAGGCAGATCAATTGAGGTGCTAATTAACATTCACGATTAAGCGATAGTGAGATTGGATCTGAGAGACATTGTGATTGAGGATTTAGTCACATTCCTATGAGAGAGCAGGAAATATAGAACAGAAATTGTAAAATAAAAGACACTCATTTTATGTTGCTTAGAAATCATTTACTCTCAATTTGTTCTTCTATTTGTGGGAAAATGTACTTGAAAATCGGAAAAAAACTATTTTTACAGACATATTAACTCATGCTTTGTTGCAATATTTCTAACTTTAGCCACTATGGAGAATTTAGAATATACAAAGAAAGGAAGGCCTGCAGCACTTTTTAAACGGTTCTTTGCTACGAACTAGGAAAAATATTTCTAGTCTTTTTTGGTGTTTGTTAATAAAAATATATTAATTACTTCATGTAAAGCAACAATTACTAGCTTTTTTCAACAAATTGTACATGACTTTCTTTTTAAAAGTCTATTTTTAAAACATATTCAATAAAAGAGAAAAATTTCTATCGTCAATATTATAGTACTGTAATGTTAATTTGCGGTAATTTACGAACGTAAAGAGTTCACAGACAATAGTGCTTGTGCCATTATAGGCGTACTTAGCTCAATGCGAACCAAAAGAAAACGTTTGGTGCCATTTTTGAATCAATATTTTTTAAACTGCAGGTATTTTATGTAAATTACGCAAAAACTACTCATATTTTCCAAAACTTACTTTCAAAAATCCAAAAAAATTGGAGTCTTTTGTTATGTATTTTTTCAAATTTTTATAAAATATTCACATTTTTTAAGGCTTCATGTACAGATCATATTAGTGGGGGAATTTCAACTTTGGAGAAAACCGTTTAGACACTAGCGCTGACCACAGACAGAAGATTTCCTCTCAACAAATTTTTCGTATTCAAAGACCCACAAAACATGGATTCTAACTACTCATGTTCGAGGAAGTAATTTACTACATATATGAATTATAATTATCCACTCTTTCGGTATACAATACGACTTCTTTTTCCACGAAAAGTCGCCACTTTCCTCGGAGACATTAAAATTCTTTCTTTTCACGTAAGTGTGTAGTGTGGCGAGCTAGGAATACGCCGCGATACTTGTTTCGGGTGTCGAGTGGCACGGCCCACTGCGCAAGGCTGGCCGCCCGCACGCCGAAGAGCTCTGCAGCGCGCCTCCCAAATGCTGACAAATGAGACAGGGAGCTATGCGCCGTGAAAAATACTCGTGATGCGGGCGGGCGGGCGGGCGGGCGGGCGGGCGGGTGGGGGGGGGGGGGGCAGGGGGCAGAGCCATCCGCATCGCCGGGCGAGCACCTGGGTGCCTGGCCGCCTGGCCACTCGCTCCCGCGGACCCTCCGCTTGTTTGGATCGCCGCGAATACATGGAGACAAATGATACCCTAACATGTAGCATATGGAACGTGGAACTTGTAGAATTATGCAACATTTTGACACTCAACGAGTAAGTAACGTTTTTTTTTCGCAGACGGATCTAAGCCCGCATTTATGATTATTTTATTTATTATATTATACGTGAAAAGAAACATCCCAGAAGAAATGAAATAATTGAGTGTAAAAAAAAAGATAAAACCTCAAAATTGCAGTATTTATGATACTACGGTTTTCGACTTCTACCATTTGCTGCTCATGCAGTGTGATGCTCAAATAGTTCAAATCATGGCTCATAGTTGGACTCCAGTGCGTCAACTCTCTGGCACCAGTTCCTCTGCCCAGCGGCGGACTTCCCCGAAATCGGTGGCGCTGCACGGGGCGAGGGGAGGGGAAAAGGAGGCGGTCCCCGCGGGCGGAGAAGGCTCCGGGAGGATCTCCTTGACACGGGGAGAGGCTCGGTCGAAGCCGCCACCGCTTCGGCCCTGGCGCTGTAAAAAGTGTGACGTTGGGTGACGGGAGATACGCCGGAGTCGGTGAAGCTCAGCGGCGGCTCTCGGGGCCGGCGGCAGCGGCAGCGTCCGCCCGCCGCCGGCGCCACAGGATTCGCAGAGGCGCTGGGGGCAAGGCGAGGAGGGAAGGAAGGGCGGGCGGGCGGAGTGGCAGGGGCAGGTGGGGCGGAGCGGGAAGGGCGGGCGGAGCGGGAAGGGCGGGCGGAGCGGGAAGGGCGGGCGGAGCGGGAAGGGCGGGCGGAGCGGGAAGGGCGGGCGGAGCGGGAAGGGCGGGCGGAGCGGGAAGGGCGGGCGGAGCGAGAAGGGCGGGCGGAGCGAGAAGGGCGGGCGGGCGGTAGCGAACCCCGGTCGCCCACGACTTTATAGTGTCCTCGGGGCAACTTTATTTAGGAACTGACCCGCCGGCGGCGGCGGCGGCCGGCGCGCAGAGGGTGCGGGGAGGGTGGGGTGGGGCAGGGCGGGGCGGGGAGGGGCTGCGCTGGGGAGCCTACAGAGTTGCCGCCTCCGCCGCAAGGGCCCTGGGGAGTCTATGAACACTCCTCGCGGCGCAGCACGGCGCCGAGGAGAGAACACGCGGAAGGAGAGGGAAAAGGCGAGCGAGCTCCCGTACTGGTGAATCTAGGAGTGAAAGAGAACATCGTTGAATAGGGGAAGCCTAAACAAATATATGATTCAAGTCCAATATACGCGTTCAATCTGGGCCCGAAAATCGATTCTGTTCTTTGTGAATGAAAAAAAAATCGGGTATACAGTGATTTTCATCACGAGATAGAAATAATATTTTCACAACATACAGAAAGACTGATTATCAAAAAGCAAACAATACGGAAAGAACGGATATCGATAGTAGTCATGAAGCGATTCCTCTTTTCATCTACCACGCCAAGAGCGACACATACAGGAAAGGACACTACAGGGCGAAAAAGAGATCTCTCCCGAAACCGAGCGTTGATTCGTTTCGGAGAACGTTCATCTCGGGTACTCAGTCGAGCGAAGAGACACCAGCGTCCTCCACGGCAACCGTTCGGCAGCGCCCTGCATCGTCGAGAGTGGTAGCGCCCGCCCGCGCCGCACACAGCGCCGGTTAAGCCACTCGCGTAATATTTCGCTTTCAACGCGCCGGCCAAATTGCGGGCGATGCATCCGCGAGCACCTTTTGTGCGCCGCCGCCTCGCCTTGAATAGCCGAGCGGGCGGGCGAGCGGGCGCGGTGACGCGGGGAGGCGGCTAAAAGCGGCGGGCGGCGAGGGCCACGACGGGGGCAAACCGGGGACGAGACGCGGGGACGTCCACAGCGTGGAGCGAGGACAATTCAGGACCCACGGATAAGGCGGAGGTGGTGGCGACGAGGCAGAAAAGTCGGCAGCGACGGAACAGGGCTGGAAGCAAAAGGTAGACACCGCGGTGCGGTGCACGGGAGAAGGCCGTGTATAACAACGGAAGAGTCGTCTGGGGATGAGAGTCGCCACGGCGGAGAGGCACTGGGCAAGGAGAGCCCGGGAGGCGGCAGCGGTAAGACGGAGTTGGCGGCGGCGCAGCAGAAGATTTAGGTGATGGTACAGGGAGGGTGGGAGGGAGGGGACAATGAAGGCAATTGCTACGTCCGGGTGACAGTGAGTGGTGGCGCGGAGGAGGAGCGACGACGAAAAGTAATGGTGCAGGGTGTAATAGAGGCTGGTGGCACCAACATTCGGCGACTGGAAACGGTGACGGAAGGCAATGGGGCGCAAGGGCAGCAACGGGGAGCTATAACTACGCGGTGCAGAATTGAAGGCGGTGGAAATGAACGGGCTGCTGGCGGGAGAAAGGGACAAAGCATATCGGCATGGAGAGGCAATGTGGTAGCGGAAAGGTAGCGTAATGTAGAAAAATAGGAGGTATAGGTACAGGTGGGGCAGAGCAGGTCAAACGGTGAAAGTAATTCGGTAAGGTGTGACACAGATAGCAAAGAAGGAGGCAATAGAATGCGATAGTGTCGTCAGGTGGGAAAGTACTACGGGACTGACTCGTCGGGAGGCGAGGGCGGTGAAGGGAGAGGTAGATATGCGAGCGGAGGGCAACGGGGGCATCCTTTAAAAGGTTGCCATTTTGAAAAAGGCACGCCGATGCAGCTGAACTGAACGGATACATGTATTCTTTTTCACTCTCCAACAAAATTAATTTTCCCGAACGATTTTCAGAATCGATCGTCCCCTGGATCTGCAAATGAGTGGGTTGAGAGTACTTCCTTTGAGGCAACTGGGCTCGCTTGCAACCCCGCCGATGTTTCTTCTCCTCCTCTTTCCTCTTGCTCCCTCTTCCCACTCTCTCCACTCTGCCGTCTTTCTCCTCGCCTGTTTTCTTTCTCATCTCCTCTTCCTCCCTCTCTCCTCTTCCTACCTTTCCCCGTCCTTCTCCTTCGCCCCGTACGCCTTTTCCTCCTCTACCTCCCTCTCTATCCGCTTCCTCCCTTTCCCCGTATTCCTTCTTCTCCTGCTCCACCTCTCCTCTTCCTATCCTCCTCACTTTTCCTCCCCCTCCTGTGAACGAGAGCCCCGGATACGAGCTCTGGGTTCCGCGGGCGATGTGCGGTAGAGGTGGGCGGGGCAGTTTCACGAGGCGCTGGGGTGGGGGAGCCGATGCTATCGCCCTAAGCGGCGCACGGGGCGTGGCGCCTTCCTCCCTCACCCGCGGCGGCCTTACGGAAGGGCGAATGCAAGCAAGTGCAGACGAGCGGCACATGCCCCTCCCTCGGCATAGCAGAACATTTTTTACGCGCACTTCCCGTTAATGATGGCGAACATTACAATATTTATTTGAGCCTAGGTGAGGGGAGACGTACGTCTTTCGATCCTTTTCTTCCTAAACACGCGATCACAAATTCTTCGCTTTTTCGCAATACGCTTGATCAACAAATCGAAAATTAATATTTTAAGGAATATCAGATAAAAAAAAGCCATGAAAACCAAGAGACATGAATACTTTTTTTATAACTTTATGGGATGCCAATGAAGTGCGGGGAAATTAAATGGCGTTCTCCTGTACAAAACATTTTTTTTGTGTTACAACATTATTCTGGAAAAGAAATGAATTGCGATTTTCCATCGATATTCATTGTATGGTAGGATTTCATGAGAACGAGAAATGATTGAGATTGGGATGATGAATCTGATGCGATACTCGGTATGAGAAGCCAACCAATCCAAAACTCCGTAGTGCCAATATCCATTCCTTACGAGGAATTCGAAGCAGCGGACTTCGGTTCCGCGTACTTCAGACGCCCTAATAAGCCCCTGTGCCGCCAACGCTGCAACTCTTTCTTCTAGGCACCATAACCCATGTCTATTATTACAAACGCTACTAAATTACAAAAGTGGAAATGGTTCATAAATTAAATTAAAAACACACCCTCGAAAATTTCACTGAATGTCTCAAAACATTTCTCCAAAGTCCCTCTGTTTCAGTTCATGATCGGAGATTTAATATTTCCAGTTTTAGGCCAGTTTTAATCCTCACAAACTGCAATATGCGTTTCACTCTGGTTTCCCACTTTCACTCTGGTTTCACACACTGTCGCTGCAAGCGTACGGATTTGTTTTGGTTTTTTACTGGTAATATTTCATGTTGAGCGGATTACTATACTTTTTTCCAATGTGTCCAAATTAAAAGACACTAATCACATCCGCATCCAGTAGAATTATTTTTGAATAGAACATCGAGTTTGTTGAAAAGTTCGTTACATTTGCGTTGACGCAAATATTACAGCGTAATTTGCGAACACACAAAAATTAAATCACAGCGCCTCTTCAGCGCGGTACGTGCTGTAATGACGTAATTAAAATCTCTCGGCACGGACGGGCGCTAGAGCTGTAGTCCCATGAGCGTCCGGAGGTCTCTTAGGCAAAAATCCCACCCGCGCAGAAAAAAAGAACTCGCTGTCCGCAAGCCGCAAAATCCGGCAGATACGATCTATCTCGGAGGTGGCGGGTTCCGGCCTCGGGGCAGCGCTCCAACACCCCTGGGTGGCGTGGGTGAGAGGCGATGGGAGGGAGCGCATGGGATGGTTGGAAACGCAAGGATGGCGACAGGGGGAGGGGGAGGGGGAGTGTGTGAGGGTCCGTGAAGGTGAAGCCTCGGCGCGCCGACCGCAAATGGACTGGGTCCGGGTGGGTGGCACCAGCGAGGCTGGAAAGGGCAGAAGTGGGCGTGGCTCGGGTAGGAAGGGCTCGAGTTGTCGGAGTCGTTTGGTTGAATGCTGTGTGGCTGGGCGGACAGAGGTTGGGCACGAAGATGCGATTATGAATGAGCGGGCAACAGTGGATGTGCGAGCGGGAATGGTTGTGCTTGCGGGGAGTGGTTGGGCGGAAGGGAAGTGATTGCGCGGGTGCAAAGGGTTTTGGCGTGCGGGTAGTGGTTTGAGAGACGGGGGAGAGTGGGCGTGCGGGGAATGATTCCAGAGGCGGGGAGTGAGTGGTTTGCCGAGCGGAGAGTGGTTGGAATGCTTGGTCGAAAGTCGTTCGGTGCGTCGTAAGGGCCACGCAAACGAGACTGAAACGAACGGGTGCGAGAGGCTATGTTGGGGTTTGGGAGTGGCGGGGCTGTAAAAAAAATAGAGGAAAAGGTTGACAATCGCTGGTGCAGCGGGTGCGGAGGCCGAAGCAGAGAGCAGGCGAACAAGGACGGCACAGCGAGACGGCGAGGGGAAACGGGGCTGAGCCGACGGAGACGGGCGATTCAGCGGCGCACATATTTTCCGCTCTGAAAGATATTTCGGGCGCCTCGCTGCTTGCGCGTCCCTGGCGCCCGCTCGCTATAGACGCGCGAAGCGGCGCGCGGCGACTGCTGCCGGGGCGGCGAGGGCGGGGCGGGGCGGGGCGGGGCGGGGAGGGGCGAAGGGGAAACGGAGCAGACGGGAGCGACGCCCAACTCGGAGGATCAACGCACGGATCCGAGCGCTCCAAGACATCGGGAACTTGGGAAGCTTCTTCGACGACAACGGGGAGGTATCCATCCACTTGTAATTGACGATTACGGTCTACTGGGAGACAGAACGAAGAGAAAGAGTAACAGCAGGAAAAAGAAGAAATGTCAATAGACATTGCGAAAATCAATAATGCAATGGAGATGTGTTAATGGGATGATCCGTTAAGTAAACCAGTAAGAGTGGCGATAGAACGCGAGCGGGAAATCGCATAAATGAGAAAACTAAGAGAAATTACAACGGTGAATGTAGAGGAAATGATAGCGCCACAAGAGGAGAGGTGGCCAAACAGACGAGGCGGTGCGAAGCGGGGAGGTAGCGAAGCCGGCAGGTAGCGGAATCGAGCGGGGGTAGGTGGCGGGCTGCGGAAGCGGCTCAGCGCACGTGGGGAGAGGAGGGGGCGTGGCGGGCGCGGGCGCGGGCGCGAGTGGCGGGCGCTGGCGCCGGGCTGGGCCGTAATCCGTGCATTGTCCGGTGCGCGCTGCCACCGCCGCCGCCGCTGCCGGCTCACCACGCCGCTATCTACGCCGCCGACGCTCTTTTGTCTGGGCGCGCGCGCGCGCGCGCTTTTACGATCCTTCGCCTCCCTTCCCCCCCCTGCTTTCTCCTCCCGCTTCGCTGCTCTTCGCTTGCCCACGCTCGCCCCCGCCCTCGCCGCCGCCGCGCCGCAACGAACGACCCAGCCTCTGAATTTTTCACGAACGAGCCCCTCGCAACTTCCCGAGGTTGATCGGGGACGATGGTGCCATGGCGGGAGCTAGACAGCGGCGGAAGAGGGGACGGAGACTGTGGCAATGGCCAGAGGCTGTGGAGGAGACGATGGCGGCGGGGGAGGGTGCGGAGGAGGATTAGGAGGATGATGGGAAGAGGGTGGAGGAAGGTGCAAAGGAGGAGAAGGGCGACGAAGAAGCTGAGATGAAGCCAGATGGGAAGGACATGGAAGAGGGCAGGCGGAGGCGAAAGAGGAGGATGAAGAGGAGGAGGACGTAAAGGCGAAGGACGACAGTAGAAAAAATAGGAGGAGTAGGCAGCGTCGGAGGGGGAAGAAACCGAGGAGGAGGAGAAGGCGGCGGAATCACTGACAGCGTCCGTGGCGTGAGCGGGGGGGGGGGGGCGGGGGGCGGTGGCAGCGTTTGAAGCGGAAGCGGAGGCGCAGGAGAGTCGGAGGCGGAGTAGTGAACGAGGAGACGGTGGCGAAGCCGAAAGTGCAGGCGGGGCCTGCGGACGCGCAGCACAGCCTTGTCGGGAAATCGGAGACAGTTTCCGGAGACTTGTCGCTGCTAGCCGCCCCGATGGACGACGCAGGCGAGAACATGAACTCGGTGGCTCCTCGTGCGACGCGTCCACGGGGGCTTTCCAGACTCCCGGCTCTCCTTCGCCTGGCGACGCGGGGCAGATGGCGCGGTAACGAGGCGCGAGAGGAAATAGAAAGCCGCTGCTGAAACGCCGCTCCGCCGCGCCGGCTGCGCGTGTGTTGATCGCGGGGTCGCGTGACATCTGTTGTCGTCGTCCCCTTCTGTCACTCTCGGGTGGAGAATGCTTGCGGCGGCTGGTCTGATAGGTAGTTCTTAGTGGTTCCTCCGATCAACGCCAGGCGAATGCCGGAGCAGTACCCTAACGAACCTGCCACGGACTGCGCGTGATATTTCCTTCTTATTCGAATCCCTTACTTACACACACTTTCATTTACAGGGGCTACACTACCACACATGTCGGGAGACCCCTAGAGAGCTTAGAACTTGTCCCGGCTGGGGTGGGGCCTCGCTGTTGGCAAATACATGGTTGGAGAAACCCCGTTAGCCGACGGATAGGTCGGCGCCGGATCGCACCATCCAGCGGGGAAAGATCACGACCCCCCATCCAGAAGAAACAACGTGCACTACACTTATAGGACTAATGAATTTGTGGAGGACGAAAAGTATTCGCGGAACATTTTCTCCTTGTTCTCTCGTTTTCTCTATCTTTGAACATTTCTGGTGGGATTTCATCTCAATTACCGTTTCATCAAATCACTCTACTCCAGATATGACCAAAGCTTTTGTACAGGGATTATAATGAATTTTCTTTCTCCTCTCATTGGTTGCCGAGTCTCCTCCATATCATTGGTTTCGATTCTGACAGCCTCATTCATGCCAACGAACTATTTTCAGTAATCGGAAGATGTGGCTTATTTTCGAATTACGCCAGCTGTCACTTCCTAATTAGTATTTCCACATTATCATAAATCTCTTTATTGCGAAAAAACCCAATTTTCTTGTCTCTATCAGCCCTGACCATGCGATTTGGTATGATGTGTCTTTTTAGATACGTTCCATGGGGATATTTACAGGGATCAAACACATCTAATTTTCTAACTAGCCTCCTTTTATAAAGTAAACTAATTTTGGGCGCAGCTACGATAACTTGCGTTTGTTATGAAATATCGCATTAGCCGGCGACGCCACAGTAGTATCGCCTCATGTAACGTTTTCTCATATCACTAAATACCTATTCATGTCTAGGAGGACCCCACGGCTATTTTAAGAGAACACAAAGCAAATCTCATATCACCGACATAAAAAATATATCAAAAGACAACTTTTATAATAATAAAAAAACCTAAAGCTATCTCCACACTGCCATTCGGAACGCATATTCTGAACTACAGAAAACAGAAGTCGCAACATTGTAACTTTCCTCAAACCAACATTGTGACGCGCAACATCTGATTAGTGCATCTACAAGAGCAGGCAATTACATTCATAAGGCTCTTCCTGCACCTCGCCGGGGCCGAACATTTGCTTCCCGCGTGGCAGGCGCCTCCACTTTCCTTTTCCGCCGCCCCTTCCGCCCGCCCACCCCACCCCATCGAGCGCACGCGCCAGACAAACAAGCGCCGACCGCGCGTATTGTTCGCCCGCGGCGGCACCGCC
This sequence comes from Gryllus longicercus, assembly GCA_038098605.1. Classification (NCBI taxonomy): domain Eukaryota; kingdom Metazoa; phylum Arthropoda; class Insecta; order Orthoptera; family Gryllidae; genus Gryllus; species Gryllus longicercus. The sequence goes on from JAZDUA010000021.1 coordinate 5,063,760, forward strand.
GCGACCGCGCGACCTCCGCCCGCCGCCCCACGCACCCGCCCTCGCTCTGTGTGTGTTTGCGCGAGAGGAATCCCCTCAAAGCGCCGCCTGCTTCGTTCCGCCGCCGCGCAGCGCCGCGAAATATATGGAGAAGAAACACCAGATATCGCGCAGAAGCAGCGGAATAAACGACGGAAGCGCTTTCGAGGAAGACGGAAGCGTCTGACAGGGGAGGGCGCGCGGCGCGCTCGCCTTCAAAAGGACGCGCAGCGAGGCAAGCGCTGCTATGCCCCGCCCCGCCCCATGCCGACTCTGTCCAGCCGCGCCTGCGCTGTTTCTGCTGCTTCTCACCGCTCCCCGCGCCGACCCAGTCCCTTCCCATCCCGTACCGTCCCGCGTCGACCCTGTTCCGCCCCGGATCGCCCTTCCCCATCCCACCCCACACCGACACTGATACGGCCCGCCCCTCCCCCCGCCGATCCATTCTTTCCTCGTCTCGCCCCACCCAGTGCCGACCCTGTCTCGCCCTTCCCCGATCCGTCCCATCCTCGTCTCGTGACGACGCTCCTTCGCACCTCACCCCACATCGCTTCCTCCATCCACGTGCCCCTCCCCCCGGTCCACTTCACCCCCTCGTCTCGTTTCATCCTGTCGCATCCCCTTCCGAATCAACCACTAGAACCGCCTGAATCCGTTCCCCGCCCCAGTCCGTCTGCGTCCTCCCCACGCGTTCCGTTCCACCCAGCGCCGCCACGTCCCTCGCCCTCTTTACTCTCTCTCCTCGCCAAGCCCCCGCCACTCCCCGCCCACCTCACCCTGCGCCGCCCCGCCATGCACCGCCGCGCCGTTTCCAATGGCCGTCTCTGACGACGAGGTTTTATTCTCCGAATCGGTTGGAGAATCCTACCCCTTTCTTTCTTTTTGCCCCCAAAACGCAGGGGCTCGAGGAAATTGCATATTGGTTTTAGTTTTGTTGTATGGCATTCGTCTCGCGTTACAGCCAGCAGCCAAAGAAAGACAGTTGTGTAGTAACTGCTTCTGATTGTATTTGTGTGTGTGTGTGTGTGTGTGTGTGTGTGGATGTATTGGCAAGTATTGACGCCGAACGTGGGAAGCTTTCCGGGACATTTCCTAGAAAAAATGCAGTTTCCATTTTCACGAAACAATTCATTTTCTAAATAACCTTTTGAGTTATGGCAACGAGATGTTAAAATATGCACAGAGTTTATGTGAGACATATAATGAGAACCATTTGTGTATGCATTTCTAGTAAATCTCATGTATTTCAGACTTTAATCGTATTTTATCACAGATTACCCCTACCCTTGAGTTGTATGTGGCAATTTAAACAAAACACGTAGTAAATACAACTATTAAGCCACATGGATCTCTTGAATTTCTTCTTAATACATACATTAATTATGATGCCTGAGATAGCTTAATATTTTTCACATAGTTTTAATAAGTAATATCATATCCAGCCCGTTAATTAAAAAAAAATACTTAAATTCAATATTCGACATCTTAAATCTATCCTTCAATTGGACGTGACAATTTAACCCGACAGAGGGTTCGCGAAGTTGTCCAATGAATTTAATTAACTTCGTGAAAAATATTGTTGGCAAGGCTGTATTATTTGCGTTACTTACACCGTTTATTTCACTATTGAGTATTATCTACGAGGTCGTTGTAAGAGCTTGGCAATTGGGTTAGAGGAAACATTCCATACGTAATTGTAGAAGCTAACCTCAGCAACTAAGTGAACATGCTATAGTTTGTGTTTGCAGCACGTGTGCAGCCACCGCATGAGCGTTCTGTCTGTTCCGCAGGCGCTAACGCCCGCGCTGCCCCCCTTGGCGCAGGTGCTGGCCGCGCTGGCCGTGTCGCTGGGGCCGTTCGCAGCGGGGCTGGGCAAGGGCTACAGCTCGCCGGCCATCGCGTCGCTGCAGGAGCAGCAGGCGGCGGCCGAGGAGATCGTGGCGCGCTTCCCGGGCGGGCGGCTGCCCGCGGGGCTCAACGGGTCGGCGGTGGGCGGCGTGGGCGGCGCGGGTGGCGCGGGCGGCGGCGGCGCGGGCGGCGGCGCGGGCGGCGGCGCCGGCAGCGGCGGCCTCGCCGGGGTGCTGGGCGGCGGAGGCGGCGTGCCCACCGTCACCTTCTCCGTGTCGGAGCAGCAGGCCAGCTGGGTGGCGTCGCTGTCGCTGCTGGGCGCGCTGTTCGGCGGGCTGCTGGGGGGCGTGGCCATGCGGTCGCTGGGGCGGCGCAAGGTGCTGCTGCTGGCCGCGCCGCCCTTCTCCGCCTCGTGGCTCGTCACCGTCTTCGCCTCCTCCGTCGAGATGATGTTCGGCACCGCCTTCGTCGGCGGCTTCTGCTGCGCCATCGTGCTGCTCGTCACGCAGGTCTACATCAGCGAGATCGCCGGGCCGGAGGTGCGCGGCTGCCTCAGCGCCGTGCTCAAGGTGAGCGCTTCTTCTTCCTCCTCCCTCATCAGCTTCCGGGTTGGGGAGACCTATGGTAAGACCGCTTACGTTCCCCCACTGAGGCCACAGTTAGACCGCAGGTTTCCTCCGTGTTCTCCCCTTTCCCACCCTCTAATTCAATCCCCCACCTTCAATACTATCTACATCTTTATTACGTCTTCTTCTTCTTCTACATCTTCATCAAGTCAGCTACTTCAGCATATTTCAACACGACATACTGGAGAGACCTGACGATAAGCATTTTATGATTTCTGGCGGTAGAACAATGGTTATTACGCCGCCACCAATAACTGATGTCACATTTTAAATAAATTTAAAAAATGTTTGAAATTTTTCACCACCTCACGCTCAGTTGGTCTAATATTCCTTCTGTCTTGTTGATGGTAATTATTTTTAATGTTTTCAATTTGGCAATCTTATAATGTGTTTAAAATATTACATGATTAAGAACAAACCTAAACTCCTGAACATCAAAAATGAACCTATTTCACGAATTATTTCCCAAAATACTATAATGTAATTGTGATGTGATGAATTATATGAGGCAACATTAAAGTCTGGCTAGCAGAATATTAAATGTTAATACCGAAGAACAAGTAGTTTAACAACGGTATACGACATACTTCAAACTCGAATAAAAAACAACAACAGAGTATTCAAAAAACTTTCAAGAACTTTCAGACGCACAAACAATTTTGTACATACTTCAGCGAGATATTTTCACACCGTAGCTGAGCAAATTTTAGGACTAGTTTTCACGAGAAAAAGCTGTTAAACATAATTCAAATAAAGAATGCAGTAAATCGACTTTCTCAATATTGAAGCGCATCCTCATGAAGTGCTCAATATAAATCACTGGAATTCTTTCACAAAATTAAACATTTTTCGCAATCTTCCTCAGTTTCCACGACTCAAGCACGCTTCTAAATAATAAAAAAAACTTTACACAATACTTCAAGAAAGTAATCAATCCGAAAATGCACGGAAATCCGATAAACTTCGACGAGATGAAAGTAGCACGTCGCAAAATGAGAAGCGAAATATGAACGTCATTCAGAGCCGCACCGAGACGGGAGAGACGGGCACGGTCGGCGGTCGTCGTCGTCGTCGTCGTCGTCGTCAAACGGCAGTGACGACGACTACATCGACGGTATTGGAAAGTTACTGGCGCCTCGCGGGTGAGAGAGAACGGGCGCAGCCGACGAAACTTCTCCGTCCGACCGCAGCGGAGGATTCCCAGGCCGCCCGATGCTCGCTGCTCGTTCGCCGGTCCCCTCCCCCGCGAACTTCCGCCACGCCCTCCACGCCTTCAGCCGCCACCCGCCCTCTCGCTCTCCCGTGCTACGTCACCTGCCCGCTGCGACCACACATTCCCACTCCACTTCCCTGACCACCCCTTCCCCTCTCTCTAGGCAAGGCAGCTAGGCCGAATTCAGCCGGTCTGGAGAACAATTCTAACGGTCGGTTGCTCTGATACGGTTGTTTTTCGTAGTTCCTCCGATTAACACCAGGTGAATGCCGGAGTAATACCTTAACAAACGGGCTTAAGACAGCGCGCCCTATTGCCTTCTCAATCCTCGTCCTATCCTCACTCCTTAATCACACTTTCACTTACATGCAATACACCATCACACTTGTCGGGAGACCGGAAGTAAATAGTTTGTACTGGCTGGGGTGGTGTCACGCTGGTGGGAGATACCTGGTTGAGGAAAATCCCCGCAAACCGACTCCGGTCGGCGACGGATCTCACCACTCAGCGGGGGGAAATCAGAGCCACCTACCACAATAAAACAAGCACTACATTTACGGAATTAATGACTTTAGTAGTTGACGCGCCCAGAATCAATAATCAATCAATCAACTTTCGCTTCGTCCCTGTCCACTGCAACCACATATCTTCACTCCACTACTCTTTCCCCTCCCGTGCGCCAGTCGCCAGTCCCAACCCCACCGTCCGCCCCAACTACTGCCCGTCCGTCTCTTCCCATCTGCATTTTATTACTTTTTGTCAGCAGAGCATCAGTGCGTTCCTGAGGCGTTAACAAAAAAATGTACATTACAAATAGGTATAGCTATTCCTAACAGTTTTTGTACGGCTACTTCTGCAAGCCGAAGTTTAACGTTTTTGTTGATGGACATTTTCGAAATTCTTTTTAAATTATTTAGTTTTAAGGCGGGTTCAACTTGCGTTTTGGTTAGTATGATCCTATTCTTTAGGTTTTAGATGTACTAATCTGCGTTTGACGTCTCCATTCCCGCCATGTCCAGCTTTCCGTTATGTACTAGCTAGAAGCTACCCTTCACTTTCCCACTCCAATTCACTGCTTCCACCGTTTCAACCATTCCTTGTCATAATCCATCCTAATTCCACCTCACGCGTATCAGTTTACATCCACACTCAATCCTTGGGCAAGTGTGAGATGCATTTCATTTTCTTTCGCTGAATTCCCAGTTAATTACTCTTTATCCCTCTCCAACGATTTACTTACTCCTCACAACCTTCTAGTCACCGGATTTTCCACCTTTAATATATTCTAGACAACGTCGTGCTTTCCCTTACAATTTCTCCAAATTTATCAGAATCTCAATAAAACCTGTCATTCAACATTTCCTGTTTTCTTAACTACTGTATTGACAATTTCATTCCTTCTTAGTTTATATCACTCCTAACGTCTTGTATCTCTTCCACCGAAGCCTCATAGAGTCCCTCTCACCATCTCCATTTTTTCATCCGACTCTATCTCCGCCGTTTCTTTGATCCCCACCTCCCCTCCCTCCTGCCGCATCGCGCCACCCAGACCGCCCCCTCCCCCGCCACCGCTGCGCTATCGATTTCGTCCATCTGTTGTCTCCAAGCAGCGGCACTTCCACTTCATTTCTCCGGGCCCAGACCGGAAGGACTCGTTCCCTTTGCCGGAATAGATTTCACGAGAGACCGGCAGAAGCAAAAAATTCGGCACCCGCAGGAGCCGACGACACTACATCAGTCAGTGCATATTGATTTCGGGCACGTCAACTACTTCGACTCCCGCAAGTGTAATGCATGTTTTATTAAGGCAGGATGCTGTGGTCCTTACGCGATGGAATGTAAGATCCGGTGCTAAAGTATTCGTCATCTGAGAGGAGGGGTTACCACGTACATACCCCAAGAGGGCACTTGACTTAGACAAGTTTCAAGCCCTTGTATGATAATGGAGAACATGTGTGTTAAAGGAGAGGAGGAGCCAAGAATACAGAAGAAGCCGTTGAGTGCGATCCATGGCTCGAGTGATAGGGCACTGCTCCTGCATTCACCTGGTATTAATCAACGAAAATATGCTAAAATTCCTACCCAAAGAGCAGCACGCCGCTATAATTCTCTTCCACACAGGAGATGAATTCGACCTATGGAGCTAACACTAGGTCCTCCCGGACAACAGAGCTTTGGTGGTAATGATGTACCCGCTAAGCTATCGCAGTCCGTAAGACGTTGCGAAAAAACCTGAGCGTTGCCGCAATAGACTCCTCGAAACACAAAACAGCGCGGTGGTGACGTGGGGGGGGGGGGGGCATGGGCGGGGCGGGTCCTTCATCCTCGCTTCGTCCGCTGCAGCAGGCGCCGCGCCGTATGAATAAATATGAATCTCCACGTCATTACGTTGCTGTTACCATATCCTCCTAGAATCGTTTTATCGATATAATGCACGCGGTCACACAATACCCAATTATCCCAATTATTCCACACCCGCGCGTAATAGGATGACGGCGGTTGGCGTTGCTGCGTTGTTTACGTAGAGGGCGGCGGGGCAGGGCGGGGCGGGGCGGGGCGGGGCGGGGCCCGGCGGGCGTGGAGCAAACAGCGGATCGCGGGGCCGTGCCCACAAAGGCTTCATTTGTCTTTCTTCCCGTCCGGCATGGGCACGCAATATTCCTGGCATTCCGCCGGGCGTGTACACGCTCACGCTTCGCGTGTCGCGCGTTTGCTGACAGCGCAACGCTCGCTGGGGAGGGGGCTACGATCTATGTAGGCGGTGAGGTGCGCAAAACGCCGAACGGATTACGGAGGGCGAAAAACGGAGGACCCTGGTCGGAGGGTGAAGAGCAACGCGTGGAGGGCGGAATTCGGAGGACGGGGTTGAAGGATTTGCAAGAACAGAAGTGGAGGACTGCGGGCGGACGACTGAGGACCTGGGCGGTCGGCAATCGGTGTTCGGTGGTCAGCAAGGGGGGAGGGAAATGGCGGCATGCCAGGAGGCAAAGTACGGAGGTAAGGAGGGGCAAAACGCAGGGGTGGCGGAGCAGCAGGAAAGCGGGACGGCGGTTAGGATGGACGACGGCAAGGTAGAATGAGAAGAATGGGGGCGAAATGACGGCAGGGACGGCAGGGACGGGGCCGTGGAAAGGCATTGAGGCCAGAAGCCGACAAACAGCCGCGTGATGATCACACACGCCCGGTGTCCCGCTCACGCGCAGCGCAGGCGAGCGCGTCAGGTTTCGCACGTGACGTTCACTCCACGAAGCAAGCGCCTGCATGCGCGCGCCACGTCCACAGCGACGGGCAACGGCCAGGCGGGAGGGAGGGCGGGGCGCGGCTGACACGATGCCTCGCGGCGTGTTTACCTCAGAACACGGAAGGTCGGAAGGGGGTTGACGGGCGGGCGCAAACACACTCGAGGCTTCTGCCGTGGCCGCCGCTGGCTCCTCTGCGCTCGGCCGGCGTTTCAACAGACATGCAATTAGCGGAACACGATGCCCGCTCGCCAACGCGAACACGCCAGACGCAGACGTCGACATGTGTTTAAAATGGCGAAAACAGCATCCCGTACGTGTTTGATCGCGAGATGGGCCTCAATATAAACTAACACTCGTCCTGCTGACAGTTGGGACGCCTTAATTATAAACACAGCGGAAAATATGGAGGAAAAAACAGGAGACCTACAGACTTTACACGAAATATTGCTCAAAGGTTCAAAGTATCACACAGGGTATAACGGTCATCCCTTAACCGGGATCCAAAACACACACCCCGGATGCAACGCGTACGTGGCAACAAAACACAAACCAGACTTTAATGTTTCTGCTATTCGTGTTTGTGAGCAGGCTGCTCTTATTGGGGTTTCCATCGTTTCCCTGGTCACTTTCAGGTGAATGCCGGAACAGTACCCTGTACAATGTGCCGAGGACCGTGTTTCTTCAATTCCCTCCCCCTATTTATCATCCCATCAACTTCCCCCTCCCCTAAACCGGATACTCGCGTTGTACAGGCAACGCACTTCCTACACCATCCCGTCGTCACTCGCATTCGCAGGCAGGGAGACCTTACGGGCAGCAACTTCGAGGAACTAACGTTACAAAACAGAAAAAAGACCCAAACAACGCCACGCGTGTGTTGAAACAGTACCCTAGCGCACGGGTCATAAGCCTTTCCTTCCTCTTTCCTTGCCCTACCCTGACCCGTTTCTTACACACAAACACTAAAACAAGCACTACACTACCACATTTGTCGGAAGACGAGTCGGGAGCCTAGATTTTGCCTCAGCTGGGGCGGTATCACGCTGCAGGGGGACACCTTTTTGGGAAAATGCCCGCAAGCCGACGTAGGTCAGCGCCGGATCCCGCCATCTAGTGGAAGCGCGCGATCATAGCCATCTCCAGCGATTAAAACGTGCACTACGCATACGGGACTAATGACCGTAGCAGTGGAATCCCCAACCAATCAACGAATCGCGTGCGTTGTCCGCAGGTGGTGGGCCACGTGGGCACGCTGACGAGCTTCGCGGTGGGCGCGTTCCTGGACTGGCGGCAGCTGGCGATGGTGGTGGCGGCGGCGCCCGTGGCGCTGTTCGCCGCCGTGCTCTACGTGCCCGAGACGCCCTCCTTCCTGGTGCTGTCGGGGCGCGACGCCGAGGCCATGGCGGCGCTGCGCTGGCTGCGGGGCCCCGCCGCCGACGTGGGCCGCGAACTCGCCACGCTGCGCAGCAACGTGCAGCAGCAGCAGCGCCGACGGCTCGAGCGCCAGGTACGTCAGCGCCAGACGCGTTGAGGACACGTACGCATACGGGTTTTGGAACCATCTCGAGAGACAGGTTCAGCCACAGCTATTTAGACGACTTTAACGTAATCTCCAGCGACAGGGCCTCGAGTCATAGGTATGTTTTGAGTGGTAGATACGTCCTCGCAGCTGCGTTGGCACGCCTTAGGTGACGATGTTGTACGCCTCCGTTCATTCGGTTGCCTTACGAGGACACATACGCATTAGCTTTTTTTGAGAAGCACCTATAGGAGCAGTCACATCTTAAGAGATAGCCTCCAGCGCTCACATCTGGAGCGACAGGTATGTCTCGAGAGTTATGTTCGTCTCGAGCGACACATATGTCTCGAGTTAGAACGTCTCGAGCGACGAGGTATGTATTGAACGACTCGAGCGTCTCGGGTAGAAGCTAGGCAAGTTCGTTTCTTCGTTAACAACAGGTACAATTATATTGCAAACTGCCACAGGCACACTCATAAAATTCGGGAGGCAATGTGCGTCTCTAACAAAGTTTCAAGATTCACAATCACTTAAGGGACACATATCTAAAGAGATAAATACGCCTGCAATAACATAAACACATCGACTGGGATGTGGTACTCCTCGGGTGTCAAATAAGCATTTAAAGGCATGAATATCTGCGGTGTTGTTCTTTTGAGATATTTGACTTTTTTTGCATAAACAAGACACAGGGCATTCAATTATTCGTACATTACTTCATGTTCGTTTTCCTTGCTCGATAAGTTGATTTCGAAAATGAGATTTAAATAAGAGATAAAATGTTGAAATTTAATGCGCATGTACTGCGTACAATTTCCTTATTCACAAATAAACTTCCTTATTTAACTTGCAGACAAATTGCATTGACTTTTTCGTGGTTTCGCCTTTACTCACTAAGCAACGATACCCCCAAGCAGAACATATCTCACTGAAACCCATTAATAATCCCATGTGATGAACAAAAGAAATTAATTACCAACCCAGAACAGAATGAACATTCCGACGCTTGCATTTCCAGACGTCTTGAGTGGTTAAAAAACAGCTGCACAGCTCCTCGCAGGGGTGGCGCGAACCACGCAGGCCTTCAGCGGCCGAAGATGTACGATGGCTAATAAGGAGCGCGCAAGCAAAAAAACCCTCCGCCAGCGGTCGCTGGGCCACAAGGCGCCTCTTCTGTCCGCAGCGTCTGCGCGGTTGCACGCTGCACGAGCGCGCAGCAGGCAGCACATGTGGGCGATGACGCGCAGATGCGCGCAGAGGCGTGGCTTCGAGCGAGGTTGTTTCTTGTTTCTTTTAAGGCCATTTGTATTCTTTCGCCGGGACTGCCGACTGGAGGAGATAGCGATACGGGTCTCACAGCTAAGGAACAGGATGGATTAATCCGTGGCGAAGTGTTTTATGGGTTACGGAATTCTTAATTTCCACGCTCAAAGCTACGTGTTTTTACATTGCATGGATGCGCCATGTGCGCACTATCATGTGATTCGGAGGGAATGTGATAGGGTAGCGTATGAGGACTGGCACAGTGTGGACTTATGCTTACTCTCCACGCATGAGGAATCTCTGGAATATCCCATCAACTGTACTAATACGTGGGGAAATTGTCAGTATTCATACACTTATTTCCTTCCCAGTTCCCTGTTCACCCGAAACATTAAGAAATTTAACAATTAACTCTAACAGCGAGATAAACGCAGGTAAAGCGAACATGCAAGTCGAATTCGCAAATTTACAGAACTGGGCGAACTGGGTGTTCTAGACACTTTCAATATGCTGCATTTCAATGCTGCGCCTCAGTTTGTCCTGAGTCCATTTTCCACCTAATCCTCGTCCCACAGCTAATCAAGCATGTCACTTTATGTGGAAGAGTATTTTTCGAGACCTTTCTTGATTCACAGTCTGTTAATTAGGCAATGGCAGAAATGTCATTCTGCTTATTATCTTATATTCGTTTTGGTGCAGATCTCAGGTAGGTATGTTTGTAACCATGAAGCCCGCATACCATCAACATCCAAAGTGTATCCTCGATTCCATCATTCACCTTTCTCAGTGCAGTAAAATTCACCGTCGGGTCCCAGTCATCAGGATGAGCTTCGTAATCGTACACGGCTCCAAACGGCCAAGTCAGTCAAGCTTTATTAAATTAAAACAAAACAACTTGAATATCCGTCACATCACCACGCCCGCCGGTGACGCCTCCTCCACTATCACCTGCATAAGCTTCTAACTTCAGGTCCCGTAACCTTTCCCATCAGGGTGCGCATTGTAATCGCTCACAATCGTAGAGTCAAGTGGCGAAGCTGGATTAAATTAAGACAAACATTATTGAACATCCCTCTCTTTGCCCTGACCAGCGACGCCCTTGCAACCGCCCCTTCGCCTCGAGAGCTGACTTGGTTGGCCGGCGCGCGGCTCTCGACGAGCGAGCGCCAGGCGAGCGCGGCCGAGTTAATTTTAGCGGCGACGCGACGACGACGGAGCGGGGCGCAACGCGTCGCCGGCCAGGCGCCGCCGGAATATTGCCGCGCGCATATTTCCATCCGCGCTTACACGCCCAACGGCCCAGCCGGCGCGGCGTGGCGTGGCGCGGGGGCCGGGGGGGGGGCAGGGCTGGGCGCTTATCGCGCCGGAAGGAACAAGTGCGCGAATGAGCATGGCGTAGCACGATGCGGCGCGGAGCGAAAAGAACTGCCCCCCCCCCCTCTATCCAGTCATCAGGCTCTCTTGCTCTCTCCCTTCTACCTTCCTCTCGCTCTTACTCTCACTCTCGCGTGCGCGCGGAGAAATGTGGCATGTGCTGAAACGAGGCAACAGTCCGCAGCTCGACTCCGAGCAGCTTTTAAGCGTTCACTTCTTTGCTGTGTTATTCGAAGTGGAAATGTTTCTCGGCGGATACACAGTTGCTAATTGGTATAATCACGTGGTTGCAAGTATTCTCCGAAGTTAACACATGCGGTATTAGGAGGAAAAAAGATATGAATGAAAAGACGAAATGTAATTAAATACAAATAAAATTATTTTCAGCAATTTTCTCGTTCGTTTTAAAAAGGGATAATTTACTAGATTTTGGTGACGATGATAAAACTACTGAAGTAGATAAAACAAATATGTACTTGGGAAAGACAATAACATCTCATTAAAACATAGAATGCATCAGTGGGAGAGATTTTTTATTGAAATGTCGTTTATAAGACATGCAGGTTTATCAAATATTAATATGTTTTAAAAACGAAAAGATCATGGCAATTAACTGCGAAATGTAACAAAAATTCACGGATTTCCAAATCGCACAGACTCAGAAACAAAGAAGCGTCATCTGTCAAAACAAAATGAGTGTGATGTGATGCACAGGGAATACAAATGCTATGTTATTAATCATTCAATGTCACTCTTTTCATCTGAGACAATGATTGAAGACAACACAGCGCGTCTCTTTATTTAAAGCATCACAACAGGAGCTGCCTGAACTAATCAGCCAGTTACGAACGAGTAGGTTAAAAGAACAGATTATCGTCAGAAGGCATTACGTAGTTAAACAAATATCATGAGCCGAAATAGACAGGTGTAACAAGTGGTTCATAAATTGCAGATGCAGCCTTCATTAGCAACCTTTCTTTATCTCTTGGCAGGTGACAGTAACACCAGTAGCTTCTTACGTTTCCTCTTCCCAAATGAATGAACCTTTGGTCCTAGCTATAAAAAGGATGTTTGACTATTCTTGGGGCAATACCTCCGAGAATAATGAAACAGGTTGCATATGACTTCAGAATCCCACAAAGATACGGGGTACGACACAATTATGTTCGTTTTATTCTGTCCGTGCAGGCAGATGGCAACAAACCTGCTGCTAGAACAAAAACAAACAAAAACCAACAGCTCCGATTTTCTTCCGGAGTTTCCACTTTTTTCAGGAAGACTGCATTGATCACACCCTGAACATTTTTGAGTGAAAACCTGTTCCGAGAAGATTTCTTAAATCTCCATAATGTGCACAACGACGTGTTAAAGGTGCAATCACACACGGCCGCAGAACACGATACGTGTAAACTTCGACAGGTATTAACGGGAGCTTCAGCATAAGGTCACTATTCGCGCAGAGGCAAAGACTGAAAAATGGGATCCCACGCTCGTCACACACTGCTGCTCCCTACGCACAAACACGACGGTAGTCCGATTTCGTGGAGGCGTTATTTTCTCCCCGGCCCCGACCTCTCAGCCCGCCGGTGACGACGCGGCGGCGGGGTGGGCGGGGCGCGGGCCAGAAGACGGGCGACGCGAGAGGTCAGTGTCACGGTGACTCAGGCCGGGCGGCGCCGGGGCGGGACCGGTTATAAACAGCAACGCGGAGAATCGCTGGCGCGCGTCTGGCACGGCACACGCACACGCGCACGCGCGGGGTCGCCACCGAGGCGGCGTCGTTAAGCACGGCGCCATCAGCGCGCCGGCACGCGCCACACAGCGAGACGCCGCCGCCGCCGCCGCTGCTGCCGCTTAGAGCCCTTCGCTTCGATTTGGCCGCGCGCCGATGACTCAGCGGGCGACGCGCTGCCCTTCAGCTCTGCGGCCAACAGGGTCACGGCTAGGGATGGCAAAAAGATTTTCGAGAAGAAACTTCGATATTATAACATAATGATTTGCATTATATGTTTTATTCACATAGACATATTTGTTCAGATTCATCGACGTTAAAAAAATATTTAAAAAATTTCCAGTATTTTTTGCTGGGAATAAACAGCCATTCACAATTGCCACTGTCGTCGATCCCCAGACGAAACGAACCAGTTTGCTCTTCGCAACCTTTCCCCAGTGTTACTAACTTTTTTATTATTTTATACGTGGTAATATCGTTAAAACTGCATTTTGAACTTTCACTACGTAGGACATTAATTAGAAAATTAAGAAGACAGTCAAATTTAAGGCAGAATATACATTAAACTAATATTGACGAGTTATGTATCACATTAGAACCAGGATGTTTCGATGTTTTACTAAAATGTCCAATAACTATTCACGGTACCCTCGAGGGGAAGGTAGGGGGCGAATAGAAAGCGACGCTTGCCCCTTACAACGTGCAAGGGAAAGTGGTGTCGCTACACGTTCGATATCTATGACATTTTATGTACTCGGAACAATTGTTGGTGCATACGACTTTGGCGTACGATTAGGGGACTAATCGTATGGCACCAGTTGAACGCCCTAATTGGATTCTGTGCTAAAATTTACATTTCATCTGTACTTACAGTGAATCACAATGTATTTGCAATATTTACATTTACTGCACTCTTGATGATACAACTTTCAACTTATTTGTGAACCTGATGGCATTACTTACTAAAAAAAAAAATGTTGAAAATCAGATGTTGCGGGAAGGGCAGATGCGACACTGGAGGTTTTTCTTTCTGTATTCAGTCATAAAATGTTCTTTCCCAAAAAAAGACATTAATCGCTCTACATAATACCCTATAAATTATGTTGTAGCTTAAAAAGGTTTCGTGAAAATCATGGGAATGTTTTTCGACTACTGAATTAACCTACTTCTCGTTTTTGAAAGAGGCTACAAGATTTTCTGCAATGTGTGGTGAACTCCGTTTAGAATTTCGTTTGGAGTTCTACATAGAAAAAAAAATTTCCATTCAGCAATAGCAACTGAAAAGTTCCGACATATTTCATTTTTATTCAAATCAATGAGAGTCGCTAGAAGAAAACACTAGAACGTTTATCTTCACAACAAAACATTAACGCAAACTATAAGTAAAAGAATCTACAATACGACCCACAACTTCTCAAATATATATGTAAAACATTTCGCGTGACCAAACACATACAGCATTCAGAGTTGGAGTTAGGCACGTGTTACGAGCAGCGCGTCGAGCACGAACACAAACAGTTCTCCGACAGCGCATCGCATATTCCAAAGTGAGCGGCATCTGCAAAGCAACTCCACGTACCTGCAGGGATGCGGCAACAGTGGAGATGCAAGTAGAACTCTAAACATAGTGAAATGGGAAATCTAACCCACTAGATTGTTAGTTCTTACACCTCGCAGCTCACCAGAGTTTCGAATCTAGGAATATCTTGGTTACGTAACAATTCCGAATATGGAGATGGTAACGATGACGATATTAATGTTCCTAATACTGTATAGTTATATCGACATAAAAATAGTAAACTCAGAGGGTAAAAGTTGATGTTAACAGCAACTGTCCGTTAAGAACAATGAAAACAAATGCGTAAAGCGAAAGATGACGAATGTGTCGTGTCTGAATCGGGTGAAGGTTTGATGCCTTCCCGCCTACCAATTCCGTGAACTACACCCCTCTCCCACAATAAAGAAACATGTACTTGCACTTACCACAGATCACGCATACATGTTGCGGTAAACACTTCGAAACTTGTGTACCCGATTTTTATTGAGAGTAAATACATTTTTCTTTATTGTGGATGATAACTTATTACCTACTCATCCCATGTGGGACGAAAGACACGCGTTTTATTTATTTAGTTATTTATTGTTTCAATTTATTTTTGTTCGCATTGCGCAGGGCATGGGCGCGACGCGCGCGGCGTGGGCGGCGCTGCTGTCGCCGCAGCTGGTGCGGCCGGCGCTCATCACGTGCGGCCTCATGCTCTTCCAACGCTTCTCCGGCGCGCACGCCTTCAACTTCTACGCCGTGCCCATCTTCCGGCAGACGTTCGGCGGCATGGACCCGCACGGCGGCGCGGTCGCCGTCGCCTTCGTGCAGCTGCTGGCCGCGCTGCTGTCGGGCCTGCTCATCGACACCGCCGGCCGCCTGCCGCTGCTCGTCGCCTCCTCCATGTTCATGTCCATGGCCCTGGCCGGCTTCGGCTCCTTCGCCTACTACGAGCACGCGCACCGCCGCCACAACCACGCCCACCGGCACGCCTTCGCGCCGGTACGTACACCTCCACACTGGCACCCTTTTTACAATTTTTAATTTTAATTTTTTTTTTTAATAAACTGCTCCACTGAATGGATACGTGCGGAATGCTCAGTATGGTGGGCGATGATTAAAAAAATGAAGTTACCTTAAGGTGGTTCCGTTAAGTTACTACTTTACCAAAACGTCGACCAAGTCGATCCGCTCGCGCATTTTCAAGTCAAGTGCGAGGCTCCAGCCTTCGGTGATTGATCGATTATTTCGTTTCTGGCCTTCGGCCTCCGTGATTAACATAAAAGGGTACTAGAATACAGCCTATGCAACGGTTGCCAATGCATTTTGTAGAAAGGGCATATCATGACTCATTTCTCTCCTACAACCAAGTATTCTCTCCACAAACAAGATTTCTATTTAATTAAAAACATAGCACTACTCAAAAGCCTCAATTATCCATTTGCTTTAGTTGCTTTTGCGCGCATGTCCCTCTTCCTCTACCGTGATGGACGAGTGCTTAGGCGAGGGAAAATTCTCCTCGTTTTATGTTCGTTTTCCTAGGTAGGTAATCACGGTGGGTTTTTAGCCTTTGCCTTTCTGTATAAAAGTTGGCTCCACTCCTGATGAGAGATGAAAGACATTACTTTTAAGTCCTCCTTTTTCCACGGCAGATGATCACAGCGCTTATTTAGCTCTGCTCCTACGAATAAAGGATGCTGCAGTTCTTGAGGAGATATTGACGTTTATAAACGGTATTGATGGGAGTCGTGGTGTGAGAAATCAACCACTACACAAACACATGGTGAAAACACGAAAATAGCGAAAATCGCGCTTCTAACATTCGACACCGTTTACGTGAATGTTACATTTCAAAGGTCTCCCTCTACTGCAGCGAAAGCAGAATTCCATTTATTGAGGGAATAAAATTATACAATCTTTCTCTACTGTTCTTAATACATATATCGAACGGCATTTCAGCTGTTCAGGGATTAATTTAAGCGGTAGACCACTTATGCTTCCATCGCATCAAATCTACGAAAGTATCATTCTATAAAGGTACGTATAGTAGATATTAAATAATTTTCGTCGTGCTATATTACTTTCATTTTATTCCTTGAATGATACATTTTACAGAATTTAACATTCTATTGTTAATAAATTACCATTGAAAATGAAATGTACAATATTCTCATGACACCCGAAACAGGTGTCGCAGATCTACATTATTTACATATTAACACTTAACACATGAATAATTTACAGATTATTATATCAGATAAACAACAAGTAATGCGGCAGAAAAAAACTACTGTTGTATATTTTCCTTCCCAATGCTTTTTAGTTGCAATTCTTCAACCGTTTGCTTCAATATCCTTATCCTAACTTTGTCTCTACTACATCTGAAATTACCAATCAATTTCATTCCGCTCACTAACTTCTGATATTGGTTCTGTGGAGCACTGAGGGCTAACACGTTTGTTAGCTGACCCGGTTCTGGGAATCAACATTTAATATTGAACGTTTAATAATAACCGAAACTGCTTTCACGAATAATGAAGCTACACAATACAGCCATACTCCGAAACAAATTAAACCACGGATATGATAGAACCTTGTGTAGCGAGATCAAACGACTAAACTTAAAACAACACAGTGCGATCAGGTAACTACTGTAAAGAGCTTTTCGTACTATTTGAACAACATTACTCAATTAGTGACGAAAAAAGATTTAGGAACCGTTGACATACGATTCTTCCCAACAATTAATCAGTGTCATATTTACCACCACCACACAAATTACACCTTAAATCACGCAGCTCCAAGAGATATTCACCGCAGCGAATTCGCGAGCAACCAAACAGCAAGTTGAAATGCCTCCATCCGGCGACACGGCACCCCCCGGACGCCCGCCGGAGAATTACTTCAATTAGGACGCGTCGCGTTGATGAATCGCAATCGAGGAGCGAACGGCTCCCAATACACTAAACAACAAACTGCGCCGTCGCGCCACGCCGCGTCGCGTCAACGTCGACGCCAACGCATCAGAGGTCCATTACCAGCGCCGGCGCGGGCGGAGGTGCAGGAGGGGGAGATGAGGCGGGCGGGTGGGCAGGAGTGGGGGTTCGAGGTGGAAGGGGGCGGGGCGGAAACTGCCGTTGTAAACAGCCCCGCCCACGCGGATAGTGATATTCGCAACGCGAAAGGGCCATCACTGCGCACTCGCCGCGCCCGAGGACAAGAGACGGCATCAGCTTACCCACCCGTCCGTCAAACGGTCACTCCCACTCGCCACGCCCACGTAGCAACCAGCCAGTGGTCAACCGTTCGTGTGTAGGAAGGGGTGAGTGGTGAGGTGTGAGCTGAGAGGGGAGACTGGTAGTGGGAAGCGAGCAGAAGAGGCGGGTGGTGGGGGAAGGTCGGAGAGTGAATGGTGGGCATGTTGGAGGTGTTCGGGTGGTGTATGGGCTGCGGGAGGGGGCTGATGAGCGGTTGATGAAAGGGGAACGGGCAATGAGAAAGGCAAACTGGCGGTGGGCAGGAGGTCGGAGAGCTGTGAGCAGCGGCCAATTAGGCGGGAGAGCATTGATGAAGTAGTGTGGGAGTGGGTGTGTAATGGGCAGTCCAACGGTAATGCAAACTGGTCGCAAAACGAGCAGATAGGGGGAGGGCAGATGGGAGCGAGCAGGAAGATAGACAGTCGGTAGGCAGGAAGGTGGGTTAGCGGCTAGATAGAAGACGGGTGGGCAGGAGGGTAGGCGCGCGGGTAGGCGGTAGGCAGCCCGACTATAAACGACGGGCGAGTGAGACGGCAGTGGGAGAGCTGAAGGCAGTGGCGGGGGTCGCGGGCCGCGCCAGGCGACGGCCGGAAACGACGCCTAATTACGACCGCCTTCCGCTTAGTTTGGCGCGCGCGCTCACGGCGCCGCCGTCGTTGTCGCTGCCGTGGGAATGGTGGGTGCGGGTGGTAGGGCTGGGAGAAGGGAACCGCGCGGTTGACAATCTTAGTCGCCCTTCAGCACAACAGACAGCAGCTCCCTCGACCCACCTCGCTCAAAGAACCTCAGGAAACTGAATTCCCAGTTAGTACTGGCGTCATCACCAAACGAAAACGAAGTTGATGTATTAACTTACCAACAGAAACGGCGAAATTCAGGAAATAAAATGTAAAGAAAAATAAAGAAGGAAGATTAAGAGAATCACATAATTAATGTTTATTAAAATAGGTTTCACTAATCCAAATCATTGTAAATCATTTGTCCTAAAATTTCAACAAAGTTTAGTGCAATTTGTTTTTCGAGAAATCTTCTTGAACTTGTAAGCTCCATTTTAGTATCGGTGCCCCGTAAAAGCGAACAACAGCAGATAAACTTTTGCTTTTACCAGCATTTAGTACTAAATCAGTGATACATGAAATACATCTACTTAATTGCTAATTTTTAAACTAATAAATGTGCAGGCCGTAATGTTTTGATACCATCTAAACACATTACGCCACTGAGTTCAACTTCCAATTAAACAAAAGGAACGTTTTGGAGCCATAATTTTAAAGGGTTAAAATTCCGAGCAAGTTTTAAAGACGCTCCCGATTGAGGAAGACCGACCCTTAAGATTAAGCAGGCAACCTCGTAACGGCGAGCTTGTTTGCGCACGGCAGCAAAGAGAGTTCCCGGTTGCGGGGAGGGGTGGGGCGCGGAGGGGAGAGAGAGGTACGAGGGCGACAACGCCGTCGACGGGTCGCGCGAAGGGACCGGAAACGAGCGCCGGCACGCGCATCAGCGACGAGGCAGAGCTAGCGTGGCCGGGGGGTGGCGCGGGGAGCGTGGCGGGGAGAGGCGCTCGGCGACCCGCAACTTCGCGCTCAACTTCTGCCTTCAACTCCCCGCCTTCCAACTTAATTCCGCCAAGTTTTAAATTAATTTTAAATACAGCTCTTCCGCAACAAGAAAGAAATTATTTCGCCGCCCACCCCCCGCGCTCCGCCGAGCGACGAAGCGCGTTGCCGCCCCGCCAGCCGGGCGCCAGCGCGAGCGCCAGCGAAGCCGATCGTATTTCACGACCTAATACTGCGGACGCTGGACGGGGTAATCGAGTTTCGGAATCGCGGCCTGATGGAAATTGATTGAAATCATCTGGTTATTGTCTATTACTCTTCCCGGGCTTGGCCCACGGGCGACGCCCGAGGGGGCGTGGTGAGAGAGAGAGAGAGAGAGAGAGAGAGAGAGAGAGAGAGAGAGAGGGGAGTGGGCGAGGCGGCAGGCAATGGATAGTGGGTGCTAAAAAGAGCAACCGCCAGAAGGGGGAGGGGGCAGACGGCGCGCAGTGTTAGGCGTGCGGTAAGCGTCTCGAGGGCGGGGGGGGGGAGGTGAGTGTACGGGTAACAGGCAGTGCATAAGGTGGGTCGGAAGGCGGTAGCGTGTACTGGGCAGGCGGTGGGGACTGGGGAGTAGTAGGAACAGCATGTTTCGGAGGGAGGGCAGTGAGGAGAGGGTGTCAGGCAGAATGGAGACAACGGATTGGTACAGGAACATGTGTGATACTGGGAGGCGGCAGGAGAGGGTGGGTGACGGATGGGTGGGCGGCCGGATGACGTGCAGGCGGGCGGTGCGTGAGCGTGGCGGGTGAGGCGGGCGGACGGTGTGCGGAGGGAGGGCAGGCAGGCAGGTGGACGGGCGGGATGGCGGCCGGTCGGTCGGATGCGTGGGCGGGCGGGCGGCGCGTGGGGGTGGCGGATGCGGGTGAAGATTAGGGTGGGTGGGCTGTGTGGGAAGGTGGGGGGCGCGGCGGAGCAGCTCGCTCTAGCGGAGCGCGCTGTCAGCGATATCGCTGCGGCCGCCGCGCCGAGCGGAGGGCGCGGGGCCTGCTCGCACGCGTCACCCGGCCGCCCCCCGGGGCCTCGCTCGTGGCGCCGCGCTTCGCCGCCCGCATCTAGGGATTGTCCCATTCCACGCGCCGCTAGCATAGAAAGCGACGTCAGAACTGATCGAATAGTACGGTTCGTTTCTCACTGTTTTACTCTGAAGTGATTACAGTGGCAGTCATAAGAACACACCATTCTCATTCTAGATTGTGATATGCAATAAATTCATTCATTCACATCACGAAATAGAGCTTCTTTATGAGTTGCTTCTATCTTGATTGACAAAGCCCTGCTTTACTTTATTTAATTTGTCTATATTACGCTATCGAAAAGTGAAATGAAAAATTCAATAATCTATACCGCAATAATGAGTCGATAAAATCAGAAAATTCCGACCATATAGATAATGGATGATCTGCTTTATCATCATCGTTACGATAATACTTTATTATTCAGGATCAGAGAAACCTCATATTTTTCTTGGACCCAATGAACCATTAATCATATCTAGGATATTCGGTAAAATCAGGGAAACTGAAATTGTTTTATTTGTGTAATTTTCACGCAAGTGTTTT
This sequence comes from Gryllus longicercus, assembly GCA_038098605.1. NCBI lineage: Eukaryota > Metazoa > Arthropoda > Insecta > Orthoptera > Gryllidae > Gryllus > Gryllus longicercus. The sequence goes on from JAZDUA010000021.1 coordinate 5,084,552, forward strand.
TACGAGTTATAGTATGCACACCAATCTATAAAAATGTTACAAGTAGTTTTTTTTCTTTCTACTTGAGTCACTCATCAGGAGTAAACTATTCAACTTCGAGACCTATGCGATTCAAAGATTCACAGTTTAACTAATATATCATCCAATAACATATATCTGAGTATTGATTAAAACGCCACATATTCCTGTAATCGCATCAATCACGGAATAACAATCACGAAACAAAAAACATTAAATCGATCCCGCCCAAATTTATATACTTAAAAAAAATTTAAACATAAAAAAAAAACACGAAAAGCGCCGAAATTCCTGACGTCTAACCGAGCCATTCTCGTCGGCTCTCGGGGCTGAGAAAGTTTTTACGCCGACGCCCCCGGCCGCAAAACCGCAAAAAGAGGGGAAACAACGAGGGCCGGCCGGCCGCGGTGCGGCGACGCATAAATCAATATGGCGGAATCTTTTTTTAATCGCAATATTCCGGCCGCCGCCGTTGCCGCCGCCGGCCTGGCGGACCGCTTTTATTTTCGAATCGGCAATCGGACAGCGCGGCCCGCGCGAGCTCAACTGCCCGCCGCCGCTGCCGCCCAAATACAAATAAACGCTGTTTACACACAAGACGCGAAATTTTCCGGAGTTGTTTTTCGCCCAGCAAACACAACACGTGTGGCGCGAACAGCACTGAAGATGGAGCGCGAAAAAGCAGAATTGCGGATAGAAAGAAGACGAGGAATGCGAAATGAGACGAATTGCTCAGTGTTTGAGAACCAAATACGGGATAAATAACGGATGCAGTTGGAGTGAAGAATACAAAAAAAAGTGTGAAACGGTAGACGCATATCGAGGATTATCCCAGAATCGAACAAGGCATCGCAAGGGAAGGAAAATAATGATTTATGTAGAAAGGAATGATATAAACGTCTTTACATGTAAAAAAAATATATACATGTGGGTGTGCATGGCTGTATTCGTCCATAATTCTAGGAAGTCTGCAAGAATTTCAATCAAACTTTGTGCATGTATGACGTACAATCCGAGAAAAAATATACCGTGGGAGTAATACCCTCCTCCCGTACAGGAGGGTGGGAAGGGGCTGACATCTAATATTTGAATTCGATTGTGCAACACTGCACTTTAATTCATCAACGCCTCACAGCTGCCGTAGCATCGTTGATCCTAGGATCCAAGGAAACAAACTGCTGGGTGGGGATGACCAGATATTCGAAACTAGAGTTGTCGGGCCTGCAGGGCTACCCAACTGAAGGGGTCGGGAGACGATAGTACTAACCCTTATATCACAAATCCATACCAAAGGACTTAGAAAGACACGTCAGAAGTATGAAAGCAGCCAGAAGTATATAGAAGACATAACTCTAACTAAAACTTAGTTTTCCTTCTAACTGACAAAAATGATAGTCACGTGGGTTAGAACTATGTTCCCCCGACCCCTTCAATTGATGACTGTGATAACAAACACCCGCGGCAACGCCAAATAATCAACTAGTAGATACCAGCCACGACACATTACGATCTACGCCAACTGAATAAGGCAGCGAAAGCAGCCGACATAATCCAGCTCATCAATCCAGTTGCACAACACGAAATCAGCTCGCGAGCGTCAAGACGGAAGAGCCGGCCGCAACAGGGAACGCCGAGGGGCGGGACTCGTCGGAAGAGGCCGGCGGGGGCAGGGAGGGACGAGGGCGGCGCGGACGGAGGACAGAGGTCGGAGGACGACGTGGTGGATGCGGACGCGGACGCGGACGCGCGCGCCCGCCCGCCGCCGCCGCAGCCGCTATCGGAATTCGATGCGCGCGCGCGCGCGCTTGCTCGCTCGCTCCGCCGCCCCTCCCCGCCACGCACACTGGGCCCGAAAGAGCCGAAACGCAGGGATAAGCCAAGCACAAAACAACTATTAATAAATATCATTTTTATACAACTGTATAAAAAGTCTCCGGCGCTAACCCCACCCTCACCACTCACACTGGGCACGAAACACAAGGATATGCCATACCAATTTTTTTTAACACAATTGAGGGATTTCTTACAGGAATGAAACAACTCAAAAATTCTATTTTGTGATTTTTACTAAATTATGCCCTACATCTTACGCTGTCTGCTGGGACATTTCCTTTCGACAAGTGCCAAACACATATTGAAAGATATAAGGCGGGAAAAAATAAATACATTAATATGCACGTCTACGTTATGAAGTTTTTGAGTGTCCCCAGAAAAATCTCGAATTTCGAATAGCCAATTCTCGTACGGAATATGAAAATAAAATTTCAGACAATCCGGTTACACACAACCCCAGACTTCCAAAATTGTAACTTGTTTTCCTTTAATAAGGTTTATTGCCCGATTTGAAAAGCTAAAGAAGGCATTCGGAAAAAATTAATCATCATGATATAAAATGAGCAAAAAAATGAAAATACTTCAATTCAGACTGGCTGGCCCCAACCTATCCCTTTGAAAATACCAATCAGTTGGGTTTATTTTACACGGAGAGGGGAAAAGGCCGCATTTTTTACTAGTGTTAAGTTTGATTTTATTGCAAACAAAAACTTTAAATGATTTAAACTTACCTTTGGATTCAGTACAATATGCTTTTAGATTTGTTCCATATCGAAACACCACATATCCCCTTTTCAAGCGTATTCCTCAGTTTAACTAATTGAGAGACCACTTCTCAAAAGTCGTAGTTTTCCAACAACACACGCGTTTTTTAATTGGCGCGACCTTCTCCAAACAACAGATTCATTTTTACTTTCTCGGCCTTACTTCGTACAAAGAGAGAAAAATAATCGGACGCCGCGAAACAGCGTTTTTTTCTAAAAGCCGTTCTCGGAGCGTGCCATGCCCACGTTCGGGGCCTATTCCGTCCACTGTGCGACGTCGCCGCTGCCGCCCCCGCCCTCTACGATGGGTATTTAATCGTTAGCGCCGCGCCGCGCCGCGCCCCCGCAGCACAAGCAAGCGGTTGACGCGTCGCGGCGTGGCTCGCGTCCGCGCTAAGGAATTGTTCGCGGTGATGGCTTGTTTCCGTTCGCGGACTCGGTTCTACGCCAGTAATCGACATCTCTGTGGGGGCAGGAAAGCCCAAGGGGAACCGTTCAGATTAGACGGTTTAGTTGACAGCTTAATTTAAGCAGCTCCATAAGTAAAATATCAAACCATTAGTAATGCCATCACGGCGTCGTCTTCAAACGTATTTAATAATAATAATAATAATAATAATAATAATAATAATAATAATAATAATAATAATGATACTAATAATTGTGACTAAAAACGCGGTAGTGATTTTCCCAAAGCAACTTTCTACAAGACATCGGCATCACACCCAGTCTTGCTAAAGAACTGAACCAACAATGACCTTGATGAGAATTTACAAACCAAATGCATAATGACTCACTCTTGACCTCATCCTGTGTGCCTACGTCAAGAATTCACACAATTTGGGAAGGCCCGATACCAGAGAAATGACCACCACACTCAATTTTGGTCACATGTAATAACAGTACATTTGTTCATCATTCCGCAGCCATCCAGTAACTGAGGCGAATTTAATAAACAGCACAATAGTTTAAAAATTCGCATCTACAATGCAGTGAAGATATAAGTGTTCCTCCATGCAGGGGAAAACAAAGGGAATAAATTGTCCGCTTTTTTTGAGGAAAAAAGGCACGGCCCGCAATCGTTTTAAATCTACACTCACACAGATTTTACGTCTGTCGAAAAGATAGATAGTATGCGGAAAAACATTGAGAAATACACATTGGTAAATAAACATTGTTCCATCTAAATGATCGAAAGAAGGAAAAGAACAAGAATCATACCATTAAGAATCCTAGTTGAGTATTTGCTTTTATGTTACGAAACGGTGAACATGTTATTACTCATATTTTTTCTGGAAATGACAATGGTAAATATTAAACCACACAACTTTTTGCAGTAACTAACATCCACAGACATCGCGGTCGAGCAATCCCCTAAAACACAACTAACGAGACTGGTGAACTTAGCACCACTCAGTGAACCCATCGTTTCATAAGGTTACAAACGGTCAACGTGTTTCAGCAGGGGTCACTGAATCTCGATAAGCGCTTTGAAATCCTGAAGCTCGTGTCGCCGGAAGAACAAACGATGGCTTCTGCTTCACAGACGACCCTGGCACTTTCTGTAACATACGACCCCGATGTGAGTCCCCCAATATTCTTTAGCATTTAGCATTAGACGCCAATCACACATTACGATGTTGTTCAATGCTGGAAGAGATCGAACAAGATAAAAACTTATTTCTACACACACATACATTCGGGCGCTGTCTGGAGGGGAATTCTAGCGGCCGGCTACTCGGATCGATAGTTTTACGTGATTTCTCCGATCAACACCAGGCGAATGCCGGAGCAGTTCTCTAACAAAAGGGCCACGGACCGCTCGCAATCTTTCCTTCCTCTTCCTTGTTTTTTCCTTTACTTTACCCTTTACTAACACACACACATTCACATGAACTAGACTATCCCTATTAGCGGGAGACCAGTGGCGAACTTAAGAGCTTATCCCGTCTGGGGCGGTGCCCCGCTAGTAGGAGATACCTGGTTGAGGAAAATTCCTGCAAACCATCGTAGGTTAGCACCGGATCTCCCTAGCCAGCGGGTGATATCACCACCACCATCCGCGATGAAAACACGCACAAAACTTACGGGACTAATGACCTTAGCCCAGTATCACTAATCAATAAATCAATCAATACGGACATAAAAGGAGGGAGGATGTGATCGCCAGTGCGTAGGTGTGCCCACGTTCCTAGTTCTCCCGAATGCAAGCACTTCTCCAGGCGTCAGCTAATCGGAAAGAGCCGGCCACTGCTATCCACCGGAATGGATCGCGTGCGGGGGTCAGACTCGCGTGCGCTGCTGCCGCCCCCGGTGGCTCGTTGATTCCAGGGGCGTGGGCTCACAAAATCCACACGATAAATCAAGCGTAAATGGTGGCGTATTTTTTTCCACCTAGTATATCACGGAGAATTGTCACGTATTTTTAGAAGTTCGAAACAGTTAATGCACTTATTTCCTTTGCATCATTATGAAATAATTTTTACGTTGATCTTTAATTAACAACTCAAATCATGATGCGAAAGGAATCCAGTGAGTATATGGATGTATGTATGTGATGTAAAGTACACGTACATAAACTTAGTACAGGCTGGAAAATGCCAAGTTTGTGGAAGGTTAAGGAATTAAATCACCGACATTTGTAATTGTGGACTTAAATTTAGTTTCTCTACAAAGTGAATACTTTCTTTGAGATGCCTGCGCTAAGAAAATATTTCTACAATTATTTGGTTTGATTTAGAAATTCAAAATAATGGAATCCATCAACTGCAATAACGTCTAATTTCTATTTATGGTGATTATGAAAATATAATAATTCATTCACGTCTATATTCTTCGACGAACATAATTATAGAAAATGTCTAAAGAAAAGATCACCTGACGAAGCAAGGTGAAAGTTGTACTGCTCAGATTCAAGGGCTTGTAGGAGGGAGTGAAACTTTAGAGATGTTTGTTAGTATGTTGGTGTATGCATGTGTGAGAGTGTATGTACACTGGCACTTTGACCTCAAGATAACCAACTGAAATTCTTTCCCGTCTCCTTAAATTTCAACAGCAATGAGCATGTTAAATGATAATGAGGCATTCATTAGACAGTAATTGGTCCAACAGCTGGTGTAACCCCAATAAAAAATGCCGGAAAAATAGGCATTACTATTTGAATGAGTTTTAAAATTGTTGTATTCAAAACGATGATTATTCTTTATGGTTTTGTGAACTAATTACTTTATTTTACTGCTTGGAGTAAAATAAAGTAACAGTAATAACCGTTCTTCAACATGAACCATTTAAAAATAAAATCATGGTCAACGAAAATTAACTATTGAGTGATAATTCAACCATTTCAGAAATTGCATTTCTACTTTCCCTCTCAGTTTGTGGCAGCAATCTATCATCATAAAATGAGGACGGTAGATTTTCGAAGTGCAGGAATTCCTCAGGATGCACTGTCACTCTCGAGACATGTAAAACAACCCCAGGCATATGTCGGGAAAATTAAATTCTTTCGTCATTCGCGCCCTCATCACATCCCGAATTCGCTCGCAACGATTTGCTCGCTTCGCCCAGCGAACGACGCAAGTAACGGTAAAATGACTGAGACTGCTTTGCCACGGTCTCTGGGAGTCATTGCGAATTTGAGAGTCAAAAACTAGTTTGACACCAAAATGGTGTCCAACTGGAAAATTCCGATTGCGAATACGATCATAGAGGTGAGCGACGGGGCAAGTTTCCGGAGCCGAGTCATTGAAAGGAACACACACACGCACACAATAAATGAAAATAATTCGAAGCATCTATTCAAATGCAACTATTTCCTCTTGCTCAGGAAAGAATGTTTCTCCTTTCATTCGTGTGCAGTAATTGAATAGTCTGGAAAGTCCCGTTGAGCTGTATTTATTTCCCGGTTAAGTGACTGTGTAAACACTGATGTGTTATTCTGCACAGTTAATGCATTTAATTATTCGTTTTTTAAAGTTTATTTGAAACATTTTCTGCGATGGAAATTGTGCCAATTCACCCCCTCCCTCAAATTAAGATATATCTTCCATTTTAAATACCCTCAAAATTGCTCTTCTTGTTTCCTTGTGCTTTAACGAGGTGTGCCCGGCGCTTGCAGGTGACGTCGTCGCTGGGCCCGCAGCACGACTGGGTGCCGCTGCTGTGCGTGCTGGTGTTCACGGTGGCCTTCTCGCTGGGCATCTCGCCCATCTCGTGGCTGCTGATCGGCGAGCTGTTCCCGCTGGAGTGCCGCGAGCTGGGCGGCGCGCTCGCCACCTGCTTCAGCTACGTGTGCGCCTTCGTGGGCGTCAAGACGTTCGTGGACTTCCGGCAGGCGCTGGGGCTGCACGGCGCCTTCTGGCTGTACGCCGCCGTGTCGCTGGCCGGCCTGGGCTTCGTGGTGGTGTGCGTGCCCGAGACCAAGGGCCGCGACCTGGACGAGCTGCACCCGAAGCTGGCCGGCGCCTCGGGCCCCGCGCGCTCCTCCGCCGCGGCCGCCGCCGCCCCGGCGGGCTTCCGCCTTCCCGGGTGCGGGGGCGGCGCGGGCGGCGGGGGCGGGGGGTTCTGCGGCACGGGCGCCGCGCCGGGCGTGGAGCGGTGTGCGTAACGCGCGCGGGCTCGCCCGTTCTCACACACACGCACGCACCCACCGCTGGCGTATGGGCACCCGCAAGCACCCCCACGGGATGACTCGGCGGCTCGCCTGCGCCGCGGACCCGTGAACAAGAAACGCTTGAGAATATCAGGGCAACAAATGTTCTTTACGCATTTTTCTATAGAAAGAATTCAATATCAATTCAACAGAAAAATACTACCTTCAATGCAAGGCGCAGCTGCTTAATATTGGAACGATCATTCACTTTTAATCTTCCTCTTATGACAAAACGATTTGAGAAAACATCTAACAATCCTAACGAGGTGTACCTTTGATAGTGAAGGATTAAAACAGGAGGAAACAAATACTACCTTACATTTTACTAACAGCTTTTAGTGTAGTAATTTCGCCGCGAATATTTATATTTTAAGACCTCTTCAACTGCTTCAAATACTATAATACATGCAGTTTATTCTGTAAATTCGCGATCGAATTCAACATCGCATAATCGAAACAACAGGCGCCACTTTATTTGAAAACGTATACCTTGAAGTCGCGTCGAAACATACCGAACATACGTATTTCCTGAATCTCAAGCGTTTCTATCAGTGTGCGACGTGACACCTCCTACATCGCAGGAAGCTTCAAGACCCAACGACCGGTCGCCCGAATGTGGATGAGCGGCGACACCTGATCGTCGACGTGCTCCAAAACGATCGACGCTCTCTCGTGCGTACAAGACGCCCTCGAGGCGCCAATATGTTAAGACTTACGGTAGCGCTACAGAATGCCGTAGTTAAGACGGACAAAGTGCCCCTCGAGCGACACGGTCTCGTCAGAGTTAAAGATGTTTCTATTTTGTGCGTGCCGGTCCCACGAGAGGCAAGGCGAATTTTAAACTTTCCATCACGAGGTGCTTCCAGCGAAAAACCGAACTGACAATACTCAAACTCCGTCGATATATTATATGAATATACTCATCGGAAACAAATTTAATCATGTACGCAAAAGTGTAGTTAAACGGCGGCATGGCAACACTGCCGGAAACACAATATATCAGAGGCCATATCATGACGATTTTATCAACAAACACACTCACGAATGTTTTAACGAGACAATAATATCTGATAATATTTCAACAAGACAATAAGCTTTGAACAGTAGAAAAGCATACCATTAGTGTACCTTAGGAAAACGTAGACGGATTTTAACCCCAGAGACAGCAGCATCCCTAACTCTGACGAGATCGCGGAGGAATTGCAGTCCGGCGCGTGGTTGGTGAATTGCGCGGGACAACAGGTTGCATGGCAGTGAGTCTCAAACACGAGGCTGTGACCCAGCAGCAGATCGAGAGGTCACTCCCTTTCTTCACGCCCACTCCTTCCACTCTTCTTAAGAAAAGAAGTAGAATTAAAGAGTGAAGTAGCAAACGCAGAAAAGAAAATAGCTTGTAATTCATGTAATGGTAATGTTGATTCGGTAATATTGTGTGTACTACGAATATATAGAATGTGAGAAACCAGATGTACAGTTAGAATGGACAATAAATGTATAACAATTAGGAATGAATTCTTGCGGGATGTAGGGCGTATTTGAAGAACTTCCTTGGGTCACAGATCATCGCATGATGAGAAACACTGCTCTGCACAACTGCCCATGAAGCACTTCTGACCATGTCGCAACTAAAGGCGCGCAACCTGATTGTAATGTTATGTAAAAGATGCAGTACATGAACAGGTATGTCTCCAAACTGCGAGAGAATCTCGACAGTATCAAAATATTCTCAAACAGAAGTAAATTCTCCCAAACCACCTATTTTACCACCTACCGTCCTCTCCCCACAGTGTTTTAAAATTAACCACTGAGGGAAAAAGGAGTAAGTGATTATTTACCCCATAGATTTTACAAAGCATTTCAAAAGAGCCGACTTATTTAAGTACGTTTGCAACCCAACAAATGCATTAAAACAAATCACAGGTATAAGTGAGGCGTGACAGACAATAAAGACATATTCTACGAGGATCAAAAAGGTCATACGCAGATTCTTGTACTTGCATCTTGAGCGCGAGCGTGCAAGGCAGAGTGCCGCCTTGCGCCGGACTGCTTGTCGGCAGCTGCGAACAAGGCGACGGGGACTCGCGTCGAGGCGGAAACGGCGACAGGGGTCGAGGGGGGGAGAGTCACGCGAGAAAATCTCCCCCGTCACGATGCGATTTCTTATTACCCGAGCATTTGTGAAATAGAGGAGAAACCATAAACGTACAATTCTACTCTAGTGGGAGTTATAATACATATCAGAAATAATTTACGCAAAAGAAGCAGAGAAAAAAATCCTTTCTAGAAGGCCTCATTCTGCCCTCGAGCAAACCACACATATCAGAACAATTTGAAAAAAATATCAGAGAAAATAATACTTCGAGGGTAACCTCTGACTTTCATATGTGCTGTGATGTGTCTCTTCCGGAATTATGATTTTCTTTAAAATTGCCTTGTAAGAATAGCTGCTTTTCATGCAAAAATATCACGGATGACTAATTTTAATTTTAATAATAAAACACAATCCAGGAGGTAAGAAGAGTACGTTTACGATTAAATGTTACTAATTTACAAATGCCACAACAAGAAATCTCACCGCGACGAAGTTTGATACCTGACGCAAAATTTCAATTCCATACATTTTAAAAATAACCTCCCTCCTATCACCGTCGCAAAATTAAAATGCGAGATCGTCGTTACCCTTACGGGATCAAACTTTTAATAGACATAAAAAGCCATAATCGTAGAGTTTATTCTCGCAAACAATAATTCGAATACTAGTACCTCAGAACTCTTATTGGGCCCACCTGTTTCGCCGACCGTTGCCTCGGCCCGGGCTCCTGCCAGCCACGCCGCCCCCAAGCGTCGGCGGAGGGGAAGCGGGTTGGGTAGGGGTGGGGGTTCTCTCAGAGGAAGAGGCGCGCGAGCAACAGCTCCGACAGCAGCAGAAGTCTCCCAGCCTCTTGCAACGCAGCCTTCAGGTGCCTTCGCTCGACGCCGGGGCCGGCACGCACTGCCGCCCACGCGTAGGGGCTGGCAACGCTATACCGGTTTTCCAAAATTACCGGTATATCTATTTCAAAGCACCAATATGTTGATAGTATCGAGTAGGTTTCTTCACACATACCGAAAAACGTAGCGAGTTTTAATGAATTCAATGAAATCCATTCAAAGTCAAAGCACTTTTTCATCTTAACCTCAGAACTCGCATTAATTTAATAGGACAGGAGATTCAACCATCCAGGCTTTAATTCTGGATATTTGGACATCACGCTATTTTACGTCCGAGGATTTCCTGCTAATTTAATTTCTTTATTTGCCCCTTTTGTAGCATCCTCTAATAAAACCGGTATATTTTATGCAATAGATTCCGGCATGACATTATTACTTTACAAAATAAAGCAATATCGATATATTGGTGAATTGAAAACGTTTGCCGTTCCTACGCACGCGGTTTCTAGCACTCGCGCTCCAACGCTCTTTTTAACCTCACTCATTCTCTTTTTACTTTCATTCTCTCGTTCTACTCTATTTACTCGTACTCTCCTTGGCAGTCTCCTTCTCTACATCATCTTCTTGCGTTCGTTCTCTCGCTCTCTCTCGTGAGGCAATTCGTAAAAAAAGCCAACGATAATCATGCAATTTATTGTATTCATATACTATATCAAACTTTTTTCAACGGTAGGAAGGTACTTATTTTGATAATGCATATATATATATATAAACTATAACATATTGTATAACTCTAGCAGTACAAACGGACCGCCGGGGGAGAAAAAGGAAAAGGGGAAGTAGGACCGTCGCTACCGCCTCCACACTTCGAGAATACTTTAATATCTTTTCTGGATTTTAAAATCACGCTGTCTCTGCTATTTATCATGTATTAATGTAAACAGAATTACAATTCAGAAAAATATTAACGAAGAAGAACTGCTCATTAGTAAACCTTCATCTTGATTTTTGACATTTCTCTTTCCCTTTAGGCGTTCAGAAAAATAATGTTACCTCTTCAAGATATAACTAAGTGAAAAATAAGTCTCAATTTCTATCACTTGAAAAAGATAAACACATAACATCAGTAACAAAATGAGTGGCAGGCGTCCAATTCAATTCAGAATTAAAAACAGAAAAGTATCTTTCTTCTGAACTACGCTTTGAGGTGTTCTCTGCATTGCACAACCGGAGCCGTGGCTGCAGTCGGCCAAAGCCTGTTTGGGGCGACGAAAGGAGCGCATATAGGAAAAGGACGTGTGCGAGGCGATAGGGACGGTTCTCGACAAGACGCTTCCGTTCTGACAATAAGAAAACGACTCTTCCACCCACACGCAAGAATCCTCTCAAAACCACACACATACACAGATCACTCCCCGCACTTCCAGCAGCAACAATAGGGACGAGCATCCGCGGGCAGACAATAACGTCGACCCCACCATTCGCGTATCCCCGCCACGGGAGAGAGCCACAGCCGCCATTCGCGGAAGCGGGGACGGTGGGCAGGGCGGGGCGGGGCGGTTTTAGCTGTAGACGGAGAGGAAGAAAGGCAAAGGTAACGACGAATGCCAACACCCAGTGGATGGCGGGGAGGAGCGGGTTCGGGTGGAGTGGGGCGGGGCGAAGTAAAGGAATCAGAAACGGCGCTCGCAGTCCCTTGGGGGGAAAGGGGGCTGCGCGAGCACCCCTTGCACCCCCCCCCACCACCACGACTCATCCCGAGGATTGCGTTATTAACTAAAAGTCCTCTCTCGGTTCCAGCCGGCAGCGTCCTCTTTTCAGCCAGAGGAGCGAAGGGAAGAGCCGTTCTGTATGCATACTCTCACCCACACGGAGAAATATAGCTAGACAATAACAGAATAGACGCCGCGGAATCGCGTTGCATCTCGTAAAAAAGTTTCTCCTGCGGTCATAGCTTATCTTTTGTTTTCTTCCGAAGGATGAGTAAGGTCAGTCAGGTGGGTTATCGGCGAACGGGTCAGGGAACGACCGGATCCGGGCACGGATCGTTCTCCGGTCCAAAGAAAGATCCGTCACCTCGCCGCAGAGCAAGGGATCCCGACTGACTACAACGGCGTGTAGACTAATCGTAATAAAAAAAACATTATTAATGAAACGCATATGTATTGCTTTGCGCATTCCTATGTTCGAAGATGAAACATATTTTAGAGACAATGTTTAGTACTTAACCGTATGTATAATAATAAACTCCGCGTCGTTTATGTCCTCTGAGAATAACAAAAAAACACAAACGGAGGATACACAGACGGTGCTTGGGGTCCACTCGGAGATACCGACATTTTTTTTCGTAACATGTACATAAAATGCATAATTATAGTTTCAACTACATCTCCGACTTCACGAGCCAGGGAATTATAGGAGGGAAAGTTACCAGGGCCACAGCCGGGCGCCGAAATCGCCTTCCGCCTTCTGCAAATGCCTTCCGCGTCGACGCGACACGACGAGGCGGACGGGGAAGGGCGGGGAGGGGAGGGGAGGGGAGGGCGCCCGAGCGTGCAACTCGTCAAGACAATAACTCGTCCACCCACGCGTGCTTCCAGTGACGTCACGAGATAATCGTAGCTAGTTCCTTCCCATCTATCGATCTCTTTTTTAGCCTTTCATCTAACACACCTACACACGCGCTCACATGCTCCACACGAACACGTACATACATACTACACAAACACACACACCACGCTCACGAAAACACACATCTGTGGTAGAAGGTGTACAAAAAGTGTTAAAGTTACGAGTTACTGAGTACTCAAAAGACAGAAGACCTATGGAATGATTCATTAAAATACATATTTAAAACACTCTTCAAATACAATTCCAGTAGCGATAATCCTCAAAGTTGGTGAGACATTCTATGAACTGCAACGGGCTTTCAAAATCAGTTCTCAAGACGTTAGCACCTTTTGTACACTGTTATATTCAAGCCAACACATACACATCACATGCGTACGTACGGTTTTAGACACATCTCCCATATCGTAACTCACGTTTTGACAATAATCATTACAATAAGTATAATAATCATAAAGTAATCATAAGTCAAAATAAGGCCTCTGGTTCGCGGCCGAGCCCGGCAAGGCACGACTCGAGCCCGGCCGCCTCCCGTATCAAACGAATTTTTGCATTCCCGAAAGAAGAAAGGAAAAACCAAAAAAACAAATAAACATTACAAATTTTTGGAATAAATTTTAGAAGTTGTACGTATATTTACAGGAGGAGTATGCTGTGTACATAGCCACGCCCCGCCGCCCGTGCGGCACCGCGGGCCCCGGCCTGCAGGGGAGGGAGAAGGGGGGCGCGGGGTCGCCGGGCCCCCGTATTTTTGTAGCTGCGTAGCGCAACCCTTTGTATTTGTTTTGATACGGATTGGGTGGAGCGGCCTCGCCGCCCGCTGCTCTTTTCATTTGTAATTTATTACGTATATTGACAAATAAAATTACAATAGCTTCTAGCGAGCGCCTCTCTCCACGTAACCCTTTCACCCACCAGTCTCCCTTCCCTCCCACCGCCCGCCATTCGTCCTCCGGGACCTCTGTTGTTCTTTACTCTGTAGAGCGATTTCAGGGCCTGTGTCTGGCGGCTACGTCCAAAGAGAATACGTGTTCGGCCGAAGAAAAAAACGGGCGCATATGAGCGACTGATTCGGCCGAATGGTAGGAGTCATACGTTTCGTCCGCTGGCAGTGTTGTTTTTTAATCTGTAGTGTGATTTCAATGCCTGTTCCTGACGGGTATGTTCAGAGTGGATATGTGTTCGGCCGAAGAATAATTCGGACGCGAATGACTAACTAATTCTGCCGAACTGTAGTGGTCACACTGCATTGGACAGCATCAGACTTCAAATCATTACGTACAGGCAACATGTCTCCATAACAGGTGTATTTAATATGAGATGTTTAATAATACGTAAGATATTCAAAGAAACTTCATTTTCCTTTTGACATTAGTGAGGTTAGGTTGAAATTCGGCAGATACTATTAGCACCCATTTCATCTTTTTCTTCTAAAATGTCATGCCATTATTTCGGAGAACTGAAAGGCATGTTTACCATAGCGCGTTTCGTTAAAAAAAACTAACTAAACAAATTTTCCTATTCCTGAGTTCAGTGGCTTCCTATTTCCTGAGTTCAATGGCTCAGTTTGACTGCTTAATTGAAGCTCACTTCATGCCGTTCTGCAAACTCGAAGGTCGGCCATGTTCGTCACAAGTAGTATGTCTGCGCTCTCGTGAGTGTATTAAAACGTTAATGGCTGAGTTCTCCCGAATGGGAATTCAACCGAACACAGAACCAATTTAACTGCGCCCTTATATACAGTATACAAGTATACATAAATGATTTTAATGGAAAATGGTTAATTGATGTGATAATGATGGCGCAATGGTGGAAATGGAGGAAGGGAAAACGGGAGAACCCAGAGAAAACCTGTTGCAAGCCCGATTTGTCCAACACACATTCTAAACGAATCGATTGGGATTTGTCTCCTGGATCCAGAGATGGAAAGTTAGCGCCCTGGCCGCTCCACTTCGGATCGCCCCTGACTTCTAGGGCCGCCACCTACCTACCCGAGCCGGGTAGAAGTGCTTCTTCCACTCGTTTACAAGCTCACGTGCATCTCAATCCACATGCCTGAAATGTTCTGCTATTATAGCTCATATACAAGAAAGTAAGAATGTTTTAACTGATATTTTTGTAACGTTGCTTTTTCATTGAGATGAAAGCGAACGTTTGTCTGGTGAACGAAACATAGCAACACAGGGAAGGGGCATAGTTTTAGTTCGACCTTTTTATACTGTTCCGTCAACCTTATCTCCTTCGTTCCTTGTTGCGAGAGTCACCAACAAACAATGCCAAATTCTTACTTCTCTATGCCACTTCTGTATTGGTTGATACTAGCCCTACTCTCTTATCTGCGTCTGTAGCAACTGCATCCGTTTAATAGCAACTGACGATAGCAAACGATAGGTCTCAACAATGTTCTATTACTGCGTCTTGGCAAGTAGTTCAAAGAAAACGGTGGAATAAAGGTAAGGGAAGGATTTTGATTCAGACGGTTACATTCCAAATCGTATAACAAAATTGATATACAGGACGTAGACGAAGGTAGGTACTGCTTAAGAACTGAAATGCTCAGTGAGAGATAATCATTCGACACACTCGTGCAGCCTCCAGATAAACTTCGTTTAAGGTTTGGCAAACACTATAAATCAACTGAGGGAAGGCATTTAGTCAGTCTTAATAGCCATACACCTCAAAAACGGAAACCTATAATAGTGACTGAGAATAGAGCTGCTCGGAGAGAATCATGGTGAGGTGAACTTGAGAATCCCAAACTTATGGTTTAGGACTATCTCTTACTGACACTATTCAATTACAGTCATGGCCTTCTTTCTGAAATTACCCCCCCCCCCACGAGCTCCCCACCAAACCCACGCAAATCAATGAAGGGCTACGGCATTCACTTAAGTACGAGTATTACCCTGCCATACGGCTGCAAAACGCAAACCGGTAATGCCGACTGAGAAGAGAACTGCACAGAGAAAATCGCGGTAAGGTCAAACCGAGAAAGCCAAAAATCGTAGCTTTGAACCATCTCTCACCGACCCCATTCAATTTCGTTCATCGCCCTCTTTCTGGAATCGCCCACGCGCCCTTTCAACCCCGCACGAGCCGCAACGGGCGCGGCGCGCCGTTCCAGGGCGAAAAGAACGCGGCGGCGATGGGAGGGGGCGGGGCGGCGCCTCGGCGTCAAACGCCAAAGACAGAAATAAAACATCGCGACAGCGGCGGCTGCCTCTGAAAGGGCTCAAAGGGAGCGCCGGCCGGACACGGAATATATTAAAATCCTCCCTGGCCCCTCCCCGTCGCCGGCTGCCGTCGCGACCCCCGCTGCGCGCCGAGTCACGAGTCACACGGGCGCTGCGCCGGAGAACGGATCACAACGCGCTAACATCACCGTTTTCGTTCAAAGCTACGAAATTTTGTCACAAAGTTATACACATAGGTGTACGCACATGGGGAGGGCGCAGAGGGGCCATACCACATACAAATTTCCAAATGGACCCAGAAAGGGAACCGTACGTAATAAAACATTTTATATCTGTTCACATGATCAATCCCTTTTATGCTCACAATTTGGGAAATTTATACATGACGTTCTGAGAACAATCTTTCCAAACTCTCTGGCAACTGCGAAAAATTGTTCAACAGCGTAAATTCGATTGAATTTATTAATATCATTAAAATTGTAATTTCATTCCATTTTAACTTACTTCCTAGTAAAATTTGTCATGTGAAACATAAAAACATTTGGTGGAAAAGAGGGCCCCGAGGGGCATAGAAATGTAATCGCTTCTCCCTTCTTGTTTTACCCTGCACACGTATATTCTAACACGATACTTCGTACTTTCATTGAACTTTCTTCAAATGGTAACACATTACAAATAATTTTACAGCATAAAGAGAATTATACGTAAATCCAATTACCACCAAATGATATCAATGTGACAGGAAATCGCTCATCATAACAGTACGATTACGACTGTGAAACTGCTGCATTAGAATTGTAAATCAGTTTCCTAAATGAAATTTAGAGAGCTACTAATATCATCTCGAATTTACATCAAAATACACCGTGAACTTGTACAATAAGACGCACTTACTCGTAATAACAGGAGTGGAAGGACCAAAGGGCATTTACTTCTCTGAATGGTCCATTGTAACAGATGCACTGGCTAATTACGGCTATAATTCAAAGACAGATAAGCCCCGGAGTCCTTCATTGTGACAAGATGTCCGTGGGCGCGATAATGGCACGCAACAAGGAAAGCGACTTAGCGGCGCCAAGCCCCCCTGCCCGCCCCGAAGCCCACGGGCGTCGCAGGTGCAGCGGCGCTCGCGCAGCGGACGTGCCCCCGCGACAACACGCCCCCACGTGCGCCGCACAAGCGATGCCGCCAGCAAACTTGATTAGTTTCAGTGGCGCCGCCCGCGCCTCAAGGGATTCGCGCGAAGCCCCGAGCGGCCTGCACACGTGCTCCTCCAGTCCATGACCTCGCCGCGCGCGCCGCCGCACCACCGGCAGGGGGAGGGCGGTGACCCGCAGGAGAACGGGGCGGGGGGAGGGGGTGCGGCGACGAAGAGAGAGAGAAGCTGCGGTCGCGGGCTCGCGGTCGTATCGGGGAATCGATCCGCGGTCCTCCGAGCTGTACGCCCGCTCCGGCCCCGTGGCCGATTGATTTCCTCGTCCTCCTCCTCTTCCGAAGCGACTGCAGCCGTGGGTTAATCGTCAGGTGGCGCCTCCACCGCTGCCGGCCATCGACCCGTCCAGGACCTCGCAGACGACCGCTGGCGCGCCGCTGCTGCAGCAGCAGGCCGAGCCACAGTAAGCGGCAGCAAGTGCCCTCTAGCGCCCACAGATTGTAGCACTTTCTCAACGTCCAGCACTCAATTCTGGCTTGTGCATGCGCGCGCGCTCTAGGAACGAGGTACTGAACTATATGACAGCCGTCAAATTTGAACACACCACGAATTTCAGTTTTTAAATTTATGCTGTTATAAGATATATTAAGTCACATTCTAAAAATATAAAGTTTTAACTACTTAAACAACAGTACATTTGATATGAATGGGCCAGTATCAAGTTCAGGAAGTTCAATAACATTAATGTCAGCTGTTAGAAATTCGATGTAACTCTCCCTATTTTCCTCAATTACCACACTTTTCATACATCACAACAACAAAACGTGCATTCAATTCCCAAATTTAATAAATATACAGAATTACAGTACTTACCGAGATTGGGAACAGACATGTACGTTTCACAGTCGACAAGGAACTGGCCGGTTTGTACGGCACCAAGTGCCACAACCCTCTTCGTCAGAAACTCAATCGTCTGTGGACCGGTACGATTTTCCACCATGGGGAACTGCTGCAACCTGGAATTATAGCAGTAATGCTAGAGCACTGTCTACAACACTAACCTGTTGCACGGCCACAATACATACACATAGCGAATGCGTAAATGTACGTAGATCACAAGAAAAGAGGTGCTATCATATTTCAAATATATGCTACCAAAATGTATAAGAGATGCAAATAAAGAGCACGAACTGGTAAACTACACCAAACACCAAGTTGAGGTTATATATTAAAAAGGTACATTATTTAGTAAATACTCACACTGTAACTCCCATTTTCCGATCTAAGGATTGTACACTTCTTTCTTCAACGATGACAAACCCAATGTTCCTTAACACGACGTCCTAAAGATCAAAAGACACTGATTTCACGACACCGCTGATCTCACGCACTGTAAACAACATCTGAGAACAATTGAAGAACGATTCTTAACAAGTCTACCAACGTGTGAACAGTTAAGTGAAGAGTTATAGTACTACCAACTGTATAAAGTTCAAAATACATTTTATATTTCCTTCTTGGACTTCAATAAAAATTAGTTCGTCTTCTCTATTACTACGTTCTCTCTCTTTTTTTCTTATCCTTTTTCTTCATAGTACGCCCAATTTCATAGCAAACTTTATGACATTACATTATTTATGTTCAGTCAACATTTCTTCTTCAATGAAAATAAAATAATCTATCTTACCTGCTGCATATCTGCGTAATGTTTACATTCAAGAAATTTTTCCCTATTGTCACTCTTTAATTCATTGTATATATAACAAAGAAAATTATATTATTTCCATATTTCCATTTTTTCTTTCTTTCTTTTTTCTTTTTCTTTCACAAATTTTAATTCTTGCATTGAGTTCAAGAAAAAAATTAAATGTAGAAATTGTGCTTGCTATTACAGATTGTAATGATTAAGATTGATCTTAATGATACTCTTGTCAGTAGCAAATATGAGAAATACATCTTTTATATATAGAAGAAAGCATACATTAATGTACGGGATCAATGGGTAAATATGCAGAAGAAGAGGAAACTTTTCATTTGGTCTATTTAACCTAATTCCATTTATGAACATACTTTTCTTAAATTCACTAATACATTTTCATAATTTTCATAATATTTAGGTATAAAATATTAACTAGAATAGTGTAGTTTTTGATTGGTTGCTGTCTTTAACATAGGCTTAATGATTTGGGCGTGAAGAAATATGTCAAATGTTTTAACAGTTCACCAAAACAACTTACATGCAGAATATATTGGCATGAATTAAATGAAATTAATTTTTAACACCAATTAAACTCTTGCAAATTTGTTTTGGTCCCCGATTCAACAATATTATTTCCTAATGTGCCTAATTTATGGCCCTTCCTCATTTTAGTAAATTAAAAATTCTCAAAAAAAAATAGCAGTTGCAATTTATAACACTAACTGTAATTTTGATAAACAAAGTTGTTTTGAATTATTACAAATCGCAATCAAATAATGTAAGATACACAAGTATGCAATATTTTTGGTAAAATGGGTTTGAAGCATAAATTATGTACAAACATTTAACCATTCACATGTAGTATTCTTATTAATATAAAAAACTGAAACATTCTCACAAATTAGTGTAAATCACTAAAATTTTAGTTTATCATAACTTTAACCTACATTGAGAAGAAATATTTTAGGTTTTTGAGTTGTGCTGGGTGAACACAAACAATATAATTTTTAAAAAACATAAAGATAAAGGTGTGATGTTATGAACATCTACACTCCATTGAAGATATTAAATAAAACTATATCAATTATCAGCGGTTGAAAAAGAAATAAAAATTAATTACAAATGGTAAGAATATCCTACACAAATTCCTTAACTCTACAGATCTGTCTATAATTTATCTCCAAAAAATACATTTTTTATCTTATTCAAATTCCAAAGTCTAACTTAAATAAAAAATGCAATTTAAATTTAACAACACTCCTGAGTATTTTGTTGGCAAAAATCCTGTTTTCTCTTTGTATTATAACATTGGGTAAATTAATGAATTCATATAAAATATACTACTTTGCCTACATTTTTAAAACAATTAACAAATACTAATTATCATACCACAAATTAAAAATATTATAATACGGTTTCAATTTATTTAAATTGTTAATGAATCCCTGAAGAGTGGCAAAAGACTAAATACATGACGGTATAAAAGTGATGAGTTCTTGGTATTCATGCCTACGTGTAAAGTAGGCATTATTTTGTGATGTTTTTTTTCTGTTGAATGTACATTTGGGCAAGGAATTTAATGATTGGTTTATATAATTTGGTTTTTATATTATGCATAAATCATGTTTTTAATAAAGATAATAATAATGACACAAAATAATCGTAAGTGGGTATCTTTATTTCAATGTACACACACTTTTTTTTATTCTTACAAGCTTTTGATTTGTTTTGGATCAGGTTGGAATAGAACTTTTTATTCAAGAATTTTCCAAAGGAAAAAACTAATTCAAAGAGAAAATGTGTATTCTACATAAACAAACACTCTATATTATCACACAAAGACTTTCAAAAAAGTACATTTTCAATATTTTGTGCTCTAAATGTGAATCTCTGAACAAAATGTATTTCAATGAAAATAGTAATTCATAAATGCACAATATTAATTTACATTATTTTTGTGACATATTACCAGAGTATATACATAACCATAATGCCAGTAACATCATTGAAAACAATAATTTTTAATTTAAATGTTGCAATGTGCATAGAAGATCCCTTCATATTCTCATTTCAGTGTGAAAGAGTTACAAATATTTACAAAATAATGTAATAAGAATACAAAGCACAATTCTTCGAATTCTTCAACATAAATGAATGACTAGAAGACAATAGCTATGTCAATAATATTAATACCACTCATTTATTTCAATATGTATTACACAGTCATAATTAAATATACAGACATCATTTAGCACAACTGTATATGGGGCTCACTGTGATCAGCGATTAATTTCTGCAAAGGTTAAATCTAATTCCTACAAAGGCTTTACAAAGAGAACTTACAGTTTTAAAGAAATACCTACAACTTAAAGAAATTCACTCATCTTCAATGAATCAATCATTCATTCATTATGTATTAACAACTTAATATACACATTTGATAGTTTTAGTCATTATTCTTGTAAAACAACAGTCTCTTGTGCTAGATTTCAACAGTTTTTTTATTAAATGGTAAAAGAGATTCAGGAATGGAAAAGAGAGCGACGACTGCTCCAGGAACAGTAAAAGTCCATTGATGCTGCAAACTGCAGTCAACCAACAAACACAGGTAAGCTCGAAACAGAGAATAGTCTTCATTCACTCAGAAACAAATTGCATTCTCACTCACATTCACACACCTCGCACCGGCCCCAAACCGACGGGCACCGGCGACGAAAGCAAAATAAATACGGGTCACACTCTTGAAACACGGGGAAGTCGAAGGAAGGGGCGCGGTAGGCAGTTCGTGGCCGGGGGCGGGTGCTTTCACTTGCACGTGTATTGCTCGACTCGCTCGTGACACGTGTCGCATGTCACGCGGCAGCACCAGTGGAACTTGCAGCGGCACTGCCACGCGCGTGATAGCTGATGCGTGTTATAGCCGCGGCCGCAGCAGAGAAGGTCGCAGCCTCCGGGACCTGGTGACAGGGAAAGAGAGCGTTAGTCAACAGCTGTGGTGGATTAATACACATGTACAATATGTACCGCCTTAATGCCCCCGCTAAATGCCCTCAATAAAATTTTATTTTCGTTTACCTACATTTAAAATACATTGATAAGAATGTTTTAAATAGCAGAGGTGAATGTAGACTCATTATCATTACGCATAAGGGGCTTCACAGTACGGTATCGCTTGGGGTCACTTAAGATAATAAATAATGTTAATATGAGACATTAATACAATTAAAGATTTTAAAGAAAAATCTCCATGTCATTGACGCAGTCGCAATAAAAATTTAATTGATTATCTTGGCTTTTCTTACTTGCTAATTTGTCATGCCTGCATTGAGTAAAAAAAGCGAAAATTAAACAGTCCACAGTATTTTGTTCAATAATTCATCTTATTAAGAGTAAATTCACTATTTATCTATTTGCATAATAATATGCTGGATATAATGCATAAAACAGTTCCTATTTGAAAAAGATATAATTCTTGCCTCAATTAAAGAGATATAAAGTTTCTAACATTTCCTAAACAAGAGAAACGCAGGTACATTATGTATGCACGCTCTTCTACAACCTGAAAAGTGCTCAAAGTAAATAACGAATACAAGGTAATCTTGTGAACTTTTCCTCACATCAAGTCTCAATTATCTCGAACTTTTAAACTAATGAGCTTGTATCCAAAGGCGGGGAAAGTTGTTTCCCCAGAAGTTTTGAGAGGGGAGAGAAGTGATGCCCACCCACATAGACTCAGGAAGAATAGCAAGGTGTTTAAATTACTATCAGGAGAACAATTGATAAGAAGGTAGGCGATTATGTAAAGCAAACAAACAAAACCGACGAGAACAAGAAATACAAAGTGTCTCGAACCAATTTTGGGAAATTGGCCGCCAAAATAATTTGATTTGCATTCCGGTGCGAATTCAATACGATGAGATACGCAAAGGTCACGCAGTGTTGCCTACCAGACTAATCATTTTGGGGTAACTAAATTAGATATTAAAGTAAGCAATCTAATGTAAATAACAGTTCATGTTAATAATTCATTATTAATTGGCCACTCTATACTGTGAAAGAAGTTCCTTTCGTCACCGCATTGCTAGCAAAGCGACGGTGCGTCGCGCTGGAAGAAGTTTCACGTAATCGTTCCCAACCATTCGGCTCTTTGCTGCACACTCTTTGGTAAGTCCTTCGAGGAACGGATATCAAGTGAAAAAATATCTATCAGCAGCAAACTTTCGCTGAGTGACGTCAAACCTTCAGGAAGTTACACATTCTTGACCAAAGATCATCATATACTCGAGGTACGTCCGTATTCGTCTGTCTGTTAAGGAATTGAATTCGTATGAAGCAGGAAATCCAATAGAAGAAACATGGCACTTGCGCAATTAATTTTAGAAATTTAAAATATTTAACAGCTTCCTTAATTAATTACATTCTCATTACAATTAAGTATAGAAAATTGCGCAGGCACAAGGTAATTTTAATTCGCGCTTAATAAATGTACGTCACTGCTACAAGGCACTGCCTTCTTCGTTTGTTAGTTAGTTGACCATCCTTTCTCTTGAGAAGAATTGAAAGGGCTCTCTCCACTGGTCACTTTCGTCGCCCACGAACAACCGTAGCGAGCAGTGGACTAGTATCTATCAGTGCCATACACTGTGGAATGAATGGCCTTTTGTTAAGTTCGTTTTTTTCATTTATGAGAGTTGAGTATATCATTTCACTTGTGAATTATTGAAACACGTAAAGCTACTGCCACTTCTGCAAAAGAAATTGAGTTCTTATATTTAATAATGCTTCAAATTTATGATTAACTCAAAATGTTTTGCACCAGTACTATCTTTCCTAAATGTGGATAAAAAATTCTGGAAATATTGCGTACATTTCCAATGTTTATTGCCTCAAATCCATAAAATAAGAGACTATGAGAGAGCTGGAAGGGGTGTTTTCATGAAGTACTTGGATGGTTGCACTTCACTGCTGTTAAGAATATGATGTAGACTATAAGCCCAATTTCTGTACCAGATATTGTTTGCGAGACGTGAGAGGTTTTAGAAGAATATTGTGTTCTCTAATGTCTCGTGCGTACCAATCAAAAGCATTGTATCAAAGAACAGAAGCAAAGGCAAATTACCGCGACTTAAATGTATTGTGAATGGATCGTTGAGGAAGTGGGAAATCATTTTTGGTACTCCAAGAGTACCTGCTATTTGTAATCTGCGCTGAAAGCAGACTGCGAAGCGGAAAAGAACGACTCATAGTTTGCTCTAATCATCAAGTATCTTCTGTATCTCATCCTCACAGAAAACTGACAAAATATTTTTCAGTGTATGCACAGATTTCCGCATGAGTCAAAGATCAATTTCATTTCTTTCAATTTAATATTTCCTTCCCAATACTACCGTCGTCGTTTTCAACTGTTTACTGACGTTAAATAAATATCTCTAAATCTTTTCGCTAAACTTCTTCTTCTATAAGTTATCGCTAGGTCAATTTAATCTCCTATAAATAAATTCACTACCTTTACTAATAGTTAGAACTCAATTTCAACTTTCAAGAGAACACTTTTCGAGAAACCTCTAAAACGTACCAAACTACGTACTACATTATCTCTTCATTAGCTTTATATTGAATTCACAAGGCAGTCAGTGTGACTAAGACCTGAGATTAGTCACGATGTGTGTTTGATCGATGAGAAAACAAAGGTGTGAGAGAAACAGGTGAATGCATGGTGTTTTGGTGTGCTTTGTGAACAACGTACCAG
This sequence comes from Gryllus longicercus, assembly GCA_038098605.1. NCBI lineage: Eukaryota > Metazoa > Arthropoda > Insecta > Orthoptera > Gryllidae > Gryllus > Gryllus longicercus. The sequence continues at coordinate 5,109,172 of JAZDUA010000021.1, forward strand.
GCCCTTTAGTCGAAGTTAAAATCACTTGAACTCGCAGCGCTACATACGGCTTCTGAATGATTACGTGATTCCTAATGTTAAACATCTCTCTGATATCCTCCTGCGGACAGGCTAACTTTTCTTACCGATAACAGTCAAGTGCTACGGGCACACGAGAAACTTTTGGTTTCTCGAACTGGTTTGATGAGTGACACCGGTTTTGAACCCAGTAGGAAAGTAGTGAAATTACTACATATGAATTTTAAAGAGATGCGATTTCATCTCCAAAATAAAGAGAAATTGTAAAATGTTTAATAAAAAAATTAAAAATTGATACTAAGAAATAAAAAAATCAGGTGTCTTCCATTGACACTTCAATTTATCACGATGTAGTTGAATTAAACCACATGCAACATTTCAAGATGGTTTAGGGTGAACGTCTGCCTCGCATGCTATATAATCTTCATAAAATAAATGAAGAAAGAAAGAGAGGAAAATAAGTTAAAATTTCATGATTTTGTACGAACAACACTTTTTTAAAGATGTGAGATTTTAATTATCCTATAGTGTTTACATAAAAGGAATTTCCTTTCAAATCTAAGGGTCTAGAGATTTCCGAGGATCCGAGGCAAGCGGAGTAACAATCCTTAAACCCTCACCGTTCAAATTCTTCGGACAAAGTTGATGCCAGAGAGGCTTCAGATTGATGTGACCCGCATCCATTAATTCGTCAAGTGTATGTATCAAAGAATTATGGGTGCAACTATCGTACAAGGACGGATAAACAGAATATTAATTCAGATTACCTGTAGAGAATTAATTTTCCCGATTAGTGTTTTCATTTTTGGTTTGAATGATGTACTTCAATATTCCTCCTGTACTCCACTTATTACCCAGTAATACTTTTCTCTATGATGTCCTACCCTTTCATTTGCACACTCATTCGTGTTCCTTCACTGGTTTCGTAATATGTTTTTTACTACACAGTGCGCAAAACACGGTTTCTATGGATTGTGCGAAACAGCTAATTTTGTCAGTGTGCGAAACTTCGCGAAGCATGTGCGGAACTTCGCGAAACATCTGGAACGATTCGCAATTGTCTCTCATCTTAACGATGTCTTTATTTATTATTTACAAATAGTGTTACGATACTGACTGGAATTCATTTACGTTTGTACAAGTAAGGTATTTGTAGTGATGAGATATTTAATTTATATTCCTTTATGTGACGCATTGTATTTCGCTTACGGCGTGTTAAAAAATAGTATACGCAACACGAACGCGAGGTGATTCCCGCACGCTACGCTCGGACGTCAAACACGACTCGTGTGTGAATCACCTGTTTCGCGCCCTTCTTACGTAAACTACCATTACACCTTTATGAAGTCATAATATTTTTCTGATAAGTAACACAAACCCTGACTAAAATATTCGAGGTATGTGAACTAAATGTGTAATGATGATTGAACTCATTGCCAACAAAATGTCGAACTACGTGCTTCGCGCAACTATTTCACAGTCTGCTTTTACATCCAAACTATGTGGATGTTTGTTATCTCGACACGTATGCTAGATAATTTACAGTTAAGCACATATTCAACATATCTAGGTAGCTTTTCGTAAATAAATCTGTCATAATACTCCTCTGAAGTACTAGTTGAATTACTAATAACGGCATCTACTCGTATAAAGCGTGTCAGAAACATTTGAGGTATTAGAAATGTTCGCATCCGAGTAACACAAACTTATTTGCATCGGCAAACTAACCTAAGAGTCGCACTGGGGCGCCGTGGAAGAATATGAGCAACCTATCCCACCCTGGCATAACCGGCACACGCCGGCGGGGAGGCCATGCGCACCCTGGCATTGCGCGGAACTTGTAACGCATCGGGAAAAAAAGAAAAAGAAAGAAAATAGAATAGAAGAGGGAAAATGAAAAAGAATAAGGATAATGAAGTGATGAGGAAAATATTAAAAAAGGATAAAAGAAAAGAAAAAGGAAAGAAAAAAGCAAAAGAAAAGCAAAAAGCGCGTGCCCTGGCTCACCTCGTATGGTGCGATTGCAGGCGCGTCCGACGGTGCCGAGCGAGCCGGCGGCGACGTCCCGCTCGCAGTAGTTGGGCGACTCCTGCAGGAAGACGAGCTCGGAGCGGCGCGGCGCGCGGGCGGCCGCCCCGCGGCCCAGCAGCGCCAGCCGGTGCACGCCGCCCCCGCTCCCGCCGCCGCCGCCGCCGCCGCCGCCGCCCCCGCCGCGGCCGCGCGCCGCCGCCACTGCCCGCCGCGCGCGCGCGTACTGGCGCATCAGCAGGTCCCCCACCTGGCGGAAGGGCGGCAGGGCGCGCCAGCAGGTGCGCATGGTGCACGAGCCGGACACGCCGTGGCACTTGCACTCCGTCAGCAGGCTCGCCTTCACCGCCTGCGCACACGCGCACGCGCACACATTGCAGCGCCTGAGGTGGCTCGATGAAAGAAACAGTGTGGGAATCCCTGGATTAGAGCATTGTTTTAGCTGAGCGCTTCTTCTCCGAATTAAGGTCACTCAATTTAAAAAATTCCCCTAATTACAAGTATCTCCAAGTATTGACATTAGGTCGCAAAATATCAAAAGTGTAGGACTGAAGTACAGTACTCGCTCTAGATTGCTCGCAAAATATTATGCCCCAACCACGTGGCAAGGGTAAAAAAACGCAGTAGCAAACGCCTCTCCCGATGTCCAACTATCAAGCACAAAAAATATTGGTACAACATGAAGTTCCGTAAGCACAGTGATAGTATAACGCGGGAGGTTGCGATGTGCCTCCCTCGGTGGAACATGAGATACGGTGCTGAACTAAACGTCGGCCTGCAGGGAGTTTCTCACTTCCACTTCCGACGGGGCATCGCCCCAGCCGGAACAATCTCTAAGCTTTCATGTGATCTCCTCACACGTGTGTGGTAGTCAAGTGCTTAAAAATGTAACATGTCACGTGTGTGTGTGAGAGAGAGAGAGAGAGAGAGAGAGAGAGAGAAAGAGAGAGAGAAAGAGAGAGAGAGAAAGAGAGAGAGAAAGAGAGAGAGAGAGAGAGAGAGAGAGAGAGAGAGAGAGAGAGAGAACAACGATGAAGGAAAGGGCCCGTTTGTTAGGGTACTGCTCCGACATTCACCTGGTGTTGATAGAAGAAACGGCGGAAAACTACCGATCAGAGTAGCCGGCCGTTAGAATTCTCGCCTAGACAGGCTAAATCGAAGCAGCTATTTAGTTGATCAAAGATCCGCCACCGTCGGGTCTCGAACTCTCAGCCCTTCTGGTTAGAAACTCGGTAGTGGCACCCATTTCTGCCTTGATCCATCTCAGCAAGCCTCCTTCACTAAATGAACATATATTTCTTGTGTCATTTTGCTGAAAATTGCTTCGAGAGTGCACAGCTGTTATCCGACAATTTCTCTTCTGTCATGTCGTGTGTTACGCGCTTAAGCACGCACTCCTGAAGAAGCGATCACGGCACCGCGGGATCGCGGAGAACTTCTCTGCGACAGACTAACCCTTTTGAGCCTGTAATTATTTTTTTCTAGTGATAAGTATAAAATAATAAAATGTTATATTTACAATTAAATTAAGACTTTTGAATTGAAACTTAGAAATTGAGTTTTACAGTGTCCCCATACGGGAACAACGGGACCGTCAGAATAAAAAAATTAAAACTTATTTTAACGATTATTCACATAGATACAATCTGAAATTTAACGGTGCTTGAATAAAGTAAAATCTTTGGTTCTTTAAGCATCTTTTTCTGGATACAAATAGTAGTAAAACCATTGACCTTAGCTGCACATGTCTCATGAACTTCGGCGCGGACAAGCACCGTTTTCTCTACACTAGGCTCTCCCTCTGACGTGCAGACACAGCAACTAAGCACTTTTGTAGAAGATTTGAAATGTTACAAGTCACCAATAGTTCCTGTTCAGGAGCTTAAAATGAGCTTAGCGATATCGGCTAAATCAACATATATTGTTCAGGAATTCAAACATTTGTTTGTGTGTTTCGTTTATAAAGTTAATGTCCATTTAGAATGTAATATTCTTTCATTTGTGCAAAGAAAACAAATTCGAGTTAACCAGAAATATGTGTCTTCAAATATGAACGCTGGGCATTCATGGATTAAGAAACTTTCAAATGGAGATTGTTTGGTCAGATAACTCGACACCTATGCACAACTTAGACATTTATTGACATACCCATCACATGCTTTCGAAGTCACGCTTGAAAAAAACTTGACACAAAAAATAATTCATAAATGTAACGTAAAATCAATTTCACGATTAGTGAACATTATTTTCACATTAAAAGTATTTCCATTAAAATAAAACGAGTATAGATGCAATCTTTATTAAGTGCCCCTAAAAGAATTGCGCTATTATAATTGAAAATAATTATTTAGTTGTGAAACATAAAATTTACATAATCTATGCTAGTTATTGACATTTCAGAAACTGTATCCACACATGATGTTATCGAGAGTGTTTACGGTCCCTAATACCTGTTATACCCACGAGAGAAAGTATGAAATTATCTGTGAAAAAATATTATTGATCCTCGAGCCTTACGATGTTGAGCGGTGCGTGTATTATCTCATGTCTGGTAGATACAACTTACGATCATAATAACAGACCTTACCAGTGTGGATTACATTTGAATATCGCTTATTATTTCTTAAACACTGTAGTACGAAGCGATCATCCATTTAGCGCATCTAGTTGCGAATGCGTTATTAAAGGTACAAGGCAGAACTGATGCTAGTAGAGTCGAAAAGTGACTTGATAATAGCGGTAGATAACGCTGCAGAAAGATATTATGTGTTTAGGGTTTCAATAAGAGTAGCTTGTAACAGTTGGAAAGTACAGGGGAGATGCAGTATGAAGCGTGCTATTTTGTAATTGTGGTGCAATACGTAAGTAGGTCAGTGCTTGTGAACTCTTATCTCTTCCTCCACGAGTAAATTGCACACTTCAGACACAGCCGCAAATAATGGCGTGTCTACAGCGTAAAACGATGATTATTCCATGCATCAAAGTGTAGTATTTTTATTAAGAGTGTGCACTGCATCTTAATTACTTTTTCTAAAAGTGAACGGGTGTCTCAATAAGGTTGGGTTCAACAATAATCGAGGGAAAAAGGAAGGAAATAATTCAATGAGTTTTAAAGTCTTCACTCAGACGTTTAGGTCGGTGCCGTATCTTACGGTCTCAAGGGGTTCAGTCTAAAGGAGAACGTAAACTGCCACCTCCCGAGATATATCTTAGAGTTCAAAGTGACATACGTGTCATGTGCGGCGATGATAATTCAGCTTGTTTATGTGGACAATTCATTCTATCGTAGGAAAGTGTTTCACAGCCACCGACCCTTCCTACAGCCTGTATAAACTTTCTTTGATAGTTTACAATCGACGGCTATTTCCAAATTTATTTTTACAGAAATGGAATCATCATGGATATTTCAAGACTTATCCCGCTTTGCTTATGGACCCTTCCAGCAAAATTGCTTCTGACGCATCCTGTAGGTCCGAAAGCAATTTTGAACCATCTGTAATGACTAAGTCTTCAAACGCTTGGCGCGGACAACACGACTGAGGCTTTATCTATCCTTATGATTCAACGAAAATAGACTGATGCTTAGCAGCAACCATCGGTGGCACACGATTGTGATTCCGGTCACGTCAACTGCTAAGGTCATTAGTCATAAGTGAAGTGCGTATTTTCACTGCGTGAGCTGGCGTTTATTTCTGTAAATAATGGATGAGGATAGGATGACGAAGAGGAAGGAAAGATCGCTCGCGGTCCATTACCCGTTTGTAAAGGTACTGCTGCGGCGGCCGCCTGGTTTCGATCAGAGAAACCACGGAAGACTACTGATCAGAGCAGCCAGCAGCTAGAATTCCTCTCCAGACAGTGTCTGAATTCGACATAGCAATGTAACTAATGTCGAAAATCCAGCCGGGATTCGAACACTAGGACCTTCCGTTCAGAGGCATTGCAGTGATATCAGTTGATGTCCTGAGTCATCTTTGGCCGGTCAGTCGGTTGGTTGCACAGTGTTGTGAAACACCTTTAACTGATAACCAGGGCTCGGACTCTGATGACGTGTCATCTTTTCATTGGTGCAGTCTAGACGTTGCTACTTTTAAATGAATGTTTCTCACGAAATGTAGGTGATAGAAATGTATATTTTTAGAGTCATTTTTGGCCATATTTGAAGTTTTCAGAATTTGACCAGGAACTTTTACGTCGTTTTCTGGACCTTTACGTCATTTTTATCATTATACGCAATTTGTTTACATTTCTTGTTTTTTGTTAGCGAATGTTTCATGAATTTACAATGTCACACTAAAACCAAGTTTTTATTGTATCGTCAGTTCATGACGAAATTCCCTATTGTAGTGGACTCTGATTTTTAAGAACTCTCAAAATTACTTAAAATCTTCAGTACGTTTTGGTTCTTTCAAAAGTGGCGGTTGGAAGATCCGATTCAAGGATTACATTTCCTCCTAATATAGACTTTATATTAAATATAATTTTATATAAATACATTTTATTTAAAATTGAAATATTCATTCAATAATCATATTCATGAAATTTTTTAAGTCAAAAAAAGGTATTTCCCCTTATTTTAAGTCATTTGATAGGCCATTTTCCTCTCATTTCTAAGCCACTTCATTTTCAAATAAGATCATTTTCAAATAATTTTTTGGTCATCAGAATCCCAGCCCTGTTGATAACGAGATTAATGAAAAGTGATACAAATAAAATAGTGGAAAAGGAAAATAACTGTTTTCAACTTTTGTTTCATTTTAGTTCCTCACATCGTAAATACGTAGTACATAAAAAATATAGTAATGCTGCAGTAGAAAACGGTGATTTTGTGACAGAAAAACTACTATTGTGGGCCTTTGACACTTTAAAAATGGACAATTCTTGCTCCTATATGAAGTAAATTATTTCCTCTAATACACCGTGTAGTCATAATCCACGTTTTGCGAGTCATCGAAAAATTGGTTCACGGCAAAACGTCTGCCCATCCGGCCGTCTGTCTGTAAACAACTCTAGTTAAACTGTAGGTAGGGTTTCCATCAAAATTGATGTCCATCGATAGATCTGTCATGACTGTCACGACTCTTTGAATTTGAAAAGGATATTTTGATTTTTGAAGGTACTTACGAGTATATGAATTCCCAACATTTTCAAAATTTTCTCAAAAGTGGCTTAAATGTTTTCATTAATTGTTTTCCCTTGACGGAGGATTGGAGTTGGAGTAGCATTTTAAAAATGGACCAGATGCGCTTAAGGTAGAACTCTCGGCGGCATCTCTCGGTTTCTTTTTCGGCGTCTCTCAACATCTACAATATTTAATAACATACTTTTTCGTGATAAAAAAATGTACTTCATAAGTAGAACTTTGAATAAGATCATACACATTTTTTGAAAACGTGAGTAGATTTTGAGTAATTTTGTGTAAATGTACGCAATTTTTAAATAATTGTTTTTCCATTCCGTCCAATTACCTTTGATTCTCCGATTTTCGAAAATTGCAAAAGTTATAATAATGAGGGAAAATAAGAATATGCGCTATTGTAGCCCCAGACGTTTGGATTATATTATGCGCACATAAATTTAACTTTGTCAATACTGAATAATTTATGGAGTCACGCGTAAAACAGAACAATGAAAACAACCTCTGCTATAAGACAATGGCTTATGATATTTAACTGCACGCTTAAAATTGGTTGGATTTATCTTTACCAGAAACCAGTAGTATTCTCACAAACTACCTACTCTTTCAGCAAAGCATGTTAATAAATCAAATACTTGGTGTTGGGAAAGATACATTATTATTAGATAGATAAGTATTATACTACATTAGATTAGTACCAAAGAGCGCGAATGTTTTCGGAAGTTCATTTTCTGTTCAGATGTGAATTTGTACCTGATAATAATAGCGATGTAAATATTCCTTCCAAAAACTACAGGCACCTAATGAGTGTGGATGCTGATTGTGGGCAAATACGAATGTCTATATCCATAGATACATTTTCGACATTTGTATAATATAACGAATATTCAATGTTGGTAAAATTTATTCTCCCGTACCGAGTGATTTTCAAATAACATCGGCGAGTTTTCTTCTGAGTGAGTAATAAAATAAAGTGAAGGAGGTAGCTTTTGGTTCAGAACTGTACAAAATTATCTGTATTAAACTATGGGAAAAAATATAAAAAACATGTCTTTTGTTATGGTTCGAGTTTTTTTTCTCCTATTGATTTGAATGTAGTCAATGCAATAACGATTCGGGCAGGTCAAGGCGTACTACATTAGGTTAGTACCAGAGAGCACGAATGTTTTGTGAAGTTCGTTTTCCGTTTTCATATTCGCCCTCCTTTTTCTTAAAAATGAAAACACGACGTGATACGTGTTCGCTGACACACAGCATGAGGAAATAAACCATGTGTTCTCCGCGTGTGGAAAAGAATGTGTGGAAGGCAATTTTACACACTTCGTCGTAGATGCATACTGCAGCAAGCGCTCGAAAACCCAATGTTTCTTTCATAAAATGTCAACTGTTGTGGTAAATAATAGAAATACCATTGAGATCGTGGGGCAACTATCAATTACGACATATAAACTCTCAATGAACTCTACGCACTGTAAAATTCAGTTTCCATCAAAATACGAGCATGCGTGGCTCTCGGTGAGGTGAATATAACTCCTAACATCAGTTTTTTATCACGAGCTCCCTCATTATTGTTTATCTTAGAACCCAAGACTTAATTCATCCTTTGAAACGGAAAATGAATAAAATATTTAATGTGTGTTATAATTGGTTCTAAAATGGAGTGAGGAGAAAGGAATCAATGCATATCTATTGTTTTTAATACTGAGGTAATTTTCATTCATTCTTTTTTATTTTATCAAAGACTATCACAAGGTCGTATACCTTCATGGCAAACGAAGATTGAATAAAGAGAGATTGAAAGTTTCCGCTACTCAGTTTCTTTTCTTTCTTTAAAGGTAGAGTGCTTTATACTTCATAGCTTCAGAACATCTCACAATTACATATAAGGGTACGTGAAGAACATTTTATTTAGCAGTATAGATAGTATTTACAAGAGGAGTAAGTACGTGTGTATATAAAGAAATGAGGTGATACCGAATCTTCCAACTGTCGTATAACAGCTGCGATAGCACTTCATTTCTTTTTATAATTCAAAAGAACATTGAAGGTCATACATAAGCAGTCTTCAGGACCTTTTCAAAATAAATAATCTCTTTAGTAAAATTATCTTCAGTAATCTTCTTTGCTTTTCAAGCATCTATTTTGCAATGTTTTTTGTAGATGATTTCCTTCATTTTCCTTTGTAACTTTTTTGAGAAGCACTAGTGCGTTTGCATTTGCATTTTAGAAAAAAGAGTATCAGACTAGAACTCCAAACAAAATTTTTATTATATCATTACAATAAAAAACTATATTTTTTATCTATTAACGAGAAAGCTTCAACATTAGAAGGACAATTAAACACATTTTGGAAACAAGAAAGAAATGAAATCCGTGAATGCTTCTCTACAGTCTCTCTCTGCAAAGTGCGACAAGAATAGAAACAGAAGAGTGAGAAAGTGGAAGAGTAATAAGTTAGTGTAACAGAAACGAGGGCTGAGAAGAGAAAAGACAGACAAAATGATGAAAACTAGCATTAGATGACATCAGAGAATTAGCTGAGGAAAATATTTATTTTAGAAGAGAGCGATGAATATGCAAATTAAGAAAAGGGAAGAAATGACAAATATGTGGAAGATTGAAAAAGAGGAAATATATGAGAAACGAAAGTGATAGAGGAGAAAATTAAACGCCGAGAGCCTGAAAAGAAAAGAAAGTGCAAGAATGAAGAATGAGGAGGGAGAAGAGAAGGAAGAGCAATCAAAGAGGTAAGACAAGGCTGAGAAAGAGAAAGAGAAGGCAAAGGTCAAGGAAGAGAGGGGAAAATGAAGGGGTAAATGAGAATGACGAAGAGGAGGAAATGAAGAAGAAGAAGAAGCAAATGGTTAAAGATACGGTTCGGAGGGAGGGGGAGGAAGAGGAAAATGGGCATCATCAAATTAAGAGGAAGAGAATATACGTTGATTGCAGGCTCGTCAACTACTTAGGCTATTGGTGCAGAAAGCGTAGTGCAATTTATATCACGGGAGCTTGCTTTGTTCCTCTTCCAATGGAACGTGCGATCTAGCGCCATCCTACGCCTCGACTGATGATCGATATGGTCAGTAGATCATCATCGAACAAATAGTCCCGTAAGTGTATTGTGTTGCCTGTTACGTCGCGGAAGGTGGCAAAGTTCCTCGACCTCTGGAACTTGAGATCCGGCGGCGACCAACGCCGACTGTGGTTGACCAATTTTACATTAATAGATTAGTTCGTGTTCCAGGAGCGTCAACAGTCCCGTATTGCATGTTACATCGCGAAAGTAGGAGGCGTTCGTTCGCCACCTCCCTAGGAGAAGAACACCTTCGAAGGAGGATAAAAATGAGAACAAAAAGAAGAAAAAGGTGAAGGAAAAGAACGAAAAGTAGAAGGTAAGGGAAAGGCAGGAGAGGGGCGGGGGCGGGGGCGAGGGCCACTTACCCTTCGGCCGGCGCGGTTGTTGTGCAAGTTCATGAGCGAGCGCGCGTCGCCCTCCAGCTCGCGGGCGTCGAGGAAGCGGCGCGTGAAGGCGGCGGCGAACTGCACGTCGGCGCTGCAGCCGCCCCACTTGAAGGAGGCGGCGGGCGGCGCGGGCCGCGGCCGGCCGCGCTGCGGACGCGTGTCGCAGCCGCACGACGACACGTTGCCCCGCGCGCACGCCGCCGCCAGCGCCCACGCCACGCCCGCCGCCGTCGCCGCGTACGTGAACGCCGCCTCGCGGCTCCCTGCGCACACATTCTTAACCATCAGCATCATCCTCAGATTAGGGAGTTTTGGCACGGCGAAACGTAATAGCGGACAGCACTAGCGATCTTCTGTTCATACGCGGATGTGCAAAAGAAATGCGGAACTCGAACTCCGCGGAAGTGCTGTCGATTGCTATAACGCTTCGCCGTGCAAAAACTCCATTCATTACTATTGTTATGATTGTTGTTTTTATTATTTCCATTATTATTAACATGATTATCATTATTATTCCCATCAGCATCATTCATCATTCACCATCATCAGTGATGGTGACGACAATAAGCAAAAACGTACCCGATGCACAGTTGCTACTGTGGCTCGCATGTGTTTTTATTTTTCTCTTACTAATCATTATTGTTATATATTATTGTTATTGTTATTGATAAATTATTATAGTTGTATTTTTTGTTATTATTGTTTTAGTAATGTAAGTATCAGGGTGTTTGATCATCACTTTAGTTTGATCTTCAAGTTTCACATCACTTAAATGCATCTGCGCATGCGCAGAACATCAATAGTGCTTGTACACGAAGGCTGCCGCTGCTCGAGTTCATGACTTCTAGGCTGTCCGGGTGACGCCGCGTCGTTGGCAGAAAGGCCGACGTTTCGCCTGTCATATCGCGGGCTTCTTCAGGGTAGTGGCGATTGGTCAGGGGTGTGCAGAGGCGGAGGGAGAGAACACCGTGGCTCCCTAAAACTTTCTAAACTGACCCCGTGTCCCTATGTAGTAAAACTCGTTAGTTATTTCGGTAAATATTATCAATTCCTGATTATGCCCTTTTTTAAACTAACGGTTTTGGGATTGATTCACGACTTTTGGGAAAGAAGCTCGCCAAACAATCTGGCAACTCTGTAAATGGTTCAACATTAAATTATTGTATTTGTTAAATGTATTAAAACCAATAGTGTTTAACTATACATACAAAAAGCCCTAATCATAGCGTTGTATCACAAAAAGCTTATTGTTTTTTCAATCTGATTTTTCTTACCCCGTCTCCCTGCTGACCAACCATAAATAGTGATTTATCTTTCTTAGGAGGCCTTATACGCTAAGTCGTTCGCTAAGTCGATGTCCAATAAAACACACATGTATAACCTATTTGATTTTATCATAGCCTTCAGTTATTTTCAATATTTGGCGCATTTTGGAACTCTATTGAACATAACTTAATTCGTAGAATGGTCCTATTAAATACCACACGTGCTTTGGAAATTCATAATTCATCCTAGCTTCGCGAGTCGGGGATTGGGCGAAAATTTCCAAAGCACTTGTGGAATTACCTATGATAACTTCATTTTCCTTGCAGTATGTTTTATTTAATTACGGGATATGTAAATAAAGTTTAATAGAAAAGGGACCCAGAGAGACCCAAAAATGTAGATGGTGCACTTTCTTTTAAGTTGCACACGCCTATGCTGAATATTAGAGAGTCTCGCTGATAAACATCTTGGCCTCGTAAATGAGCGATATCATTTAATGCAATATTTTTTGTATAAGTAACTTTTCCTGACGGATATGGCTTTTAGATTTACATTGAAGTTCATTTTCAAAATGTATTACGTAACATCACACGTTTACTTTTCCCCTTTACGTACCCATCTCAGAGGTTCAAGTACCTGTATTTATCGTCTTTCTTTCTCAATAAAAAATATTTAATTTAAAAATGCAAATTAACCACTAGAAAACTGGAATATCTGAGTTAATATATGACCACACAAACCAGCAAAAACACTCTCGTACATTCAAGATACGTATATTCATGGTTGAAAGTGACCAGATGTAAGTGAAGTTCAAGTATTTTTTTAAATAATATGATGGAGTAAACTTTCCTTGAATACTTTTTACAAACATTTATAAAGAAAAAAGAGTTAAGAACAAGTAAAGGATAGGAATCTGTCAATCAGGAGTCATTAAAACAGAATTACCATATATCGACGAAAGTGTTGGCAAAATTACTCCCGCAAACGTAAAAGGGCTCATTTTGAAATGTCGCAAGTATTACCCGACGTACACACTTGTTATTACTAACAATTATTGCGTTGGTTATTGAATCTCACCAGCAATTTTTCAGCATATTACATGCAATTTTGCCTCTAAGATACTGAAAGAAAAGAAATTGGCTGTAAATTACTCCAGCTTAGTACTCATACCACGATTCCCGTCCCACGTGCAAAGACGGCAGTCAGAACACTGCTCTAGGTAAATATATAAAAACAAATTTGTTTCATGTCACGTAATTACTTCTTTCGTCGCCTCCTTATAATTGATGGGTCATTAAATCAGGGAGGGAGATTTAAAATAGAAGTAATTCATGTGATAATTACGACCCATCGCAACCGGCCCGAGCGCAATGGTCGGAGCCGTGGTGCTGAACGTCGACCAAAGCGAACTCGTCAGACGCGAGTATATCGCGGTGTATCGTAGTGCACATAGTCGATGAAAGAAAGAACAAATAATTTATTATGACCACGGTCTAATGTATCTTCATCCAAATTTTAAAAAAATATTTACGGATTTGTAGTATACAAATTATTCCCATTTTCATCAGTGAAAATATAATTAATTTACTGTGCTCATTTACGATGTGTCTCGTATATACGTAATGTCTCGTATATACACCTTTGTTATTTTCCCCAACACACACCCTCTACAGGATTTATGACTCGAGTGTGCGTGTGAGGGGGTCCGTCACACACGGCTAGACCACTCCCCGTGCACCAATGGAGACATGTGAGGTGTAATTCGGCGCGTCTCGGTCTCCTGGGGGTGGGACTGATAATTTCTTTTTGAATCAGGCCAAAACTTTCAAAGAAATTTCCCAAACTTCATTTGCGTGCATTTCCGCTGCTCTTCCTGAGTATGCCGAGAATTAAACCAGCGCTACCTAAATTGATCTATGTAGGTGGCGTTGATTAAACTGCAGTACCCAAAGGCATTTTTCACTCAATGCGCTATAATTTTTTTCACGACGTTGGTTACACTCATGTTGACATCTTCCAGTCAATTAGTGATGTTAATTTGAACAAGAGAATCGCGCAGCATATTTCATTTTAATTTTTATCCGTAGGCTTTTTACCATATTTTTGAAAATAAATTTGCAAAATCCTACGAATAGTATTGCCTTGGAACTTATTAAATCTGAAGAATTTCAAGTGAATACAGAGTAAGTAATGTTAGATAATTAATGAACGTTCTTACTTTTACGTTAGACTTTTCAGTTTTACCTTCCAAAGTGTACAAATATTGATTTTCATATGAACGTGACAGAACATAATCTTATTACTCTTAACTAACATAGTCATCTTTTTATGTTTATATAGGTTCGCATACAAAACGATTAATACAGCAATTGAGGAAGTAGAAGTAAACACAAATAAGATTGAGTTTGTAGAGTTTTAATCTCTTCAAAAATTAGGAGAGAAAATAATATGGAAGTGTTAATGAAAACCAAATGTTGTTGTAGAAGATTTTACGACAAAATTTTCGTAACTAATTGAGAATGATATTAGGATTAGAGAATAAGCCAGAATAACATCTTTGTGCATTTTGTGAAAATGTACAAATCGTCAAGTATTTTTTACGTATTTATTATTTTGAATTATAATTTGAAATTATTGATAATAATTTTGAAATTGCAATATTACCAGATCGTATCACGTATAGAGGTAAGATACAAGGCTATTGGCTGTTAGAAATTTTTCAAGGGAAGTGTAACATTATCAGCTACTATGATTCATTGGTAAGTACAATGCCAGATAATGTCAGAATATATTTGAACAAAGCTACGCAAGAAAGGATAACGTATGAAAGACATTTTCAACACATGAAAAAAATTAAAAACAACATCGTTGACGCTTATTCAACTAGTACTAAATATGAACTGTAATTATATTTAATTTTACATGTATCTCTAACTATTAAATATAACAAGAGCAGAGTGTTCTTTATTTTAAAAAAAATTCTTTGATTTTCTGAAAAATGTTCTTTCGATTCACATTGTTGTGATGTTTTTAATTCTATTGATTTGTATTTTCAAAATTGATTGTTGTTTCAGTTTTCGACAAATTTTTTCCTCTGTTAGATATTCTTGTCTTCCAAATCATCTTTTAATAAAATAGACAGCAAGGATTGGAAATAAAATATGAGTTGTACGGAATGGAGTTGGAATACAGATACAAAACAGAATTCGGTGGAATAATGAGGCCTGAATTTTGACGAAAATGAGTTGCCATTAATAATGAATATTTTCATCCTTCCATTAACGCTATTCCATTACCTTTCGGCATTTAACATTGATACGGATGAGATATAAATTAAGGATTCGAATATACAAGTAAGTTATCGTGAATACCTGGAATAATAAGTTTCAAAGGTAATTTATTAGTTGGTTCTTGTTGAAAGGTGTACCTTACGCAATGTACTTTTTTTGATCCAAGTTAATTGTTCGGTTTACATCGTTATTATAAGCATAACATTGAGACTCAAGTACGAGAAACAAATTCTTAACCTTACCAAAAGCTGCTGTTCCAGACATATTAAAGAGTAAATTGAGATGAACGTGTAAGTTGCCCAATAAGAGATTCCCCTCAACTAATCGAGCTTCCAGCTACTTCCAGGTTACTTCCAGCTAACCTGCCGCCGCACAGCGCAGAAACAGGAGTTCGAACTGGAGACCTACCGCATGCGAATGGCCGATGTCCCGAACACCCATTAGCAAGAAACGCTAACCTACGATAACATGCTCGCTCCCGCGTTGCCAAGATGTATGTCCCGGATACCGAGCTGAAATTTAAGCTCCGCTACTCGAAAATAACTCTTGAGATGCAATGCGGATTTAATGCGCGTGGCCAAGTATAAGTTTACATTTAACATTCTAATATATGTAATTAAAGCTAATGATCAGTCTATCTACATACAATTTCAATTTTAATCTCAAAAAAGCGCAATTAAAACACGTTTAATATGCATTGCCGAGTATAAAACCACCGCCAAGACCTCTCTTTCACAAAAAAAGAGGAAACTTTTCCAAGAAGCCGTGGCAGTCGTTTTGGCCGATTTCGAGTCGCATAAGCCGGCATAAACTTTCTTATTAAGTCTGACTTATGGCTCTTCCGAGAAACACGTTGCTGAGCAAATGTTTGTACACGGACGCGAGCAGTTGCTAGAGGACGTTGTTATGTTGTTGGCGGCAGTAAAGCAGCCTCGTTAGCGGCGCGGAGGCTGCCGGCAACACGCGGCGCGCCGCGGGACTTCCCCGTTAATTGTGGCGGTCCCCGCCAGTCGCGCTCGGTGTCCACCCACGACGTTTATAGGCCCCTCACGCACCGAGCGACGACGCCCCGACGCCGCGCTGGGTGCGAGTGGGAAGAAACTGCGTCGGCGCCCCCGGGGGCGAGGCGCCGAATGACCGCCCGCCCGCCCGCCCGCCCGCCCGACCGGCCGCCCGACCGGCCGCCGGCCCGCTCGCCCGCGGAGTCGCGCCGCGCCGCGAAGGCGTTGGCAACTAACCAAGACCCGCGAGATGGGTGCGAGGTTCCTGCCTCACGCGCCGTCGTTAGGGGGCGTTGGCAGAGCCATGGCTTTAAATGGGTTGGTGTTCATACCATCAAAATTCCAGTGCCATTGAATTTTTTACTATTCTTATTGTTATTACTTTTATTATTGTTATTATTCATTGGTGGATTAGTGAATCTGGATGTATCAACAGCTGTAATTACTCCGGTAAGTTTTGTGCATGATTTTTCCTTGTGGGGTGGAGATGATTGTCCCTCGCTGGATAGTGCAATCCTGCGCCATATTGCCCTTAGGCTAGCTAGGTTTTCCCCAACCAGGTATCTCCCACCAGCGGGGCTCCGCCCGGCTGGGACAAGCTCTAAGCTCCCGACCACCCTCCTGCCTGAAAGATCGCGTGCAGTATGTGGCCCATTCGTTGGGGCACTACTCGCCAGGTGCTGATCGGAGTAACTGCGGAAAACTACCAGTCAAAGCAGCCGGCCGATAAATTTCTCCTTCAGACATCAACTGAATTCTACCTAGCTATCTAGCAAGTGTTGAAAACCCTGCCAACATCTGGATTTGAGCCTAGGACCTTCCAGTCAGAATCACTGCAGTGATATAAGTCGATGCCATGAGTACCCTCTCCCGGTTTTGTTTATTATTATTATTATTATTATTATTATTATTATTATTATTATTATTAGGTACGTTGTTAAAGTTAGTACCGATTTGGAAAGTAATTCTTACTGGTCAAATACAAGAAAACCCTCGTATAACCCTACAATAAATTAAATATTTTAACAAAAACAGTCTTCACGAATTCTGGCAGATATTTAATGGCGGACGACCTCTCCATTGCGGCCTTGCTATCGCATGATGACAGCTGTGTCGACAAATAGAAGTGCGCTAAAAAATTCAGTCGGTACACGCAGTATGAGAATAATAAAATATTTGCATTTTTCAGTTTTTAGATTTCCTAGTATTTATGGGTATTTAACGAAAACACACACACCTCTCACGTTGATACTCATAATGAACTAAAATGAAAAATTTGACAAAGTTATTAGCTTATTCTTTCAGAGTTAAGATGTTGTACGTTAGGTTAAATATGATATTGTCTCTCTGCATAAAATAATAAAATAGATGACAAGATGGATTTTGATATCTCCTGGAATGTAACTGCAAGGAAAATAAAAACTGAAGACATGACGTGAAAGACGAGATTTGGAAGCTCTAGAATTGCTTTTCACGCGAATTCTAGACGTTGCAGAGAGCCGTATTTTAGAAATCTCAGAAACTACCTATTTCTAGAATTGCAGATGTAATTCACGTAGTTACAACTTGAAAGTTGCCTAAAAGTACTTATGCATGAGCTATTTATTTCAGAGGAAAAACGGACCTTATCATGAAATATTCTAGAAACAACCAATTTCTTTTCACTTATTGGCATCATTGACTTGCTTACTGTCATCACTTTTCAATAAATTATTTTAAAAAAAATGTATAAGATACGTATACATTTTTAAATCGACTTTTATTTAAACTTCTAGTGGTTTGGAAAATAAAAATACTCACAAATATTTAATGTTTACTTCATATGCTTTATTTCAAAGCAGTAAAACATTAAATATTCGAATACCACATCAGGCACTTGAAAGGTAATAATGCCCGGTAAAAGTAACTATCCTCTTCTTCGAAGCCATCTACGTGTTCCCTTGGAATCCAAAACTGGGGGTACAACCCGTCGGACCATATACATCGAAGACCGATCCGTATAGCGTGCGGTTATACGAGGATGTCGATAATGTTAAGTTGGGCGCGAATTGGGAGATAGCGTGTTGACTAGGGTAGGCTTTAATGTGTCTGGAGTTGAAAGAATAGCGGCCGCACGATACCATAAAACATTGAAACGGCAGTAAAATATAAGGTCCGTGTTTCCTACTTATATTCTACTTTTAGCGGCTAATGGCTAACGGATCGTGTCGAAATGAGACGGCGCGCCACGCGTGACAACCATCCAACCACACGCGTGTCGAGCCGTGGAAGAATTCGCGGCGTGATTCGAAAGTGAATAGCGTGTAATACGTAACGAGGTGTGAAAAGGCGAGAGAGGAGAAGAGGAAAAAAACGACCACGGAACGGCGAAGGAACTTGATATTCCGCACGCCGTTGGGAGGCGGTTAGATAGTTGCAACTCCCAAAATCGAAACGGGTCGCGGCAGACGCCGGAGTGTTTCCCCTCAAATGACCCGCATCTATTAGCGAGCGGCGCGGCGCGGCGCGGCGGTCCCCCAAATCGGGCCGGCTCGTGGCTGTGGTATGGTAATGGCGCGGGCGCTGGCGCGGACCGGGAGAAGTGATGAGTATTGGGAGTCCCTCTGCGTCGCGGAGAGCGATCGAGACATATTCGCACATTTTTTATTGTTTTGAATTCTTTTATTTTTTTATTTCACAGTTTTACATTGCAAAAAACAACTTTCTGTTACCCAAAAAGTATAATACTTTATATAATTTTAATTTTATTTTTCCACTTGTCCCGATCTTGTCTGTTAAATTTTTCCCTCACAAATTCCCTCAATTTCTCTCAACCAGCTATGTTTAGGTCTTCCTCTTCTTTTCCTACTCACTGGATACCATTCTAAAATTATTTTTTATATTGGATAGTTTCTAAAATTGTTTGACCTTTATTCATGTTTTCTCATATTTTTAAATTGATTTTATCTAATTTTGATATCCTGGATTACCATCTTTAAAAAAACCTTTCTGCTGACAATAATTTTGGTTTTAAATTTTCTTTTATTTCCAAATTTCTGATCTATATAAAACAGTACTTTCGACAATAGATTTATATATCCTTAATTTGGATTCTTTTGTTATATTCTTATCCCATAATATTTTATTTAGCATTGATGTTGATAATATTACTTTGTTTACTTTATGTCTTATATCAACTTCTTGATTTCCATTCTTATTTATTTCTACTGCCAAATATTTAAAATCTGAACAACATTTAATTTTTGCTTTTCCATATTCTAAAATTAATTCAGTATTATTTACTACACACCCCATATAAAATGTCTTTCCCATAATAATTTTTAGTCCCCATTTTTTGTATTCTTCTAATAATTTTCTAAACTTCTTCAACACCCTGTGCTATTATTACCTGGTCATCTGCAAATAATTAAGTGTATATAATTTTATTTCCTATAAAAATATCCATTCCTTCAACTTTCTTTTTCCATGTTTCTAGATTTTTCATGTTTGAATTGATATATCAGTCCAGAAAATCATATACCATTCGAGGTAATTTTCTATCTCATCTTGCTACCCCCTTTCACCTTTCTTCACATTGTGTTTGTATTTTGTGGTTTGTGATAAAAGTTCCTCATTTCTTCGACAACACAACCAATGGCAAAGGTTTGAAACGCTTTCACCGTTTTCACAATTTTTGTAGCCATTCCTAAAGCAGCTACATTTGACTAATGAAAGAATAACATGTATGCGTAGCATACATTTCACTTACGGATAAATTTGGTAATTACTTGCTGATAGCTGAGATTGGTTGAACTTTGAGTCAATTATTTCTTACCATTGTACGCTCAGCACATGAGTGAACTGGTCATTATTATGCAGAGTCTTAATCTTAACTCGTAACCTATGTGTGAGAGTACTTGCTCTTGTTTTGGAAATTTTGCAACCGCGTGTTTCGACATCGAGACAGCTGAGGAGGCGACTGTCAGGTCATAAGCTGCAGCAACTTTCCTATTTGTGTGTTTTTCCCATTCAAGAGCTTAGGCGGGCAGGTATGCGGCTCACACGTCGGAATCTTTTCGTGCTGCGCAGAGTGGATGGGGAGGGGGGGGAGGAGGGAGCAGAGACATGAGCAAGAAACAAAACGTCTCTTTAGACGATTCTGTCCAGTATGCTTAAGAAACTAAACTGAAGATGTGGAGGGAAATTATCACTGTTTATAAATTTATTAACACCAACGTAACAATAATTATTATTTAATGAAAGTCGGCTCAGAGAGAAATTAGAAAGATATCTCGTGAAACATTACCTCCAAGTTCTTCACTATTTATAACAATAATAATGCATTATTATTGAATATGATTATTAAGAAAATAAGAAAACCTTAATAAAATTATTAAAATGCCAATAAAACAAATCAATAGCAAATTAATAATTAATGAAAATGATTAATAAAAAACAATTTCCTTAAAATGACAAAAATTTGACCGTCGAGTAAATGCTCAAAGTGACCACCACTCGCCAAGAGAAAAGCGTTTACTCTTTTCAGTGCAGTGGCTGCAGTTGATGAATAACAAGGAAGCATAAGTGCTTTCTTTTTCTTCCAACTCACTCCGAAATCTGAGGGCGCGCGGCCGTGGGTTGCTAAAATTGAAAGGGATGCGAAATGTATTTCATGCGTTGCCAAATTGCCAAAACAAGAGTAGGTGTTTCCAGAAATTGGTTGCGAGATAAGATAAAGACTCTGTATTTATATTTATTATTAGACCGTAAAAGAACAATACTATAAGCAGGCAAGAAAGTCACTTAGGATCCAGAAACAGACATGAAGTTTGTAACCTACTAAGCGGACAAACGATTAGGTCAAGTATAAGAAGAAAGCTCGTGATAGGAGAAAGATGTGGGATGGAGGAGCGTGCAATAAGAGAACAAGCAGAGGAATTTTAGAAACCTACAGTTAAGGATCAGTACTACTCCATTCTCCAGTTTGAAAGTAAAGGGCCGAGTCAAGCGGAAGGGTCAACCAGAAGAATAAAAAGAAGGAAGGAAGGAAGGAAGGAAGAAGAAGAAGAAGAAGGAGAGGTAGGATGTAGAAATAACTTATGGTAATAATAATAATAATAATAATAATAATAATAATAATAATAATAATAACGGTAATTGTACTATTTTAAAAAATATCAATATAGAAACATAATAAGTAGTTCCGAACCAGAAGGTCCAATTCAACGGGCAAGGCAAGGTGAGTGGAAAGAGAGAAAGAAGCGAGGGGGAAAGGTGGGGGTTGGACGGGGCGGATATACGCTTTTCCCAAATCCCTGGCGTACCAAAAACAGACACCCAGTTTCGGAGCGGCAAGTCAGCGCGCGGCTGGAGGATCAAGCAAAGGGAGGGGCGTGCCTGCAATACCCACCGATGACGACGACGTGGCCGAAGACGGTGTCGGCGCCCACGGCGGAGCAGTTCCAGCGGCGGCCGCGGAACTGGTGCTGGCACTCGGCGAGGCCCAGGCGCATGCCCTCCCCCACGGCGGCCACGGCGTCGGGGGAGGCGCGGCACAGCTCGCGCTGCCGCGGAGACAGCCCCGGGATGCGAGCGCACAGCACGCCCGCGCCCAGCGCGCGCACCCTGCAACACGCGCACGCCACACGCCGTCAGCGACAAGCGACAGAAATATTACGTTTCAAGACATTCCCGCCGTCAGGTCACACTTCAATATGCCGTCAGCCCCAAACGACAAGTGTCAGCAACATGAAGTTTCAAGACGTACTTACAAGGTATGCAGCACGCCGTCAGCACCAAGAGCCAAAGAAGTGTCAGCGAGTTGTAAGACTTACTCTGTGCAAATCTATTGAATTTAGATCAAATTGTTAAATGTACTCGTACTTATTAATTGATGCAGTTTCTAACGAGTTTTGTCATCTGAAATGTTGAAAACAAGGAACGATTAACGATGTCTATTGCGAAAACTTGGTGAAAATATTCCATAGCAGTCACATTCAAATGACAATATTGTGAATGTGTATGTAACAGTGTATTGGAGTGACTCCATCGTGACCTTGAATTTTTAGATGGCATAACACTGGTGACAGAATATCATTGAATATTATCCCTCGCACTAAATATCGCACCAGTCCCACAACACGGGAAAGGAACGCGGGTTGCATATCCTTTTCATAGATCCGCCTGTGCTAACGAACTTTGCATTCAGAAGAATCATTGAAGCCAATATTTATTTTAGTGCAAACCTGAAAACACTAGGAATTGAACCCATGAAATAAATGATATTGACGGTGTCCTGTGGATGCCTTTTACTAGTATTATTCAACAACTACAAGACAACATTTCTCTTAGACACGAGAAGAAAATTAAAAATGTTTACACCTCCCTACTATTGACTCTCCAATGACATTTTCGGTTTTTGATATTAGTATATAGTTTCTACCTATCACTTGGAAGACTTTTGGACAAAAGTTCTAAAAATAAGAATTCTCTCTATATTAATTTCGTTTCTCTACACATACTCTCGTACACATTTACATCCTTATACAGGTAAATAAGGTACTTCTCGAATATTTTCTAAACTATTCAAAATTTTGAGATGAAATGCTGACCAAACGATTTAGATCATATGGGCTCATCAATTGAGTTTATTAGTTTTTTGATAACTTGAATTTTTATTTTTAATGATATTGGACAAATTCATCAATACAACATATGGTGGTATTTGATGAATAATTATCAACACTATTGAGTTTTAAAATATGGCATTATTGCCGGTTCGAGAGATCGCGGTGTGGCTGTCACTCTCCCATACAAAACGCCGTGGAGTAAGATGTCTAGCGCACGTTGTGACCTCTAAATGATAATCGACACTACGGTACATAAGTATAAATGAGGACTATAAATCATGAAAGATATGTCTGCCACATACAGCGAGTGAATGTCACAGAAAGTGCTGAGGAAATATGTGACCCTGCGGTGCGATATATCTGCGGACAGTAGACGAAGAAATTTGTATTATTAGTATTACTCATACTATCTGTGAAAGTTATTTTTTAAATAGTTTACGACAAATTCACATATACATAACAGCGAAAATTGGAGAGTTATATTAAAAAAGTATTTAGTGCCAAAATATCTGTTACTGGAAAACTTACAACTCAGATAACCAAATCATTGCCTGGGAATAGTGCGATTTTTACAGTGAAGTAGAGGAGAGAGATTTCTGTATTTTCGCTGCGCTTGGGAGACCTACCAAAACAGTGTTCAAAGCAGAGCCAACAGTTTCACCATACAATTTGACGCGCAATGACGTCAAAAAAAGCAGAGACGTAAGATAACCTGAGTGTGTTTCGCTAGACTTACGATATAGAGATTCAAGTCCTGTAAACAAGTATTTTAACCTACCTAATGAACGATAATTAGATTATTCCGGCCATTTCGTTGACACTTTTATTAATTTTTTGGGTGAAAAGTTAACACATTATGTTGAATAATAATTATTCAAAATACAATTATTACAACATACGAGGGCTTTGTCAAGACGTCATATTCGTCACATATCTATTAGTCTGAGATTTAAAGTAGGCTCGGGCTTGAATGACACCGTTAGCTAGGCGGTAAAATCGGACAGTCGACCCAAAGTATCAAATATATTCATTATCTATCTATTCGTGTAAAATGTATAGTGTTCCATTAAAAAATGAAGTTACATAGTTCAATATTTTCAAAATAAAAATGTCGGCGAAAAGCTAATAACAACAACTAATATGTTCCTTTGGTCTCGTTTGCTAAAAATTTCGCCTTAAAATCTTGAACCGTCCTAGAAAACAGACAAGTGTACAATTTTCTAGAGTAGCTCTGTGTAATAGACACGTAACCTGCGTCACTCCGTCCATCTATGTATCTATTTATCTATCTGTCTGTCTATCTACCTGTCTGTCTGTCTGTCTGTCGGTCCGTCGCTCACGGTTAGACCTCTTCGGTTCATTAATTGAGGCAAATGAGGTGTCATTCGATTTTGATTGATACATTAGTGATTCCGGGTGCGTCAACTGCTAAGGTCATTAGTTCCGTAAATGTATTGCATTTTATTTCCTCGGGAGGAGGCGGTGATCTTCCCTCGCTAGAAGGTAATATCCCGCACCGACCTACCACTAGTTTGTGCGCTTTTCCTCAACCAGGTGTGTCCCACCAACCCCAGCTGGGACAATCTCTAAACTCCCGGCTGGTCTCCCGGCATATGCGGTACTGTAGTGCACGTAAGTAGAAGTAAGGGATGAGAATAGAACAAGGAAGACGAAGCTAAGATCACGCACTGTCCGAGACACATTTGTTAGGGTACTGCACCGGCATTATTCTGGTATTTATTGGAGAAACCACGAAAAATACCGGTCAGAGCAGCTGGTCACTAGAATTCTCCTCCAGACAGGAACTGAATTCGACCCAGTTATCAAGCTGGTTTTGAAAATCCTGCTACCGTCGGGAGTCGAAAGTAGGAGCCCCTGGTCAGAGGCACTGCAATGACATCAGTTGATGCCCCAAACCACCTCTCTCGGTAGGTGTCATACGACACGACTCGATTCTCTGGCGCAGAATTTATCTTTATTTTTTTTTTTGCGGATCAATTCAGAAGATTCTAAGATATTTTCTACTAAGTGTTTTTTTATCAACTAAAAACAGCTTCGGATGGCATACAGCACCTAGAGAAGTGATCAATAGCTCACTAGAATTTTCTCTACAAGAGAATTTGATTGGCTCAATTCTTAGGTAGTTCCTTCAAAGATAGACGACGGCGGCGACGGCGGCAACAGCGGAGACAACTTCGAAGGACACGCCTTCTCGAGAACACATTCAGGTAAGGAAAGGGTTTTTAAGGTTGCTGCAGGTAAACTTACGGAGCTTAATCAATAAAGAAATAGAGTTTTGGAATTTAGTTGATGCCTGTGATCCCGACATAGTGATAGGTTATGGCTTACTGAGGAAATCGGGTCCTCTGAAATTTTTCATTCTCATTACAAGATCTTCAGGAGAGATAGAAATACTAGAGGGGGTGGAGTTTTTATGTGCGTCAAAGCAATCATGTATATCACTTTAAATTGGGTCACTACAGAATTTGAAATGATGGGATTAGAAATTATTACTTCAGGGACCATATTAGAAATCATTGCATGCTATAAGCCTCCGAGCGACGGTTTTGACTTTTTAAATGACATCCTTCAGAAAACAGGAAACGAGAATAGCCATCCCATTGTTATTGGAGGTGACTTAAATATTCCTAGCGTAAATTGGGAGGAAACCGTGAGCGAGGGGAAAGTCCAAACACTAGTGAACAGTCTAGTTTGGGATTAACTCAGGTAGTTCGGAGCGGGACGCGGCAGGATGCGATTTTGGATGTCTACTTAATTAGGCCGAAAGAACTTTTCATAACTTGTGAAGTTGTTGAGGGTATTAGCAACCACAAAGCGGTTCTTCTTGACATACACGAAAATATTTCAAGAAAAGGCATCAAGATAGTAACAAAAGTACGGCAATACAAGAAAGCAAATGTAGACGGGCTTCATGGGTTTTTTGAGGAAACAATACAATCGCTTTCTGAGAACCAATGGAGGTATGGAAGAAATATGGGGCGCGTTCAAAGATATTAAACATAAGGCTATGCAAAGATTTGTTCCCTGCAAAATTTTAAAAAATAATTCGGACCCAGAATACTACAATGCAAAAATTAGGAGGATGAAGAGGGTATCGAGAAAGGCATTCCTTAACAGAAAACGCAATAGCGAACATATAAATATTTTTCGAAGTCGTTCCAAAGAATTGAGACGAGAAAAGAAAATTGTTCAGGAAACATATTTAAAGAATATTCTAGATGGAAAGGGAAAGAACTGGATAGGATTGTATACATATGTTCGTAGAAGGAAAGGCAATAAAGAGGATATCCCAGTTGTTCGTGAGAACGGAAACACGCTCATTACTAACGATCGGGCAAAAGCTAATGCGTTTAATAAGTATTTCAGTTCGGTTGTCACAAGCAATACAAACCATTCATTAATTCAGGGGTCTTCGGTTACAAATCAATTTAATATTGGAGTGAACGTTTTACGGAATAAAGTAAAATCTACGAAAATGGTAAGCCAAGGTGTTCAGACGACATTTCTACGAACAAAATTAAACTTGGAGGAGAGGCAATGTTACCGTACCTAATTAGAGTATTTCACGTATCCATGAACAATTCTAAAGTACCTGAATATTGGAAATTAGCTTTTGTCGAAACAGATTTTAAAAGTGCTGACAAAACTATATTAAGTAATTATAGACCGGTAAGTCTTAAGTCAGTGGTCTGTAAAATTATGGAGTATCTAGTTGCCAGTTCAATTAAGCAAGAATGAGAAATCAAAAAATGGCTCTATGATGGCCAACACGGCTTCAGAAGTGGTTATTCATGTGAAAGTCAGGTAGCCACGCTATTTCAGAATCTAGCAGATGAAATTGACGCGGGCGAGAGAGTAGACGCAATGGTTATAGATTTTGCCAGACCGTTTGATGTCGTTCCCCACGATCGACTTGTACATAAATTAATGAATTCAGGCATAGATTTCAGTTGTTGCGTGGATTAGCGAGTTTCTGTGAGACAGAAAACAGAAAGTCCGAATTCGCCATGAGTTTTCTACCGGGGCAAGGGTTACGTCAGGAATACCGCAAGTGAGTGTCATTGGACCTCTTCTATTTCTAGCGTTCGTCAATGATCTGCCAGCCATTATTAAATGTTGGGCTATTTGCAGACAATTACATAATATATCGTAATATGAATTCAAAAGAAAACGAAGAAATGTTGCAACGGGATCTTGATGCGTTACATCGCTGAACAGAAAATAATGAAATGACCATAAATAGCTCCAAAAGCAAATCCATCACCTTTGGCAGGGGTCATAAATACAGAGAAACAAATTACCGTTTAAATAAAGACATTATTCCGAGAGTTTCCTTATGCAAGTACGTAGGAATCCATTCCCATAATAAATTAAGCTGGAAAAGTCACGAAGCTTTTGTTGTAGCGAAAGCCTGGAGATCTCTTCACTTTGTAATGCGCACCATAAAAAAGAGTTCGGGAAATGCGAAGGAAATTGCTTATTTATCGCTTGTTCGTCCGATAATGGAATATGGAACAATTTGTTGGGATCCGCCCAAACTTATGCAGTGTAAAAATTTAGAAAGAATTCAGCGTAGGGCAGCTAAATTTACTTTCAGGGACAAGAAAATGGCAAAATGGGATTCACTCAAAAATAGGCGATCAGTAGCAAGTCTCTGCGCTTTGTATAAAGCGATCATCCAGCTTGGAAAGAAATTAATCGGCGGTTAAGTATTTCTACATATATCAGTAGGGAGGATCACAGCCACAAAATAAATTTAAAACCGCAGAGAACAGATGTGGGGAAATTTCTTGTACAAATCGAACAATAAAAGAATGGAATGGATTGCCTGCAAAAACCTTGGAAACCATTCCTCGCAGCGTTCAATAGTTTAGGAAATTAATTTAAGGAATTACTAAATAAAAGAGGGACTTAACTGAGCATAGTAGGTTATAGAGCGATAAGTAAGTAATATATTGTGAAGTGAGGTGTCGTGCAGTGTAGAGCAGAGAAATAATATAGGAAATTATTAAGGGCTCATAGTGAAGTGAAGTGCAGTTGAACAAAAATTCAGTGCGGAGTTAGATTATAGATGTTTCTTTTTTAAGGTAATTTAAATGTTTTATGAATTAGACAGTTTTATATTATTATTATTATTATTATTATTATTATTATTATTATTATTATTGTGTTTATTATTATTATTATTATTATTATTATTATTATTATTATTATATAATTTGCATGTTAGCTGTATTTTCTTATTCATGTAATTAGCTGCCACCGAGTTATGCCCATTTGCAGTTCAAATAAATTTATCCTATCTTTATATTGTGGCAGAAGGTTAGAGAAACAGGTAAACTCCATGATTTCAATGCACTTACGAGTTCATTGGGGTTTTACTATCATGCCGGCATTTACATGAATCGTTAGGACTTGATTAATCCGATTGACGATAATTAAACATAATTTGCAATTAGCCGCTTATTTAACTTAATATTTTAATCAATATTTTTGTATATTTTTTTCTAAAAACTTTTAACATAAAAATACCCGCCTAAAGCGTCAGGCTAAGCTAGTTAACATTATCATCATATGGAAAACCTCATATAGCGCTTTCTCATCAGAACTTCTAAAATCTGTACTGAGAGAATTTTAACTATTTAGATTTATCTTATTTTATAAATTCCATTATTTGAATTGCTCACGGAAAAAATGTTGAAAGTGAATGAACTAAATGATGCCAAAAAAATTCATTTAGATAAATATTATTGAAATTTGTTTGATTTACCGCCATATGCGTTACAGATCTAGTAAGAAATTCCTGTACAACTAGTGCGTTCTAAATATTTCCGTTAATGCATAGTTTTATCTTACTAATCTGCTTTACTTATTAACCAACGTCTTTTTACATTTTAGTATTCGTGTGCAGAGAATGTTTTTTCTGATCAGTATAACAATCACAATCAAGACATTAATGCTCATCATACTCAGGCGGTGATGAGCTCTTGATTAAAGCAGGCTATTAACATCACCAACATACATTCTCTACACCTCAGGAGACATTCTCCTCAAACTCGGCTCTACCAGTTCCCTCGTCATCCAGAGACTTAGTTATCTTTTTGACAGCCGGCAATTTCCAGTAATTTGGACTTTACATTAAATTCTGATTAAATAATTCTACACGACGTCGACGACGCGATATTAACGCCAATTTGGGAAGAATGCCGATGGGTTTAATTCCACCGAGAAACGAAGGCCGTCGTTTATCTCTCGCCGCGGCGCCAAACGGACACGTTCATTCCGCGGACAGCAGGCCTCGTGAGCTATGCCGCATGTCACAGCGCAGAGAAACAGCACTGCAAGATGTCAGCTGTCACAAAATCGTGCGGGACGTGACTGTCACACCTGGCGCGAGAATTAGTTGGCCGCCAATTGGTTGTGACGTTCAATCTCTTGTTATTCGCCTCTCAACGCTTTTTCCACTTATGTGACCCTGATGTAAAGCTTTCTAGTTCAATTAGTAAGAATGGTTTGTTTTCTCCTAATGGTTTATCCAGCCAAAACCAATTACCCTCCGCACTCCAATGGAGTTTACCGGCCGAGGTGGCTCAAGACATCAGGTGATTAATTTCAGTACCTCTCACCGGGAGGTTCTAGGGTTCGACCTCTGACGGTGGCAGGAGTTTCGACACTAGATAGATAGCAGGTAGATTTCAGCCACAGTGAAGAGAATTCTGGTGGCCGGCTGCTCTGATCGGTAGTTTTTCTTGGCACCAAGCAAATGCCGGAGCAGCTCCCTAACAAACAGGATGCGGACGGCACGCGATCTTTCCTTCATCTTTCTTGTCTTATCCCTACTCCTTACTTACACTTACACGTTATCACACATATGACGGGAGGTTAGAACTTTTCCTGGCCGGTGCTGTCCTAGGCTGGTGGGAGATATTTGGATGGGAACACCCAGCAAGCCGATATATTCTCGGCGCCAGATCTCACCTTCCACTGGGGGAAAAACCTATCCTGGTAAAAAGCGTGAACTAATTAATTCCTAATGAGATAAGCAGTTGACAAGCCTGGAAACACGAAATAATAAATCTGATAGCGTTTATCTCAAACTGTGCAGGAGAACACTCTGGTTCTGCGATCTGCCAATCGTGAGTTTGTGAGCCCCGCAACACGACACACACACAAACGAAAAGCGACAAATGTCTATATATTCACAAGGCGGAATTCAAACCTGAGATTGAAGGGGTTGCGTAGCTACCAGGCAGGATAGGTTAAATGTAAGGTACACTTTGAGATAATAAGTTTATTATAATCTTGAAATAGAATAAATGTGGAGCTTCATTGATGAAATAAAAAGTAAAAACCCTTAAGAAAAAATATATACCTTTTATTGTCTATAATACACCCTAAGAATTGAATTATTTGAATAAAAAGTATATCTTTAATTTTAAGCAGACATATGTACAAGAAAAAGACTTTATAACCAGTACTTTATTACTTATCCTACAATATAATGGAAAACCTGCTTAGTGAAGTACAGCTATTTTGTTACTTCAGACATTAAACGGTCGAGAAAAATCAAAGAAATAAAGATGCATCTAGAGGAAGCATGAATCTCCCACGTACGGGGGCTACTCGTAATCTTGAAATATGGACCGAAACGTTTTCTGAAACACTCTTGTCGTTCGAGTTCTCACAAACTTCACTCCCAAAGAAGCAAAAACCTTGTTTCTGCATGTACAAAAGAAAAACTTCGAAACGATGATAATTTTTTATTCACTGCTACCTTCGTAAAGTAATACTCCTTGCCTCGCTTCATATTATTCCTGACAGCTTTATATTACAGCCTTAATTTCGCGTTTCCGCAGATTATCTCGCACTCATGTCATATGTCCAGTATAAGCTCGTTCATTTGAGTAAAAAACCGTTTTATTACTCTTCTGATGTATTGCTAGTTACGAAACACAAGTGCATGTCATACAACTTTATGTCGCTGTCAATGATACAGAGAAGGGCACACGCTGGAATGCACTCGTCGTTCATAACTCATCCAGGTAATAATGAAAGTGAGCGAACAGAGGAGGAAAGTAGCCGGGCAGACACCAGTAATAACGATTCTGATAAGGCAATATCTGATCACTATCGTCATTTTCCACGTCAAATCACAATATCGGTAGGTATTAGTACGTAACATAAAATTAATAATAAACAAACTGTAAATAAAGTACTACTTAAAAATAATATTTAGGATGCAGGTTTCTACCGTTAAGTAACTGTGTTACAAAATTGTTTTGAATGCTAACAATTTGTTAATAATCATTACTGGCAATAATGCTTTGCAACAGTTAGTGCAAGAGTCATTTCATAATTTAGCTAATTGCAGAAATATCTATCCACAATATTTTATTACATAGTTATTACAATGTGAAATAAATATTTCACATTATCATTTAATTTTTGCTTCAATTAAAATGCTTAAATATTCTTTGACAATAGAATACTATTTTCTAAATCATCAAATATTTCCGTTTTGCACCTTCCAGAAAAGATATAGACAAATGTTCATCAGATTTACGATTTATTTTCTGGGAAATCTTATTGGTACTCGCTCATTTCCCCTCCAACTTTACATTTGAAGTGGTAGGCAGAAGAAAATATTCATTTGTACATTTCACAGTGTAAGTAATAAGTGTAAAAACATGTCACCAATTAGTTTCCAACAAAACTGCAAAATCTGGGAATGACGACATGAGTAGAAATGAGAATCTGAATGGTCGGTAGTTTGCATATGAAGCGGGCCCGACAGGAGGAGGGACGATGTACTACTCACGCTGTGAAAGAGCATCCTAAACGCCTACAACCTGATTCCAGAAGCCGTGAAACGAAGACGGACACGCATGCGGTCCGGATGCAGCGGGGTGGACGTACCAGCTGTGGAGGCGGACGAGGTGAAGAGGGGGAGGTGAAGGAAAAAATGAGGAGACGAAGGGGAAGGATGAGCAGGAGAAAGAGTTGGAGGAAGAGGAGAAAAAGAAGAGGAAGAGGTGGACGAGGAGAAAGAAGAGGAGGAGTATATAGGTGGTGACAGCGGTGGAGGTGGGGACGGAGCCGGAGGTGAAGGAGGACGAGCGTGGATGGCGGGGCTGCGGAGGAAGAGGAGGTGGAGGCGTCGTCGTCGGTGACGGCGATGGAGGTGTCGGCGGTGAAGACAGCAGCGTTCGAGACGATGGCGGCGGCGGCGGCGTCACCCGCCAGCCCGCCCACGCGCGTCCCCAGATAAACGCTTCCGTCAGCGGTTACAAATCACGGTCGATTACGGGGCTGCGGACCGGCGCGGCGTGGTGCGGCGCGGTGTCTAGGCCGGCAGCGCGGCGACTCGGTGGGCGCGGCGCGGCGGACGGACGGACGCAGGGACAGGTGCGTGCAGCGGATGTCGCGGGACCGGTTCTCTCCGATAGGGCGGCCGGCGCCGCGGCGCTCGCCCGCGCTCCCGCTCACCGCCTCCTCGCCCGTGGTCCTCCCGGCGGGGCAGCGCAAGGATTCGCGGTTGGGACACGGAGGGGGAAATTCGAGTTCGCGGTTTTAATGCCCGAGAAGACGCAAAAGCAAAGTGCTCGTTTTGGTTGATTAGTGATTCCCGACGTCAAGTGCTAAAGGCGTTAGCTCCGTAATTATAATGCATTTTTTTCCTCGGAATGTGATGGTAATCTTCCCCCGCCGGATGCTGAGATCCGGGGCCGACTTTCGCGTTGGCTAGCGGGGTCTTCACTAACCAGGTATATACCATCAAGGGCATCGTCCACACCGGGACAAACTTCATGACCGACCGGTCTCCCGTCATGTGTGGTAGCGTAGTGCATGCATGTGTGTGTGTGTGTGTGTGTGTGTGTGTGTGTGTAAGGAGTGAGGATAGGATAAGAAAAGGGACGGAAAGATCGCGCCTGTCCCATAGCCCATTTGTTAGGGTACTGCTCCGACATTTGCCTAATGATGATTGAAGAAACATTATTTCATATAGAGAAACCCAATTTCTCTATTACTTCTAATTTCTCATAGTAATCCGTTAATAAATATAGTTAAACTGCATTTTCACAGAACCTATTTTATGGGATATATGCTTTAGCAAAAATGTGCTCGAGAAAAGTTTAAATGTTTCGAATTTCAGTTATTCTGATGGCTGAAATCATTCAAATAAAATATTTGTAACTTTCAAATAAATACGTATTAGTTATAGCACATTTATAATTAAATTTAATATAAAAAAGGAGGAACATGAAACTAGGATGGCTTTTATTTGGGGGAGAGAAATTAAAATGTTTGTCTTGAACGTAAACCCTTCACTTTTTCTTTTTTCTCACCGATATAATTTGATATGTTCCACATTTCATAACAATAAAATCACCCGGGCAATAAATGTTTCAAATATTTAATTTTCCTGTTTAAAATAGGAACATTAAATAAAATCTTCGAATATAGCCGTATAAATGAAATTAACAATACTGTATTTTGTTACATTTGGTAACTACTGGTAATCATCTTCCAGGTGAATCAAAACAAATTATTTCTGTACAGATGTTCTCGAAGAGGTCAGAAAAACTACGTTAATCATCGATTCGAACAATTCAAAACGAATAATCGATTTCAACAACTCAACGCCGGAACGCTTCACAAACTCGCAAATGTTCAAACTCATCAACAAAACTTTTAGTCCGGGTCTGAGAATGAATTCATGATATCCCTCAGTGGCTAGCTCTTCCTTTAGACGTTGCGAACACCATCGCAGCAACTCACCATAAATAGTTGTGATCGTAATGGATCATAGTCTAAGTCGGAGAATGACCACACATTCCCAAATGGTACTTGAAATGCAGGAATGGGATTTTTCAACGAGGTGCAGGTGTTAGAAGTCTGTTAGACAGCTTGTGATTATGACTGATCCAATATACCAATTTTATATCCATCAATATATAGCTAATATTATAATTTTAAAGACGCTCTCAAAATTTGAAGACCAAGTGGAAGATATTTAGATAATTCGTTTCTTTCTTTGAAAACGTGTTTAGTATAACTGTCAGTATTGCACAAAAAACCACGTCGTAGACACGAAACGTACAAAAGAAATTGAAAATATTTTTTTAAGAGAAAGGAATACACATGACCAAGGGTCTAGTGTCCTAGTATTCTTTCAAGGCTCAGATCTACATTAGTCTAAATGTTTGGACTAGCTTTTTCACTTCTCCACTGTTTGCCTGATGCGAGGTGCAAAGTTGGGCAAGTGTACTGTTCCGCAACTGTCTTACGACTGACATATTACAAATACAAAGTGAGTCATTTTGGGTGTAAAAGACTCACCAGCGTGTTGTGCACTATGAGATGACCAAGCATTTCTTATCCCATTTTGCTGAGAAACTCTTGGTTTTTGCTCGAAAATTTGTCGATGATTTCCATCATTTCACACCTTCCACAATTTAAACATACTATTGTGTATCGCCGCAGAGAAAATATACTTTGTTCCAAACAAGAAGATACCAATATCGCAATTTTGTGAACGACTGGAATTGGGGAGCGAATAACGTTTAGTGGCGCAGAAGTTTCCCAATAATTGTTTTTATTAAGCGATGTTAGGATAACATTCAGGGGGCCACGGAATTCGAAAATTCCGAGATGGTATTTGAAAAACTTCTTCATTATGTATCTGTGCCACAAAAAAATGAATAAATTTCCGTTATTTAGAGGAATCCACTAGTTATTTTTATTCCTGAAATGACTCACGAAATATCTGTGATTTCCTTGTGTCTTATATTCACTTCTTTAATTTTTTATTTCGTTTTAAGTGCTCATCAAATACTAAGATCATTCAGGCCAATGTGTGATGAGCTACTGCGAACATGAAAGGATGATGATTAGGAAGTGAATGTTAAAAAAATAAATTGTGTAAGAAGAGTAGGGTGAACCGCGTCTGATGAACTCCAAAAAACACGGGGAGAGCTCTCTTTGTCCACCAATATTTTCACATAAATTTCACCGCCATATCTCGAACCCGGACCCGAACAATGGAATGTGTATGCGCTAGCCATTATCCCATAATCTCTCCTTCGCTCGTGTTACTCTGTCATCATTCACACTTCTCGTGTTGAGCTTCCACCGCCGCCTGTTCTTTGATGACCCCTCCTCGCCGTTTCGCATTCCTCGCCCATTCACGCTGTACAGCAGCCTTTTTTTCGCAATTTCCACGATAGAGACATCCTTCAGAAGCACCGGACGCCGGCTTCGTTCATCCGCCTTCACAGACAGTCACAGCCACCGCCACCGATATCGATACCACCACCTTCGCCTCATCCTCCGCCATCGCCTCTGCTACCGCCTCCACCGCGTCTGTTAGCGCCTCCTCCACCTCGGCCTCCGCCTCTGCCTCCGCCTCCGCCTCCGCCACCGCCTCCGCCACCGCATCTGCCTCCGCCGCCCCCACCGCCATCGCTACCGCCTCCTCCTCCGCTTCCGCCTCCGCATCCCCCAACGCCACCCTCTGCTACCGTGTCCTCACCCTCTGCCATTCCCTCCTCCGCTTTCGCCTTCGCCTCCGCCTCCGCCTTCGCCGCCGCCTTCGCCTCTCCCACCGCCACCGCCTCCACCACCACCGCCGCCGCCTCCGCCTCCGCCACCACTACCGGTCAGGCGGCGCACAGCATCAACAGCAGCGGCGTGGTTGCGGCGTCGCGCCCCGACGCGGCGCGCCGCCCCGTGGTTACCGTAATTTGGTTAAACTCTTAATGAGGGCGCGCTGCGCGTCGATGAGAGGGCGCGCGGGGCGGGCGCAGGTGAAAACGAGCGACGCGGGCTCCCATTACGGCCGGCCGCCGCCGCCAGCTAATCGCCGCTGATTGGGCCCCATTTTAATACGTAACGACGCGCGCGCGAAGGCTTCCGCGTGCGACGCGAGGCGTGAGGCGCGCGCGGCAGAAACAAAGCGCCATTTCGCCGGCGGCGCGGTCGCCTCAGACGCCGCCGGAGCTACCGCCGCCGCCGCCGCCAAGGGCTTCGACGCTGGGGAGTGGTTGTCACTGCAACAAGTCAGACTCCCGTGCCAATGGAAGTAGTCGCTGGAACAATTTAGACTCCCACACCGTTTGGAGGTTTTCGCTGTAATCTATTCAGACTCTCAAACCTCTCAGAGGTTGTCACCGTAGCAGGTCTGAATCCCATTCCACTTGGAGGTTGTCACTGTAACTAGTGAGACTCTCGTATCACTTGTAGACTTTCTTTGTAGAAAGTCAGACTTTCATGCCACTTGGAGACTGTCACTATAACAAGGCAGATTCCCTTACCCCTCGAAGGTTATCACCGCAAGAAGCGAGACGCCCATTCTACTAGATACATAGCAGTGTATCGCTGAAACGAGGCAGTCCACTTGACGGTTGGCGCTGTAACAAGCCAGATTCCCATCCCACTTGCAGATTGTTGTTGTGACAACCGATCTCGGGGAGATTGCCGCCTTATCAAGTGCGACAACGATGTCGCTATGAGATTGGCGTATTAACAAACGAGACTGTGATGCTACTAAGTAGTTGTTGCTTTCGCCAGCAACTCTCTGGTTCGACTCTCGACTCTCTATCTTCCCTTTACCAAGTAGGATTCTGATGTCTCGGAGGGGATCTCGCTTTACTAAGTTTGAGCCCATCGCCATTGGGAGGTCGGGATTGTCGTTTTACCAAGGGAGAGAGCGCCGTAATGTTGACACTATGTGATATTTGAATATTTCAGTACAGGGGAGATCATTTCAATGTGAGAAACAAAAGTAGTTGGAATACTTGACGAAGATTGTTCATGAAATGGGTTGAAAAAATCCCAATAGTTTGTTCTGCCTGAACAGAGAACAACAGTATTTTCACCATAAAATCGACTTGCGTTTATCTCACCATTAACATCCGTGGTGGGGTTCATTTGACCATTCGTACACACCCATAACCGCGTACGTATTTTGTTAGCAACGGTACGGGAGGTTAGAGAGTCGCCGCATGAGATGTTGATGTCGCTGCAAAGTTGTTGCATTAGAGAACTCTCGTATTGTAATACTAACATGAAAGTCAACAATGTAGGATTTTTGTGTGATTTTGTAAGAGATCTATTCTAAAGAACAATCAGCTTTTTAAAAATGTTCTTCAATATGAAATTATAGTCATTAAAATTACAGAGGGACGTTTCTGCACTCATATTTTTTAATATATTTACAAACGACTATATCAAACTTCCCACGGTTAAGTTAAATAGAATTACTTAAGATCTTCTGAATGTTAAAGCCATGTTATTTACTTTCGCATTTCCAGAGGATAAGATAATGCCTTTTTAGAGAAAAAAATAATCTATGAAATTGTGACAAAAATAATTATTAGAAAATAATTTTATTAAATGCCTGATGAAATTTCGAAAGTATTCTCAAATATATGTTTGAAGTAAAATTCAGTTTTCAGAGGACAGATAAAAAGCTAATGAGCACAAAACTAAGAACGATACAAATATTTCACACGTTAGGAGTTGAACCAGAATGTTGTGCTGATTGACTGGCAGGAAGTGGAACACACCGACATAACAAATGACGAAACAAGGCTCGAGAAAACTATTGATTGTAAACGGAGGAAAGTGATGTGTCGGTCGATTAAAAAGATAAATGAGTGAATGAAACATCGATGGATCTGAGACCTGAAGAGAACAACTTTGGAAAAATCTTGAATCTGTTAAGAAACAATCACGAATTCATGAATAAAGCCGTGACAGCTCGATATCTTGTCCCTGAAATAAAACAGTAAAAAATCGATTCCCCAAATATTTCCACACAACAAGGCCCGTGTTACAAAATAACAGAGGAAAGTAACCAAACCAGGGCCCCCATTTTGTTTCTCAATGTTTAAATACAATTTTCTGCAAAATGTATTCAAAACATATGCAATGCGTGTCTTCCTTAGTTTTCAACAAATGTTATATTCTACTTCAAATTATTGGTGAAGTAGTTTAAGAATGGAATATTTTTTTTCCATTAACATTACATTTTGTGGAGTTTTAAGAAAGGACCCCGCAAACATTTTAAAAAACGGGTAAAAATAAATGAAATAACTGCAAATAGATTGAGGTCAGTATAATTTTACAAAAATGTAATTTAACATCTTATACATAATAAATTGTCCTATGTGTCTTGCACATAGTCTATATATTCAAGTGGGACAAAAATCACATCCAAATCATCCGTAGTTCTATAGCCCTCTGGACATTTTACACTGCAAAA
This sequence comes from Gryllus longicercus, assembly GCA_038098605.1. Classification (NCBI taxonomy): domain Eukaryota; kingdom Metazoa; phylum Arthropoda; class Insecta; order Orthoptera; family Gryllidae; genus Gryllus; species Gryllus longicercus. The sequence continues at coordinate 5,147,268 of JAZDUA010000021.1, forward strand.
CATCCACTCTGCATCTTCTTAACCCGGAGCGGAAGATATCCCTGATAGAACTTCCAATTCGGAGCCAAGCTTCCAATTCCAAGCCAAAGTACATGTCGTTCGATTCCGTACTGAAGGAGGAATTTTACTTTTGCTAAGATCGAAAATATACGTTACCTACATGCCCCCTTTTCGTCCTTAAGATTCGAAAGATTCTAGTGCAGTAAAATTCAAGATATTAAGAAATTCCAAAGATCAAAATTAGATTTTTCGCTTTTTCCGAATTCCAATCATAGTATTACGCTCGGATTATCGGATTAAGGCATTCTAATTATCAATACTGAGTCTTCGAGGTTCTAAAAATGTACCTTCCACATTTTTTCTGTTCATGCTATTTACAAATTCGAACCTCTTAATGAGAAAACAATATCTAACTCGAACTAGCTAAGTCCAATTCAGTCGCTGTCTGGAGAAGAATGCGGTCACTTGCTCTGGTCGGTAGTTTTTCGTGGTTTCTCCTATCAATACCAGGTGAATCCCGTATCAATACCTTAAAAACCTGAATGATACCTTATTTCTCCGCTAGATGGTGAAAGGAGCGTAGCAAAATTTACGTGGCCAGATGGAAGAGCGGGCCTAATGGCCCGAGTTTCGCCACATAAAATAAGACATTAACTTAACTATCTAACAAACGGGCCCCGGACCGCGCGCGATCATTCCTTCCTCTTCCTTGTTCTATCCTCACCCCTTAATTACACACACTTACACTTAAATGCACTACTCTACTAAACACGTCGGAGCTTAGAGCTTGCCCCTGCCGGGGTGGGACCCGCTTGCCGACAGTTAGGTTGGCCCCAGATCTCACTATCGAACGGGGGAAGGACACCGCCAATTCCCGAGGAACAACGTACACTGCACTTGCGGGACTAATGCCCTTAGCAGTTGACGCGCCCGGAATCACCAATTATTCGAATGTTTGTACTCGTTTCTGTTTAGAAAATGATTGGCGCTGCATTGTATTCGGATAAAAACACAGGGAGAGAGAATGCGCTGGATATGTTGCGATTCTTTTACTCGACCGATGCGTGCACAACAGAGACTCCAACTCGTTTCGCCGTTGCCCACGCACGCATCTAGTACACTTACGTGGTATTGGCTGGAAAATATTCAGGTACTTTGGCAAAAAAACACATAGTTTCCTCAGGTTTGTGCAACCAATATTTCAGTTTTGTGCACAAGCACAAGAAAAATTGAAGCGAAAATTTTTTTCGAAACAAATTCCCGGCACTCTATAAAATTCAGATATTTCGATCAAAACTTGGCACATCGTTTACTCAACCAATAGTATTGTTTACCATCACATTAAAAAAAGTTATTGAACTACAACAGAACAAAAATCATGGCAAAATATTGCAGACCGTAAACAATGCAGTTAGTGTCATTTAATTTGGCTCTAGATGTGCACATGTAAAATATTTGTTAATTCATCCAGAAATCAACAGTTCAACACAAAACATTTTCAGCGCTGGTTATTACCTTCACTGTCTATTGATTGGGAAGTGTTATTTTGCATGAGTACTTTTAAATAGACCTTGCTCTACGCGTGCCGCAAATAAAAAATAGCCGTACATACACCAAAAGTGTATTGACACACAGTCCTGAGAATGGTTCATTATATAATGTTATAGAAATCTTATATCAACACCCTTGAAAGGCACAAATGTTGAGCAAGAAGAAATATAATTTAAAAAAATTAAAATTAAAGAAACGACTATTATTTGTCTGTTATTTTGTCACAAAAAAGGTTTTCGCCTCTAACTTGTTTCATGTGGATGGGAAAGTGCAAATTATGGTTTGGCAAATCTGGATCATGATGGCCAAACAATGTGCTAAGTTTTGTAAATATGTATATTTTTCCAGCCACCATGACTTTGGAAAGTATTCGCTTCTAGTTTATTTTGTGTAGGTGGCCGAACGAAAATTTTAGTTGGGTAAATATGGGACAACGATGGACAAACGATATACCAAGCTTTGTAAAAATATCGAATGTTCCCTACCAGTGTAATTTTGGCATGGAAAAAATTTTCTCTTTTAATTTCTTTAGAGTGGCAAATCAGAAATGTTCCATCCATGTAAAATATTTGGGCAAATATGGGCAAATGATGGATCAAAGATGTGCAACCAAGGAAGTTTTGTACAAAAAATTAGAATTTTTCCAGCCAGTGTGATTTTGACCAGGAAAATTCTTCGCTTCTAATTGGTTTGTGCAAGTGGGCAACGAAAATTTTAGTAGGGCACGTTGGTCCAATTGTACGCGAAAAAAGTGCCAAGTTTTATAAAAAAAATAGCTGCATTTTTCCGAGCAATTCTTTATGGAGTTATCCAGAACGCCTCCAAGATTAGCGTGGCTGTTCATTGGGCGGCGGCGGCGGCGGCGACAGCCGCGACGGCGCAGGCGGAGCGAAGGCGCGGGCCGGGGCTGACGCGTAATGGCGGGAATAAATTCCAGCAGCAACCGCGTCAGCGGCGAGCGACGGCAACGGCGGCGGTGGCAGCGTTGAATATTCATGCAAAAACTTGACAAGCTGTCTTCGGTGGCGGCGGCGGAGGCGGCCTGCTACGGAGTATGCTCCTCGGCCGGCGCCCGAGATTCGGTGCAGGTGTGTGTGTGTGTGTGTGTGTGTGTGTGTGTGTGTGTGTGTTTGTGTGCGTGTGGGCGGTGCGGCAGACGCGGAACGACCCAACAAACCACGGAGCCTGCGGGGGCTCCGTGGCGCCGGCGAAAATGAATCTCTGAACGACGTTAGAGGTAACGAGACCCAGCCACTGTTAGTTTTCCTCGTGCCACCTTCAAGGAAGTCTAATTACGTCGGTGATATGTTCGGCACGGTGTAAGTTAAATACAATGTGATTATGTTACTGAGTTATAAGAGCACTTATAATTTCTGTTTATTCAGAACATTAGCCAGACGTTTTATTTTTAGCTGACAGCGGAAATCAATGAGTTGGGAAATCAATTTTTAACTAATCAATGGAATGAAATAAAGGCTAGAATATTTTTTATTTAGTACCATGTAACCTAACAATTGTTCTGATGTAAGGTTCTAAAATTGTATATATTTTAGGAATATATTCGAGATAGTATTTCAGATTTCTCTTTTCGATGTAGGGAATTTAAAAAAAGCATTAGATATAAAAGAGTAACGAATTATACGAACAAATAAAGAAACATTTTTTACACATATCTGTATTTAAGAGCCCATTTAATGCACATCTCTTGAATTAGCCGCATAATATCAACCGTGTAGGTGCGCTATTGAAATTCTAATAATTGTAGTTCAATAACTCTTTAGACGTCGGATTTGTGTTCCTACATTCAATGTATACTTATTTATTCTTCGGCGACATTTGCTGTAGACAACCAATTATAACTGTGATTTTAAGACCTCTCTAGCTGTACTCATTGAATAATCAGAGTAGCACTATTCTTCAGACTTTGCTGACTACTCAGCAGAACGCATTTTCAAAATTTTCAAAGTGAGGGCAACAGTCTTTCTAAGTTATGAGCTGATTTTACGGAGCAATTGAGAAATCAAATGAAATGATGTCATGCAGTTTAACCAATCCTTTATTTTGATGTAAATTCTGGTAGGTTTTAACTAGAGCTAATGGGTTCAAATCGACTGTGAAAATAGTCTGGACAATAATATGTATAACTTTACATAAATGAAATTAAAGTTTTATTGTCCAGTAAAATATTTGTAGAACTAAAAAGAAGCACAAAAAGGAGCACATGATGAAATGTCCCGTACTGACTGAGAAATCACTGCCTATTGCGGGAACAGAAACAGTGCAAAACCGAAACATTCCACGGAGAGCGAATGAACCTGTTGGTATTTGATGTAAACCTGTTACTCGCTCATTTCTCCCGTGCCTAACGCCAATTTCTTATGAAGTGATAAGTGCTGACTTCCTGGCGCGTAAAAGAAAAAGTGTCCTGCAACTCTCGTTGCTACCGCTGGCCAGCTCAGGGCCCGGGTGCTAACACGAGGATTGATACCACGTCACTTCCACTTCCAATATTTAAAGTATCGATTTTCTTGCTTTCAGTGAAGCATAGAGTACAGCAATCGACATCAATGTTTCGACTACTATCAAGCCAGATGAGGTGGATAAGGGCATCAAAGGATGTCACTGTAGTACCTTTGACTGAGATGTCTTAGGGTTCGAGTCCCGATGGTGGCAAGGTTTTCGATTCTACCTAGATCGAATTCAGCCGCTATCTGTAGGAGAAATCTACAGATGGCTGCTGGATGTTCTGAATGATATTTTTCCGGCGGTTCTCCGATCAACACCTGGCGAAAGCGGGAGCAGTAACTTAACAAACAGGCCACGGACCGCGCGCTCCCTCTTCCTTATACGTTTCTCACCCACTTTCACACCCACTTACACTTATACACATATAAAAATACATGTCGATATCCCAGTCGGGAGATTAGAGCTGGTCTCTGCTGAGGCAGTTCCCTGTTGGTGGGAGATACCAAGCTAGCGAAAACATCGCAAACCGACGTGTAGGATGGCGTCGGATTCCCCTATCCAGCTGGGATTGATCGACACCACCTGCTGTGACAGAACACGCACTAAACTTACGGAACTAATACCACAGCAGTTGACGCGCCCATAAACACGAAATAATCGATCAATCGACCACTCTATATCACTTTTGAGTATCTACGCATGGGCAACTCGAGACTTAGATGGACTAAAAGCACAGAGGAGCGTGCTGCAATCCACAATTATCTCAACCTACGCATGCACTCTTGCCCAAAAACGATGATCAAGTCAAACTCTGCATGAGTAGAAGATCGATGGTACTGTCGATTTCTGTACGGTAGGCTGTGTTTGAAGTCCCGAATATTGATATCTTAATTGCGATATTTATATAAGAATTTAAAACACAATTCTACTTTGAAATATAATCATCTTTAAAATCATTTTACCCTTAAAGTTGAAAACTATTGTTTAAAATATTAAATAATAAATATTTAAAACGTGTAGGAATTGGATTTAGTGTTCAAAGCGTTATCTTACAATAACCATACTCGTATCAGTAAATTTTAAACTGCGCAACAAAACATTAGATATAGCGGTACAGATACTCAAATTTCCACAATACCGAGTTAATGTTTTTGTAGTTGATATCAATACCAAATATCGTATCGTAACATCCCTGGCTACCATCTCCTCACAGGTAGGCCTCTTGGCCGCCGACGCTGCATTGGACGAGATTTATAGGAGACTCCTTGCTCATTTGCATAACGGCCACGGGGCCTAATGACTCGAGTACACATCTATATCCCCCGCGGAGTTATTTATCGACGTCGCTTTGTTTGCGTACGCTCCTGTCCGTCCGTCCGTTCAGCTCTCTGACTGGCGGTGGCTTCCGGGCCCACTTTCCGCTTCCGGCGCCGCGCTGCTTCGTTTCCGGTCGAGCCGGCGAGCGTCAGCCGACTGGCGGCCTCTGGTTCGAGACCCGCCCTGGCCACCTGTTCGCAGCTGCACACGCTGCGGTGCAATTACAGGAGGAAATCTACGCTCGGGAAAAATAATGGCGCCAGTGGCGATAAGAATGAGTCATTTACACAGCTTTTATTGCTTTTATAATACTCAAGGTTTTTATAGTGGTCTCAAGTGGTAGGTAATGAACCACATAATAGCTTTTGAAATTTGTAAGGATAAATGCAACTTTTTTGAAGAGTATACCTGTTATCAGAATCATCTCACAGTAATTACACTACATTAATCTGTTCGATTTTAGTAAATAAAATTAAATTTAGATTTACAAATTATGAAACTTTGAGAGTTTGTTACAAAATAATCGTATTTACTTATAAAATCTGCAAAACGTGTGATGTTATTGGTTATGATAATATATACAATTACAAATACATTCTCAATGTGAAAAGACAAGTCTTAAAGCTGAAGTTGTTTTAAGTTTGCACTAATTAATTAGCGGAGTATTTGAACTATAACATATAAACGAGTAGATAGCTGGAATGTGATTTTTAAATGTTCGCTACAATCAGTTATGGGAACAAGTATTAATTCATTTGCAATCAAATTACGAATGTAGAATAAACATACATGCGTAAATCTCTAAAAGCTTCTTTCGGAGTGCGTTTTGCAAAATAAATTGAATTTGATAATAGTATGCTAATGCATCCTATTTAATTTCACTAATGAATGTTCAATGTAACATGCATTAGTGAAATTAAATTTTATTTTTTAATCCTTTTTCTTCAAAACTGTATCGCTCCATGCACGATTTCCCTTATGTATCCATCTATCATAACCGTCAAAACATTGAATTGAAACAGTAATCAATAACAGTGAAATATAAGCTGTAATTCTTTGTAAAATAAATTAAAAGTTTTTGGAATAAAGAAATGTCGATTGAATAGTCGTTCTTCCCGCTCGCCAACCTGACGAAAAACCCTGTATTGGGTTTCCAGAATCTGCAATTAACCGCACTTGAGTTTTTGTAAGCAACGTGACGATGAATATGCAAGTACTCTACCTGCGTTATAACAAGGTTGGAAAAAATCTGCAGAGCGATAAATCATACGCTATAGTAAAGTCCGGGCAGTTAAGAGGAAGATACTCCACGTTATAGTTAAGTTTCCCAAGCTCCAGCTCTTTAGATAGTGTTGTACCCAATTACCTATAACCGAAGGCGGCCGGCGATCCGAAGCGACGGGGAGGATATAAATCTCAGCGTGAAGTGAATATAAAAGAACTGTGAGAATGGACGGTAAAAAATGGAAGTAACATTAATGGTCGATCCGGTAATGGCACGTGTATATCAGTGTCGTGTGCACTAACGAAACCGTAACGTTACACGCGGCGGGGCACGTAAGAGAAGTAGGCGAGGGGCCCAGGGCGGCGGAAGGCGAGAGGTTAGGCCGGAGCGCGGCGGGCGCGCGGCGATAGCATCGCGCGGAGAGGGGCCGGAACCCAATGGACTCGGCCGATAGTAAACCAAGATCGTGCGGTACGATCGGCATAAAACGCTGCCTCCCCCTCGTGAGCCGCGCTGCCTTACGCGTTTGACTTACGCGGCGCGGGGCCCCCGCCCCGGGACGTGCTTCATAAAGTGGTATTATACGCGGACGCGGGCGGTACGCGGCCCAGTGACCGGCGCGGGCCGCCGCCGTCGCCGTCGCCGCCGCCGCTGCGTCCGGCCCGGGTCGCGACGCGCAGGCCGCGGGATTACCGGCTCTCTCCGGGCGCGCCAATGTCTCGGAGCGCACATAAAACCGAATGGAATGCATAAAATAGGGAACGGAGGAGGAAGCGAGCGCGGGCGGGGAGAGCGGGCTGCCTCCCACGCCCCCTGCCCACCAGGGGACGACGGCGGTCGTTGTAATGGAGTCGGAGGTGGAGTCGGTGGCGACGGCTATTGTGGATGTGGGGATGATGGCGATGAAGGCTGTGGTGGAGGTGCAGGTAGAGACAACGGCGGTGGCTGTGATGCAGATGGTGTTAGAGGCGGTGACGGACGCTGCGGTGAATGCGAAGGTGGGGCAGGTGACATAGAATGTAATTGAGTAACACTGACAGCCGTGGAGGAGGTGGAAGTGGCATAGAGAGTAGTAGTGGTGGCGTCAGCGGGGACGGAGCAAAAAGACGGATCTGCGAAAGTTGGGGAAATGACGGTGGTGGCGGTCGTAGAAGCAGCGATGGTGACAACGATGGTCGAGATGGCAAAGGTTGTGGAAGAGGCGGTGGTAGCAACAGTGGCAATGGAAGCGATGGAAGAGGTACCGTAGGCGGAGGTGGCGGCGAAGTAGCGTCATTGGTGGAGACGGCGGCGTCCGCGACGACGTCGCCCACGTCGCGCCAGGCAAAGTCGCAAAGGTCAATATTGAACCTGGCGAACGGGCCGGAGGGGCTGGCCCCTATAAATCATTGTTTTCTAATGAAGCCTGCGCGGCCATTTTTCAGAATATCAATTCGTGGGGCGCGGCGCGGAGCGGCGTGGTGGGGTGGGGCGGGGCGGGGTGGAGGCGGAGGGAGGGCGCGGCTCGGGTCGGCTGTCGTCGCCGCACAAAGAAGACGTATAGCGAGCGCGATTGCTCGCATTACCGGAGCTGCAATTACCGACCCGACCTGGCCTCGCCTCGCCTCCGCCCCGCCGCCGCCGCCGCCGCCGCTGCGCATGATTGCTTCACTTACGCCCGCGTTATCGCGCGCGCCGTCGCGCCGCGGCCGCCGAGAGGCCTCGCGCCTTGCGCGCACGACGCCCTGAGGAACCGCGCAGGGGCGGATCCAGGAAGTATTTCTGGGGGAAGGCAATTTCACTTCTCACGAAAATAGTTTTAAAGTAATATTTATTCATTTGTAAGTTTGAAATAAAAAAATGTCATAATGGGAATACTGATTTTGATACAAGATCTATATAGAGATTTTTTGAAATAAGTTGACTCAATAATATTTGAAAAATTTGTATCCTGAAATAAAAAAGGGAGAGAGCCTACTCATAACGGAAATAGTGTTTTATAAATATGGTAAATATTTCTTACAAGTTGAGTAAAATTACAAAGATATATTGTCTTTGTGAGGAGATGGTCATTATCTCCGTGCTCCGTCTGCTTTGAAATCTTTATTGGTAATACTCCCTGTGTTCAGAATGCAGTAAGCCCTCGCCACACTGGAAGAATCTCCCAGACGATGATAAGTAATTGTAACTGTTTTGTGCAAGTAATGTATGTACATGCAAGTGTATATTTGTTTTATGCAGGGGTCTTTTTTTAGAAGACTTTTACCTCTAACGATCTAAATGAAAACGCAATTAAAGTTGAAATAAATTATATCAATTCAAAAATTTAAGGTTTAAGGTATTAAAATACAACTTGAAACAAAGGAAAACTTTATTCGAGCATAGTATCTGTCGATAAAATGGTTTAAAATCTACATAGAAAATAAAACTTCTAAAATGAATCATAGTAGAGTTAAAAACTGGAATTAGATTTCGCAGTCTCTACAGTATTTTATGTTTAATTTAACTTAAATAAATAAATAAATAAATAAATAAATAAATAAATAAATAACCAAAAATAAATAAATAACCAAAAATAAATAAATAAATAATCCCCCAAAAATAAATAACCAAAAATAAGTTGTAGAGGGAAGGGCAGATTTTTTGTTTTATGGTAGATTTGCATCTCAGTTTATTTTTCCTGTTTCCTTTGCTGAGGTGTTCCTAAATTAATACCAGAAGTGGTTCGGAATGGCCTTCTGCATCAGAGGAATGAATGAATACAATCAAAAAATATACTTAGAACCTTTAAATTACGGAATTAAAGATCACACCATTATTAAAAATGGCTATCTCGCGGAAGAACATGTAAAAACGGAGAAGAAATCACAGAACACGCCATGTAGGGAAGCAAAAAGAAAAGTCATGGAAGAGGCATAAAAATGGAATGCAGAAAACTAGCTGAAATAAACAGAAAAGTAGGCGGAGACAGAGCCATCGAGCTGTTTACCAGTACTACTTACATTTTATATTTACATAAAGCATTTACGTAAAAAACAGGAGAATTCCGATAACTCGAACTTCATTGCTCCGAGTTCTTTCGATATATCTGTATTTTGTCATTCTTGTCACTTTCTGTATCGTTCCAAATTCTGCAATTCGAATCTCATTATGTTAATACGAGTATACGGCAACTGAAAATGTTTTCCACCCTTTTAGATTCGATATATCGAATTTCAACAGTAATAAATAAGTATTTTATTGCTAGTTAAATTTTCATGTTTGTTGTCTCATTATTCACAGAACGAACGAAAAATTGACATGTGTATGTCACCATCAAGAGATCATACGCCTTCAAGCAATCTATTCTTACGACTATAATATTCGCATTCATTTAAACACAATGCAGGAACATACATTTAAAGAGTGCGACAAAGATTAAGCGCCCTCTATACGCGGAAGATAGTTTAAACATATGAAGAATTAGAGCAACTAATGACGCCATTCAAGGCAACGTCTTCTTAGAAGGAATCGTATTGAAATAGTTAAGCATATCATTGAACTTTCCACCTACATTTAGGGATTAATTTTACCAAATTCCGAACAAATAGTTCATTAAAGTACAAATGATTAGCTGATAAGAAAAACAATTGTTTGATAATTCACCATTACATTTGTTTAATCACTGATATTCTTATAGTGCATACATTTCAGTGGATGTGTATGGGTAATTCCACGCCAACTCCACATTGCATCACACCAACCCATCTCAGATCGAAAAATTAAAGTTATTTTCTTATTTCTTATGGCAAGATAAGCCCAAATTTAAATTTTCAACCATTTCCTATGTAAATAGCGTTTGTGAGAACAATTATCGATTTTTCGCGATTTTCAAGCATTTTACAGCATCTTTTAATAATTATCCACTATTTCGATATTTTTTAATGAAAAAATATGTTTAAACTACTATTTTTATAGGAAATTTTCCGCAGAATTCGAATCTGTTAATGAAAATATTGAATTTTTTTTCTTAATATGACAAAAATTGAAATTTATGATTTTTATTACTTTATTTTCAAAAATTAATTTTAGTATTACAGTACAATTAAAAAGTTAGTTTCTTATGCTTAAAGTACGTGAAAATAAGTGTACATTACGGTACAGGAAAAATTTTTTTGGGGAAATAGTGTTTAAAAGAGTTAAACGCAAGAAATACAATAAAATCTCTTTTCTAAATGTATTTTATCATTTTTAAATAACCTGTTAGTATTTTCTACTACTTTTAGACTGTTTGGATGACTTCGGTGGTGTAAAACAGTTTTTAATAAAATGTGCGTCCTGAACTTTTTTGGGAAATACGTTCTACATGAGTTAAAATTTTAAAAAATCGTGAAAAATTAATAGATTTTTATCGTTAAAGCAGATTAAATTATAAATAGTACAAACAAATTTATAAATAGGCACTTAAAAACTTTTTGATAAATAATGATAATAATAATAATAACAACAACAACAACAACAACAACAATAATAATAATAATAATAATAATAATAATAATAATAATAATAATAATTTCGCAGACGTAATCCGCTGTCCTTCGAAGGGAGGCGCGGAGTTACTGATGCCACAATTCCTAGAAGGCAACTTTGACTCCCTTGGGAGTCCGGCGTCTTCGGGATTTATAATCTGCCTTCTGCAGTGTCATTCAGCAAGTTGCTGCAACTTCTACTAAGCTACTACTGCTAGTAATAATAATGATAATAATAATAATAATAATAATAATAATAATAATAATAATAATAAAAAAAGTTTTCATTTATTACAATTTTTAGTTGAATAATAAAACATTGTTATTTATAAAATTATTAAAATTAATCTTTTATTTTCTTATTTCATTTTCTTGTTATTAATTAAATCAAACACCAAAGAACAGTGTTCTTGAGTACTTATTGTTTTACATTGAATAATATGCTCAGAGTAAGGAACAAATTCATGCAAATTGCGAGTACCCGGAATTGTAAATACTTTTTCAGTTTTGTTTCGATTCCGATATTCATCGACTTCAGCTTTTCTAATAATTTCACAATGGATGTTTTTAATATGTGCTTTACAAAATTCTAATAATTTGTCAATATCTGTGATTTGATTTTGACGACGTCTACGCAAGCTTTCTTTTGTTGCCTCTCTCTTAACAGTTGCACCCACTCCATCGTTCTCCGTTTTCCCATGAGAGGTAGCAAAAAATGTCCAGGTAGCATCAATACTATACAATTTTGTATGTCTACAGAGATGTAATAAGTTATAACAATTTTTGTATTGTCCTGGACATCCATCGCTGAAATAGTTAAGCAAGCACAGCACTCAGGGCTCAGGACCAGTGTTTCTAACTACGGGAACGCCCCTCCATTCACGTCTCCTTCTGTTTGATTAAGATTAGTGAGACACACACAGTACACATTCCTGCAGTTAGAAACACTGCTCAGGGCCCCTATATTTGAAATTAGCTTGCGATCACGCGCCAGATTCTGAACATAGCCATGTATAATTTAAATGTTTAATACGTTCATAGGCCCCTATTCTCCAACATTTTTTTACTTTTTCTATGGCGTAATGAGTATTTCTTTCAATTTCGTACAGTATCATGAAGAGAGGTATTTTCTTCCGATATAACGATAAAAATCGATTAATTTTTCACGATTTTTTAAAATTTTAACTCATGTAAAACGTATTTCCCAAAAAAGTTCAGGACGCACATTTTATTAAAAACTGTTTTACACCACCGAAGTCATCCAAACAGTCTAAAAGTAGTAGAAAATACTAACAGGTTATTTAAAAATGATAAAATACATTTAGAAAAGAGATTTTATTGTATTTCTTGCGTTTAACTCTTTTAAACACTATTTCCCCAAAAAAATTTTTCCTGTACCGTAATGTACACTTATTTTCACGTACTTTAAGCATAAGAAACTAACTTTTTAATTGTACTGTAATACTAAAATTAATTTTTGAAAATAAAGTAATAAAAATCATAAATTTCAATTTTTGTCATATTAAGAAAAAAAATTCAATATTTTCATTAACAGATTCGAATTCTGCGGAAAATTTCCTATAAAAATAGTAGTTTAAACATATTTTTTCATTAAAAAATATCGAAATAGTGGATAATTATTAAAAGATGCTGTAAAATGCTTGAAAATCGCGAAAAATCGATAATTGTTCTCACAAACGCTATTTACATAGGAAATGGTTGAAAATTTAAATTTGGGCTTATCTTGGCATAAGAAATAAGAAAATAACTTTAATTTTTCGATCTGAGATGGGTTGGTGTGATGCAATGTGGAGTTGGCGTGGAATTACCCGTATAGTATTTAATGCGTGGCGTAATACGAAGAAAATAACAATAAAATATCTTCTTTACTTTCAATTTCTCAAACAACTTCATTATTTAGAAATACTCTCTGCTTTTATTTGCTTTACATCTGTCGTCATGTATTATGATCGTATTTCAATTCAGTGCATGTATTATGCATACACATTTCATTTGACCCTTGTTAAGCACAAGAGAACTAACAGGATTAACGGTCTGGATGTGGCAGGAATATTTTAATGTTGGAGGGTAGAGTTATGACACAGTACTAATGTTTTTAATGAAGTGAAGTGAGGTAACCAGAGCTATGTGGAATGATGAATCAGGGAGCGTATTCTCTAAATCAACCAACGAGTTTTGTTAATTAATAATTGACATTTTTAGTAATTGTTATTTCAATCGATTCTACGTTGATGTACTAAAGTTTGAGCTCTCACAATAATTTTTTTTATTTATAATGCAAATTAAGCATTGTATTTGAATTTATCAAACAATTTCACAATTGAGTTGTACGTTAGTGAGGAGAACGAGACAGTTAACGATTACCGAGATATTGTGGAAATAATTATTTAGTTTTGAGACATTCAAGCATTTAAATATATTTTATCGGTGTCGTTCTGGGTAAGTATACAGAGATTGATTAAGTGAGTGTTTCAGGGTCATTGGACCTTTGTGTGTGCATGTTATATCCAGGGGGTTATGGCATCCATCTTCTGATGGAACATGAGATTCGTCGGTGACCTACACGTCCGCATGCGGATTTCCCCTGCGCATATTTACTCAAAGAGGGAGTGCCGCTGCTGGGATAACATCTTGTTGATGTGTATTATTATTTGCGCAATAAAATATTACTATGAATAATATTACTATTATAATCTTTACGCTCCCAACTGGTCTCTAAATAAGCATGGTAATGTAGTGCAGTAATGTAATGTAATGTTCTTTAGCAAATATACAGCGTTACTGTTGGCATATGGATGTACTAGTTTATAGTAATAATTGATGATGGAAGTTCAGGCTTAATCAGAACATAAATTTTAAGTCATTCCTTGATTCTACAACGCCTCCAGTCCAGCAGTTGAGCAAAGAAAAGTTGGAAAGAAAGGGAGAGGTAGGAAAGGAGAAGTTGGAAGAACAGGGAGGCAAGAGACAAAAGTAGAAAGAAAGGGGGCTCATGGTGTAATGCCCAGCGCATTTGCCTTCCCTTGCTATAATTCGTGTTCGATCACCGGCCAATCCAGTTTGTGTTGCAGAGGAGATGTAATAGTGTTTTTGTGGTGTTGACAAAGTGAAGTGAAGTATTTGGCAGAGCAATTTCTCAGAAAAGTTTCTTGGGATTATCCCGTTTCTCCGGCCACTTATTTCATCATTTCTATAATATCTAATTATCATTATCAATATAGACTTCTCATTTGATAAGCAAGCATGGACCTCAATAACCGTAGCTGTTAAAATGCCTATTTATTAAATAAATAAGAAATAGGGCGAATGATGATGCGCAGCGTGATAGGAGGTGGTGAAAGATCAAGGAGGGATCAGATGGGAATGGGAGGAAGACAAGGAGAAATTGAGTTCAAAATGAAGGAAGGAAGAAAGGAAAAGAAAAGGAAGAATAGAGAGAGGGAAAGTAAAGAAAGGAGAGAATAAAGGAGAGAAAGAGGGAGGGAAGGTGGCAGAAAGAAAGAAAAATAGAGCGAGGGAGGAAATGACGGCATACAGGCTGACACAAACGAATGATGCAGGCACATACGCGACGTAATGTAGCAGATGGGAAGAATAAGAACTTGTACGAGTGAGTGCTGTAGGATAGCAGAAAGGCGAGCTGAAAGGCAGTCATCAAGCGAGCTCCAACCTAGAATCATAGAGAGCGTACTGATTGAGGATGCAAGCTGTGACGGGAGTAAGGGGGGAGGCAGTCATGTTGGGAAAAGGGAGAAGAAAGAGAAATAATTTAAAAAAACGAGAAAGAACGAGATATTGATTGATATTTCTGGGCACGTCAAATGCTGTGTCATTAGTCGCGCTAGTGCAGTGAATGCTTTCATGTGTGAAGATGGCGGTGTTCCTCTCCCACTGAATGGGAATATCCGGAGCCTGAAAGGAGGCATCTATATGTCGCATTTGTGAGTATTTCCCCTTCCAGAGGTCTCCCACATCGCCCCAGCCCGGGCAAGCTGTAAGCACCCGACTGGTGTCCCGATATGTGTTGTAGTGCGATGTATATAAGTGTATGTAAGTGGTGATGGTAGAACAAGGAAGAGGAATGAAGAACAAAAGATCGCGAGCGATCATTGGAGTGATTGCTAGGATACTGCTCCGGCACTCGACTAGTGTTGATCGGAGAAACCACGGAAAACTAGCGAAGGGCAGCCGGCCGCAGAATGTTCCACCAGTCAGCGGCTGAATTCGACCAAGCGATGTAGCCAGTATAAAAAATACGCCAACGTCGGGTGACGAATTCTAGAACCTTCTGGTCAGAGGAACTGCTCAATAAGTGGCAATATTGACTCCGAGATAAATTCAGCGGGTAGAGAAGGATCACGGGAGGGAGAGAGAAAGAGACAAACGAGGCTCAGAATGAAGCGATGGGAAATATAAGACGAAAGAAGTGAGACAAACTGTACTGTACGAGAGAAGGGGAATGCATATGAGGGAAGAAGAAGAAGAAGAAGAAGAAGAAGAAGAAGAAGAAAGAGAGAGAGCGAAGAAGGAAGAGAGAATAACAGAAGGGAATAAATAGATACAGAGGAACTGGTAGAAACGTATGACGCAGCAGGCGGCGTGCATCATACCAGGGAAAGGCCAGACCTGAAGCTTGGTAGAGACGTGGGGCGGGAGCCAGGAGGACGGGAAGCGAGCCCATGGAGACGGCGCGCGTGGGAGGCAGGGCGGCTGCGGGGCGGGCGGCGCCGGGGCGATGCTATCTGCCCGCGCGCGCCGCGCAGCTGGCCGCGAGATAAAGCCGCGTCGGCCTGTGAGGGCGCGCGTGATTGCGGCTGCGCGGGGCCGCGCGTTCACAAGGCCCTTTTCACCGCGCGTCCCACGGCGCCGGCGGGCTCAATGGGGAACGCGACACGGCCGCGGGCGAGATAAGCCCGCCCAATGGGCTTGCCTGGAGGGGCGGGGCAAATGCGAGAAAACGCCCATCCGACGCTTGGCTGCGCTCGCGTCCCTCGCCCCGCCCCGCCCCGCCCGGTCTCTGCAATTTGCGGGCCTTTTACGCCGCCTAAAAGGCCTAATGATGAGGCGTCCCTGAATGCAATGAGTCGAACGAGCTGAGCTGCTTCGCGGTTTTCCCACACATTTGTCGTGGAAGTGCGAGTTTTTCAAAGTGAGGTGCAAAACTTAAGAGTCGGCATCTCGGGAGGGGCGGGGGGGGGGACAGAGAGGAGAGGAATATTGGACGAGGTGAGATATTCGATAACGAAATACGCGTCCCTTAAGAGGCTTGATGTATTTCCCCTCCCCAATTCGAAGCGTGGGAAACGGAAGAGAAACACGCTCTCGACTCTCCGTAAGATATGAAGTCCGGTTTCATCCAGCGTTTAATCGGCAGAACGGTTTCGACTAACGCGTTGAAAGCTACATTTTTTCAGAGCGACATTATCTCAGCGTGTTGTCTGACGGCGACATGCGAGATAACAAGACTCTCCAAGGAAACACAATGCGAACGCACGTGTTTCCGTACGTCGCGGCCGTAGCACGTTCCTATGCAACAGTCCGCCGCAGTAACAGACCACCGTATACGGCAACCTATTAGTTCCAGACTCCCCTCGTGTGGTGATGAGACAATGGCACGGCATTCACAGTCGCCGGGAAAGGAAATCCGCCAATGACTAAGGACCGAATCATGCCATGCACCTGCGAAGACCTCGGGCGCGGGCCTACGAAAGTAGATGTGCAGCAGGATCTGTGTCCCGGATGTTTGGATCACAGGGAAGCGTCAGCGCAGAAGATAATCGCGCCGAGTGCGGAGAAGAGCTGAGCAAGCATCCCGTTCCGCGGAGGGCCCTCGCGGCGGTGGCGCGGGGCGCCGCGGGGCGCCGCGGGCGAGGGCCGCCGACGTCGCTACAGTGGCGGCGCTGACTAACAAGCGAGAGCTCGTCATCTTGGAGGAGGCTACCATGATACACACAAATTCTCTCTCTCGCTTTCTTTAAAGCTGTTTTCTTTCCTCTAAAGTGGTTTTCCTTTGACAGTTAATACAAACTTTGCTTTTCTCAGCATACATTTTGCTGGATTGCCGGACGACATAAAATATGATTGATTGACGCTGTGTGTTGAAAAAGTGAATGCAACGCAACTAAATGGATATTTTTGTAATTTTGCATTACAGATACTGATGTCTGTTCAGATGTAGAATTATTGATAGACAAAGGACGATATAAGCTAATCGAAATACCGGCTATCTTGCTGACTAACAAGCGAGATGTCGTCTCTTAAAACACGGTACCAGGAATGGATTCACACACATTTTCCTTATTTCTTTATTTTTCGCTCCATCCATGTCTGTCTGTCTGTCTCTCTCTTTTTCTTTTTGTATGACTCTCCACAAAGTTATTTTAGTCAGTTGTTAGTCAATGAAAGTGTGGCTTCTTTCAATGTACACTTTGTTGGACTGCGATTGCCAGACAGATGAAATAACGTCGTCACTGGTAGAAACTTAGATAACAACGAAACGAAATGGATATTAAATATCAGCAAATTGATAGCCAAAGGTTATAAAAGCTACTCATACACAATGTTATCAAAATAACTACGAGACTCCGATACTTATAATCAAGACATTTCAGAACCATTTCTAAAGCACGAAGGATTCCAGCAGCTAATTCTACTTTCTGCTTTTAGAAGGGCGAGTTTTTCTCTAGAAAAACACGGTAAAACTTTATTCCCCCCACGGTTCTCCTCCTTATTTATTCTTAATTCAATGTAACTGAAAACATACAATTTGGTTATACTTAAGAAGAAATAAATAATGTACTACACACTTTTAGTAAGAATAATACTAGTATGAAATGAAGAAATATTTTCAATTGAATTTTCCTTGGCACGTATTTATATCATTTTGTGTTGACACTGCAATTCCTTTAAAGCGACTTCTAACATTAAAATAATGCCTAACTACTTACAGCTATAAATTCTTTCTACAATCAGGAAAATTATGCTTAAAAAATTAAGAGAACTTCTTTACTTTTACTTCAGTTCGTTGGCAACTTCTCGATGCTAACACTCAAAACATAAGAAGCCTCATTCAATAGAGACGAAAAATATAAGAATTATCACGCCCTATATCATATTTGAGAGTGAGTTCATTTGATTGACCATCACTCATCCTTTTCGAAAATGGTTTGTCATATTCAATCAGACAATTTAAAGTTTTTAAAGAGGCAAGGTACTACCCTTCCTCTGAGCTTCTTCGCATCAACCTTTCACAATAATTCACCTATTTTATGACAAAAAGGTTAGACTGGAAAGCAATAAACTGAAGTGCGTACGCTTATAACCATTTTCGTCCGACCAAATAAGGCGGGCGCAACTGTCACTGTGATTTCACACGCATTTGCACCTCACGGACCTTGTCGGTTGCTGATGCACATCCACATTCCTAAAGGCAGTAAATTACTCTGCAGAGAATGAAATAACTGTAAAGTACTCATGTTTCAGCTAAAAGCGTTCGCATATTTCAAGAACCTGAAGTGTGAGCGCATTGCACTGAACATTCATATCTTTCTATTTTTTCTTCTATATCTTTTCAACCAACATGTAGTCAGTTAATGCTTCCAAGGAGAAAATAAAGATAGAAAGAATCATTGTATTTGGTTTATTCTTGCACAGTAATATTAGGATTACTAGTCAAGTCCACATGAAGTGATATTTCTTACTCAAAGTGTATTAGTGATTCGAAGATACGCCGCAAAATACAACTTGGATACAAAATAAAAACAATTCATTTCTTCTCGGCAACTTCTAAGCTGCTGTAGGAGGGCGACCACTGGCTGTCGAGACCTAGAAATTATGCGAAGACGCGATTGCCGAAATCTCCTGCGGTGAAGCGTGAAGAAAAAGTACCTTGTTTTGCGGGGGAAAAAAGCGGGACTGGCCAGGTAGGAACCAAACGGATGCCGTCGAACCGGAGGTGGCGCGCACATCATTAGCCCTCTAGAGCTTGCGGGGAGAAGCGACCAAGGTGGAAGACATTCAGATGGCAGAAGACGGGGAGATAGGATGAAGGGTACGACGGAGGATTACATTTCTTGCGATTATGATAAATTGACAGTAATAAGGAGGATGCAATAGGTAAAAAAACAAAAACTAATGTACATGTTGCAGAAGAATTGAACAGAACCTGATGATAAACACAAGTGTGACGGGATGATAGCGAAAGAGAAGACAAAAACGGAATCGAGGCTCAGGAGAAAGAAGCAATTGTGACTGTAAGAGCAAATGTACCTCGGTGGAGTTGAAGACGAAGATGGTGGTAGTTTCGGTGGACGATGGTGGTAGGGGCGTAGAAGGTCACAACGGTTAAAATAGCCTCGAGCACAACTGTGGCTTTGAAGCAGGAGGAGATACAGAATAGAGAAGAAGGCAAAGATAAAAGTGCAACAGTACAAGATGGAAAAAGTCTATACGATGGATGTAAAGATGGAAATAGTGACAGTGACGGCGGCAATGGTTCGAAAAGTGTCATATCACAGCATACAGTTACAACTGAGAAGAAAAAGGTGAGGAGAAGAAAGGGTATAGAGGAAAGGAAATGCGAGGAGGAAGAGGACGACAAACAGTAGGAAGAAAATTCAAAGGAGGGGAGTTTACGACGTGACGGATGCAGTGGCGACGAGGTGAGGACAGAGGCGGAGGTGAAGTCGCTGGCGGCGCCTTTGAGGGGCGCAGTTGGGGGAAGTGAGCGCCGGTCGGCCGAGCAGAAACAGTGAAGAGGCTGCGCCCGCTATCCAAACTTCGCTCCGGGTCAAAGGCGGCGCGGCGGGGCCTGCAGATGTAGCCGACACGCGCCGACGGTCGCAGCCGCCGTCACCGCCGTCGTCACCGTCGCCATCCCCACTTCCTCCTCCGCGTTCTTTGCCTTCGCCTCCACGTTCGTCGCCCCTTCCAGCACCACCTCCGTCCCTGCCTCCGCTGATGCCGCCAGCACGCCCGTTCCCGTCCCACCTAAAGATGGAAAAAGCCCCTACCTGCTCCACAAACGTCCCTTGGCACGCTTCTGCCTTCGCATGCCCCGCAGGTCCATATCCACCCTTTCAACTGATGTCGCCTGTGCCTTCGTCATCCTTGCCTCTTAGGGCGCCGCTTTCGCCCTCGCCGCTCTCAGCCCTGCCTTACCTATACCTCCGCCGCTGCCGGGTGAGTCTTTACCTCCATCCCCTTCCCATCCATTAACATCGTCTTTGCCTCTACCAACATCGCTTCGTCCGCTGTCCCCGCCTCCACTACCCTGAACGCCGTCACCACCACCATTATCATCCCTGTCCATTCACTCCGTCTCACTCCGACTTCACCTCGCATCTCCGCCGTCGTCTTCTTTTTCACCACTACCTCCCACACCCCTTCCACTTCCTCGCCTCTGCCCTCGTCTCCATCCTTGCCTCCGCTGCTGCCCCCGCCGCCCTCGACCCCGCCTCCGCCGGCGCCGCAGCCCGGCTCTCCTCCGGGGGGCCCTCCGCGACCCAGTAAAAGCCTCCTTGTGGACGCCGGCTGGGTGACCGCCGCGGTGGCCGCCGGCGGATTGCGTTGCGGGATAGCGGAATGGCCCTCCACCGCACGGCGGCCTCGCCCGGAACGACTGGGCAGGTTTCTAGGAGCCGCGCCGCGCCGCGCTGCGTCGGAATCTGATGTGGGGCATCACTGTCACTCGAAACAGAGTTGTAAAGCTGCTAAGTGGGAGCAGGCGGTTAGATGGTTTTTCTTGTCTCTTAGCACCTTGCTTTAACAAGCCGTGTTTCTTAATCCCTACTTCCTTGTTATCGGAATGAAGTGAGCAGCAAGTTTGTTTATTAGGTAGACTTTAAAACACTAAATAGCTCGAATATTTTAATAATAAAGAAAATACGCATTTAAAAATTACTACTCTTCTTCATTCAAATCGATTTGGACAACATAAAAACGATTTCAACCTCACGACAGGCTACTACGACACTTTTGTTCGACCATTTGCTCGTTTTACTGGTCGCGTTTCTCTACTTCGTCGACAAATACAAACAATTTGAACGATTATGAAATTCACAAGAACAAATGTGAATGAAAACGCCCAACACTGATAACCATCGTTCATAATATCTCTAAAATATGTTCTTTAATTCAAACGTGGTGAACCGGAGACACATGTAACCGGTGTAACACGTGTAACACCGGTAACACCGTAAACAATGAAGAGATGAAGATACTAGATAAAACGTACTGATTTCTATTGCTAAAAGGTCGCATCATAGAGTATTTTGGAGAAAGACATGCTAAATTATTATTTTAAAACTCATTTTCGAGTTTTACTCTTATTCATAGAATGAATGACACTACTATAAATTCTTAATTACAGTTTTCAATTTGCAGGACGCTTACCTCATTCAGTTTTTTTAAACACCAATTTTAAATAGGTAGAAATGTGCACTTCTTTAAGAATATGCACTTCTGAAGATGTACCAACTTTTACAGCAACCTCACTCTGGTTACGTCTGGTTCCCAGACGGCCAACGCAAGTGGAGGAGCGAAAGTCGGCCTGCAGGTCAAGTCCGTCGGAGTGGCTCGCGAAGGCTCCAGCTCTCCTGCCGCTCGCGCTCGCGACACCGCATCACCGCGGCCCCTTTCGCCCACCAACCATCACTGTCACCGCCGCCCCCCAATGACACTTCTAAAATACTCTTCACTGCCACCACCATTCTTCTCCCTGTCATCGTCACGAGTCCCCACCCCGACGGCCTTCGCTGATGCCTCCACCGTTGATCCCATTACACTGCTCCCATAGTCATCACCCCAAACAGCCTCAGCCCCACCACCAACCTCCGCCAAAGCCCCCACCGACTTACATCATCACTACTGTTCCTTCCTTCATCAACACAGCTCTCACCGTTACAACCCCTATTCCCGCTCACATCCTTCACAAGCGACAGAATCCCCGCAGTTCCCTTTACCATTGCCACTGCTAACAGTGTCGTCACACCAACCGCCTCCGTCATTGTCCCAACTGTTGTTACCGCCGCCACAACCTCTGCCACTGCCACATCTGCCACTCCACCTCCACGGCCTCCGCCACCGCCAAAGCACATCCATCATCTTCGCCATCGCCTCCACCTCCACCTCCACCTCCGTCTCCGCCTATGTCTCCGCCTATGTCTCCGCCTATGTCTCCGCCTATGTCTCCGCCTATGTCTCCGCCTATGTCTCCGCCTATGTCTCCGCCTATGTCTCCGCCTCCGCCTCCACCTCCGCCTCCGCCTCCACCTCCGCCTCCACCTCCGCCTCCTCCTCCGCCCCTGCCACCGCCACCGGTCGCCGGAGAGGCCCCGGGTCCAGAAGCCAGCCGGCCGGCAGCGATGGCTATCGCGCTGACTCAGCTGACGCGGGCGCGCAATTAAGACGATACGAAGTGAACTCGCCCTGTCTCGCTCGTCTGGCTCCTGCGGCGAGGCCCCGCTTTTTTTCATCACGCTCGCGTATACTAACAAGGAAGAGGATGTTTGGCGACTCATGCGCGCTGCGAGTAAATACTAAAACACTTCGCCCGCCATCACACAAACAACCAAACAAATAACAAAACGTAATAGTACTTGAATACTCGCAAATAACATTCGATCACAGTAAAATATACTTTCCAATGTTAAATACTCTTACACTCTACACACGTAATTCTTGGTTCTCTATTTGTCTTCCTGCTCGCCAGATTGCTTCTTTTTTGTTCTTGTTTGGTTTTGGTTTACTCTTTTTTAGAACCCCTTCCAAAAACTGATCTCATTAGTGGATGACGTGTGTTTATGTCCTAAACTGATATAAACAGAAATCCATCCTCTTGGCACCTTGTCAGCGACGAAGGAAGGTCCTGGTTTCTTGTCGTTGCTAGTGGTGAACGAGTTTTGGAATGATTTAATTACTACATCGTATATACGAAGTATTTATGTCCTATATCATGTGTGTGAAATATTTGACACCTGTCACTTTCATCAAAGACAAGTGTTAGAGACATTTACATCATAAATCTTAAAATGTTACCTCAGTCTGTAAGTTAAATGCATTTAACGAACACGTATCTTTATCAACAAATATTTACAATGATATAAATTTTTTAATATAATTTAATTGTCATTTTTATTACGCTTCTGATGAAGTTATAATGAAATTTGCTCAACTTTCTATGTCAAGTGAAATAATTATTTCGTAAAAATTACATTTTATGATTTATTGAAAAACAATGCTTACCGAAATCAATATTATAATTGCGATAATGAGTTTGATATAGAAAATGACATATCGGAGGCAGTTGAGTATGGTATGGAAAACTTTACAATGATCAATTCCGGTATTCATGTTGCGTTATGCGCCGGAAAATCTGAATCACATCCTTCCAGATAACACAGTTTTCATCATTAAATCATAAAAACGTTCTCGGTACATACAGAATGTAAAAGGAATACGAGAT
Organism: Gryllus longicercus; assembly: GCA_038098605.1. Lineage (NCBI taxonomy): Eukaryota > Metazoa > Arthropoda > Insecta > Orthoptera > Gryllidae > Gryllus > Gryllus longicercus. The sequence continues at coordinate 5,170,798 of JAZDUA010000021.1, forward strand.
AAAATTAAACTTTTAAATGAAAATAATTTAAAGTGTCATTTTCGTTCAATATAATGCAATAATAAACATTCACAAAACCGGGACAGGAATAATCATCAGTGATACACATGACATGTTTAAATAGCATTATAATCTCATTAGCACATTGACAAGTGTTGATAGTCAATGGCAGTCCATTATTGACAGTTAATCAATGAGTATTATTTCATCGATTCAAATGCACATTCATGTTTCTGAATGAACACAAAACATACCTCTTCGTTGTTTAGAATTTCTAAATTAATTTCCAAATGTTATCTTTGAGGCATCAATGTCCACAGATCGTCAGAAAGTTACCTTTCTGCTCTCTGCGCTCGTAACTTCAGGAGCAGTGTGGTCGAGCGCAGAGCGTCCGTCCTGAAGCTGAGCGGCGAGATCCGCGCCGAGCGAGGTCCGTGACCGCGGTCGCGATTGCAGCCGCATTCGCGACCACTAACGCCGCCACCGCCACATCCTCTGCCTCGTCGCCCGAGCCTCCTTCGCCACAGCCATCGGTGGCAGAGGAGCCGTCGTCGACAGCAAGTTATCCGTCAGTGGCACTGGCACTTCAACCACCGATGTCATCGCCACCGCTACTGCTAACAACGCGCTATACGTCTTTGCCTACTATTACGACTTCACATCACATTTACCTCCCTTCATCCATACCTCCCACTAACATCGCCATTGATATCACAGCCTTCACCTCCCTTTGCATCACTATCTACTTTATCATTGCCACTAATCCCTCCGTAAACATCAACGCCTTCATCCACACTCCGCGTCATCATCGACCCCACCACTGCCATTACCCTCTCCGTAGCCACCGCCCTCACTTCTATCTGTCACCTCCACCTCTTCCACTGTTACATACATCTCCATTACCATTACCGGCTCCGCCTCCTCGCCCGCTCCCGTCGCCAATTCTGTCTCTAGTTTTTCTTATATCACCATCACTTCTAAGTTGTCTGTAGCGCGTACACCGCCGACACACTTCACCCTCCCTCCACATCAACCGCGCTACCGTCGTAACCTTCCACCTTCCACCCCTGCCATCTCCCTCTACCTTCGCCTCTCGCCCCATCACCACCGCCACTGCCACCGCCATGCCGTCTGCCCGACCGCCGCCGCCGGTGGCCGCAGCCTTCGCCGACGGCGGAGTCGCGGGGGCCCGAAGCCAGTTTTTGCGGGCGGCGGCAGCGGCACGGCCGCGGCGGTGGCGGGTCGTGGCTGTCGTGCGGGTCGTTTTGCCGTCAGCCTGTCACTGGCCACTGCAGCAGTCGCAGCCCTTTGTCCGGAGCCACGCGGACGGTCCGGCCGGCCGGCCGCGGCCGCGGCACCTGCCCGCGCCTCGCGCTCAGCGCCGGCCGCCCGCCCGCCCAGCGCCTGCTATTGTTCCCTCGCGGACGCCTCCACGAAAAACGAGCGTGTTGAGCGGGCGGCCCCCCGTGCGACTGGGTCTTATTTGCATCGGCGCACAGACCCTGCGATGCGCCGGGCAGCGGTAGCACGTGCCGTTGTAGGCGCTTGAGGCGAAGGGGTTCGAAGTTGATTTGTGAAGGCCGATACACACCGGTCAGTTTTAGTGCAGATTGGATGTACAGAAAATGTGCAGTCCAATTTGCACTATTTGTGTTTGAACATTTTGAGCATGTTTGTAATTTTGAGCATGTTTGTAGTTTTTCATGCAGAAAGCATACAGTTTGACTTAAGCGCCTCTAGTGGCAGGAACGTTCACTAACCGATTTGTTTACCCCACCTGACGGTAATAGGCCAATTTGATTTGCGGTTAGGTATGACTAGGTGCGACTGAGCGAATTGGTATTGTGGTAAACTCCTGTTTCCCCACTCCCGCCTTCCAATTTTTCTTCTTTATCTCCTCATGCTTAATTAATACTTAATAAATATCACCCAGCCACAACGCACGCACAGAAACACCACCACTGAAAGCACTCGGACGGCGCAATTCAGTTGTTTCCCGGCAGACTAGTTTACCGCACCTTGTGGCGTTTCATACAAAAAACGTACAGACCTCGTAAAAGCGAATTTAGGGTTTTATTCTTCTCGTTTGGATCCTTGAAGTTCCTATTCAGGAATTGTATGAGAAACGGCAAAAAACACCACTGTATATATTAGTAAAAACCGTTCCCTAAGGGAAGAGACAGGGTAATACCCATGTTTGACCGAATTCACATGAGGGCGAACACGGACGAATACACTCAAGTACACAAGTTCAATCCCACCGCGTCCAAGGTAGTTTGGGTAATTTTAAGTCGAAAGAACATCAACTTGAATAAATTGACTGAACTGACAACTTGTGAAAAACTTCCGGATTCTAGATACCACAACAGAAACATCGGCAGGAAATGTTAGACGAAATTGGTTGGGAAATTAAAAAATATCAAAAGCAGCCGAGTACAGGGAGTAATATCCCTCAACAGAATCGTTCGATCGTTTGGGTCGGAACAATTCTTCCGACGAACAGGGGTCTATTCTGAATGTATCCTAAAGCTTCCATGGATGCACTCTGTTCGTATCGTTACGCCAATACCCTTTGCTGACCAAGAATTGAACTCCAAGCGACGCCGCCTCAAATATTCATGCGACAACATGTTGCTCATCTTTCCAACAGTGATGCAGGTCAAGGAATGTTAATCAAAGAATGGCCTCCTTCTACGGCCTGCGCGTAGAAATGATTGTGAATGTATGATACTCATCTGTCGCGTGGCGATACGAGACCGGCGAGTGGGTGATCCATCTGGCCAATCACTCACCACTGAAGTAGACTTTATAAACGGGCGCTTGCGGCACCCGCACTCTCTAACGATAAGATGCAATGTTAAGGCGGCTCCACACATGCGGCATTCGGCGAAACCGCTCGCCGAATCCCGAGAAGTGTTGTCGGGTTGCTTGCGATTCGCCGAGCATCGATTATTCGGTATTTGCCCTACCCACCGCGTGTCGACCTTTAGGACACATCAGAGTGAGCGAACATTCGCAGAACACATCACCTGCCTGGTATTCGGCGAGCAGGAGCTCGCTGCTCGGCGAATGCTGAATATGTGGAGCCGCCTTAATATTGCATCTTCCGCCGTTGCTTGACGATGCCGTACGATCGCGCGATATTAATTATAATATACATTAATATAATCAGAATTGATCATATTGATACACATTAATATAATCATATAATTAATATAATATTAAGTGGCACAAACATATTTTTAGTTTATAGTATGTTTATATGTTATTAGGTGTTTACTCGTGTTTCCATAGATTTAAAATATCGGTTTTGTGCATTTAAAGACTATTTCACTGTAATTGAATTCTAATTAATAATTTAATGTTCAAAACGCATTTCTTTCTATCGAAAAGTGTCTATTTTAATAATATAATTAAAATAAATTAATACATATATTACTGATATCTGTACTAGCGTAGGGAATAAATTATAATTATACCAAACAACCGAATGTAGGGCCATTATTCATCATTGTAAAATTTCCCAGGAGAGCCAAGAATCACTTCTTTGTACTTGGTCATCAACGGCACAAGAAAAAAGAACAACGAAATTTTACATTATTATGTCACCTTCCACCATGGCAGAGAGTAACGCATATCTCAGAAAAAATAGTTATTCGCGCTCACGTCGCCGGACGCCTACGAAGACCAGCTCCGACGTGAGCTCGCATGAATGGACGGATTACAGGCTCCGGAGCGTCGAACGCGCTGTCATTCGCGACGACCTCCTCCTCGGGTGGCGCGCAATTTCAGTCTCAACACTTTGCGAACGCGCCCGTCCAGGCGCGTCCCTTCCCACAGAGCGTGCATATTTCATTGAGACAGAGCGCGCGCTTTTATTCAGTGACAGGGTAGTAGAATATCCCCGCGCCATCTCTCCATACAAAGTACTCCCAAGATTTACGCCGGGCGAAGCGAGCAAATTTTACAAGATCTCTATCGTAACTGCCGTCGGCTACGGTCGAGTGAGCTCGGGCCCGTTACGAGGAGGTGCGCGTCCGAGCCGTCGTCGCCGGTCTCTCGGACGCGAGTTCGTATCTGGAGAGGAGGCGAACACAGAGATGCGCAATTTAGCTTTGGAACTCGCCCTTGTTTGCGCGCCAATTAGTGCGAGGGACGACTTGTCGGGGACGAAAAGAAGTTTCTGCGAAGCTAGTTATGTAAAGCCGTTCTGCCTGCACGGTGCGGAGATTAATTACGATGTTTAAGGCGTTTGTGGCTGTGTGGACACAAAAGAAGAAATGTTTGGTTGCAAGAAAACTTTGTTTCACTGACAGATATATAGTAAACAAAAAGGATTTCTCTGTGATTGTTGTGCTTCAGAAATTTAAGTCACATTCTTTGTTTCTTGGTTTTACTGAAATTAACGTACGTACTCGGAAAAATTTTATAATTGATGTTTTCTTATCAAAAACTCTTGATACACAACTTCAAAAACATGTAAAGAAAATGAAATTAAAATTCCGTGAATTAAATCATCACAGAAAAGTTCAAGTAAATAAAATCCATAAATCATCTACAATCCAATTTCTTCAAATCCTTACACGTATGTGAAGTCAACCTTGGCATCAAATTACACCGAACCAAGTTCTCATGTGAGATGTCGATGTGGTATGTTTAATAATGTCTACAGAACTTGGGCTGAGATTTATGCAGCGACCGTCAGCTTGCACTCATAATAAGTTTGCAAACTTAACCCCCCTCTTTTATGTTCAGCAGTACGTAACAGACCAATACGCAATGAACAGACATCGAAAGACATGGTTTAAATTAAGAAATAGTAGCTGTTTATCAGTCTTTATTCGGGCATTCATCTTAATAATCTATTGTACATCCACGTCCGCACGGGGAAAGGTCTCTCAGGGCATCAACTGATGTCACTGCAGTGCCTCTGACCGTGAGGCCCTAGGTTCGTCTCTGTCTCTTGACTGAAGGAGAATTCTAGCGGCCGGCTCTGCTCGGTCGGGAACTTAGAACTTGTCTCGACTGTGGGGGGTGCACCGCTGGTGGAAGATACCTGGTTGAGGGAAACTCCATTACCCGACGGAAGGTCGGCGCCAAATCTCACCATCCATCGGGGGAAGATCACTTCCACCTCGCCAGGAAAACGCATGCACTACAATTACGGGACTAACGACCTTATCAGCTGGCGCGCCTGGAATCACCAATCAATCAATCAATGAACCCACGTCCGCGTCGTCCGCTCTGTCCGGTTCAGTTGTTCTGATCACTGCACCGGCTCGCCCCGCTCCAAACTCCCCGTCCACACACCTTATCCCACGCGCACTGTCTGACCCATCTGCCTGACCCGTCCACTCTCCGCCAAGTCGCCTGCGTTGGTGTGGGGAGCATACTCATTTTACATTTGGATGTCAACTCCTAACCCCACAACTAGTATTGACCCTCACCGTATATTTTCCAGAATGTAAGCGATATATGCACTAAGTTTAGTTGAAATTGTCCCAAGCGCTTGAAAATAAATTTGGAGAACACACACACGCACACGTGCATACATCAATTTCTAAATTTGATTTTAAAATAAAGACCTCCAAAGTGTTTAATACATTTATTTTAAGATTTTATAATTTAAACAGCACGTCCATCATTCAAACACCCCGTCCCTGTACATGTCCATTCAAATCAGATTTTTCACGACCACTTCCCCCGTAAGCTTTGTGAGCGTCTTTTATGAGCGACCCCCCTTCCCAGTGAGACGTCAAACAGTCCTCTCCAGCGCACGCTGCGCCGCACCAACGCACGGCGGCGAGTGGGGGCCGGGCAACGCAGGGCCCCGTCGCTTTTGAGTTAATAAATTCCGAAAGCGCTGATGGCCTGCGTCGTAAAGAGCGGCTGCCAGATGGCCGCCAGCCCTATATCTTCCCCGCTTTCCGCGCGGCGCGTGGGACGGGCGCTAATAGCTGAAACCGCGTGTAGCGGGCATTGGCGTCTCCTTACGTCCGTCCACGATATTCATTAGCCTACTTTTCATAAAAGAGGGCGGTGAATCCGCCCACGTAACGCGCCTCACATGGAGCGGGGGGGGGGTGGCGCCAGAAGGTGGCGCACGGAGGTTGCCACTGGACCTAAACGCACCCACGCGCACAAAATTAAAAGCACATACAAGTGAATAATATCAATTCAAGAAAAATGACATAAAATAGTTACTGCAATAGTTTTTCACGAATCTAGTCCGAAAATACATGGCGTACGAATGATAAGGATCCGGACAAACCGACGTAAGGTAATCAGTTTGGAATTTTGACATGAGTTCCCCAAAGAAAGGTTTGAACGACTTGCGTTTTATAATTGTTTTTTGTTGATGTCTTTCATGGAAAGAACTCAGTGCATACCCTCGGGTTCATCCTAAATAGGCAACACGATAGTCATGTTGATTCGTTTTGCTCAGTTGTTTTGATAACTTTGCGGCAATCAGTGCTTTTACTACGCGGCGCGCGTCTCGGAAAATGCTACTGCGCCGTCCGCGTACAGCATAGGTCAACTTTTCAATCAGTTGACAATAAACTAAAGAATTGTGCCTATGGTGTTGAAAAATATTATACATTTGTGACCTAAAAGACTTCTCGAAACTTTGATTTTTCGCGGAATTGAACTTATGACCTAGAAGTAATGATAATACAGTAATGTATGATTTTTTATAACTTTTTACCAAGTTAAATATTATTTTTAGTAAATATTTAGCAATAAATAGGTTAATTAGTAAGCAACTGTAAATAGTTAGGTGTCATTTTGTGTACCTTCGAAAACATTTTTCAATTTTCAAAACAAATTTTATACAGTATCTTGAATCAATTTCGTATATGCAATTGAAAAATCGATATTTCGAAACGTCGGTGTGTTCTTGTTGATGTTTCAAACCTGATAATTTCCCGCAGAAACGAAAGCTAGTAGGGAGTTTTAGCAAACCGTTCGCTTGCAGGACGTAAATGACTTCTTCAATGGTGTCATTTCCGCACTGGCGCAGTCAGCGGGGCATTTGTGGGAATGACGTACATAGTTCTTGTAATAGTGTTGTGTTCATTGTATCTGTGTGCGTGTTACGTCTTTGCTACCATCTTGGCTTAAGTTAGTCTATGTTACAAGCGTTTGGCTACTATTGCAATACTTGAACTAAGCAGCTGTGGTGCAGTTTATACTTGTTTTACTTATAATTATACGTATTCGGATTATAATACAATCACAATACTTTCTAAACATTCGCGGAAATTGAATAGTTTTTAAATGGTAGCTAGAAGATAAAAACTTATATAAGCTTATAAGCGATACATTGGTTATGGCATCAACTCTTTGCTTCCAGTCGTCTGAATTACTGAAACTTGATAATGCTCTCCACCATAAAGGTACTTGCACTTGCTGAAGCAGGATGCACGCGTGGTCCGAAATGGCCTATAGAAAAAAATATAATTAGAGATAAAATATTACACGAAAGTTTATAATATATTAAATATTAAAAATGGGGGAAATATTCCACTACAAATACCTTCAGGATTTTAGAAAAAGGTTTGGAATAATAAATTTCAATGAAATTCATGTTTGCGATAAATCTTCTTTCCCTCATTTGTACTCTTCCAGGATTTTGATAACTTTTATTTTGTAACTCATTATTATTTACCACATTCTTTCAGAAATATTACTTTATCAATTAATTTCAATCGCTTCGCGAGAGAGCATTTAGTGTTTCCAGCCGCGCCAACATCTTTTTTCGTTAGGCGCTTGAGTGTAGTTCTTGTGATAGTCAGGGCAGTATGGAGTTATTCCCAGGTGTACATGAAATCCAACGACGTCCTACAAGTCGGTTTCGACCCCAGCTCTATCCTCACGTCATATGTGGTATAAAAAGGAACTCACAACTGCAGAGCAGTGCATGTGAGTTTGCGTGTTTGTAAGGAGAAGATGAGGTTAAGAAGGAGGAGGAGGAAGACAGGAACGTGCGTGGTCGGTAGCTCATTGTTACGGTACTACCCTCGCATTTAACTGGCGCTGATCGCAAAAAACACGAAAAACTGCAAATCAGTGCAGCCGGTAGCTTGAATTCTCCTTCAAAAAACGACTGAACTCAACCTAGCCCTCTAGCTAGTATCGAAAAGTTGGTTGGGCCTCTCACTCTAGGATATCCCGTACTGAGATGCTGAAGCGACAACGGTTATTGTCACTGAGCCATCTCAATCGATCGATCGTAGAAAATTCAGTATCCTTAAAAAGCTCGATGTCCAACGCTTGATAATGGATATGTAACAAAAAACGATAGACCATCGGCAATACATTGTAATGGTGGCAGTAAGTTAAGACGGTAACAAAGAATAAAGTGGAATCAGTAAAAGTGGTTGCAACAGGATGGGGTGGTGAGCACTGGGTGAAGCCGCACGACGTGGCGGGCAGAGGCGAAACATCCACAGAAAACAGCGGCTACATCAGATGATGCTGGGTATAAATCGACGATTGGCGTGGAGAGGGAAGATAACGGTCGGCATGCCCCATGGCAAAGCCTCGAGCAGTGTTTCGGGTGGGTAGAATAAGAAACCAAATAACATATCTTTTATGTATTTTTTACACAAATTTTCCGCAGATATAGGTATCAACTCACAATTAACCAGACAAAATTTTAATTAAAACAATATTATTATTATTGTTATTATTATTAAACAGATTTCCTATCTATTCGTTAAACATTATTTTGGCAAACGTGAACGTATTTGGGTAAAAGAATGAAATGATCAGACGTGACTGCAGGTGATATGGCGAAAGGGGCCCTCAGTCGTTCATTATTTGAACGAGTATATGGAGGAAGGGAACAAGTTACATTTCTTGCCAAGCGGAGTTTTATGGAAGAAGTAAAAAATATGCTGTTTAAAACTCACCCTTAATGGTTTTGGTGCCCAAAACTACCGCTACTTGTTAGCCGATTATAGCAATCGTGCTGGTAGTGGCTGGATGGAATGCAAGAAGGGCAGATCGCAAGAATCAGCAGTTACCTGTAATTGAACATGGAGAAAAAAGTAGATTATCATTAGAGGGCGTATTTTGTTGACCTAAAACATTGCTAAAAATGATCAATAAAATTCTCTGGAATTGTTTAGAAAATGTCCTAAAAATAAAGAACAATGACGTAAAAATTAATCAAAACCAGTTCACATGTACAATGCAAGCTATTGGATATGTTACTGATGTAATCAAGGTTTCTTCCTTTCGTTCACGTGAACTCAGTTTGCAAACTTTTGGGATCGTTCTTTACTATGAAATCTTTCTAGTTAAACCGAAATAGGCCAAACTGACAATGGCGCCGACAGGTGCCATTTATGTTTGACGTTTGGTTTAAAAATTACGGAAAAAGATAAAAAATAATTTATTAATAGAAACTGACGAATACAGCCATACAAAAATGGAACATTTACTTCATTACATTACGTACTTCTAACTCATAACAAAAAATTAATGTTTATACTAAATGACATTGTTCTAAAGCGAAAAGAAAAAGACAATTCATTAAAATCCGCTCCATTGTTATCACATTATTATTTTGCTGAATGAACGTTAAAACCATTTTTCTTTCTCGTATTCTTTCTTTTTCTTATCATTATAACATGTAAAGTGCTAGGACTTTTTGAACTTTGGAAAGAAGGGGAAAATGGATGTAATTTCTTTGGCGATTACGACATTTAAAATGAGGTGCTTTTAAATTTTGTAGTTTTCTTTAAAATTGAAACGTATGACTTTCTTATAAACATTGGTTTACACACAATCCTACAATCCAATTATACTCGATACGTTCAGAAACTAATGTTCAATTTCGAAAGGCATTCCCTTTTCTCAGGGCTGATAGACAGAATCTCGATATTATTTCTTTTACTGTTCTTTCAGTACTCTGCATTCCTACGTAAATATTTATACAACATTGCTTGTCTTTATTAGCTGCAAAAGCCTTTGTATTTAACAGTGCGCTACCGAAGCTTCATCGATCGTGAAGTCTACGTTCGAGTTCCGGAAATGGTAGGATTTTCTCTTACCCTTACCTGTAAATGACATTATTTGTGCTTCGTGGCTTGTAAAGAAAATAAACTTTAAAAAAGTCTCCTTTTGTAGTTCTACAGTTCAGATTTACACAAAACAAATGTACTTCACGAGTAACTTTACCAATATCCTAAGAGATACATTTATTTATATAGCTACAGCTTTGAAATTTACTTAGCCCCAATACGAAAGGTTGTATAAGCTGTCACGTAGGCAGAACATTCGTGGCCTAAGGAGCATGAAAAGAAAGGGAATAGGCAGTCGAGAGAGAAAATACGGGGCGGTGGAGGTTCGTCGTCCATCCGAGCATTGGAGTCTCCGGCCGCAGCAACAACTCGCATTGTGGAAGGAACGCGAACGATCCACGTGGAGCAAGAAAATAAATAAAAACTCGAGACCTGGAAACCGCAGAAGGAATCTCGGACTCTTGCATAACACTGTCGTGGAGCGAGGCTCTGTAGGGTGGTGGCGTTGTTCATTTTGTTATTCCTTTTACATCTTCGGTCCTGAGGAAAGGTATTTCTCTTGTGAGACATTTTTATGGACTAGTTGGTCACACTGCGTCGGAGTGACGTGGCATTCTGTAATTCTTTCGGCTCCGCGTCTACAAAGTTAATGAACTGGTGAACGGGTACAGTTACGGCATCACGCAATTCCGGTTCGTTCAATGAATCCTGTTTCACCGGGTCTCAGAGCACAATCTGCTTCACAGTGCTAAACTTTATCTTTTCCTTCCCGTCAATTCTTGTTCCTTTTCTTCCTCTCAGCGGATTATAAATCACAATGATGTTCTTTGGAGACCATTGGTCTATAGAATGTTTCCCTGAAATTACTGCGGGTGAGATGTGATATGTTGACAATGAGGTAAAACAACGTGGTACGTTAAATGAATTTTAGATGCGAATATATCTGTCAATAACGACTCCATTATATATACATAACCAATTAAAATAGTTCAGATCTAAATTAATGAACTATGTTAAATCTTTCGTAACAAGATTTCAATTTGTTACTCGTTTAATTGGGAAATATCTGAAGTATAATTTCCAATCACGGAAATTTAATTTCCCTCGAATAAATATTACAATGATAGATTTACTGATGATATATCCATGCAAATGAATATTTTATTATTGTTGTCACACAACTCACTATCAAATGGGTAGAGATTTAATTATTTCAATTGCTAAGTCACAATTAATTTTCTCTGGAAATTAAATTGTACAAAAGAGCCTAACAAAGAAAAGAAATGACTATCAAAAGTGATTCACAACTTTCTTCTGATTAATTTCTAAGCAACATAAACCGTTGACTCCGTAAAGAAGTTCGCCCAATGAGAACTGTTGCAGATAATATTAATAATAATACTATTAATAATAATAATAATAATAATAATAATATGAATTATAAAATGACTTAAAATGGGGATATATTTTTAATTGTTATATCAAAAGGAATATTTTATTATTGTTGTCACACAACCCACTATAAATTGGAAGTAGATTTAATAATTTCACTTATTGGGGAACATTATTTATTTTGTGTCGCCATGATTCAAACTATAAATAAAATGCAACATTTTTTCTTAGCGAGACCTAATTCCAACACATTTCATACAAGTCGAAGTCATCGTTTATCATGAAAACTAACAGAAGGGAGACAGAAAAAGTGATTCTACTAACATGAAAATGGTAGTGAGCGAAAAATAATATATTAGATGCGTTCAAATAGAGATTGTTTCAAGACAATTTATCTCTTCCATTTTATTTTAATACGAAATAGTTCCCAAGTTAAGGTTCATTTTTTAGGGAAAACTAAAAATCATAATATTATGTGTAAAATTCCGAAAACCAAATAGTAAAAAAAAAACACTTATGAGCCAAAAAAGACGTACCAAATGAATAAAGAATATTTTGATCTCAATTTTCGATTTAAGTGAAGAGGGAATATAATGTCTTGAATACTCAATGTTACTACACAAAAAAAATAATTAATTATGTTTAATCGTCTTCGCCTTCATGAAAGTAAGTCATAGACTTGTTTCTTCACCAAGCTTTGTATGGTAACTCCCCCCAGGATTAATGTCTTTTGCTATTATTTTAATGTGATTCTCTTCTGAGCAATAATATATTTGGTGATCAACAGACTAATTTGAAGGACTCTTTCATATTAGCATCTTATAGTCAGTAGTAAAAGTGCATTTGTTATATTCAGACATTACACTTGTGTATTGTCTAATTAAACTTGTGTATTCCCAAAATAAATAACTAATAAATAAATAATATATTTTCTAAAATCTACAATAGTATTTCCTTAGAGAACTCGTAGGGGCTCATGGATTCTCATGGCGGCGCGAGGCAGAAGGGAGCGCTCCCACTCAGTCGCCTGGGGCGGGTGACGCCGACGCCGACACCGACGCGGACGCCTTCGTGGGTGCCGCCCTCCACCCCCGTCCAGGCGTAAATCACGCACCGACCGCACGACCGCGCCCCTCTCCGCCTCGCTTCGTCCTCTCCGCTCCGCTCCGCTCCACTCCGCCTTCCCCTCCCCGCCTTCGGCTAGTTCCGCTCGCCCTACGCCACCCGCCCAATCCAGCATGGCACCCCGCTCCGACCCGCCTTGCCCGCTCCATCTCTCATCTCCATGTTCGTCCCAGCCCGCTCCACGCCGATCAGCCCCGCTCCACACTCCACCTCGCTCCACCCCGCCCCGCCCCACGAGTTAACGAGCTGCGGGCTGCGGCTTCACCTCGACACGGCTTCGCTTTTAACACAATGCTCTGGGATCACTTGAGAATGAGACGTTCCTTTTAAAAAAGCAATTTCCTCCCTTCAATCAGACTCTTGACGTATGAACTCGGGGAAATATTAGACAGAACACGGAACATTCCGGAGCGGAGGGGTGGGGGGCGTCCCGCGGGTCGCCGAGCAGGTAGACGTAGCGGGGCGTGTGGCGCCTGAGAAAATGCGCGACCCTGCGGTGGCGCGCGCCGCCGCCACCACCACCACCGCCGCCGCCGCCGCCGCCGCCACTGTCCCTCCCGCGCTCTATTTCTTCCAGACAGCGGTAGAAAGGTCACGCAAGGGTGTCGCGTTCTTGCGTTCGTTTAGATCACAAAGGGAAACACCGTTACGACAAGGCTCAGCCTAGACTTACAGGAAAGTATCCTTGAGGAGACCACTACAATGCGACTTCAAGCAAGACTCCGGACGTTTATAGCGGGCAGTATATTAATACATTACTCTACGTAGACGCGTCCATTTGTACCGGCGTAGATGCTTGAAACCCTAAGCTCGTTCCTGTGCACCTACCTCAATGTCGTCCTATTCTTCGCTGCCCGGCATGAAAGAGACGTCACTAGAGCGAAGCCAGAGAACGGCAAGCGGCTAGACTTCCCATCGCAGCGGCCACAAAGAGCCTTTTACGGGCCACTGCATGTGGGCACAGAGAGGCCGAGGCTGGCCGGAGCCGCCCCCTCGTCGCAGCACTGACGCGGCGCCGAGCCGAGCCGAGCCGCTCCACCAGAGCACCGCGCTTTACGACGCTGATGCCCGTCCTGCCTTGTACGGCGGCGGCGGCGTTTGCAAGGCCCGCGGGATGGGGCAGGGCGAGGCGGGGACGAACAGCGCGGAGCACAGCGCAGTTGTGTGGAATAAAACGGAAGAAGTTCAGAGCAGGCACAGTGAGTGGTGGGGAGGATAATATTTCGATATTTGATGAAAGGATTCTCTCGCGCTTGGAATTGGCTATATGGGGCAATTTTTGTTAATGAGTAATTTATGGGTATCGGTGTAGTTAACAGCCTAAATACAAATGATATACTTTTAAAATTATAAAATAGTAATTTAAATATTGCTACATAATAATAATATTTTTAACGTTTTGTAAAATAATTACAAAATTGTTACGAGAAGACTTTTGTGGTTAAATGATAGCAATAAAAGCTTCAAACGAAACACGCACGTGTTTTCAGGGCAGTCTATTTAAAATATTATACTAATGCAGGTTAAAGCATGTATTGATGATTTTTTCTTCTTTCAAAAACGCTACTCTTGAGACGATTGATTCTAGATGGAATAATGGTAGTAGTGGAGTAATAAATAGTATGAAGGAACAATATTCTACAACCACTTATTGAAAACGTCTTACGCAGGATTCGAAGCCACAGACTTGAGCTGCGAGTGTTCGAATGAAGCTCCAGGCCTCAGGGTATACGAGATCAGGAGATACATTATAGTTACCATATCCCCAGGTCGTCATATTATTTTCACATTATGCCTATCACAACACACACGCCTGGGCTAGAGAGAACCTTCTTGGGCTCTTCTTGACATTTCGCCAGTCATTGTGGGTGGCAAGCGAAAATGGTGATGGTGCGAAATGCTTATTCAGATTGATTGATTCATTAGTGTTACTGGACGCATCAACTGCTACAGTAATTAGTCCCGTAAGCGTAGTTCATGATTTGTAGTGGGAGGAGACTGTAATCTTCCCCCTCTCGATGGGAGACCCGCCGACGATCTACACGTCCACAACGGCGTTTTCTCCAATCAGGTTTCTCCTACCAGCAGCACACCGCTGGACAACCTGTGACAGGGAAGTCCTAGGGTTCAGGACCCGACGGTGGCAGGATTTTCGACACTGCAAGGTTGAAATCGCTCGCTCTGTGGAGGAGCATTCTATCAGTCAGCTGCTCTCATCGGTAGTTTCCCGTAGTTTCTCTGATCAACATCAGGTGACTGCTGAAGCAGTTCACTAACAAACGGACTATGCGCGATCTTTCCTTCCTCTTAGTTGTCCTATCCTTACCCCAGTATTTCCGTATTTTCAAAAATTGCAAACACTTAACATTTCGAAACTAAAAAATGGAAGATAGAGACTTTTGTCTTAAACAACGTACACACTTACATTCACTATCACACTTGCCCGGAGACCAGTCGGGAGATTAGAGCTTGTCCCGGATAGGGCGGTGCCACGCTGGTGGGAGATACTTAGTTGGAGAAAATCCCCGCAAGTCGATGTAAGTCGACGCCGAATATCACCATCCAGCGAGAGAAGCTGTCCGGCACCTCCAGCGATAAAACACGCCTTACACTTACGGAACTAAACCTTAGAGGTTAATGCGCCAGGAAACACTAATCAACCAACCAAGCAAATCCAAACTAAATACAACGAGAACATGAAAAGCCACGATAATATCGAGATTTGGATCACCCCCAACACCAAATAGCGCATCGAATGCTGTGCCGCAACCTCCCTCGTGCGGAGCCTCCCGGAGCGGGCTGACTCACTACGGAGGGTGCCGGCAGCAGCGACGCGGCAGAGGCTGCTCGGCCGGGGCTCCCACGGCAGGGCGGGGGCAGCGCGTGGGCGGGGGCGGTCGTCATACCTCACGCGGCCCCGCCCGCGCCGCCGCCACCGCCGCCGCCACGGGCGCCGTCCCCGTCCCCGACCCCGTCCCGCACGATTTATGCCGCCCGCTAATCAGGGGGCGGAGCGGCTGGCGCGGCCACGGGGGCCCGGACGAGAGGCTAACGTATTTATTAAGTCCCGGACAACGTGTGTCGCGGCTGCCGCCCCGGGTAATTACCCCGCGAACACGCGGCCGCGCCGCGGCAAGCGGTTGCAGCCCGCCCGCGCCCTCGGGCCGGCGGCGGCGGCGTGCGCGCACGCCACGACTTACTGCCTGACCCCGGCCCCGATTAGCGTCTCCGCATAAATAGCCGCCCCGAATCCCGTGAGCCCACACGAGGTGCGCGCCCCGACGCCGCCCCTTGGGCGCCGCCCCCGCCCGCGCCACGCCCCCTCCTTCTCCTTCTCCGTGTTGCTCCGCCTCGCAGCGCTACTCTTCTGTGAGTCATTTGCGACGTCTCGTTTCATTTCTCTGCGCTCTCTAGCGCCTTCGTTTACTCCTTTGCACCTCCGTCACTCGGCCTACAGCTATCGCAACAGTTTTCGATAGTTTTCCTGTAGATTTCATCTCCATCTTTGTTTTCTCTTTGCTGGCAATCGTCTACTCGATACGCTCCATATTTATGTTTTATGGAATTTCCGACTATCCACCACTTTCTCCCCTGTTTCTTTTTCTTTCTTTCTCAATATACTTCAGTCCTTCATTCTTAGTTTTATACATTCACCTAGCATCTCTTTGCATGTTCCTACATACCAATCTAACCCTCTTTTCTCCTTAATTTATTTTCCCCTTCAGACCATTAATTTTGTCGAAAACTCATGTTTATCCGCATATCCCTTGCCACCCCTCCCCACCCCGCCCCGCCCCCGCGCTCGCGTCCTGCCCGCGGCGCTGCCTCCACCGAACCCGTCCCGCGTGGGCGTCCGCCTTAAAACGCACTAAATTAAAATAGTACATCAGATAAGTACATATTTATTCAGCGGCAAGGCGGACACGTGATCATTATAAGGAGGGGAGCAAAGCAGAGAAGCGAGCGGCGATGAGGAGGCACGGAGTGGAGGACTGCCCGGTGGCGGTGGAACCGGAGGTCGTAGGATGGCGCAGTGGTCAATAAGACAACATTCTATGAGCGAATGTACCAATGTCCTTTCAATTGTTAGTGATCTAACAATCTGTATTTCGGACATTTATTTGTATAATGCATCTTGGAAAGTTCTACTGATCGTATACATGATGCAGGGACGTCGCCAGAATCCAGCATGTCTACATCCGGCTTTACAGGACGGACAACCGGCTTTACTTCTCTTTCAAAGAAAGGAACACAAAAGAAAATTTGGTTGGAACTTCGCATCTTCGAGTCCACTAACGAATAAGATCCCGCTAATTTAACAGTTATATATACTTATTAGCTTAATAGATTTACAATATATTAAGCTAAAATAAACAAGAATAATAAAAGTGTCGTTAATGATCAACTCGAGTATTTCCTATTGAAATAACATAGCAGCCAATTAGCTGACAATGGTATTGCTGACGACGATGATGTGTACCTGCTTTTTGAAAGAAACGGATGTTCAATTAGAATAGTTACTTTTTAAAACTCTAAGTCGGTCTAAAAAATATAAATGTGCACATAACTTCATTATCAGTAAATTTATGGCAAATTGTTGGTAAGGTGTATAAAAATTGTTTGGATACCACCTTACTTGAACTGTTCATTCCAGAAATAGTTTAATAAAAATAATTTCTTGAATTTGTTTTCAGTTATAACTGTGATAAGCATTAGTTTTGGCATTTCTAAAGGATTAGATATCATGTTTGAGATCGGAACTTTAGCTTCATTTTATATACTTTAGTTGTTATAATACGATGAACACCCTAATCCTTTCATCAATCATGGAATTTCCCCTGTTCGGCGTTGAGGCCGCCGACAACGTGGTTCGTGCGCACTGTGCAGCTGTCAGCATGGCCGGGGCGCCGTCTCAGCGCCGCGTAACTCAGCGCGGAGTGATGGACGCGCGGCGGGACGCGACGCGGCTGCGCCCCGCCCAGTAGCCCGCGCGGGCCGTCCACGCTCGCCCCGGGGCGCCCGCCCCGGCCGCCGCCGCCGCCACACCTCGCCCGCGCACGACGACGTAATCAGCCGCGTCCGGCCGGTGTCCGCAGCCCCGCTTCCTCGCCGGTATCAGGCAGGGAACCGAAGTAAGCGCGTTTTGAGAATATGGTCCACACACGGAGAGAAATGTTTAGTTTAAGGATATCAAACTTGCAAGGTCTCACGGGCCACAACTAAAAACCTTCAATATTGAGGCGGGCCATATTTTGATTACTCGGGCGATTCACCCCTGACTTTCCCGTATTGCTGGTCTCGTCAATTTGAGCGGCTGCTTCGTAACGGGTGGGGAGTGGGGGCGAGAGTAGAACCATGCGTGATTTCAGGGCTTACCGTGCATAACACAATGAAACACTTCGGGATGATTTTGAATTCCTGAATTTACGAGAAAAAATCCTTAAATCTAAACGCCAGTGTTCTCAACCGACATGGATGCAAGAGCCTTTCACTTTTGACTTTTGACTAATAACCTTTCGTGAGCCACAATAAATGGCACCGCGGGCCGCCAGTTGGACAACCCTGGTTTAGTTCATTCGGTCACCCACCCTACGGCCCCGTGGACTCGCACTTCCTTAACCTCGGTAACCCGACAGACCCAAGCCAAACAGAAAGGTTACGGACGCTATTTGCCGATATTTGGCCACCGACGGGATTTCTACCATTAGTTTAGAATACAAAACAGAATTATTTAAAATCAATAAACAACTAATCACGCCGTATATAGTGTATAACACTATGTACAGAGTTGATTTCTCACAGTACACAAGAGCTCTATTACAATTCGAATTGATCAGATTTCTGAGAGCGCGCGCTTACTATGCAATGTTTAGTAATCATGACATTAAACGTAGATTTCACCAAATGATTTTATCTACGAAACAAGACGTACCACCGACAATTCTACGTCCAATACAACCACTGAATATTCTCCTTGTTCATTCACTTACGATTTTTATCAGATTTACTAAACAAAACAAAACCGTGTTTAGTGAATCTTTCGACAAGAATAATTGAATATGTTCTATGATCGCTTACTAAACATTTTTAGTGCTTTGTACTACAACATTTCTCTCAGTGTATTTATGCGTCTTCACCGGTGATGACAATTTTAAAAAGATTCTTATTTACGCGTCTTGATCGAAATTGAAGTATTCTTCATCTCAGAAAAGAGATGGAACAAAAATTGTTCAGGTTTTTTCATTTCGATATTTTTCCAGAGCACCAGGACAATCAATCACCACGAGCCAGTGTTCGTATTGAATATTTCTTATCAAGGTCAGAAAATAAATCTAATATAGCGTACTTTGTCAAGAAGTAAATGATCCATGTTATTACGTCTTCACCATAGTTGAACATACAGACACCATGGAAACAAATGAAGCTTCCTTACTATATTACATAGGTATACACGTTCTGGATATGACAGGTTTACATGTTCAGTTTTCGAGCCTAGAGTTTATTCTGAAAAAAACACGCATAGGCGTTCAGTTTTGCTTGTCGGGTATCCCACGGTTCATGTTCTAAGTTCAGCAGATGGCATACATATTGACGGACAAATATGCGCTTTTGGACTAGTTACCGGTCCTGTAAAACACGGTACCGGTTCTGAATTATAAGAACAGACTTCCGGCGTCGGGAGGCGCAAGAAGGGTTGAATGAGTTAATTAAAAACCATCGCGGTTTGCGAGAAGGAAATTTTTCTCCTGTCATAATCATATTAGACCGTGAGATTCGTTCTTTCGTTTCAACTTGTATTGAAATGCATTTTATCATGCTTAGTGTTGAAACACAAAATTAATAATAATAGAATATTGTTTTATTTTCTAGAGAATACAACGTGTAAACCCATAAATGCTAACAATGCTTTGTACGATTGGTGGTGTTCAAAGGTATTGAGCTGTTGACATTTATTTTTCAATGTAGATATTTACAACAGTATATATCGCGTTATGGATCAAACAATTTCTGCCCTGCTTTCCCGCTGTTGATCGTGAATGTACAATATGTGTTGTGTGTGTTGATATCAATTGAATTCGAGATGGACCAACGTATCAGAAAATATTTCGAATAATAAAATATGCATTACTTTTGAAAGAAAGTCAATATGACGCCTCACCTAGTCTCCGAAGCTCAGGTGAGAGTCGAAGAGGCTGTATTACCCTTATAAATAAAGATACATTTTCCAGCACTTAATTTTATTTCGTTTAGTTCCATGAATATTTTCATGGATATTATAAGGGATACACACACACACACACACACACACACACACACACACACACACACACACACACACACACACATATATATATATATATATATATACACACACACACACTAAATTGTCAAATTTTCATTTCGTGGAAGTATCCCTTATACATATACAAAGGTATTCACGATATGAAAATTAGACAATTTAGTAGTTTTGTTAATTATTGGGAAGATAAAAATAATATGATTGATTACTAACGCGATCCATTTATGCCAAATTCTGATACAACAAAATATACTCTTAGTTGCCTGTCCGGCTAAGTTAAACAGAGAGCCAGTATTGCCCCTGACTCTTCAGGGACTCTGACCGAGAGGTCAAAGGGTTCGAATCCCGTTGGTGGCATGTCTGGAGGAGAATTGTAGCGGCCGACCGCTCTGATCAGTAATTCTTCCTGGTTTCTCCGATCAATGGGCCTCCTCCAGGCCAATCCTCCAGGCAATTGCCGGAGCCGTACCGTAACAATCGGGTATTGGACCGCGTGATCTTTCCTTCTTTTTCCTGGTCCTGGCCTCTCCGTTAAAACACATTTATAATTCCATGAACATGTCGGGGGCTTAGAGCTTGTTTCGGCTGCAGTGGTACCTCGCTGTGGTATATGTCTGGAGGGAGAAATCCCTAGTTATCCGACGTAGGTCGCCGCAGAATCTCACCAATCAGCACAGGCGAAACACCGCCACCTTCCGCGAAAAATATTCACTTCACTAACGGGTCTAATTTTTATAGCACAAGAGTTCAAAAACAATAAATTAATAAATCAATCCTAGGTAGCTTTAATGTCGAAATAAGAGAAATGAATTCTTCTGATACAATATAGAAGTGACTATTCAGTCAAGAAGTACAGAACTATTCTGCAGAAACCTTTTTGGATATTATAAGTCACATAATGAGCTCCAAATTAGGTTAATTCTAATCAGTAAACATTTGTTTTCGGAATCTTTCAAATTTAACTCACAGAATTAGAAAATGCAAGCTATTATTTGTAGGGTACAAAACGTATCATCAAATTTCATTGCAAATCCGTATGAAATGATTCAAAAGAATCTGTGTCTGTGCATAACACACTACGAGATTTTACTCACCCATAGACACCGTAAAATTAATTGTTGTTTCATACGCAAGCACCACATAAAATACCACTTCTTACCTCAGCGACAAAGTATCCACTTTGTATCTCCATAGGTTAGCATAACACGGCAACTCTTCTCACAGGCAAGGAGTAAACTGGCCTATCTCCAACTCGTTCTATACGTAATGCTCCATGCTTTATGAGCAATTTACTCAATGACAAGGAGTGAATCACCAGGCTGTGTGCTCTTTGCACTCATAGAATGGCTTATTGGCTATTTACATGTTATAAATAATGTAATAATGCGACACAGCGTCTTTTTTCTCAAGTAGGGTACATACACATTAGTATCAGACAAGATGGGAATTAAGAAAGGAGAGGATCGAGGATGAAAATAAAACGCTTTTTTATGCATTTTGAAATATAGCACAAATAGTATTATAAAATTAGTTAATTAAAATGCATTATTGTATAAAAAGTGAAGACAAGAATACCAAACGAATAAATAAATTTTCATAATTCATTATTTTTATTTCAGTTTCAGAAAACTTTTCATTTTGCAGCACTAATATTTAAAATATTAATATTTATATTTTCGCGTGCATTAGTATCGATGGAAACTAGAATTAAAACTAGTGAGTTGAAAGAAGCAATATTATTGTTTGAAGTGTAGAACATAGGTAATTTGTGAATACTACGTGGCAATATTCTTTAGTCTTTTAAATTCTGGAATATGTTACTTCAGTTTCTTCTGTGCTACAAATCGAATGTTAAACGAGAGTAATCGCTTAGAAGACGACGTCCAAGTTACTCATACCAATCATAGCCTGGGAGAGAAAATAGATTGAAGGTTATCCACTCAAACTGTATTTGTATTCAACGAACTGACAAGCAGCCTCCTTCTATCAGCCGGTTTTCATTGCCGAGAAATGAGGGAGATAGAGCGCAGTGACATTGGCCTTGAACGGATCACAATAGCCGCATTAAGGTGCTTCTGTGCCGAAAGCAAATCGAGAAACGAACGGCCTTCGATAACCTTTACGACCCTTTTATGTCTCGGGAATGGAGACGTACGCTCTCACGTCAAACAACTTCCTGCGCCCCGGCCACTACTGCTCTTGCGTTGATATCTCTCGCGTGCGTAGACGTTGGGCGGGCCAGCTCAACTGTACGGGAAGGGAGGAAGCATTAAGATATTCCACTGCAGTAAAGCTCGATTTACTCGGTACAATTTTCAATCAGTTGTTGGTTTAAGAATGGACATAAAAATCACGTGCGAGCTTTACACAACAACTATGGGAGAAAGACCCAAAATGAAGCCAGTTTACATGTACTGACTGAAGTGTATATGAAACTGTTTCTTCTGAACATCGTACATATTCAACTACAAACCGAAACTTCGTTTATTCCTCTCGCATATGTACGTGATCAGCACGGCATCCTCACGAATATGCGACGAAAAAATAGAGGGGAGATATCCATGGACCTGGCCATCATACTCAAGATGAGATAGAGCGCAGTGACATTTCATTTGCGCAGTGACATTTCATTCATCATGACATTTCTAGAGCGCGTTTGCCATTTCAGTATGACTACAATGAACAGAAAGTATCAGTGTCTATTTCACAATGCGTAATTATTCGTTTTCTCGTCAACAATGAGTGAAATTGAATAAAATTTTGAAGAGACTTAGAGCATAGTTTGGTCATGCTTCTCTTAGTTAACCCCAAGTATTCAATTTGGACCAGAAGTGTCGAAATAGTTGTGATTAAACGGCATTCGGCGACCAGTGTCAATGAAGGTAATATTCAAGCAGTGCGTGAGCGTGCTGAAGGCCGCCGCCTTGCTGTTGCACATATTGTATCACAGGTGGGTGTAAGTGTTGGAAGTGTCCATAAGTTTGTATCGAAAGGCGATCACCTGTGACTGGCGGTTACCGATTCACGATGTCATCCTGCGTGACAACTCACGGCAGCATGCACTAGCATGCCGCATGCATTCGTGATCAATTCATGAAATCGCACTGCCTACTTCTAGAACACTCACTTTACTGTTCGAACTTTTATGCTTGGCCCACTACTTTATGTTAGGTGGAGGAAGATTTGAAGACGACACTACGGTCAAACAATACATGGCAATTTTTTATTGTGGCAGCAGTCTTCTTTTTTCCATTAAGTAATCAGAAAGTTTTCTCTGCATAGGAGAAAATATATTTCTGTTTAAGGAAATTATGGAGAAATAAGGGACTCCATTTGTATTTTTATGTATCACCAATAACACTGTGTTAGAAAATTCCGGTTCATATTTGAACATAGTACATATATGCATAGTACTACTAGATTCACGAAGTTGAGTTATTGCAAGTCGCAACGGCTAACCACTGTACCCGTACATTTCATATTGATTTATGTTCGAAATTTATAGGAGTGACGTCTTGTAATATTGATGTTTTGTGATTTACAAAATATTGATCTGGATTCGTCAGCAGTGGCTTTAGCAACATAAAAGTCGCATGTGTTCTAAGAGAATTGCGTCTAGTCTCGTTTTATCAATGTTTATTGTACGGGAAAAATTTGCTGGAACGTGTTCCGGATAAATTAGACAAAAAAGTAAAAACACAATGAACATATCAGTTCCCTTAAAAGGTTTCCATTTTGGAAGAATTTTTCTTATAGAGAATTAGCGAAAAATTCACAAAACAATTTAGTCATAATAGTTGCAAATCGAATTTTGACAATGAAATTAAATAAACGAAATACAGCCTTCTTAAAACCATGAACAAAATTTATTTTATGCTTACAGAGTTTAAAATTACTTACGTTTATTTCAAAACAATCATCTCCTCGTTAGGCAGAATTCTGGGGTAGAGGAATTTTTTGCGAATAAAATTATCCATTTCTTTAACATTTTGGTCCTTCAAAGGATCCATCACAGACAGTGTACCCTACTTTTATAGTCAGTGTAGAAGGTACTGTTGACAATGCGACAATAGAATATTACAAGTGATTTACTTAAAATTGATTCTTGAGAAGGGGGACGCAGAGTCGTCTGATAAAACAGCATGTAACGATAGGAGGTTCAGAAAGAAGCGTGTGGGCTATGTGTTTGAAGTTCGTTTGGCATAACCCATTCGGTCATAGAGGATGCCAGACATGAAGTTTTATTTTACATTAAGATCAGCGTCTTTTTCAAGGGCTCGTAGAGACATGTGTCGTTTACCTCGATCTAGAGAAAAAACGTATTCTCTACTCACATTTAAGAAAATAATAAAGGAAGAACATACTTATTTTATTATAAAATGGTATTTGAAAATAAAAATATTATAAGATAATTTACTATAATAGTTAATAACATTTTAAAAGCACTTGTCTTTCGATGCATGTCACCTGGTTAACCCATGGCTCTCATGCCTAGATATTTGTAACCTATCAAACATGGTGTGTACACCTGAGTTTTTGAGAGGAAAGTAACTGCTTCTAAAGCCGTAATGCAACACTGCAATGACAATGTGATGTTGAGAGCTAAATTATGTGATACGAAAGGCTTGTTCTGGATGATAGCAAAAATAAGCATCTAAGTCCAATGTGGAACTCAAACTTGAAATCACTGAATCCAGAAAGCCAGGGCGCTCCCGTCTGAGAAGTCTCACCTACCCGGGTCATCATTTTAAAATTTTCTTAATAAAACGATATTTGTGTGTATTTTTTGGATAAAATAATTTTTGTGCAGACTTTTAAAATTTCAATATTTTAACAAGAAAGAAACTGTAGATCAATGCTCACATCCCCCAAAATGAAATAAATGAAGACAATATTTTAAAAATATGTATTTTAACTCATTGCCTTAACTCGCGAATAAGGTTTATTTGAAGAAATCTTCCTTATTTCGTTATTACTTCTGAGGATGTCAACTAATTATTGAAAGTTCTGAACAAAAATTAACCTTAAACATACTAGGATTAAAGGAACTTACAATTAGTTAAGATTCTCCGGGCGGTTTTATTCCCTTCCGAGACATTTTTATATATCAGTATATCATCTTAGATTAAACATTTTTTTTCATTAGTAACAATAGTTTTTTCTTCAGGCTCTGATATTGTAATACTCTAATATTGATGCAAATTTAAATCAGAAATACGATAAGAAAGAAATCGCTCTGTTAATTACATAAATCTTGGAACGAACAACGGGAATGTTCGTAAGAGATAATGCAATGTGACGGCTTACTTGAAGGTAAGTACTGAAAAAAATATGTTCTTCACCATAACTACATTAACTCTCTTAAGCGTGTCTTTTATTACTGTACGTCAAAGAACTGAAGGGTGAATGAGTTATTGAAACCTACGACCTGGATCCTGGGATCTGTGACCGGAGTAACAAATAACTTGAGGTCACAAGGTAGACCTAACTTGATATCCTCATCATTCTGGTGGCCACGGTAATCGAGCATGGAGCCTTATGTTCTTTCGAACAAGCACAGAAACCGCTTAACAACCGCAATGGAACTGGAGGCAACTCAAACCGAGTGGAGGTCTCGAGGCGGCGTCAGATAACAAACCGAAGGAGGGACAAGCGAAGGAGAAATTACTGGGAGCTGGGGCCCGCGACGCCCCTGGAAACAGACGGCCTGCTTCGTATTCAGTCCCTGCGCAACCGCAGGGGTCCGCTGATCGCATCTCGGGGAGGGCGCGGTCGAAGACGCGGGCGGTGGCAGGGGCGGAGACCTTGCGAAGACGCGAGCAGGAGGCAAGCAGGGACGGCGGGGATGAGGACTGTTGGAGATGGGAGATGCTGGGTCGACAGCATGAGCCCCGGACGCCGACGGGGAAGTCGAAGGTGGCAAGGGCGGCGAGGGCGGTGAGGGCGGCGAGGGCGGCGAGGGCGGCGAGGGCGGCGAGGGCGGCGAGGGCGGCGAGGGCGGCCAGGGCGGCCAGGGCGGCCAGGGCGGCGAGGGATCGGTAGAGGCGGCTATAAGGGGGCTATCGGAGTGGGCGGGGGCGGAGCAGAGGCAGAGGCAGGGGCAGGGGCAGGGGCAGGGGCAGGGCGTCCCGCCGAGCTGCTCTCGCTTCGCCAGACGGTCACGACGCGACGCCCGCCCCGTCGCCGCCGCCGCCTCAAGAGTCTATTGTGGACAGCGGCGGCGACAGGCGGGAGGGCCCCCGCTCCGCCTTGTTTAGCGCTTCAATTTGTTCGAAAGTGGCGATGCGATCTCGTCTCCCGCGCCGTGTGCCAGCTGCGCGCTCTGCAGGCGAAGCCGCGCCGGGAGGCAGGGCTGAAACAGCTATGATCGACATCAACGCTGCCATCGCTGCGAGAACAATGATCCTGTCCCGTATCGTGAAACAATTCTTATCTCACGCGTGTCCTAATCGTACCTTAATGGCTTCTGCAAATGTCATAAATTCAATAGATTGTTCCGTAATGTCATTTGTTACTTTATACCATTCATTGTCTTAATGGTTTTAATACCGCATTGTACTTAGCTCCTTTGTAGCCTTTCTTAGGGAATTTTATCTAGCTACTGGTACGTTACATAACCAATTACATTTATATTTGAAGAAATAGTGCTAGTAGAATATTACAAGTTTTCAAACTTCTCCTTTAATATGTCTCTTCTCATATTTTACTATTTGTCACTTCTCTTTTAGTGGCTATCTTTGGAATAAAGCTTGGGGATATTCTAATTTTATACGTTTCATAAAGAAATAAGAAAAGTCATTTAATTATCATATAATTCTTAAAGACTACATGCTCATGTAGAGTTTTGTTCTTGGTTTATAAATATTCGTGGTATTACACAAAAATGTCTTTAGAAAATACCCACGCTTCTTCGGTGGCGAGCAGAATCAAATATGTAATAAATAGAAATATTAAATTTTCACGTCTTCATCCTGTTTATATTGTAAAGTCGTCAGTTTCAGAGAGCACATTTGGTGGAATCGGTAGGAGAAACAATGTTCGGAACCAGTGACAGCGAACAGGCCAGAAACTTCAAGGCATTTAAAGAAACAAACAATTTATAAACCAAGTTTAGGTTTTTATTACAAAGCAATATGAAATACTAGAACGATAGTTTAGTCCGTGTACTTCTTTCAGTTTCTGGAAATCACGAAGGCAAGTGAAAAGGTCAATAAACAAAGAAACGCCCTTAAAGGAAATGGAAACAGGCACCGTGTAATGCATATGATGCCGTGTTTTACATATGGAACATTTACTCCGCGAACTCGCTTTATACAGCTATCAACGGGAGATATCTGTGTCTCATAATTGGGTGTGATAGGGTCGGGAGCAGGGTCGGCGACGGCTGACACGGAGACTGGTGGAGGCGGCGGTAAAAGCAGGAGGTCCATGAAAAGCCTTCGCCTACTCACCACCTCCACGCCCCCGCCATCTCCACTGCCTCAGCTTCGCCACCTTCAACGTCTCCGCTACCACTCGCGTCCCCGATCCCGTATTCACCGCCCCCCCCCCCATCACCGCCACCGTCATCGCCCCGCTCCAGGTTCTACCACCGTCGCCTATCCCTTCCCTTGTCACTACCTCCATTACGCACCTGTTCCTGACACTGGCACTGCCGCCCTCATCATCGTCGCCACTACCTTCAGCCACCTTTACTACTACCACCATCGCCATCTGCCCAGAACCCGATAATGCCACCACTGTCGTCTCCATCCCCTACACACTGCAGTGCCTCTGATCGATAGGTCGTGGGTTCGATTCCCGTCGGCGACATGATTTCGACACTAGCTCGTCAACTAGTTCGATTTGAGCTGCTGTCTCTGGGAGAATTCTAGCAGCCGGATACTCTGATCGAGTTTTTCGTGTTTTCTCCGATCAACACGAGACGAATGCCGGAGCAGTTCAGTAAAAAACGGGCCAAGGACCGCGCGCGCTCCTTCCTTCCTCTTCCTTGTCCTATCGTCACCGCTTATTTACACACACTCTCCCATCCAATACACTATCACACTTGTCGGGAAACCAGCCGGGAGCGTGAAACTTATACCGGCTGGGGAGGTGTCCCGTTGGTGAGAGATTCCTGGTTGGGCAGAATCCTCGCAAGCCGACGGGGGAAGATAACTGTCTCGCCAGCCAGCGGGGAAGAAAGCTCTCACTTCCAGGTGAGCAGGCACGAAAACATGCACTACACCTACGTGAATAATAATCTTATTAGTTGACGTGCCTGGAATTACTAATCAATCAATCCAACGCCTCCGCGGCAACCATTACCTCTACAACCGTCGCTTCCGCCACCATCCCGTGCCCGCTCTTGTCCCTATTCCCAACTTGGTCCTCCTCTTGAATCAGCCACTGACGCAGGCGGCACCGCAGGCACCGCAGCACTATTGCCCACAGCCCCTCTGCCCACAGCATCACCGCCGCCGTCATCCCCGCTGCCATAGCCAGGGCTTCCGCCACCGTCGTTTCCGGCCGCTGCGCGCCACACGCGGGTCGTGTCCAGTCACGCCGTCCCACGCCGCCACGCGCGCCCCGGCCCGACCCGCGGGATATCTGGAAGCGAGCGGGTACCGTTCCTACCATGTCGTGCACTACATCCCATTGCATACAAAATGCACTCTCGGCTACTTTGCAATTCTAAAGGGTTAGTTCACATGATGAAGAGGGCAGAACACTGTCAACCTGTTTATTAAATTCTCAGCGTGGTGCCTAATAAATAACCGCACGATATTAAAAACAACTTTGCGAATCGTTACCATCTGTACTAGAGCAATAATGCGCCTCAAGCCCCCATTGCATTGTGTTCCGAATAAAAGAATGACCAGACGATTTGAATCTCCGCCAAGCTGATTACAATTATTACGAAGGCAATCCCCCGCGACATAGGTTAATTGGGAGTTCCATTTAAGATTTAACGCCACCTAACTCCGTAAACAAACAACAGCAATGCACGCAGAAAGTCGATTAATCCTGATAGCGTCTCGATCGAGGTCGAATTGCGAAGTACGCCCGTTTGCCTCGTGGACTTCCTTCGTGTGTTCAGACACATCCATAATGTACGGCAGCAGTTGGGAGCGGAGCAGCTGGTTGCTTAGTGACCCAATTTGTTGGTCTGCTGTTTCCGATTGGATCTACAAATGCCGAGCCTCTGCTGGCACGCAGGTGTAGATACGAGATTGTATGGTGAGGAGCAGAGAATGGCAAAGTATTCCTCCGGTTAGTAATGGCTCGGAGTTACTCAGCAAGAACCGAAAATTTACTTAACGTTTATTTACTTTAATTTTATTATTACTTTTTGTGGTTCGATTATATTTATGTTTTCCTGTTACCATCACATACATATTTCTAATGTACGTTCCTTCTCAAAAATGTTGAGATGAAGAGAGATGTGTTCAAGATGGAATTAATAAGGAAATATATCACAAAACTACCTCTAGTAACATACGGGTTTTACGTACTACAGGTTAGCAAATTTTCAATAGTTTTCACTAAATATTATTCGAACATCATTTAAAATTAAGACCTTCCACATTTTTTTCCTCAACCTTTGGTCAATTCTTCTGTAGAGACGCAATACTTGGCATGGAAGGAAGTCCAAATATATTAGAAAAAAGTCTAGTTGCCTCTTTTTTTTAGATGTAAAAATATAAGCTAATCTAATTCATTAATGAATGATCATCAACCATTCATTAAATGAATTTATAATCAAGCAAACACAATGAAAAACTTTGCATTCCACTGAAAATTATTGAATTCACATCCATTGATGTGGAAACGTAGAGTATTTTAGTATTAACTGAAGATACTTTGTATCTACTTTAAGCCAACTTCTCATAGAGGTAACAGGTACTGTATTAGTCACCTCAGTTTCCTCTCCACAGAAAGTGCTGAAAGTTAAGAACGTTACTTGCAATGCGGTCTAACTAGAAAAGGTTTTTAAGTGTTGATAATTTGTCAGATTTCCACAGCAAAACTTACATGTCTTTAACTAAGCATAATAGACCTAAATAATTTTATTTTCAATATTGGGGTGCCTTGAATTGCGAGACGACGTTACGATGGTCTAAATCTCGTTGCATTTCATCGCGACGATCATTAGATCTCTCCGAAAGAGCAGAAGCGTTTTAATGTTCTTGACGATGACTGGTGAAATAGAAACAAATTATGGGGATACAGTACTGTTACTATAAGCACGTGAACGAGAAAAGTATTGCAGATTGTCGCTACACTATTGATTATTTGCATAGTATATTACTAATATATCAAAGTGCTATGCGAAATTTTTTTTCCTAGTAGAAATTGTTTCAAATGGAAATACAAACATCATAATCGCATGGTCACAAATGCGTAGAGTGAGTATTAGCATACCTTCCTTTTTTCCAGTCACTGAAACATGCGGATGGTATGACTGGAACTTATCTATGCTAAAGAGTCATTATTTAAATTGCGCATAAGACTTATATGCATTCACAATATACATATGGCGTGGATAGTAAAATGAAATCACCACACTACATACAAACAGGGAAATTATCATTCTTTTTTTCATAACAATAGGAAACACGATTTTTACCTCCAGGAAGGTAGAGAAGGCAACTTATTCAACTTTATATGTAGATTACGAATATCATAATAAAAACGTCAAATCATGTCACAGTTTTTAAATATAGTGTATCTTCATACCGTATCATACCGTATTTTGCTATTAATGCACATACGTTTAAATTGCACATGTAAGATATGTGGAATCAATCCGCATAAAATCCATTAAAAATAAACTATTTGTTTAGTTCATCTACTCCGCTTTCATTAGATAACAACAAAATTAGGCTTTCGTATTTTTTTATCTTCTGAATTCGAAGATTGCCGTCTTTATTCTCGCGTCTTGTAGTCGCGCTCAATTACGAATAGGTCCAAGTGGTCTTACGGAATCTTAATGAATGTTTTGAAAAAAAGTGACGCGCACTCTCAATTTCCTACTGCGCATCAGTCACCAAAAGGAATTATTTTAGCCCCTTACCTTATTACAAGTTTATAAGAATATAACTGTTGGGGTGACAAATTCTGAGTTAGATGTCATGCGGAACTGTACATGCAGTGCGTATGAAGTTAGTGTCTGGTTTGCGTGTACCTCAAATACGTTATCCATTAATTATACAGTTTTTTTGGTATTATAAGGTGAAATTTTCCACATTATCTGTTGACTTCAATAGGTTCGATAAAATGAAAATATTCATTTCACATCGTAAGTGTGCGAATTAACCCGATAACTTCTGTTACGTTTGCGAAAGTTCTGTTACGATTTACTCCCAAACTTCAAAGGAAAAAAAATATAAGAAATTTCAGAAATTTAGAAATTGGCCTTTCGTGTTCGTTGGTGATTATTTTTGGTTTCTTGTCAGAGAGTGAACCGGAATACAGGAGTAAGTGACGTGGAGCAAAAGAATTTTTAAGCAATGCAATAGGAATTTCTCCTCCCAAGATGTTTCAATATTATTGCACAATATTGCGAATTTCATTTTTAATTTACTCTTATCTCATATGAAGCATGCTCATATAGAAATATAACCGGAGTGACAATGCGGAAATCAGTACAGGATTTTGTTTATTTGAAATATGTTCATATCTTTTGGACCGTGCATGATAGAAACTATTTATAATAACTTTCGATATCAGCGTGATTGTTTCTTTTGATTTTTTTACTTTCATCCTATACGTATCTCTAATGTAATTAATCAGAAAAGTCAAAAATATTTTCAAGCGAATAATGTAAAAATCACCGTCAAAGGATCTGCAGGTTGAAATTTCGCCTTTGGTCTGGAAGTTTTATTTACTGTTGTGATATGATGGGGTTTATTCCAACCACCATTTCATTCGCTATCCCATTCCTTCCTCAGATCTCTCCCAATTTGGATGGAGAACGAAAGTTGAGGGATGAATATAAATGCATACGTGTCAGGGGAAGAAAGTTCCGTAATGAGCCTACGGGCCAGGTACCTCCCACCAGCGGGGCACCGCTCCAGCCGGGCCGAGCTCTAAGCTCCCGACTGGTCTCCCGGTATGTGTGGTGGTGTAGTGCATGTGTGTGTGTGTGTGTGTAAGGGGGTGAGATTAGGACAAGAAAGAGGAAGGAAAGATCTACCGCGGTCCGTTGCCCGTTTGTTAGGGTACTGCTCCGGCAATCGCGGGGTGTTGATCGGAGAAACCAGGATCAGAGCAGGCGGCCGCTAGAATTCTGACCTAGATGATTTGACCTGGCTATCCAGCTAGAGTCGACAAGCCTGCAGCTGTAGGAACTCGAACCCTAGGACCTCCCGATCAGAGGCTCTGCAGTTACATCAGTTGGTGCCGTGAGCCACCTTCGCCTGTTATTCGCGCTCAGAAATAGAAAAGAACTCAGTAGTTCTTTGGAAAGCTGTACGACGTCGCGCTGCCACTTGGGCGACCGCGTCGCGTGCTGACGTTAATAATTGAGTGCGCGCACTGGACGCGCACGATTTCCGACTAATTAACCGGCCGCCTGATAAACCCATTCCCAGACCCGAATAATTGAATGCGACTGTCGCCGAGATCGATGGTAGAAGGCGGGTGCTTGGCGGGCCTGAGCTTCAACCCGCTCTGCCCCTCACCGCTCGCTCTGGGCTACTTGCTCCGCGTTGCGTGGGATACGGACCTCAGCCTTCGACTGCCGCAGCAAGACTCTCTCTACAAACGGCGGGAATACAGATCCGAAGGAAGCCAAACACGTCTAAGAAAAATCGAAAAAACGCCATCAAATCGGAAGCGTTACGAAATGTGTGAACGTTTTCTAATTCAACGATCGATCGAGAAATCTCTCATCTTTGGTCGACGAGTCTTTACTGCCCGCTTACTGTGCTTCAGCGGATCCGACGCAAATGTGGGATGCTTACCTGTCGCTGGTTTTGTTCACAGCGGATTTTGTTTTAATATGAAGTCCCATCAGCCAAATTGGCATACAAGACATTAATAAATGCACACTGATAGGTTATTGCGAAGAAAGAACTGGAATGACAATAGTTCAAAGAGAATGGAAGCCTTGAGAAACAGGAGAACCTCGAAAAACCTTTCACAATCTCGATTTGACCACCACAAATTCCATTGAGATACACTATGAATCGAACCCCGGTCCCAACGGGTGAAGGTGAGCGGTCTGACCTCCACGCTGCAGTTTGTGCGTAGAGCAATAGAGATTGTGGAAATTAGAAACAAGCAGTATTTGTTACTTTCTAAAACTCTGAAGTGTTTGTTTTGAGTGTAGTGTGTTTCATATGATATTCCTGCAGAGGCGAATCTATAAAGTATTTTACTGGCGAGGTGGATACTTCAGCTTCCCATTAATTCATCCAAAAATGTAACTCTCCTCTAGAATGTCAATTTCCTCTTGAAAAGCCATCCACTCGAGCTTCATACTCCTTTGGAAGGTTATCCGGTGTGAAATTTGTGGTAATTGCTATGAGAAAATAGTAAAATCGCAAAAAAAGTTATTAATAGAAGAGCAATACCCTCAGGCCTCCCTACATCCCCCACTAAATTCTTATATCCGTAATCTTTTCCTAGCGTATTACGTACACAAGATATAAGAATTTTCAGGTCACGTTGGTGCTCTTCTTCACAATTGCTACTATTTTACTATTCAATTAAATTTGCAAAAGATAAAGGTAAGGAGGGAGGTACTTTGATGAATATTCAATATTTGCAATGACTGTACAATTATTTGATGAATACACATACAGCGGTTTATGTAGTATTCATGATTTACATGTTACATGCTTCGATCATTGCAAGGTTTCATCATGGTCTTATTGCTTATTGACCATCTCAATGTGGCTGCATCATATGACCTCATAATGTCACCAATGAGTTAGTTCAAACATGTTATCCTTCATACAAGAAAGTATATTACTTAGGTAATAACTAACAAGTTCTTCAGAAATTGCTTCCACGGATTGTGAAGTCTCTCCAATCAACTCAATAGACCCTGACATATTCAATTAGAAGGTGTGTCAATTCATTTGTTTCTGTCGTGTAATATTTTCTTTCTCCTTTGCTGTGCAGTAATGAACTGTGATTGTAAATAATGCATTACGTCTTTTGACGCCTAAGTTCAATTGCAAATCACTCATGTTTAATGATTATGAAGTTGCTCTGTTTTTAATTTGAAACTGTCCGGCCCCAGTAATGGCGATTAAAACCTACTCGAATTTTTAATATCCATTCAATTTCTAATGAATATTCATTTTTCAGGCCCATATTCTGATATAATTAATCTGCTTCATCTTTAAGGTCTACTGGAACAACGTAGAGATATCTTGTACCACAGACAGCGCTGGACTCATTTATATTTGTTGGCAAACTGAATACTCATTGCAAAATCACACTGAGAAAATATTATTTCATCCTTTATTCATTCATCATGAAAGTGTTTTCATAAGATTTGAGGATATCATCAAAATAAATAAAAACTGAATAATAATACAGAGACATCTCTCGTACATTTTACTCGAATGTATTTAAGTAATTTTTGAAAGGACCCTTTAAACGGGTTCACTGATCATGTCCCCTTCGTTGTTTACAAGTGAACGAAGTTTTGTTGAAGAATGACTGTACTGGGATAAAATGTTACAATTAATATGTAAATAAAGTAAATGATATGTTCCTTACATTACGATGTAGTAAAACCATTCATAAAAGTACATCAATTTGATGATTGATTTCCCTACTTCCTTTAATTTGTAGTTAATTCATGAAAACCTATGGATAAATCATTTGGAGCGGTAAGACAGTGCATACTGAAAGTAGACCAAATTAGTTTTCAATGTTAATTCCGAGAATATGGAAAAAGGCCGCTTTCTGAAAATAAGGTTTCAGTTTCATCCATCTGTTACTGTATGTGCACTTGTCCGGCAGCTGTCAATACACAAGAAAACCCACATCACGTTGCAAGTCGCAGAAAACCGAATCCCACGAGACACCAAACGCCAAGTACTTCAACGTCTCCTGCAGAATCATCAGTCGCAAGCAAAGGTCCGTACCAACAACTCTCCATCAGATTTATGCATCTTTCCCGTGTGCTGTTCCACACGTCAGAAGCAGTTTAGCGCGAATGATGAAAGGGCCGATAAAGGCGTGGTCCCCTCTATTCTGACGCCTTGATTGCTCAATTTCCTCAGATCGACCTCGGAGACCTTGGGCATCGGAATAATAGAATAACACATTGAAGAGATATGGTTGACTTTTTGGCTGCACCGGTCCTCCAACACGTCAAGATAAATTTGTCCGTAGCGATATTTGTTCCTTCGAGATTCAATTCGATCCAAGCTCTATAACTCCGAGTTAATCTGTTATTTTATGATCTTCATATACATAATGATCGGTCCCCTGAGCAATTCAAGTCATTTATTTTCTCTCTCCCCCACGTACAGGTCGCGTCCCGCTTACGTTCCATGCCCAAATCCCGCGCGCTGCGGCAATTGAGGTGGTCACTCTCATTCATCGTCGCCGCATTTTTTTCTTGCGAGGCGTCCGAATCCGTCACTCCCACCCAGCGACATTTCCCTCTGATTACCAACCGGTTCGCCCGCCCACGCACGGCAGCTCCGCGCTCACGCTGCGCCGGCGCACACGCCGCGCGCGCAGCGACGCTCGGCACACAGTGGGATGAAAACGACGCAAACGCGTGCGTGCGACAGAAGCGCGCAGATAAAATAGATTATATAATGTGTGCTATTGTATATATTTATTGATGTAACACATCTCTTCTACATTAGATTCATTTGCATTCGTGCACATGTATTATGGTACTCATTAGTACTGCAATAGAGTTTATAAGCAGAATACTTCTAACATAATAGAAGTTCTTTATACGCTGCTATTTACAGTTACGTGAAACTTCCATGAATTGAAAAACGTATAAAAATTCCGAATGTTATCAAATTTGTATAAAATGTTATGTATTATTCAAATACTTGAAAGGCCTAACAGGTCGAACAACGATTTATAAACTTTAAAAATATTAACCGAAAATTTGCTCTATCCCTCGCCCGTCAATTTCTAAACTTTTATAATTTAAAAAACAGATCGAGAGAACTGATCTTAAAAATAGTGTTATACTTATATATTTCTTAATTTTGCAACATGTATTACTTTCCTGAATGTGTTTGTAGGTGTCAGTATTAAATCAGCGTTACTGCTTATTAATGAATCAAGTATTACAAGTTTTATTGGCTTTCATTACATATGGATTAATTAATTGAAGAAATACATAAAATATACCTATGGAAGTTAAAATAAGTTCAAGAAAGTTTCATACCTGTTTAAAATTAATAAATATTAAAACTTGAATAAGATGAAATTTTTAAACAAGCAATCGAGTGTATTTTAACTGTCATGGGACAATACATTTTATTATACCTGAATATTTAATAGAAACTACTATCTAAAAATTTTCTAGACTTCTACCAAAAAATGTAAAATCTTTTATGTATACAAATTATTTAAAATTGAAATTTGTTCATCATATAGTCATCTGAAGTTTCTAAAACTGGTATTTGAGGGGCTTGGAAGTAAAATTTGAAAAACCTCTAAGTCACAGTTTTTGTGGTATTAACACTTTCGTATGCTTCCATCTGCTGTCCTTGAGCTATGATTCTCAAATAGTCCAAATCATGGCGCATAGTTGTCGTCCAGATTTTGTCATCTTTATGTATCCTATTTAAACCCCTTCCAGCAAAAATGTTCACTTGATTATATCTCGCAAACGTTTCCACACGAGTTACCATGTTTTGCACCGGAACCTTTTATTTATTAATACATATTTAAAAACCGTTTCCGTCGGCGCCCGAGTCGACGCGTGATTTCAGGCCAGTGTACGCCGCGTCGCGCCGGCTGGACCACATTGGCCGGCCGAAGCATGCCAGCCGGGATTACAGCAGTAGTTCGCCGGACACAGGCACCCTGCTGAGGGGACATTTGTCGCGACACTCGGGGACACGCGGTAACGAGCACCAATTTGTGTCCGCCACGGGAACAGTGGCAGTCCACGCGGCGCAGGGTGGGGTGGAAGCGGTAGTGGGGGCGGCGGCATGCCGGCGACGGAGAGGTATTCATGTGGTCGGCGAGAATTGTCGGAGGTTGAGAAAGACATTGATAAGACAGTCTAGCAGAGATCAGGGATGGAGAACAGGTGTAAGCTCCATGATATAAACATGAATACTGTGAAACTGGTCTTGGTAATGAAAATGTATGTGGCAGAGAGATAGAAGTAGATATAGCAAATGGGTTGGTGATTGGGGGGTTTGTGAGAACACTATCACTGATTGTTGATGATTACACAGGAAACATTACTTTTGAGGTAGACCGAACCTTTAATTTCCAGTCTAGCGTAGCCAGTTATGGAAATAAACTGTCAGATTCTGGGATATAAATGAGTGAGTTAACATTTATCAATCAAGAACATAGCTGATAGCACAATCTTGATATATTTACCATTACAGTATGTTTCATTAGGTACTGGATATAAAACGTGACAATGATGTCCTTTCAGTAGTTCCTTGCCTTATAATTCTAAAGACAGGTTCATAATTATCAGGGCAGAAACGTGGTACGAGATCACACTTGATATTAATCTACTGATTCGTGATGAAATATTTACCGATACTTATTAGAAATTTCCTAAAGAAATGTACTTAAAACGTAAGAAACTAGGGAAAAGCTGTAGAACCCGTCGTATTGAGGTATGAAGGATATCTGACTGCAAACAATTTACCGGGCCGTGTCTTATCGCTTGCATTTAGGCGTCCTTGATTAAGACACATTTCAACAAATATTTAATTTTTATTAGGCGAAAACGTAATTAGTTGTCTCTCGCGAAATTCTCCTTTATTGCGACTGTTTGGATGTGAGAGCTATACTACAAAAATTGTGAATATTAATAATCTTTATTCATATTTAAAACAGAGGATTCTCCATATTTCTCGATTCTAAGAGAACAAAAAATATCAAGTTATATATTTATTGAGGTAACAAGCTCTAACTTATTGAATAAAAGAATATGAAAGAGAATAAATAAAATTGGAGGTATCAATTCAAGCGAATCAATGGAATGCGAGAAATCGAGGTATCATTTGACGTGCCACAAACACAATCCAAAAGACGAGAGTCGGTGCAGATATCACCAATGCATTCATCCCTTCATTGAAAAACCTTCAAACCCCTTCTGGGGGAGTACAAACTCAATCATCGGCATCGTCCATGTGGAGTTGGAGGCGGAGGCAAGCGCTGAGCTCCTCACGCCGTATACAGCGCGCCTGGCGGGATGTCGCGGCGGCCGTGGGCGCGTCCTCCGTACATAGCCACCGCGGCGACCAGTCCGACTGCAACCGCTGGCTCCCTCGGCAGGTGTGTGCGACGCAACATGTGCACTAGCCGCCGTCTGCACCGACAGCGATATCGCCGCCGCCATCATCACTGATATCGCTTCTCTCACCGTTGCAGCTTCCTCTGCCTTTACACGCACCGACATCGCCGCCGCCCACACCGTTGTTGCAGCGTCCGCCACCTTCACAGACACCTACATCACCGCCGTCACTGCCTCCAGTATCACTGACAGCAACTCCGCCCCATCACTGACACCGCCGCTTCTGCCGTTGCAATCTCCGCCCCATTCACAGACCCAGGCATCGCGGCCGTCGCCGCTTCTATTATCAATGACACCGCCGCCTCCCCAATCACTAACACCGCCGCTCGTGGCGTTGAAGTCTCCGCTGCTTTCACAGAATCCGACACCGTCGCCGCCGCCCGTATCACTGAAAGCGCCGCCACCGCCGCTGTCATTACTGCCGCTTCTACCGTTGCAGCCCGGTCGCCTTCACAAACACTGACGTCGCCTAGAGCACTATCACTGACAGCGCTCCTTCTGGAAGTGCAGCCTCCACGGCCTTCAGATCCGTCGCCTTCATAGCCGCCGCTACCACCACTACGACTGATACCGCTGGTCCTAAGTAGAAATCTCCCCCGTTTTTGCAGACACCATCAACGCCGCCGCCACAATCACCGATACCACTGTCGCCACCGTTATCACTGATATCCTGACTACTGCTGTTGCAGCCTCCGCCTACACCACAGACACCGACATCAGCGCCATCGCTACCACTTCTACATCGTAGCCGTCGCCACCCTGACACTACCGTAGCTTCTGCCACTTCCGTCTCCAACATCGGCGCCACTAGACCTTTCACTGACACCGTCGCTACCGCCGTTGCTGTCACTGCCGTGCCTTCACTGATACCAACATCACCACCGCCACCCCTATTCCTGACACAACCGATCTCTCCATCGCAACCGACATCACCCTCAACCCTTTCAGCCATCTTCGCCGCCACCATCCAGCACACACATAAACATACACAGCCTTCACCGTTGCCACTGTGGCCGTCACAGTTTCTACATTCACCGCCGCCGCCCCCAACATCTCCGCCGGCGCCGCAGCTCCCGACATCCCATGCTCCTCCGCCCCGCCCCCGCCATTGCCTACCGCGCTCCGATCCGTGCCTGGCCTTCGCGTCGCGTCGCGTCGCGTCGCGTCGCGGGGATCTTTATCGCCGGCTTAGGCGGCTCTGGAGGCCCTAGGTGAATAGGATCCCTGCCTGCGCTTCTACTTCGGGAAACGCGAGATAGAGGGTTGCTTGTATTTATCTACTAGTTCCTTTGGACAAGCGATGTTTACAATCACTACCCGTAGTTGCCGTTTCTCGGATCACAAATTCTCGTTACCTCGACGACTACTATTTTTTCGTGTATGTCTCCGCCCTCTGCCCAGTGCCTGCCTGAGCTTTTTTTGCTGCATTTTCCCGTTATATTACGATCTCTTTCTCTATGCTATATCCATAACACATTAATTCCTGAATTATTATAGTCTCAGAAGTGTAGGAGGAAGGGATGGTAGTTGTATTTTGTTTGTCTATTTGAATCCTTCAAAATGTCTCGTGATTTTCAACTTGTTATTCTTATTGGGTACAAAAAAGCAAATCTTTACATATCCGATTTAATAATACAATATAATTGATAAAATGTAATAAATAATCATTCATTTAATAAATGTTCTAGAAAGTCAAGTTTCAAATCCTACGTACTAGATCACCAAACATATCCATATCCATTTCAAATAGGAAACAAAAATAACTAATCAGAAAATATCTTTCTTTTACCCATATGAGCCTTCAATGTTTTGCATTGTTTTATTTCCTTTCAATGAACCTTCAATTCAATGCGTTTTTGACTAGTAATGGTAATTACGGCCTGATACAAATTAGAAAATTACTATATCTCTATTCTTTCAATCTACCGGGCCGCGTCCACCCATTTAAAAATCTCAAAAGCGTCGCGGCTGAGCAGACAGACCTTCCCCAACAAATTCGCGCGTTCCAGTTCCATTAAATCAGTCGCCTCATTTATTCCGCGATAATTCAGAATCGGCCGTTGTTTTTTGCCAGTCACTCCGTCCTTCCATCTGCATGTTCCTGTCATTCCGCGTCGACCCTGACGTGCAGCCTTGAGAGAGCTCCCACCCAAGATGTCATCTCTGATGTCCACTTTCTTAATCTATTCAGTCCTGAATGCACGATTGTTGATATCAAGGTTCGTCTCGCAAGGATCTTTATCTCGGGCTTAACAGCTCCGAAGCCGTAAGATGTGAATGGGTCCGCCGCCCACCCGGGGGTTGGAGATTGACCCCGGCTCGCCGACTTGGGGCTATTTATCCTCGTGTTCCGGGTTTAGTCGTCGTTCGTCCTGTCCGACTCGTAAAGTGAGTTCGGGCGCTGCTGGGCGTGACGTGTTTACGAGGCGCTCTCGCCTTCGCTAACATACATTCCCCTGCCCACGAGCCCAGAGGGGGAACACATCACGGCGTTTTCATCCTTCCCTCGAAATCAAAAGGATATTCGCTCGTGAGACAACAGAATCTTAACACTTGGTTGTTAGTTCCGAGCGAACGCTCACAAGCATAATCAAAAGAAGGATCAATCTCAATTAAGGGAGATTCACGAGGATTTACGAAATTACGACTCTCCGAATGAGCAGCGAGAAACGCATTAATTTAAAGCAAACGATGTTCAAAATTGAACCTTCGAGCATGTTAAGCGATAACGATCCATAAACCAGTCTTATAGGGAAAGAGAATCGACCACCTGAGTCGGCGCGCTCGTTTAATCTCCGGGGAGAAACGCTGTGCAGCGGATGGGACGGCGCTACCGCCACTCGAGACGACCAGAACGCACGGGAGGCGCGTCTGAGTGCGTGCCGGCGGCTCGATGACGGCGGCGGCGGCGGTGGTGGTAGTAGTAGTGACAGTTGAGGTGGCCGGAGTGGTGTTGGTGACTGCGGAGTTGGAGTGGGAGGCAGAGGAAAAGACAGAGGCAGAAGTTGTGCTAGAAGCGGAAGTGGAGATGAAGATGGATGTGGGGAAGGATATGGAGGCTGAGGAAAAGGAAGAAATGAAAACGATGGCCGCGGGGGAGGTGGATGCAGAAGCAAAGACAGAGATGGGCGCAAGCGGAGAGAGGGAAACGTGGAGGTTGCAGACAAAGAGATGAAGGTATTGGTGAAGATATTGGTGGTTGTGATAGTTGCGGAAATGTTTACAAACGTGAGGGATGTGGCGCGATGGTTGCGGATACGGCAGCGACGGAGGCAGCGACGGAGGCGACGGCGGAGGCGGCTGCGAAGGCGGCGCTGGAACAAACGCCGAGATGGAGTTGGAGGCATCGGCGTCGTCTGCAGCGGT
This sequence comes from Gryllus longicercus, assembly GCA_038098605.1. Lineage (NCBI taxonomy): Eukaryota > Metazoa > Arthropoda > Insecta > Orthoptera > Gryllidae > Gryllus > Gryllus longicercus. The sequence continues at coordinate 5,212,484 of JAZDUA010000021.1, forward strand.
GGCGGCTGTGGCGTCTCCCACAGCCGCGGGCGGCGGCGGCGCCGCCATTGTGTCCGATTTCACGGCGGCGGCGGCGACGTTGGATTAAAGTGTCGGCAGCGCTCGGGGCCCGGGCGGTGCTCGGCGCGTCCAGATTGGCTTCGGCCGCGGCCAGACGTCCTGCCTCGTCGTGCTCATTTACGAGGGCGCCGGTGACGCCGCTGCTGGTTGCTCGCCGTCGCGCCGAGGCGTTTCGGCGAAGCCGATGACAGGCTGTGGCCGCGTCTGGATAAAGTACAGGCTGCTCTGTGTGGTGAACGTGCGGGAGAATGAGACCCTTGTTTCCCGGGTCTAACTTTTTGTACATCACTAAAAATAGGCAAGGCTTGGTAGAATAAAGGCTGACGATAAAAGGAAAGGATTAATTTGAAATCTAATATAGAGAGAAAATTGGGCGAGATGTATCTACAAAATGTCGAATGACAGAGCGCCAAATTTACCATTACTACGAGAACTCCAAGACCTAGGAATCAGATAAGCAAAGAATATGCTACTTAGATAAGTCGTAAGAACAAATAGAAAAAGAAAATAAAATATTTAGTTGAAAAGAAGGATTTCGCAAGATATTTAAAGATGTACCTCTAATGATTGCAAGATGATAGCCAATGCATGGTTTCAAACTGCGATCTGTCAAAGTATTTGTGACGAACAAATTATTATGTAAGATGATGTCTTATGAATAAAGCTTTAACGAGGGTAGTGTCCGTATATAGAGACCCGCGTAAAAAGTGTAAGACCGCTGTCGTTTTTCAAAGATGAAGATCGATTTCGAAAGGTACCTAAAGATGTGTTCATGTAGGGAAATAAAACAGACAATTTACGCATGCTTTTTTCGTCTGCTTCGACTGTGATCGCAACTAACATATTTCGTTCTTATTAAATACAATATACACTTGCTTTTTGAGTTTTTCTCCTACATTAAATCTTCATTCTAATCAACCGAAGCAGTCACAAATAACTTTACGTTAACTCTGTTTTTAAGTATATTCCCTGCCGTTCAAGTTCAGGATTTCGAGTTGTCTTTTAATAGAGCGAAACGTAAGAGTGAGATAATTAATGCCACAATTACCTAAAACATTTTATAAGAAAAATTCAGTTCAATTCATTCTCTTACATTTGAGATCGATAATTTAGGGCAGCCAATTACTCAATCCGTCGAGCAAGATCTTGGGAGCATAATCAAAGTACGCAAAGCCGAAAGCTGCTGCCCCATATTAGATATGGGTATGTTTCACCATGAGGTTGTAGCGTCATCGGCTTTACATTCCACTATGTATCCCAAATTATCATCCCCTACCACAATCGCTCACACCCCATTGTTCTTCTCCTGACATGACCACACTTTCATCTTTCATGTGGCAGAGGCAATGGCAAGCCACCATTGTGATCACTTTCTCAGGAAAGAGATCACTCACGATCAAAATTATTATTATTATTATTATTATTATTATTATTATTATTATTATTATTATTATTATTATTATTATTATTATTATGCCGTCACAAATAGCTAAATGATAAGCAAGAATCGTGAGAACTTGACTGAGGATAAAAGGTCCTAAATGTCGGTCAGCGATATCCTCTAAAAAGCAATAACGAGAGTCACGATACGTTTCGATCATATGGTGACCCACCCAAAATCATTCATCTATCATCATAATTATTCATCTCTATGATCATCTCATCAGCCTTCATACAGTGGATGACAAACGAGACCAATCGACGACTGAACGTAACTGAAGCGGTCAATCTCTATGACTAAACCCCCAATCTGATCACCTGCCCAGGAAAGGTGATGACAAGGACGAAAGACTCCGTCCTAGCGTATGCTCAGAAATTAGTATGACACTCATCACACAATCAAGTCAGCCGAAAACCGCTAATCGAACGAGCTCGATTTGAGGATAAGAGGTCGTGGAAGTGAAGCAGCGCCATAGCCTGGAAGACAACGACGCCGGCGAGGGCGGGGGCGATGTCTGCGGCGGCGCGGCGCGGCGGTGACAGAGGCGCGTGGGCGCGCATTGTCGCCGCTCGCGCCCAGAGACAATCCCAGACAGCGCTATCTCGGGGATTAGCACCTTGACGCCGCGTCCCTCCCCGCGCCGCACCGGCTCCCTCGTCCGCCCGGCCTTCATTTACATGGGCGTGGGTCGGGACGTTTCCACGCCGGCCGCCCGCCCCCCGCCCTGCAAGCCCGACCGCCCGCTCGCCCTCTCGCCCGCTCGCCCGCCGACGCCGACCGCTCGCCCGCTCGCCCGCTCGCCCGCCGACGCCGACCGCTCGCCCGCTCGCCCGTTCGCCCGCCCGCCCGCCAGTTTGCTCGCCCACCCTTCGCAGCCAAGTAAGATTTTATAAATCGAGCGCAAAAACTTCGGAAGTTTTTAATCTTGGCAACATTGTTTGTTGGTACATATCGCACATTATACTAAAAATCGTGAACAACCATTTCAAGTTTTAAAACTCCGGTTTTTTTCCCTTCGATCATCACTTTTGGGTCTATTTTGTACGCCCGCCCACTCGCTGGTGCTCTTTCACCCCCTTCCCCCCGTCTGCCAGTCCCCTCGTCTCCCGGCCACGCACTCTCGTACACGCCCGCCCGTCTATTCGTCCACCCTCTCGCTCTTTAGCTCGCTCGCCCGCGGTCTGGCCGTCCACCCACCCGCCCGTCCTCCCGCTCGCCCGTCGGCTCGTCCGCCTGCGCGCCGTGGCCTCCCCTCCCCCTCATCCATCCGCCTTCTTGGGCGAGTGCGAGAATTAGCGCGCTCTCGAAGAGCGCCGCGCCGCGTGGGGCTCTGGTTATTGTTGGTTATCACACGAACCCACGCGAGCTTCGCCCGGAGCAGGCGAGAACAATGCGAGAGGCGAATTAGACAGCTCACGCGCAGAACAAGGATACGTTTCAGCTCAAGCACATTTCTGGCCTTCCGGAGCATTTTTCAGCATCAAGTTCAATCATCAGCACAATTATTCCTGAAATTTTCAAATAGAAAACTATTAACTAAACTACAATACAAGTTTCGAGAGTGATCTAACAATAGTGATCTTTGAAACGTTTCACAATTGCGCTGTGTTTTGTCAGTAAGGTATCTAATGTTCACTTCCCACTATCACACGTGTTTCTGTGCCGCTTGTTTCCTGCGGCAATTCCATTCATTAGCGTTCAAAATAGCTACGCCTCTGATGCAGTGAGCGAAGTCATCTCAACAGTCTGGTGTCCGCCTTCGAGATACAGAACGAGCGGCTACTGCTCGTGTCCCTCGTGTCCGCCTTGTCCGGCGTGTCCCCGCGGTGGGACGCACCGCGTGATAACCGCGCTCGTCCCTCCTCCGCGTGAACGCGTCCGCGCCGCCGCCTGTTTGTCCCCGGCCTTATCGATTCGTACGAGTCGTTCCAACAAGAGCGCATGCTGGGTTTGTTTCTGAGTGACGTTTGAATCGATGGCGGTGACAGCCCCGCGTTACTCCGCCTTCCGCCTACCCTGCGTCTCAATAACCCAACGCTGGTCCCGCGCTGCGGACTCTCGAACAGATGTCGCCCCGCGAAGAGAAATGACGGGATGTTGAGAACACAATCGCGCCTTCCTGCTCGGGAGAGCCTTCTGCTCGCTTTCTGTCTCTCAGAAAGAAACGAGGTTTAAAACACATAAGGCTTATGTGAGAGTGGTTTATCGTACAGCTATTTCTGTTGGCAATGAGGGGCGGCCCGTGGCCTAATGGTCAGTTTGCACAGCTTTCCACCGCTGGTGTCCGGGTTAGATTCAGAGTGGAATTTGTGGAGGACAAAACGGGATTGCGGTAGGTTTTCCCAGGATACTCCCGTTTTCCCTGTCCATTTGCAATGTACTGGTATGCTCCATCATTCATTGCCTGCCCTTCCCCTGTCATTAGCCATCATTTCGCTACGTATCTACAGATCACAGCGGCGATAACCGAGGAACTAGCTGAGGAGGGCTGCGGCTATCTCAGTGGGTTATCGGTAGGTAGAATACCGGCCCGATGAACTAGCAAGAGGGGAAATGGTGAGTGAGTGGGGGATGCCCTCTCTCAAGACCCTAGATACGGATGGTAGAGAGAGAATATACTGCAGGCGAGGGGTACAACTTGAAGCTGGTTCCTGAGGGGAAACACTTAAGTTTTTTGTGTATTTAGGCAATTGTAGTTTCATTCGTGCTATGTTTACAACAATTACAGTGTTGCAAAACCGTTGTGTTGATAGCTGTGGAAGGATTCACACCTTTCCTTTTGACGAACAATTCCGACACGCGAGCATGCACCGTGTGGCTTCTGGAACACTAGCAGCATGGATAGTTTTCTCGCTTAGAATGGATCAAGATTCAATACTGGAATAATTGCATGCAATTGGTATCAAAGTTATTAAGATTGGTAATTAGTATAAAAGCATCAGTAATGATCAAAGGTAAGAACATTTTCGTAATTTTCTTCATTTTTTTGAGCTGCAATACTAAGTTGGAGTCGTGAAACTCAAAAGACGATTACCACGTCTCTTTCTTATTAGATCGTTGGCCTAAAAATGGCCAAATTTTAATTTGTTATAGTTTCATTAATTTATTTCTAATCTCTGATTTTGTTTCAAAAGTGGCCACTTGAAAATTGAAATCTTTTGATAGTGGTATAGTACCCAAAATAATCAACACCGTAATGGCCTAAATTCTCCCCAGAATGTATTTTTTGACAAAAAAAGTACCGTTTCTTGTAATATTATAGCGGTATTAATCAGATATTTTCAACTTATTCTTTCTATATAAAATTAGTTAAAACAAATAAATGATATTCGTTCTAATCTTCACCACTAAATGGACTAAGCTTCACATTCTGCAAGTTTGGAGCAATTATGAAACCTCCTATTTTTATTTCTCTTCTTTTGGCCTTTAATTTAACACCAGCAACGCAGCGGCAACTATTATGTCATTAACCAATAATTTCTATCGTACTCAACTTTAAAAAAAGGAAACTTGCACAATCGTAGTCGTGTAGAACGTCGGTGAATAATATGGAAGTTAACATTAGTTAGATGTAATGGGAGTGAATAGAAATGGCAAAATTAGAAATTTCAAACCATACAACCCATTTTAATCTGAGCGCATATGACATTCAGAGCACACTCATTAGTCACACCTGAACAACTACAACAAAAACAATTTTATAAATTAGAGAATGTTAGGCAATATAGAGAATATTATTTTGTCGAGCCTAATTATGTAATACGTAACTGAAATGAAGCTATCAATATAATCCATCTTACATTTTAGCGTAATATTAAATACATTTATCAGTGTAATAAAGTTAATCTATTTTCTATACGCGATATGTTTTCTGAGGTTAATTCTTGGTATCCATTTTAAATGGATATCTCGCACACTCGAACACACAATACGACATCTAACGAAATGAAGGATTCCGGGCTTGCACTGCAGCTAGCAAAAGACTCGGAGAAAGGCGAGATATATACTCAAAAGATTTATGGAAAATGGCTTTTCAAAACAATAATGGTTTGCAAAGCAATTGTAGTTCCAATCATTGCTAATATTGAGATATCGACAATCTTACAAAATAGGCTATAAAGGTAATGATATTTATTATTTTGTTGTGTGAATTTGTGTAACAGATGATACATAACTGGTTATTTACTTTATTACAAAGCATATTCACAAGCTTATTTGCAAATACAGCATATATTCTCATTATTGTAAAGTTTATGTAAATCTTTTCTGTGGGCAGTATTTTCTATGGGTTTGATTCCTGGCATCTACTTCAAACAATTCCTGTCTACAGTCAATTAAACACACAATTTACGAAGCATAAGAGTCTGATCACAGACAGAAAGCTCTCGATAAGACGAAAAGAGTCAGTGAGCTTCGACATATCTTGAGAGGCAAGCAACAACCCACCAGGCGAGAACAATAGATATGGAGACCAATTACAGTCAGAGTGTTTCTTTGTTTATGATTGCAAGAGCAAAGAGCAGTTATAGGTGTATATAGCTGTCTAGAGCAATATCTATCGTCTTATTGTATTCACCACCAAGTAATCCCTGTGTCGTTGAACTGCAATTTCAGTTCTCGATCTTCCTAGTTAGTGAGAGCTTGATATATGATTTTTACAGTTATACGAGTATGCACACGACCACCATGTGTCCGTGACAATGGCTACACAGTCGTGCTTTGCTTTCTCAAAGCGAAATGTGAAGTACTACCGTAAATGATGCTCTATATTTTATGAAAGCGCTATGGTAATAGAATAGTTTTTCGAAAGAAGTGCTTGAATAGAATACCGCTAACAATTCTGTTAACACAATCATGCTAGGATAACAATGTATGCACTGTTAACCAATATATTGAAACACTTCTTATATAATTCACTAAAGTCAAAAATAACATAAAAATTAGGATCGCGATACATTAACTACTTTTTTGGATAAAATGAATGTTATATAAGTCAGATGTGACATTGAGTTGAAAAATACTTTAATACTTTTTTAAAATTAAGTTTCACGTAAAGGCTATTTCTGTCACATCACTCGCGTGTTTCTTATAATTTTACATATTTTATTACCATACAAGTACGTCTGTAGTGTTTCAACGTATTTTGACTTTGGAAATATTGCCGTGTCGAGTTACTGCCCAATGCTATCTCTTCTTTCCCATCCACCCAACAAAACTACATTCTGATCAGACATACCTTACGTTTCTCGCTAATTTGCACTTTACAAAAGAATCATTATGCAGCCGCGCGCGGCATAGTCGACGACCTTCAGGATCTCCGTTTCAGCCCGCTTCGGCGCGGCCAAATTCTCCTTGTAAGCCCCGGAGTCTGTGGCGCGAGGAGTCAGATAACAACGCTTTCCCGCTTGCTCTCCGACCGCGCGCTCCGCGACGACGGGGGCTTGGGGGCTTTGCTTTGCGGGCGGGGTGTCCGCGGAGCTCGTAAACCTTCACCGGCGGACGAAAATTCACCAAGGCTGCGGCCGAGCAGCACCAGGAGGTCCTCGCGCTGCCTCGCGCGCTGTCTCGCACGCACATGCGCATGACTACTAGCACGCGCTCACGTATGCTCCGCCGCCGCCGCCGTCGCCTAAGGTAGGAAATGCCCAACGAAATTCCTGCGTGGCTTTCTGTTTTGTGAGTTATTATCTGGAATAGTTATGTCGGATTCTGTTTCTCAAGAAAGTCCTTTTAGAGCTAGGCAATGCCATTACTTCTTTTAAAATTGTCATTCAAAATTCTGTTCAAAATTATCATTCTTTCCAAATTTACTATTGGAAATTGTCTCGAAACGTAGAACCTCTCATGGTATTTATGAAGACAATTTTGCGAATAAAGTGAAGACTATATAATAAACGATTATATAGGGACAAATTATATATTATTACTCATCTTCCTGAAGCAGTGAAATTAAAACAGGAGTGTTTCTTTAACCTAGATATCTGCTGGATTTTTATGGAGAAACAAAGTGTATTAACTATTGACGTCGTAGCCATAATATTTGATCGCTACACTTATTTCGAAACGAGGAGGAGATGAGACCAAAACTATTAGAAAAAAGTGACAATTCACCACGAAAAATACAGCTGAAATTGGTTCACAAAGAATGGAAACCTCAATGCTGCTGTTCAAAATCATGTAAATAACTACACAGTCAAGAGAATTCATCTAAGAATTTTCATAGTGTGCGTGATATTCGGCGATTATTTCTTAACTTAACATTTCAGAATGTTTGAATGCAACCAGGAAAACAACACAATTCATGTCACTCATTACAAAGGAGCAAGTTCTTGTGTAATAGATAACGATGTAAACATATTTTGGTGCTCAAATAAAAAGAAATTCATGATCGTCCTCATTCTGTGGACTTTTATTCACTGTAACATAACACGAAACTGTTTCCTCAAGGTTTCAGGGGTTGTGCAGTTTACCTTTTCATCTCGAATCTCCGAAAATCCTTGCTTGACTCTAAAGACGACATTGAGGGCAGTTGAGAAAGGAAGGATTGCACGCGGCCCGAAGCCCGTTATTTTAGGTACTACTCTGGCTTCTTGGTGTTCATCAGAGGAAAAGATGGAAACGTCCGATCAGAGGGGCCTGCCCATAATTATCATCCAAGCAATAGTGAGCTATTTAATGGGCGTCATACCGATGAATCGGGATTCAAACTTAGGACCTACTCGTAAATGAGGGGATTATAAAGAGCCAATTACACTTGCATTTAAATACACTTTCGCAGCTAGTCGTTCGTATTTCGATAGAAAAAAGTGGATAATTATTGGCGAAAACCATTACTGATTTGTTGAAGTGTTGAATTCAGTGAATATTTACATTCCATAAGCTCCAGCTACCAAATCATTAACTAGAATTAATATAAGAATTCTATGCAAGTTTTTAATCTCTCCTTTTCAACACATTTTGGGAACGTGAAATATGTTTTTAAAAACCAACTAATTAATTAATGGTAATGATCATAGATGGTCTCATTTATAAAAAGTTTTCATCAAACAGTTCAGCGTATTTCGATTAAGAAATCTATGTTTAGTGATTTATGTTTTCAACTCGGCTCATAGAAAACAAAACAATCTTTTAATGTGATTAATAATAAAACCGAGAAAAATCATGTGTATTGATACATTGTCATCAACTCTATCACGACATCAGTACTGAAGATGGATTTTATGTACGCTTGCAACTTATTATTGTTATTATTACTACTATTATTATTAATATCGATATTATCATTATTTATGTATTGTCTTTATTCACAGTTTTCCGATTTTACAGTAATCACACAGATACAAATAATGCATGAATAACTACATTTTACTTTTAAATAAATGTAAAACGTATAGTAACTAGAACATGGTTATGCTTTTAGGTTAATAAATAATTACAATCCTACATTTCTCAAAACACAAAATTTTGAATTAACAATTTTACTTAATATCTGCACCCATGAACTTTCTGATCAGCACAGACGTTGATTATGACTGCCTTGATATACCGATTCGATTCGACTCTTCGATTATTATGATTATTGATAGAATTATTATTATTATTATTATTATTATTATTATTATTATTATTATTATTATTATTATTATTATATTATTATTATTATTATTATTATTATTATTATTATTATTATTATTAGCATTATCGTAATTATTATTATTATTATCATCATTGCTTTTCGTATTCACGCATGGTAAAGTTAGTATATCTACAAGGGACAAAGTCGTTTTATACAATGGAACCTGTTTCAGTGCAGTATTAAACATAGAGAAACGAAAATTTCCAATTGTGAAGTAAGATGCTAAATAAAAAGACAGCTTAATATAATTCAACAAAGATAACTCAAAGCGATACGATTCGTAAACCATTTTGTATTTATTTACGGTTACATAATGAAGTAGTACGTCAATGTCCAATTCCGTTTCTATATGCAATGATATAGAGCGGCAATAATTTTCGAAAGAATGATTTATTCGATTTCAACTCCGCTCATGGTGAAGCTGGTTTCGACACACGCCGTCATCACACAGCTCTCATTTCACAGACGGCATCTTCGGGGCGCAGTACAAGTGGATACAATGCCCAACGGGGGGCTGAAGCAACTAAGATAATTAAGGTACACGAGATGTAATAACGTGCCATGAATAATAAGATATATGTCCCCTTCTGAACTCTTCACGCGTAGACAGGAACATTGTAAATGGTGATGCTACTTTTGTTCTGTCAGGTTTATAGTCTAAAAAAAGAATGTTGAAAAGCGAAATCTCTTGAAATATTTCATTATGAAAATCTCTGGTAACATTCCAAAACTACGTGCAGAAATTACTCATATAAATCTAAAAATAAATAATATTCAAATCTAAATTTGAGTGGATTCATCGAGGCAGTTGTATAGACAAAAATTACAAAATGTGAGAATGCGAATATAATATTTATTTTCAGTTTTTATTTTGTTATTGATTTCGTAACTATCATACGTAAATATTGTTTTTAATTATTTCTAGACCTGGAGAATAAATCATTAAAGGTTTGAAATAGGTATGGTACTCTTAGGTATGGTGTTGAGATGAAGTAAAATCTTTCTCGTTAAATCGAGAGACATAAATAAAACCAATATTGCTTGGTAAGTAAAAAATAAAAAAAAACTGAAATAGACGTGTATGTCAAAAATTCAAAATAAACTATTTTTTTCAATAAACAACTAGAACCTTTCCCACTTAAAACACGTTTTCACAAACATAATTCTCCCAGGCGAATCGAAGCCAAGCCAAGTTTTCAATAATCCTCCTTACCTTGGCCCTTGTGAGACTCCCAGATCGTGGGAGAGGCCGCTTCTTCTGCGGAGCGCCAAGAAGGCTGGCCGAGTGTCGGATTTCGAGGGAGCGCCCTGCGCCTTCGTCACGCAGGTGCGTGGGCGGGCCGCGGTGCCGACGCGAACGCAGTTTTCGGTTGGCGACGGCCGCCTCAAAAGGCCCACGGGCGCGTGCGGGGTCAGAGTTGGCGCGAGGAGACACACAATGGTCCACAGCACGTAAACAATTGTCGTTTGGAAAATAAACAAAAATGCGGATTGCTTTAATTGCTTCTAAAAAATGAAATAATTGAAGTCATCTTCGTCAATATTGATTTCCTCAAAGAGTCGGTTTTTGATGGCTTTGCCGACATCTTCAGTCTTGCCATATGCGGCGAAAGTTCAGAGATAGTCGAGAGACACTGTCTTCCGACTTTTTCTACATATAGCAAGACTGGTAAAATTCTGAATAAATACAGTTCTGAATAAATCGAAGTTGACAAAGATAACTTCAATTATTTATTTTTTAATAATATCAACAACACATCATGACAATTCTATACGATGGTAAATTGAATTTTTTTTAGCATACTCACGCAAATTCTTAATTACAAGCCCTAGAGATGTTGGGCACTTTAACTATTGACAAAGAAATAGTAATCTTGTCTCATCGTCAGTTATAAGAGTTTCCGGCTCCCTAAAATCTATTTACTATTATAATAGTGAAATTGGAAATGAAGCGATATCTAATCGCTTGTCACCGGTGATAAATCGGTGACAAGTCACACCTTTGATAAAAAATTAGTGTAGGCAAACTGTGGGACAATCGAAATATCCGCTCACTTAAAATAATTATTCTAGGAATAAGAAATCATATTACCTCGTACGAAGCTCCCGGGAGAATATAGAATAAATGACTCACGCGATCAAAAGTCAAGAATTTTGAACACTAGATGGGAATGAACATACCAGATCCTCCGTCTAAAATTCATTCCTTTAATTTTTTGTTCAACAAAATGAATGCTTATTCGTTTCTTCTCGCTCAGAAATTGGAGAAAAAGAGCTTTCATGGTAGATAATCTTAAAATATTTAAAATTTTAATATTTACATTGGCTATTTCACTCACGTGCTGAGTAATCACTGCCACAAAATAATTCATTTAAATTTTAACCAAATCCTAATGTATATCAGAAAAATATCGAATTTTTCCATTGATTTCAGTTATTATTTTCATTTAACGTTGATTTTAGGTAATTTTCAAGTCATTCATGATCTGGAACAAATACACGAGAGAAATCATTACACAGTGACCAACGGACCTATTTAAGATAATAATATGGATATAGAATACGTACAACAATAGTATGTACTTTCTCTAAATGTACACACATTCATACCATACCAAGTATTCACATACATATTATTAAGAGTGTTACAAAAATTATTGACGTTCGGTAATACTGCCCTTTATGGGTATGTATATTTCTATAATTATTAAGACTGAAGTGTAAATCTTCCCTTTGGACACCGTATTAGATATTTTCTTTGAAGGGAGACTGTTAATTATGTTAACGTAACTCAATTGATTGATTGTTTATTCCGGAAGTGTCAACTGCTAAGATCATCCGAAAGTGTAGTGCATGATTTTTTATCGCGGAAGGTGCCAGTGATCTACAGTCGGCTGGTGAGATCCGACGCCAACCTACGTTGGCTTATGAGAATTATCCCCAACCAAGCATCTCCCATAAGCGTGACACCGCCCCAGCTGGGACAACCTCTAAGCTCCCGACAGGTCTCCCGGCATGCGTAATAGTGTAGTGCATGCGAGTGTTTGTGTGTGTAAGTAAGGGGTAGGATAGGACAAGGAATGGCAAGGAGTGATCCCGTGCCATCCGTGGCCCGTTTCTTAGAGTACTGTTCCGGCAGTCACTTGGTTTTGGTTGGAGAAACTACTGATCGGTAGTTTGGCTTCTCCGTAGAGCAGCTGGCCGCTAGAATTCTCCTCCAGAGAGCGGCTCAATTCGACCTACCTGACAAGCTAGTGTCGGAAATCAGGACTCAAAACCTACCGGTCAGAGACCCTGCACAGTGACATCAATTGCTGAGCCCCCTTTGCCGGTTTAAGGCAACGTACGAGTCGGCGTGTGCTCTCCCCAAGGCCCGTCCGGAGCACTGTGCCGCGCGGAGGGGCGCGGTGGGCGCGTAAGCCCGCGGGCGCGGACGTGGACGAGGACGAGGACGCGAGCGGCGCCGGAACCCGAGCCCGGCGCTGCGCGGCGCATCGTACATCATTCTGAGCGCTGCGCTCGCCCTGCCTCCACCACCACCACCAACGCCCACACCTTCTCCTTCTTCTTCTCCTCATCCTCCTCCTGCTTCGCTGCTGCCGCCGCCGCAGAATATAAATATTTATTATCTCGGGCGCAACCGCGGGCGTGCCGCGGAGGATGGCCGTATCGCGGTCACGGCAGCCGGGGGTGGTCACGACAGCTGTCACCGAGGGGCGGCGCCACGCGGGAGGGCGGCCGTCGCCCCGCCCCGCCCCCGTCCCCGCCCCCACCCCCGCCGCCGGCGGTACGTGAGCGCGGTGGAGGGCCTCGGCCGGCGGCGGGGCGGCGCGCTGCGCTAACCACAGGGCAACGGCGAGCGCCCCGCGCCAAACACCGGTCGGGTGGGCGGGGGTGTGGGTGGTCGACGCGGGCGGGGTGGTCGGTTGGATGGGCAGGCGAGCGGGTGGAATGTGAAGATGAGTGGGCGTGATGAGGTAGGCTTCTCGAACTGATAGGGCAGCACGGGACAGGTGAGGCGAACAGGACAAGCGGGGTGGGGTGAGGTGGTCAGGGAGGGGTGTGGCGAGGCGGGGCAGACAAGCGGGACGGTTGGGGAAGTTGGGTGAGTACGTTGGTTGGTTAGTTGGTTGAAGAAAGTGTATCAGACAGGGCGGTGGGACAGAAGGAAGGGCATTAGAAGGGCATCAGACGGGGCGGGCGATGGGACGGGCGATGGGGCGGGCGATGGGGAGGGCGATGGGGTGGGCGATGGGGCGGGCGATGGGGCGGGCGATGGGGCGGGCGATGGGGCGGGCGATGGGGCGGGCGATGGGGCGGGCGATGGGGCGGGCGATGGGGCGGGCGATGGGGCGGGCGATGGGGCGGGCGATGGGGCGGGCGATGGGGCGGGCGATGGGGCGGGCGATGGGGCGGGCGACGGGCGGGCGATGGGGCGGGCGACTGGGCGGGCGACTGGGCGGGCGACGGGGTGGGCGACGGGGCAGGCAATGGGGCGGGCGAAGGGTGGGCGATGGAGCGGGCAATAATCCGTCAACTTCAGTCTATTATAATTTCGATAGGCATCAGCACGTAAATGAAAACAAGATAATAATGTGCATTTTATTTAGAGTCCCATGCGTTTCGAAAAGTTTAGTTATATGTGATAAATTACTGTAAATCAAGTTCATTTTGTCAAATAACTGTTTGCTACTTTCTGCAAGTCGATCAGAAAAGCAGGAAGTGTGAAAATAAAATAAAACATTTAAAATAGAGGAAAAAATTATGTACAAGTACTTCAGGGTACCGGAGTGGTGCTAGCGGGGAAGAATGTGCCAGCAGTGAAATAGCACGTGGGGAGACCACCGAGGCGCCGCGAGAGCTCAAGTGAGAACGTGGAAAAAATCACCAAGCAGCGAGCGCCATGCAATGGAACAGGCAGGAGGCAGGCGGCGTCAGCATTGGTGGTGGTAGTGGTTATGGATGGTACTATTGGTAGTTGTGGTGATGCTAATGGCGATAATAGGCTAGTGGCAATTGGTAATTGTGGTAATGGTGGTGCACCAAAAGGCGGTGGTGTCAGTAATGGAGGTATTGGTGTTGGTGATATGGTGGTAGGGTGTTGGTGGTGAGAGTTCCAAGTGGTGGAAGTAGTTCTGGTGGTTGTGGTGGTAGTGATGATAATTGTAGGGTTGGTGGTAGTGATGGTAATTGTAATTGTGGTTGTGGTGTCGGTAATAGAATAGGACATGGTGGTGATTGTGACGTTAGTGATACAACTGGTAGTGGTGGTGTGGCGATGTTTTCGTGATGATGTGTTGGTGGTAGTAATATGGTGATGGGGCGGTGTAGTGTAGTAGTGATGATGTGTTGGTGGTGGTGGTGGTTGCGGTAGTGGTGATTGCTGGGTCGGTCGTTGTGGTGTTGGTGTCATGGTTTATTGGTGATGGTGTGGTGGTGGTAATTAGTCGTGTGACGGAGGTAGGGTGGTGATGAGGTTGTGTAGCGTTCTAGTGTGGTGGGGGCGGTGGTGGTGTGATGGTGTATTGGTGATAATGTGGTGGAGGTAATATAGTAGTGGGACGGTGTAGTGTGATGTGGTGGCGGTGTGGTGGCGGTGGGGGAGGTCGGAGGCGGCGGCGCGCGCGTGCCGCGGGGCTGCACGCTGTTTCGGCTGCTCGCACAGCAATGACTGTTATCTTGCGGCGCCCGCGGCTGCAAAGTGGCCAAAATCTGACGCCGTCGCCGCTCCGTGAAACCCAGTTTACGCACGCGGCCCAGCCATTTAGGGAAGGCGATGAAATGCGAACCCTTGCTTTATTACGGACTTCGAGCTCCCCAGACGTGTGATTGAGATTGTGAATGTGTTCCACGAAAAGAACGGCTCTGCATTTTTTCCTCTTGTGCGTGCGAATCAAGAATTTCTCGGCAGTACGTAAGTGTGAATATAGTGTATTCATATCGAATATGATGAATAAAAAAGAATGAAGTGTGAAAAATCAGTTTTATAGCCGGAGATAAAAACTCTAATTTTGCTTTCATTGCAGAGAATGTCAATGATAATCAATGGTTGCATATGCTTATGTATTCCTTGAAAACTACTTCTTCTGTCTTGACTTTTCTTCCAGGTATGGGAGCGAAGCAAATTTAAGTCGTTTGAATATTTTCACCACATCAGAATAACAGGGTTCATGCTATTTCTTCGTTCTTTTCATGCTCATTTACCGATTATATGCGTAGGTTTTCTCTTTTAAAACATTCTAAATTTATGGGTGTACTGTCATATTCAAACAGGCACCGTTCAGACACATTTCTGTTGTAAGAGTAGTTCAACAGAAAAGCTTCAAACGAAGGTCCAAAATATGATTCTTATACAAATCTACCTATCGAATGTACACAAACAATAATGATTGGTATATCTGAAATTTAAAATTATAAAAATACTTGAAATATAACCTGGTAATAATAATAATAATAATAATAATAATAATAATAATAATAAATTCTTTGAAAAGGCTTGTTTTTCATATTCTCTGCAATCATACTTTTATACACATTAATTCTGGGTTTATTAAGGATTAAGTTATTGGTACAATATAATGCTTTTCTTTTCATAACTTCTTATTTTTCCCCTCAGGGAAATGCTATTTACGTAATGAATGGAGAAACAAATGTGAAACTGTTCTTTGACAGTTGACATAGTGTCGGGTTGTGCCTGAGTGACATTAAAAAGTTGCGTGTTAGGATAATAACTCGAATAAATTGGAAAGTAAATGAAAGATGAAAAATAAATAAGTCAGTAATATTCATTGAATAGGTGGCAGCGGAGCATTTCTGTATCAAGAATAATTGATTGCATTGGAGTTTGCAATTTTGAAAAATATTGTTTTTTGTTTTATTTAACACGACGTCTTTAATAAACCCATTACTCACTGGAATTATTTATTGAAATATTTATACTTTAGTAGGAGTAATGGAAGGAAGTGAGTCAAGATAAATATTATCTGTATTTCGATATCATATGAGTTGGGAATTTTGTGTTGAGTGGACCCCATGACGTTTTACGTTAATAGTGTACATCAAAGGATTCGTCGTCGACTGGGAAATATCCAATCCTTGCTGTCGACTAGGAAACACAAGCAAAGCAAGTCAAGTTAGCCATACCAAAT
The DNA here is from genome assembly GCA_038098605.1 of Gryllus longicercus. Lineage (NCBI taxonomy): Eukaryota > Metazoa > Arthropoda > Insecta > Orthoptera > Gryllidae > Gryllus > Gryllus longicercus. Next base: position 5,228,769 of record JAZDUA010000021.1, read on the forward strand.
TGGCATTTTGTTCGCTAATCTACTTTAAACATCTACCTTATTACGTATAACGCTTTGAATTACTGCCCCTTGTAAAGTGCAGTCTATACACACCATATTGCTTTAGCTCTTGGAAAAGGAACTCACGCCCTTATGAAGCTGAGGTGTACTTTTCCATACTCTGTGAGCAACATCCCACCAAGGCACGTCCGAGATTTACGTAACAATATGGTCACATACGATGACCGTTATACCAACTGTAATAGTATTCTCCTTCAGAAATTATTTTTAAATGAAAGACATGACATGACATCAAATATTACGAAATCAAATCACACACTGGAAAACGGAAATTTTTATTGATGAAACATTCGAGGCACATATGTACAACACCCGTGCGTGTATTACGTAATTATTCACAAATAGTTATTATAACTAAAATGATGTTATAATATTACTTAAAACAGAGTTTGAAATTTTAAAACAGAGTTTGAAATTTTAAAACAGCCGATCTATTTTAGATAATGATATGGATATAGAATACGTACAACAATAGTACATATTTTCTCTAAATGTACACACATATATACACAATACCAAGAATTCATATAGATATAATATTAAGAGAATTTAGTTATTACAACTAAAATGATGTTAATAATATTACTTAAAACAGAGTTTGAAGAGTAACAAATGGAAACGCTGACAAGTTCAAGACCATTGAAGAGAGGGGAATCGCTTGGAGCGCGCTGAGAAAGAGAGAGAGGGGATTGTGTTTGGCGCGGCGAGGCGTTCGCGAGGCGCTTGCCTGCCGCCGCTTCGGCCGGGGCCGCGTGCTGGCGCGCGATACTGGCGCCGCGCACGCGACAGGAAGACATTTACGGCGCCGCGCGTGACAGGGCTGACGTGGCCGCGGATGCGCTGCGCTGCGCGATTCCTTCATTGTCATCTTCGCCTTCAGCGTTCCGGGCCTTTTACTTCGTCATTTTAGCCGTTATCTTCGTTGTTATCATTTTAGTCGTTACGTTCATTTTTACTACCTTCCTCTTCTTCGTCATTTCCCTCTACGTAGTCGTCTTCCTCTTGATGGATGTAGTCATCATTCTCTTCGTCTTCATCTTCCTCTTCTTTGTAGTCAGGGGCTCAGCGATTTATTTCATCAGTAGCGATTTCTTCATTGTCACCTTCATCTTCATGATCGACATCGTCTTCATCGTTCTAAGCTCATTTTTGTCATTATCTTCTTCACGGTCACATGATTCTTCACCGTTATCGCCATTTTCGCAACTTTCCTCTTCTTCGCCATGTTCCTCTTCATCGTTTTTGTTTTCTTGGGCGCAAGAACATAAACACCATTTCTTGATTTACGGGACCCTCTAGCACTATCATTGCATATTACAATATACAATGAATCAAAAGCAACTGTTCAAACGTATGTCTAAATGACAGAGCGAAACAGCCACAATGTATTTCGTAGTCAGGTTCTCTCGTTCTCCTAGGTGGAAGATTTGCAGCGCATCTTCTGAATATATTCACGTTTGAACCATGTTCTTCACATAGCACCTTTTCTTCTTTCTACTTCACTCTCTTCCTTCACTGGATACTTCTGGGGAACTTACTGAGCTGAAACTATGTGCGATATACAAAACCAAAGGCGAAACCCTATACATTTCCTAGAAATACGAAGCCAAGTCTAAGAGAACTTGGAAGCCTTTGGATTCGCGATGTTCGAATCTTTTAGTTATAACAATATTAAAATTAAGACAAACACGGAATTTTTAGGAAACCATTCAGTGGAAGAGCTTAGGTGATAATTAAATATCCTTAATTTTCTTAAATGTAAAAATGAATTGAAAAACACCAAGGTATATATTGTACTATTATATTCCGTGCACAACATTACAGAATTTTAAGTAAAGGTTTCTTATTTATAATCTTGAATCTATTTCAGGGATGAGGGATTCGATAATTCATGAATTAGAATGTGATATACCAAAATACAGGTAACTAAAACTTGAAAGATGTACGAACAAATACATTAAGATAAAAAGTAAGTTACGGCACAAGAAAATTATGAAATTTCTTGTCCTAGAAAACTATCAAAATGTGACTAATGCCATAAATTGGAAGTCGTGGGTATCACTTTCATTTCATTTTACGATATGGTCTAAATATCAAATAGTTCCTCTTACGAAAACTAGTATATATATCATAACAGCAAATCTTGTAATAGACAGTTCATTCAAATGTAAAAGCAAGTGTCTAGAAGTATTCTCTTAATGTATTTTGTCTTGCTGCTAAAAATACACACTCTTGTTCATTCTGCATCTCAAACAAATCTTATCTGCTCTTATGTACTCTTGAGTACCTCCTAAAATAAGTAACGGTCCCAGCAGAGACTTAATCCACGAACGTATAGATAACGAGTGAAAGTAAAGGGCAATTACGAAGTAAATGTTCACGACGATATTATGAATAGCAATAAAAAATCTCTCCTGCATGTGTTTATAGAGCACTTTCAGGCTAACTTCTTTGGGAAATAATATCGCGGAGGTATATAGAAAGAATAATAGATATTGCACAAAAAACGCAACAAATCGACATTTACCGCGTAGTGCAGAAGTGTAATTTTGTCTTGCGATAAGCATTAGAATCATTAGATAGTCCATCGTCTCCCTCAACACGAAAAAATGAGATGATAACTGTAGCAACAAGGTAGACTGGCGTTGTGTGGCCTATGTTCTTTCTGTTCACCGATAGAACCTTAGAGTGCTCGTAAGCAGTACAAAGGCCAAATGTTCGTCTAGGATTTCAGACTCTCAAACAAGAACAAGTAATCGCTCGTAAAAGTCATAAGAGATTTTATAGAACACGGATTAAGTACCTGATTCTGAGGCTAAAGCAACCGCTTCATTTTGAGAAGACAGTTTAATAGAACCTGGAGCTTGAACTCGACTTTGAGTGTTTTCCATTTTGTATTTCAGAAACACAGATGAATTTAGATACATCTTTAACTCAAAGTGTATATCATTTGATACTTCCTACCAATTACCGTGAAATCAATCGCTTTAATTGAAAAACAACATATTCGGGAGCTACAAAGTTGTCTATGTTATTACCACAACTTAAGCCGGAATTGTTGGCAATATGAAAAAGTGGTATAAAGTTAGGGGTTTATTTATTTAATTACTAATTTTTTTAACGGAATACTTCACTTTCATCTGTACGATATGAAATCTATAATTTTTGAGAAACGATAATCATTAAAATATATTGTTATTTTTCCATACAAGTTTTGTAGAGTCTTCCTTTTTCAAATTCACTCTACACCATACGTTTGTTGCATCGTTGGTTTTCAAAATAAAACATAGTCAATTCTAAGATGGTCTATAATATCTCGAACGTCTATATGAATACCGCGTTGACTATGTCAATATTTTCATAACTTACCTGACTGCTAAAATAATGTTAGCATTTTCAAGAATACATTCCAAGTATTTGAGTACTGTCATTGCGTAGATATTGCTTTATCTTGCGTAAGATAGTGTGCTAGCGTGGTCACCGCTATTCAGTGATATTTTAACCATTAAATTCTTACAATTATACATTTGATTACTTGCAGTCAGTGCGTGGTTAAATTTGCTTTAGTTCTGGGGACTGTTACGGGGTTCGTAAATATGTAATGGTAACAAAGGCTGAGTGATACATCTCATCAATTTCGTTCTGAGGCATTCATTCCTGCTAGTTAGCTAAATAAATGTACTCCTAAGTCTATTTTGAAGATTACATTAGACTCATCACCCAGGGAGGGTCCCAATTATAGGACTCCATCTACCCACAACTAGCAAATGTTTTATGGAAATGTCGTGTTCGTCGTCGAATGTGCCACATTAAAAAAAGGGAAACCTTGGGAATAAAGGTGAGGTATGCAAGCGCTGCTCCCCTGTCAGACTTCATAAAATACATGGCAATTCAAGTATTGTGTCACAAATACACATTTATACTTCCCAGGAGTGTAAATAAACTTATTCATTCACCTTAACCAACATTTAACCTTTGTATGTTTTGATTAATATTTTGTGCTCCGCTTGACGCCATGATTCATTCCCTCATTTCCCCTTTTTGCGATGCACTTACTGTTTGTCTCGCGCGGGTGCTCTGGCTACAAATTGGACACCTGATACTCCGGTTGCAGCAGCTTTGAACCAGCTAGAGTGAGGTCCAGAACTCGACGCAGTGTCGAGACACGTCGAAACACGACATGGGAAACTCGACTCGGCGCTGCTCCACCGGACTCCCAGGCGCAGCTTCGCTGCTAAATAAGGAGCGCCTACTATCAGCGCGGAGAAGGGCATTAATTCTCCGGTGCTAATCTGTTGCTGGCTGGTGACGCGAAGCAGGCAGGAAGTACGCAGCAGGCAGGTAGGCAGGCAGGAAGGAAAAAGGCAGGCAGACGGCAGGCAAGAGGCAGGTAGGAGGCAGGCAGGAGACAGATAGGAGGCAAGCATGTAGTAGTCAGGAGATAGGCATGAGGGAGGCCCGAAACAGGCAGGAGGAATGCGTGAGGCAGGTAGGAGGCAGGTATGAGGCATGCCTGAGGCAGGCAGGAGGCATGAATGAGGCAAGCAGGAAGAAGGCAGGAGGCATGCATGCAGGCAGGAGTCAAGCAGGAGGCAGGCAGGAGGCAGGTAGGAGACAGGCAGGAAGCAGGCAGGTAGGTAGGTAGGTAGGAGACAGGGAGGAGGCAGGCAGGAGACAGGCAGGAGACAGGCAGGAGGCAGGCAGGAGGCAGGCAGGAGGCAGGCAGGAGGCAGGCAGGAGGCAGGCAGGAGGCAGGCAGGAGGCAGGCAGGAGGCAGGCAGGAGGCAGGCAGGAGGCAGACAGGAGGCAGGCAGGAGGCAGGCAGGAGGCAGGCAGGAGACAGGCAGGAGGCAGGCAGGAGGCAGGCAGGAGACAGGCAGGAGACAGGCAGGAGACAGGCAGGAGACAGGCAGGAGGCAGGCTGGTAGACAAACGGCGCGCGGTCGTAAAACACACGCGGCTGCTGAAAAAGGTCGCCGCGTCAGTAAGAGATTTACATCTGCCATGTATCACTCCGCTGACGTTTGGCGGAAGGCTCTGCATTCTAGTATGATTCAATTTTGATTCGTTGGTGGTTAGTGAGCGTTTCAGCTGTTATGATACCGTCCGAGATGGATCACGGCAAACACAGTTCCCATTGTAGCGTTACTGGGCGCAAGGTCCTAGGATTTGGGCCCCGACGCTGGCTTCGTAGCTAGGAACTCTTAGCTGGCTTCGTATCGTCGAACTCAACTTCTCTCTGGAAGAGAATTGTAGCGGCTGGCTGCTCTAATCCATAGTTTTCCATGTTTTGCTTTTTTCGATAAATACCAGGCAAAAGCTGGACCACTCACGACCTTTCCTTCCTCTTCCTTGTACCCTTTTCTCCCCTTATAGTCGCCGATTAAACTGAAATGCCCTTCACTAGCAATCATGCTGAGAGATTAGTCGGGCTGCGGCGGTGCCTCGCTGGGGAAAAGCAAACCGAGGTGAAGGTCGGCGCCGGATCTCACGTTCTATCGGGGGAGAAGCATTTCCACCTCCCAGGGTATACCATACACTATACTCAGGGGAATAATGATGTTCACTCACCCGAAAACACGAAATAATCGAACTCCGTGGGTCATTGGAGGCAAGAACATAAAATTCCGCACGGTGTGTTGTATGTAGTGCTATTTCGGTATCCAGGGCGTGATCAAAAAAACTATTAAAATCGCAGATCAGTGCGGCCAGCCTACCAATTTGAGTTCGGTGGTGCCACAATCTCACTGACGTTATCACATCAAGCATATGCGACTTCCCGCGGCAATTGAAGCCCCGCTCTCCCAAAGGGAAGGCGTTCACTTCATAGACACTGCTACCGATTTTCGTTTACGATAGGAATCAAAGAATGATATAATCTAACCAATGAGGCAGACAGTAAGTCGCTATTGTATGTTCCAATAATTTTTATTAAACCACTACAATTTAAACACCTTTCGGACACTATTTGTACATTTTCAATAGATCTAAGCAGCACTAATTTAAAAAAACACAAATTTTTACAGTAACACACGTATTTTACGCCTGCCAAAGATTTAATATTAAACAATTATTTAATTAAAGAATAAATGAAGGTATTTTTGCGGACGAAGATTATCCAAATCACGGAATGAAGTTTCCACTCCAGTCCATTGTGAGAATTCAATTAATAAAGTATATTTGAATTACGACGCCTCGGACTAGTAATCATCAGGTAAAGACGCCCAGTTACACAAGCTAACATAGGTATGTCAAGGTCGCGGGCAAATTATCTAGCTTTGTAGAATTCGCGGGCAATTCCTTCAGAGTAACTGGCCCATAGCTTAAAAGAAAGAATTAAACAAATTGCTCCGCGGGGGTGGGAAGATGGGCGTCACTGGGTACGTGGCCATTGACAGTCTTTTGTAGAAGTCTTTAGAAAAGTCAGTTGACAGTTACTGGGCCAAAAACGATATTAACTCTCACTTCCTTTAATAGAGCAAAGGACTCTTCAATTAAAATTAAATAAATCAGCCATATTTGAAATTGTCAGTTGAGAGTAAAATTAAACATTCTAACTCGAAGAGATCATGGCTTCGTAATTGCGTAATGCAATAAATGCATTAGCTTCCTACGATCAGGTTAGGAGTTCAACAAACAAAGCTTCTTGTTTGTCCACAGAGTTGTCCGCCCCAAAGAGAGATTTGCTCTCTTTTTACATTATTGGTTTATGTAACAAATTAATAACAAAAAACAGAACTATTTAATGAAATATAACAGAATGCGAAAACAACAAAGACTTGGCCATTCAAATCGACCTGTACCTTGGCAAAAATGTGTATGTAAGGCACAATTTAAAACGAAAAAACATGAAACAAAGTAATAAGTAATAATGTACATAAACAAAATTTAAATCTGGGCTCTTTAATTTTGAAATCGTCAAGCAACATACTTTTCTATTAAGATTGGATTCGTCGTTAAACTTCGACTACACTCTGTGCCTCGCCTACATTCCCTCCTTTCTGGTTTTGGAGGAGAAATGAGCGTGGAGTCAGGGCAAGTTGCTCGCAGAAGTGCTACGCTTGCTAGGTAGGCAAACAGCTCGTGCAGGCGCAGTCTGAAATGCCTGCGCTAAGGTGACGCCATTTACTAATTTCCAATGCATTTACTAATAACAATTACTAATTTACGATGCTTGGGGAAATTGAAAGAAAACTATGTATGATTCTCCGGTCATGTAAGAGGTGACTACGGTTTCGTTTGATACCCAGGAATTCGGAGAAAATCTCGAATCAACGAAACAATTGCTATTTTGACTAAGAAAATTCCACATTTTAGTGAGTTCTTCCACCTATTCTCGCACTGAGACTGAATTTTCGTAATCACTACTTACGACACAGCTGAGATCATGCGACAGCAAGGCTACAAGGAAAAAGTTGTTCGATATTAAATATTTGCTACTCACGTGTTGCATTTTTTTTATTATTAACTTATACAATCCCATGTACGGCTAAGGCCTCCTTATTTTTCAAATAAGATTTTTGCTGTGTGACCTGTGGCGTGTGCCGTGTAGCCGTGGAAGATTTGTGTCGGAATGACGTGTTGCATTATGAAAAACTAACGTCTGTTATATTCTTGGTATGTAACGAACTGTTGTACTGTGTGCACCATATATTCGTATACTGTATTAAATGCTTTATAATAAATGTTTGAATGTTATCATCACTAGAATAACATAACAGTGCGTCCGGGATGAGGGGGATGCATTCCACTTTCTCCGTACATACCCCACCAACCTAGGTAGACGGCGATCACAATGAACATTTTCTCAAGGTTGTCCCGTTTTTCCTGCACACTACACACACTGCAACACTCTTCTCATCGTCATTACCGCTATCATCTATTTATTAGAACATCACTCATAGGCCTCCATGACCTCAGCTCTGAGTTTGAGAACCAATAAATTAATACGTAAACATTGTGTTGTACCGGGCGCCCGCCAAGCCGGTTTGCATGCTTTCATTCTACGACTCCTTGGCTCGAGAAGTGTTCCAAGCATCTCAGTCATTTCCCGTTGGCCTGGGCTTTGTGTTCACGCAAAGTGCTTTTCCTTGCATTTAGGGTAGGTCGTTGACTGTGCAGGGCAATGTCAGACTTGGAATTAGCCAGGTTCATTGTCTTGAAAAATATTTATTTTTTGCTCTCTTTTTCTTTGCCAAGTCTGCGAAACAGGGGGAGTTGAGGTGAATCTTAGATGTGGGAATCCTATGATACCTTGAAATTGCATATGAAGGTCTTGAAACACAAAGGATGTAAGTGCACTAAATATGGTATTGAGAAAATTGAATACAATCTTTAGTGACCATAGAAACATAGGACGGCATTTTCCTCATATCGCTAGAACCCAATACCTGTTTGACAGATTTGAATACCCTTTGTACGCGAAATGAAATGAAGTTTTAACTTTATACTAGTACTCTTAATTCAAAATCTGCCGAAACTGCACTGCAATCCTCAATGTCTTCACTAACCCGTAGCCTTCGCCTCGCGTGGTTGGGAGCACATTTATACTCCGATTTAAACTTAGCGGCACTACAAGGTCACGAGCTGGAAGAAGATGGGGTCATTTTCAACAATTCGGAAACTACAGCACCACAAATTTATGTCGCAAAGAAGCTCCGGATATGAAGTCAGTTCCCTACTATCCAGCTCGAGACCTTGAAGTGCAACTATATTTAAATATGAGCACAGAGCCAAGCTCCCCAAAAGCCGACACGATAATTTCAGTAAATTTAACAAATTTAAAGTAGTCGACCTTCTCAAAACGCACGAAAATAGTTCGCCAACGCTCACGCTCAACCCAACGCTCGTCGGTTGTCACGAAATGCCAAAAGCTTGTTACCGAGTTCGAAGAGTGAGAATTTGTAATTAGCAAAGCGCAAAACAGCCCGTTCATTCTGGCATTTGCAAACTAAAACATGGCCCATTTCCGCGTGGACTGGGCACGAACTATAAGTAGGATACTGCAACAAACACTGCAGCGCAGAGTTAATGCCTCTCAGCACGCACGTGCCAGACGAGCAGTAAAGTAATTCGCGGAGGCCAAAGACGGAAGCACAGAAACGCGGCGTAGCGTCTCCTCTTATCTTCGTGATTATTTATGCCTCCGAGTTGGGCCAATACAATGCGGGTTAAGGCTAGACACAATAGATAAAACGCAGAACTTAAAACCAATTTTATAGTGTCTGCAAGAGCTGGTGCGACGGCTTGCGTCTGCTTATCGCAGACAACGGCCGATTGACGTGCCAAGATACTCGTATGAAATGAGCCGAGAGGTGAGTACAGGAAAGAGTAAGCATTTACAAAATGTAAAAATCAATAGGTAAAACTTGTTTCTTCCAAATTATTTAGTTTTTAGAGAATACATAGAAGGTAATGAATGCTCTTCTGAGACTTTTTATTATGTTTGTCAAAATAAAGCAGTTTTTAAGTAGAGCATATTTAATTTTTAGAAATGAGTTATTATAAATAATAATTCTAAAACACGTTTTTCAGAGAACAACATTGTTTCTCCAGTGTTCAATTGCAATTTCTACTATCAAGATCCCTGTGAAAATGAACACAAACTATTAATTTTAAGCTTTCACAATTTTCAAGAAATCAAGATATTTTTACAATTACGATGAAACAGTGCCATTGTTTTAAACATTTTCATTTCTATTTCATGGCAAAGTTTAATCAAAAAATTTTAAATCACTTTTGGAAACATTTTTGAAGATATTGTTGAGGCTTTATTTAAAGTATTCCAAAAAATCACATTATCTGTTTCAAATTCGCAGGGCTTCGAGTTCCCTTACATCGATCGGGAAATGTAGTGCCAAGTACACAACTATGTGTATAATTACGAGGGGAAGACAAGACAAAGAAAAGGAAGAATAAGAATAAGGAGAAGAAGAAGAATAAAAGGGAAATATTGCGTGCGCTCCGAGGCTCTTGTACGACTGGTCCAGCATTCGCCTGGTATTGCTTCAGAGACAGCGGCTAAGTAATATTTCCGGGAGAGGGAGAGAGAGGGAGGAGAGAGTGTGCGAGAGAGAAAGGGAGGAAGAGAGAGAGGGAAGGAAAAAAAGGGAGGAAAAGAGAGAAACAGAGGAATAGACGAAGAGAGGGAGTGAGAGAGAGGAAAAGAGAGAAATATTGGAAGGAAAATAAACAAAAAATGGATATGATCACGACCCCAGCAGAAAATGACATCCTCTCCAGAACGCGGCAGAGAGAGGAAGGCAGGCAGGCAGGGAAATGGCGCGGAGCCTGGGAGGAGGCAGCGCAGGAGGCCGCTGGGCGCGTGAACGTAACGAATGGCGTCGCCACGCGCCGGGCGCGGGCCCGCACGTGCGCCGCCGCGCCGCGCCGGGGCAGCCCGCACCGTAACCGGCGTGCTGCGACATCAAGGCGATTCGTCGCACTGCTCGGGCCGAGAAACCCTCCCGCGACCAAGGGCTGCTGGTCGTAGCACGCTTGCAATGGCCTGTTTACTTCTTTTCTTTCTCAGCACTACTGATTCGTTGCTAGGTTTTGTTTTATTCTACGACTCCCAAGTTACGTATTTTCTTGTGAAGTTAATTTCATGAATCGTGTTCTTCATGTATTACTTTCCCTCTAATACTTATTATTTAAGCATATTTTATAAAATTATTTTCAAATGTTTCTTACTTCCGTTTATTATTCCTCTGGTATTTCACACACACACACACACACAACGAATCATTTATCATATTTCCTCTTATCACAAACACGAAGAGATGGCTCACGGCATCAATTCATGTCACTGCAGTCCCTCCGACCGGGAGGATCTCGGTTCGCGTCCAGACGTAGGCACGATTTTCGACACTAGGTTGCCAGCTAGGTCGAATTCAGTCGCTGCCTGGAGGAGAATTCTAGCCGGCTGCTCTGATCGGTGGTTTTCCGTGGTATCTCCGATCAACACCAGGCGTATGCAGGAGCAGTACCATCACAAACAGGCCACAGACAGCGCGCGATCTTTTCCAACTCTTTCTTATCCTATCCCTACATACTTACAATAACATCAATACACTACTACACATGGCGGAAGTCCGTTCGGGGTCTTGGGGCTTGTCTCGGCTGGAGCAGTGACCCGCCGGTACGAGATACGCTGGTTGACGAAAACTCCGCTGGCCGACGGTAGGTCGGCACCTAATCTCGCCATACACCGGGGGAAGACCACCGGTACCTCCCGAGAAAAACTTCCATTACACTTACGGGACTATCTTAGTACTTTATGTGCCCGGAACATATACATATACACGTGTGGAAATTATATCAACTCTCTAATATAACTATTAATAATGTACTAGGTACATTCGTTCATTACTGTACCTAATCAACGTTCGGTTAAAAATATCGGATTCAAGGTAACTACCCTATGAATATTAATATGAAAAATGTTCAAAGAAAACTTCAAAACACATGAAAAATAAAATATGAATAATGATAAAAGAAAAAAACACGTACAAATCTTTACATTGTATTTACAGAAAAAGGAAAAATAAGTATTTTTTACCCTCTGTACAATTGTGAACAGCAGGAACGATCAGCTTAGAGTTACTCAAAATTATGATAAATAATTGATACAAGTTGTACAGGTAACGAATATGTTGTGGCTAAAAGTCGTACAGGTTTTGAGTGTGAATGAAGCGAGAGAGATCGTTTGAGGCAGGACGTTTTCCGTACAAGCGAAGGCACTCGCGGAAGGCAAATCGCAGGAACGAGAGAGAGAGAGAGGTGTTGCAAATGTGGAATTTATAGAGGTGGCCACAGGCGGAGGAATTCGTTTCAGTTGATCAATTTTCCACTGCGATTTGTAATGGATTGAATAGGTGAGCCCCGCGAAATAGACCCGAACAGACTTCAGGAACAGCGTCAAATCAAGCGGCAGTGCTTACAAATATTCTAATATTAGATAAAGAAAACCAGGAAATAGAGGCATAGATAAACATGAAGATGAAACGTACACGAAGTTATTAAGCATTCGTATTCAATAGACAAGATCTCAAGATGTAGAACAAGCACAAATATATTGCTTTTCCAATGTATAAAAATCTCAAGATAGATTTTTGCAAACCATTACATAAGTTACTCTACAGTTTATCTACAAGAAAGTATATGTTTTATAAAAGAAGTCGACAGTATAAAATTCACTATGGAACGGCATTTGAAGAATTCGGTTGCAATTAAAAAATAGCTATTTAGAATAATATGTGTATACACAATCCGTAACACGACACGTAAACCTTGTTTCGTATCAATTTTTAAATGTTATATTACTAAATTAAAAAAAAAGTGTGCTAAACAATCCTTACAAAATACTTCATAACCTTGTGTTGAGACCTTTTGACTTCGACGCAAAACATCATGAAATGAGGACTTAAAATGTACGATCCAGAAACAGCCTCACAGCTGTCAATTGTCATACAGCGGAAATTTTCAAACGGCACCGGAGAACATTATAAAAATTACCTGCCATCTAAATGAACATGTGTTTACACAACCCGCGACCAGAGCTCTAAATCCTTGCTACGTATCAGTTTCTGAAATCTGAGTCTTTAAGAATTCAGCGGCGGCTGGGCCGAGTGAGATTGCGAGAAGGACGGGCCCGCCCACCGGGGCATGGCATGGCATGGCATGGCGTGGCGGCGTCGTGCGTCGGCGGGCGTCGGCGGCGGAGCGGCCGCGGGGTAATTAAAGCCCTTCGAAGGATAACAAATGGCTGCGCCGCGCGCGGGGCCACGCACACACACTCACACGCACACGCACGCACCGCGTAGAAACTGGGGCAGAGGGGAAACGCCACGGTAGAAAGTCGACGGAGCGGCGCGGTGCGGCGCGGTGCGGCGCGGCGCGGCGGTGCAGCGCGGAGCGATGGGACGGGACGTGGTGGGACGTGGCGCGGGGCGGAGCTGGTGGCCCGCTGGGTGAGGCGGATACCGGGAAAGGTGGCCTAGGGCATCAACTGATGTCATTGCTGTGCATGGTCGAATTCGGAGGCTGTCTGGAGGAGAATTGAAGCGACCACCTTCTCTGATCGGTAGTTTTTCGTATTTTCTCCCGTCAACACCAGGAGCAGTAAACTAATATACGCGACATGGGCGGCGCAATGTCTTTCCTTCCTCTTCCTTGACCTATTCTCACCCCTTACTTACACATACTTACACTAACATGCACTACACTACTACATATGCCGGGAGACCGGTCGAGAGCTTAAGAGCTTGTCCCGGCTGGAGCGGTGGCATGATACCTGGGAGTGGCTGGTTGGAGGTAGTACCTGGTTGGGAAAAAACCCGCTTGACGACAGGTCGGCGCCGATCTCACCACCTAGTGGGAATGCATCTCATCGCTACCTCCCGAGGGAGTAAATGTACTACACTTACGGGAGCAAACAGTTGAGGCGCATGGAATCACTAATGAATCGATCAAATTCGTGAGGCGGAACGAGGCCGAGAGCGGTGATGAGGGTACAGGGCTGTGTGGTGCCGAACGGGGCGAGACGAGACGAAAAGGGACGAGGCAGTGCGGGTGCTTGAGGCGAGGCGGGTGATGCGAAGCGGAGCGCTAAGGTGGGGGGCGCGGTAGGACGAGGGAGTGCGGTTTGGAGGGGTCGGGCGTTGCACACAGGGTAGGAAGAGTTGGTTGGAGCGTAGAGGTGGGCGGGGAGAAGAGAGTGGAGCGTAGGGAGGCAGCAGGCGAGGCGGGAGAGTTGGTCGGAACGGCGAGAGGTGGGACGAGAGGAAAGAGGTGGGTGGGGCGGGGAGAGATGTTGAGCTGGGCGGGGGAATATCGTGAGCGGGGCGCGAAGAGGTAGTGGGTGGACGAGAGAGTTGATTCGGTCGGGGAGAGGTGAGCGGGGCGGCAAGAGGTGAGAGGGGAGGAGTTGAGCGGGGCGGGGAGTTGTGGGCGGGGCAGGACGTGTGGATTGCTGGGCTAGTGAACCAGCCGATCACCACGATGATGGAGAAAGTGAGGAGGTTTGGCAGGCTTTGGTGCGAATGGCAGATGAACGTGAGGTGAAACGGATTTCTTATCAGTAATACTAGCAAATAATGATTGACGTGATGTTTCTAAGATCTAACCAGGTTACTTATTGCTAGAAATTAATTACAATATTTTGTGGCAAAAATTAGATAGAACGTATCCAAAATTATATCCAAGATAAATGCAAAACCTTTAAACAAATTATTATCCAAAACATTATCAAAATATACGAGTATTTCGTATATAATATGACTGAACAAGTTAATACTGTCAAAAAAGAAATCATGTGAAAATAGAATAATTTGGAGAAACTGTCAAATATCGGTGAGGGTCCATTGATTATACTTCACGTGCATAAAGTAAAAAGAAAATAATGGTTATGGATAGTTACGTAATTTTATGATAGTGCCAACTATATCACACTCGAAAGTAAAATTGTATGGAGTATCTGGAGTGTGGAGCAGTTGCAGTGTACTGCGTGCAGTGCAAAGATTTATAGTAGTATACTATCAAAGGATTTAAGGGTTTGTTGGCATTGTAACATACTTATGAGGCCGAACCTTCCGAGAACTTGAGTTCGGAACATTTCTTTTTCAGATATCTTAAGTTCGCGAATTCAAATGCGATTGTCCAGATAAAATTACAAGTAAAAATTAATGTATTCTCCTGTGTTATGATGATATTAATTAATCTGAAGAGTTTGGAAAAGTCTTTAACGAATGAGTGCACATAAACAATTCGTTATTAGCAGATCTATTATCAGATGAAAAACTATTATAAGGAGAATGAAATAATAAATTGAGAGGTACTTGTATATTAATTTAAAACTTTTAGTGAAAGAGATAGATAATTACAAGGACAGAAGGGGTTTACTAAAATTCGTAACTCTACATATAACATGATATATAAAGAAATAAAAGTCTGGAATTGAACAAGATACTTAAATGAAAAAAGAAAGGAAAGTACAAAAATATGGACGGCGATATGTAGATGTGGTAATGAGGCTCAACGAAGGAAGTATTAGGCGATTTGGGAGGAACGGAACTGTAACTTTCAACAAATTGCATCAGCACAGGCAGAAGCAGCCCAGCGGAACAGAACGGCCACCCCACAAGCATTTTATCTCTTTGTACCGCAGTTCAACTCCCGATCGATCCCAGGGAAATTAGTAGACAAACAGGTTCGCGGGAAATCTTTTTGGAGTTCCTCCTCTTAGAACGACTCTCATTCCACCATTGATCCTTCATCGTCCGTGTATTATCAACATCATTATAATTCGCGCAATATTATACGTGAATAACGAATAATTAACTTGGTGTTTACACAAAATATCAACCCTACCTCATGACAAATAAATATCATTTATAAGACAATCATCAAACGTGTATGAAATTATCTCATTCAGTGAAGAGAAGATATATACCGAGTTTTTTGCAGTACACCGAGAATAAATTATTTCGTAAAGTTGGTACGTTTGAATTTTAAACATTTCATTACAGATTTGCACCTCTGCAGTGGGTTCATAATTAAGAGGTGTATGAACATTTCGTCCGCACCCAATAAAAGAATAACATCTCAAAACTTGTCATTTTAAGTGGCATTTTAGTGACATTTTAAGTGACTTGGAGTGTGTATATAAATACCAGTAAAACTATTATAAAGATGCTTGACAAGGTAGTCGACATCTAGAAGAAAACACTGTTTTGGCCGTGTAACGGTGTGCTTCCCTCACGATGAAACAGTTACCTCCAAAACGCAATATTTTGATATGTATTTTATTATTATTATTATTATTATTATTATTATTATTATTATTATTATTATTATTATTATATTTATGGTTGACTTTAGATTCTTCAATTTACACATTAACTGTGCAAATGATTGATGGTTATGTACTACTCGTATGTTATTCTAATTTAAACAAATTTCAAATTATTCGCCTTACAAATGCATAAAAATTATTTTAAAAATATATAGGAAGAGAAATCACGACAAATAAGTATTATTCTAGGCTTGCAATAATTTTGTAGAATTAATGAAGTGTATATCTGTTAATAATTTTTGTTTGATAATTGGGGGTTTTACCTAGTATATAGAAGGATGATGCTTGAATTTGGGGAAGGTTTAAGTAAAAAGTGTGTGCGATTATATTTGTTTTTTATTGTGTTTATATTTAAATCATTATGCAGTTGGCAGTTACCAATTAAGCATGGCGCTACTAATTATTCCAAAAGAAATTTGGATCACTTGCATGGTTGGCATTGGTCAAACGGGATGTCCCTTTTCCTCAGTGAGAATGTATCTTGTTGATGTCAAATGGTAAAAACCTTAACCCGACAAAATCATCATCCATTTTTTTCCATCAGAACATTTTCCACCCCCGCACCACTTCACATACACAATAACACAATTCCATGCATCCCACTAACCCAAACTGTCAAATATCTTGAACTTAAATTCGACACTAGAACACGCGCCCCTTGATTCATATTAAACAGACAACTCCTTAAATAATTAAACCTACCAATTATCTCCCCCATATACCTCTCTATTAACTTCTATTCAAACAAACTAAATAGCTCAAGCCGCCTGCTATAATCTAGCTTAATCAACTTTTCTCAACCCTCATTTCTATTATATTTCCATTAGAAACATACCTAAATATTGTTTTCAGACAATAGCTAAAATAGTAGGCGCTCTCTCCTATGTCAGATTGTATTTTTTATAGACAACTATTCAGTTATAATAAGTATGATACAGTTCTAAGTCAACAAAATACATGTGAAATAGTTAATAAACGGAGCTATGTAAACTTCAAAAATTGATAAAGCAATTTAAAAAAATGTACCCTGTGTTTACCGCCCAGCTTCTGCTCCAGCAAGCGTTTTCCAACCCAAACATGAGACGCCTGCAGTGGGCTACTGGGTCTCGGCGCGGCGGGGCGCGGCGGGAGCGGGAGCGGGAGCGGGAGCGGGATCTGGCGCCGGGAGGCGGGCGCTATCGCGGGCGTGCCGCCGGACACGCGTCAAGACACGCGGGAGTGGGCGCTGGCCCGGCGCGACGCGTTGCGCGGCCGCAGCGGGCGACCGGACCTCGCCGCAGGTGCTCGGCCACGGCGGCTCCGACACGCTGGGGCGCGAGTACTGTTTTACATTTTTATTTCTTTTACATGCAGGTCAAACAAAGGGATAAATGGCACACGTGTATTCAGTTAACCTACCCACCCCCTAGATCTCAGCCATAGATTCATAATCAGACACAAAGATCAGAGAACAACAATTCACTAATTTTCCGCCTTATCTATCATTACACCGAATATTCATCATTCAAGATGCGGAAAAATAATCTCCGATCAACACCAGGTGAATACTGGAGTAGTATCCTAAAAACGGGCCACGCACCGCGCACGATCTTTCCCTCCTATTACTTGTCCTATCCTCACCTCCGACGTACGCTCACATACACTCACACGCACACTGCCACATGTGTGAGGAGATCAGTCGTGGGTTTAGAATGTGTCCCGGCAGGGGCGGTGCTCCACTTGTGGGAGATACCTGGTACGAGAAAACACCGCTAGTCGACGTGTAGGTCGGCGCCGCATCTCACCACCTAGCTGGGGAAGGTCTCCGCCACCTCCCGAGTAAAACACTACACTTACGAGATTGTTGATCTTAGCCGTTGGCGCGCCTGGAAACACAAATTTACCGATCAATCAACCCACTGACTGTACCTTAGCGACAATCGCGGAGACGGACGCGTCGGTCGGCTTTGCCTGCAACTTGACAACGTGCGAGGGACGCAACGAATTTGGTCGGATAAAATTGGTGAGATAGTAAGCTAAATCAACCCAGCTACCCCAACAGGGAGCACATCTTGAATCATCACCATTCCATAGAGCATTCCACTTGTGTTTCTTTTATCCGTTTGCTTTACCTCTTCGTCTAAAACATTCTTACTGCGAGGCATGTTCTGGAGGTATGCAGGGGCACTTCTAAGTAATCCGGTGCCCTTGTCGAACACTGAATTTAACAAAACCAGTAGGTTTATTTTGCGCCCTTATTTACGACAGCCCGCGAACAGGCTAGGGTCTACCAATAGTGTTCCAGTCTCGCGGACATGGGTTAAAGGGGGTACGTATGGTTAGCACATACCCATCCCTACGCCGTCTCCTGGTCTTCTCGACCTGAGAAGTGAGTTTTCTCATTGTCACACAGCAACATATACAGGGACATTGCAAGTAAAACGCACACTATAATCCTATCAGACCGGGAATCGAACCGGGGTCACGTCATGAAAAGCGAGCACGCCGACCAATGAGCTAAACCGCGAGGGCACTTATAACTTTACCTGCGTAAAAGATCTCCATTTTACAAGTGTATATCTAATACCCAATTTCTACACTTCCTTTCGATTCCGAATTGGAACGATTTCGGAATTTCAGTGAACGCGCGCACGCCCAGTAGTGCTTCTTGAGTTACAGAAGCCTTACTGCGCGTGCCCGCGTTAGCTAAAACTCCGGAATAGTTTGTCAAAAGAAAGATCGTATATCGATTCCAACTTTCATTACAACATACAATGGAAATGTTATTGAATTTAATAGTCTATTTTCAATCTGGGTCATGATTTTCATTATTTTTTTAGAATATTCACATAACTTCATGCAGCATCACTTTTCAATACCATTTCGCAGAAAATATTGATTGCTTTTTAGTTTTATCGTTTCCTGGATATATTATGAAGTACAATATTTGTAGTAGAAAATAACTCCAGAACCAATATCTCTCAATAATTGAGAACTCCCATTTTAAAAATCAGCAGTCTCATTTATATCTCTAAATTTGCGAATTTGTGATTATGAGTTTTCTTCTTTTCCGTACTTGCCTTTCTACTTGCAGTTTTAAGTGCAGATGGTTGCCGAGGTGCCGAAGGCTAAACCGCCAATTTCGAAACTGTAGTGAAAAAACAAGCGAGGAATAAATTGACCCATCCCAACCAGACTAAGATGACATTGCTGCGAACGTGGCCACGACTACTGGCTGCAATTGAAGGTTACAAATGATCCGAATTTACGGCTGTTACGCCCCTGCTATTAGTTCTGTGTGGGAAGCTATATATTATAACTTCACGATGCTCGTAGCTACCCACGTGACAAAGAAAATAATGAATCACGTAAGTGAAGGTAGCACTTAAAGTAATAATATGTGAACGTACATCAATATTCATTCGTGTTCTATGCATTCGTGTGATATCTAGCCGCGAGGCGTCCGCCTAGACACATACATTTCCATAGCAAATGAGTTAGAATATTATGCAGGATATTTATCTGGTAAATACTCGCGTTTGGAAAAATACTCAAATAAATCACCTCTTCTTCCCCAGTTTTTTGGCGATCTTCATTAAATTATTTCCCAAATCTATTCAAACTGTTAATAAAGCCATGCAAACAATTATATGTGTCTTCATTCTCGTTACTCTTTTACTTTGTCGCCTTCACAGAATTTGCGGCTTGGAAATACTTCTTAGTTCCATGATGCTTCCTAATATGAACTCTCGTAATAGTGCTGCAATTACTGCGCATGGCTATGGTTAATTAATTGCTTTCCATGAATTGAAATCACTACATGGATTTACGACTTTGCTCTGACGACACGAGAATACATTAAAAAAACATTCACACATTGCATTAGCTATTCTTAAGTTGTTCCTCATGTTCCTGCAGTGATTACCAACTCTGATGATACTTCTAATGAAATAAATTTCAATATATACGCAGAGTCAAGGTCAGACTTACAAATTTACAAATAATTGAAGATTAATAAAAAAAACGAAGGAAATTGTTATAGAGTAAAATTAAGATAACTGTTCAAACATGGATGTTGCATATGATGATGTACATTTTATTGTTCTTGCGATAATTAAATTGAATATTTTTCGGCCTATGAACCAAAACTACCACTCCATTAGGAGCGGATAAAATAATGCAGTATATTTTATTTTCAAGTCGCTTGCGTCAGAAATATTTACATTAAAACTAAAAAAAGTATAGGGAACTAAATATTATTAATATTCAAATCATCAATTAATCTTCAAAAAGAAAAAAATATCGCTCACATTTGATAGTTCAAACGTTTCCCAATGAATCCATCTCGTGATCGTACAAAGTAACATCAACTTTGCAAACAAAGACTGGTTTATGTCGAGCCCTGAATCGAGACACGAACACAAACAATAAGCCTGAACTATCGAACAACAATCCTACAAAATCCATTAACGAAGAAAAACTATAAGGAAACAATGGGAGACAGACAATACATCGCACGAAACCAGGCCAATCACCTCGGACAAAAATGCTCCAGCGAGTGAGCCGCGGGCGGAGCGGCCTCCGGAGCTGTGGGCGGGGCGGGGAGGGGCGGGGCGGGGCGGGCTGCGAGCAAGGAGAGAAACGAAGCACCCAACGCGGGGACAAGGCGCAGATAACGGAACGTCAAAACAGAGCTACCCGCCCGCGCGTGCTCTGAGACGAAAGCATTCGGAAGAGGAAAGCGTTGCAGTGACAGATGTGGCACATCTACACCAAGGCCATTAAATTACAGAATCCATATGTACGTGTCTTGGTGCAAGAAGAGTCAATTTTAGGTTTTATTGATTTTCGGTTGTATGGCCAACGTGTGCTTTAAAAGCCCTTTCTTTCAGTGCAAGAAAGTACAAAGTCAAAAGTAAATTTTGAGTGATCTCCTAAGACTCCAGAAGTACTACTGGAATTTGCGACTACGTGGGATATCAGGTCATGAATATAATGAGATTTTATCATCAAAGGAAGATAGTTTATTCTTTAGCGAGGTCCGTAACTGCATGTTTCTGTCAGTTAATTGAAGTTACATACTTTTCATGTCATTCACCTTCAGGATTCTGTGAGCAAAATGGTCACTGTATTCATTGAACGCATTTAATGTAAAGTTGTAAATGCTTTAGTGCAGAAATAAATTGGATGGATTAAGGTCGTTTATCCTTTAATACGATTCACAAAGGTCCGCATGCTGCTCGTGAATTACGTGAGCGTAGTGACACACAGCATCTGCGTCATTTAACTGCAGAAACATCAAAGCGTTTTCCATGCGCATGAAAACCAAGAAGTAAGTAAATTTTCGACAAGAGATTTCGGGGACGGATATAAAGTTTGATGGGTTAGAAAGTTATTCAATACACCCTAAAAATTAAAGAAAGATTAAGTGTTTTGGCCTTCCTGTGTCAATTGTTTGTGGCACTTCTATGAATATTCTCTATATATTGAGACGATATTTAAAAATTTTTATGAGTTAACTACATTTTTCAATTTCAGCATTAGTGAAAGAAAATTAAATGATTATCTTCCTGCATTAATTATTTAGTTGCGGAAAGTGACGGCTCAAAATCAAAGAGCAAAAGCACTGAGCAAAATATTTTAAGTCTCAGCTTCTATCTGTGTAACTAGGGCAGAGAGTGATCACTTAGTGAGTGTTGTGTGTGTGTGAAAAGACGAAATAGGTAATTACTCTTCCCTTTTACACAAGAAATTAGAAAGCCCCAAAAAAGTAATCAAACAAGTAATTGTTATTGGTAAAACTGATTTTTGAGTTCAGTTTAAAATAAATAATATAAAACAAAAATTATATACAATATAAAAATGTTTCAAATATAAAATTATATATATATATATATATATATATATATATATATATATATATATAAATATATATATATATATATATATATAAAACAACGGAATCTCCTATCTAAAATCTGAGAGACATTGTACATATAATAATAGTATGTAATATTTTGATTAAACAAGTTACGTATAACAGGATGTGTCAATTATTTAGGCGAAGAGGAAGTTCTAAATTCCGAATTATAAAGGAATTAAATTTATAAACGATCGAGTTATATGGGGTTCAATGTTTTACAGCTAATGTGTTAATTGCACTAAATAGGATGATATTTAGTACCAGTTTCCCTTGTTTTAAAAATATTATACAAATTCCAACAATGGATAGCTTATATAATTGACAACGATTTGTATGCTAGAATATTTTGTTTACAAAGCAAATCACTAGTTTCTATAGAACAATAATATAAAAATTTTTAACGAAAAATCATTACTTTTATATTAATTTTACAACCAAATCGCACTTTTACATCATATTTGTATCTGAGTATATGAATAGGACGTTGGGGTTTTTGGTTTCCCTACTCCAATTGGTTTGAGGAGAGTTTGAGAAAGAAATTATATATCTTTACGGAATCTCGATGATTTTCTGGAGTATGTTGATGCGTCTTAGAATTCAGCCCCCATGTTCAAAAAGTGAGCGACATGATCAGATACCCCGCAAAATTACTCTGAGAAAGAGCAGAACGTTGTACATGCATTGAAAAAATAACAGCACATCAGTGTTAAAAATATGTTTATCCATTTAATTTGGTATCTCAATATAAGACCATTTGCTTTTATAGGATTTCGTTATTTAGAATAAAGGAACAGAATAATAACAGGCATATTATTCAAGGTCAGAAATTATCGGCAGATATATGCCTAGCAAAACAGGAAACGCATGGAAAGAACAGGAGACCCATGTAATTGAGCAACATGACATTTTCATCCCGACGGAATGTTGCGAGTTATTTTCAACTTCACGGAAGTCATGGTCAGTGCATGTGATTCTTATTACATTCACTGGCAAAAAAGAAAGGTTGTTATGAAACGCAAATGTCATTGTGGTATTCAGCTCTGCTAGTGTTCGTCGCAAGTACCGTTGAATCTTTCTCTGAATTACAAAACAGTTCGTTTCTTTGTTTGTTCACGCGTTCTAAAACTGCAAAATGTAAGCAGTAAAGAGAAAAAGTCGACAAATAAGTCTTGTGATGTACATAGTGGAAAAGGTGCTGTTAGTGTGGCTAGTTCAACACATTCGTATCAATTTAAAAATTATAGACCCAAGGGTAATTTGGACATGAGCCTCAAAATTATTTTTCGTGAAAGTTTATGTTGCTCATTTAGTGTAAACGAAAATTCTTATTAACAGGTACAATTTCTCATGTTCCTAACGTCATTTACTATATCTAGTGATAAACTGACCTGCGCAGAAATGGCAAATAGGAGATTAGTTTAAATTATACGACACAAGCTGCATGCTTATATAAAAAAAGAGCATGGATATTTACTACAAAGCAAAAGCGAAAATAAGGAAACAGTACTATGAATGTTTTTTTGTTTCTTACTACGAAGAAACTATGACTTGGGGAATTTCAGAAAGATTACAACACACGTTAAAAAAGGGCAATATTTTTTCCTCTTTACCCTTGCGATGGGCTATATGGACGTGTTCGTTTACTTAATCCTGACGTCAAATCATTCTCCCATCCCCTTCCACCCCATAAATGCCACGTTCTGTTCCATGACATGAAAACTTTCTGACCTCCAGCGTAAAAAGCACAAAGCAGATCTACAGATATACTAACCCGAATGGGTGTTATCGAAGCCCCACGTGTGCCCCTTGCTTCTATGGAGAAAAAGCACGCAAGCTAACTCTTCGTTCGTAAAACCGTCCCTGAGGGTGTAAGTGCTGGGGCCTACGGGCGAATATGTATTGCGATGTAAAATAAGTAATGTCATTCCCTCTTTCGCTGGTTTATGTTTAACATAATGCTGGTGACACACTGTTGGTTTATTTACGCAACATACGTGAATGGTATGAGAATGATACGTTTTAGTATGAAATCTATCGACGTATATTTCAGAAATCACTTCACATTTTTTGTGTATGTATGTAAATGTATATGATATTAATATATGATACCAGGTACTTTCAAAATTCATTAACATTCTTTCTTAGAATGATCACAGTAATTTTAAAATGCAAAGACATTCCGGAGTGGCGAATCATCGTTTATTAACAGTTTCAAAACATGCAGAGATAATATTACATAATTTCACTGTAATCGAAAACAAATATTTATGTAACTCATCCATGATTGTTTTGTATCACACCATCAGAAACGTCAAAATGTTAGGTTGTTAAATAAAATAGTATTATTTCTTGAAGGTATGGAATTGTCCTCGAAGATGAAAAATAGACGCATTATGAACAAGAGTGTCATTTTCTTAGCATTAAACTTCTAGCTATTAAAAATAATGAAACAAAATATCTCAAATTGAAAATAAAACATTTTTATAAAAAATACACATTAGAAAAGGAAGAAAATACACATTAGAAATTAAAAGAAGGTAAAGATTTTTTTAAATAATGAAATAGTTTCTGAACAATTGTAGTATGTCAAGTCCAAGAAATTCTCAAAACCTTTCCTTGCCCTTAATACTTGAGTAATACATTAAAACTTAATGTAAACAATGTGTTAAATTCACATACTCTCGTTTATCCGTCAGGCTCGTGAAGAAAAATCATTTTAAAAAATTGGTAGTGAAAAGCGGCGGGAACAATGGCAATGAAATTTGAACAGCAGCAACGAAGCAATGAGATGAAGCAACAGCAGGAAAACCCTCCGTCCAATCACTCAAATGAGTATCGACCTGCCGGCGTCGTCTATTTGCTCGAGCGCCTCGCGTAACTTTATATCGGAGTTGCTTTCTTCCGGCAAACGACGAGGGAGAGGCAGCAACCCCGCCTCCTTGTCGACTGTGCGTCCACGGGCGGCGACTTCGACCGCTCGCACATCGATCCCCGGGGGCGGCAGGGGACGGGGGCGCGGGCGTGCGCGTCGCGTGCCGGGAGCCCATCGGGCGCCGATGCACTCGCCGATAGGCGCGCACCGCCCCGGGGTGCCCGCCGCCGCCGCCGCCGCCGCCGCCGTCGCCACCCGCATCGACATTTTCATTCGGGCTGTCGTCGGCCGATGGTATCGCCGCCGCCGTCGCCCCCGGTGCGCCCGCCTCTCGATTTAGGACCCGTCCCTCCCCCATTGCCCCCTCACGCCCAGGGCATGCGGCGCGGTCCTGCCGAGCAGTGAAGTAGATGGACGGATGGGTGAGTGAGAAATTGGACGGTTGGATCGGATGGGCAATCGGATGAGCGGCTGGGGTTTTGGGTGGTTGATTAGCGTTTTCGAGCGGAGGGTTGATGGGGAGTTGAGAGCAAGTTTGGCCAATTAAGATGTTGGTCAATTGAGTTTTGTGGGTGGGTCGCGGTTTGGTGAGTTAAGAGGATGAGTGGTTAACCGGGAGCTGTGAGGGGGCAAGGGGGTAGGTGAGCAATTTTGTAGCTGAGCCAGACGGTCGATCTGAAAGGTAGTTCTGCTAGAGGGCAGGAGCGGCGAATCGGAGGTTGAGATGACGGGTGGTTAGATTGACAAATGGGTGAGAAGTGAGCGGACGGATGGCAGTAGTGAGCCAGATTTGCGCCCGATGGGTGATTGGGTGGGCGTTTGGTGGGCGGGAAGCGGGAGGCGCGCGGGAAGGTGGATGAGCGGGTGGTTGGAGAGGGTAAGCGGCTAGGCGAATCTCAGCGACCTGATGGTTAACGACAAGTGAGTGCTTGGATGGGCGGGAAGTGGCAGGTTTGCTGGACGGCTCAGTGAACGGGCGGGCGGACGGACGGACTGACGGGCGGGCGGACGGACGGACGAACGAACGGGCGGACGAGCGCGTGAGCGAGTGGAATCGTGGTCGTCGGGTGTAGGAGGGTGATTGGTCGAGGGGTGAATTGGCGGGCGGGAGAGCGGGCGGGGACGGGCCAGAGCTTGGTCTGGTGAATGGTTAGGTGGATGGTTGGTGGGCGGAAAGCGGGCGGGCGGATGGTCGGGAGAGGGAGGGCGTGAGAATTGGAAGGGCGAGCGATTGGGCGGGCGGCCGGGCGATTGAGAAGGCAAGCAATTGGGAGGGCGGGCGTTAGGAGGCCGGGAAACTGGTCAAGGGGTGAGCGGGCGGGCGACCGCAGCAAGGCAGAGCTGGGTCTGCTGGATGGTTAGGCGGTCGGCGGCAGGAGGGCGGGCGATTGGACGGGGCGTGTGGCTGGTCGAGGGGTGACGGGCGGGCGACCGCAGCGAGCCGGAGATTGTGCAGGTGGGCGGGCGGGTGGTGGCGGGCGGGCGGGCACGGTGGCCTTGCGTGCGCCTGATAGCCGCCCGCCGTGCGGCTTTCGGCGGAAGAGCGCCGCTGTAGTCGTAAACATTCCGCCGGAGATATTCTGTCAACATTCAACGCGAAAGCGCTCCGACGTTTTTCTTCGGGTCAAGCGAGAAGCAACGTTCCGCGCACGGGCGCGTAAGATCTCATTAATTTGTGCACATGCAGTAAGCGAGCTCGTGAGATACGAAAAGCACACTATACGTCTCTGTTACAAATCAAGCGTGAGATGTATACATTACGGATATAAACTGTCACAAAAAATATAAGCTCATTATTCATTGCAAAAAGAGGTACAGTGAACTTGACTGTGCAACTTTTCTGTGATGGGAATTTTGTCTTACAAACCAAGCATTCATTAATCCTCTCATTTACGTTTTTATGCAAGGACTGAGGGGAGAAGAACACAATATAGTTAAAACTTTTTATATGCTTACAAATAAACCTGAATAGAGTATTTATTAAGAAATATAAATAAGATGTTTAACCTGGTTAACACTTCGTTCATTCAAACAAAAATTGAACTGGTTGAAATTCACTATTAAAAACGGAAGAAAAATTTGATGGTTTTATCCTCCTCAGTAAGTAAAGTATTTATCATTATTATTATTATTATTATTATTATTATTATTATTATTATTATTATTATTACTATTAATAATAATAATAATAATAATAATAATAATAATAAAAATAATAATAATAAAAGTACAAACGTTATGTATTTAAAGTATAAAATGAAGTAATGTTAGAAGTGAATTTAAAGTTACTATGAGATGGAAGAAGAACTACTCTAATTCTCACGCACCTAAACCGAATGAACAACAGACCGCAACGCATCAGTTATGAGCTTAAACCCTCGTCTTCGTGACTGATCCACCGTGATTCAAAATGCGTAATTAATGCGAGTTCTATATCCCTAACGATGGAATAAATGAATACTGACAACACAAAATGAAACAAAGAACGCGGTTTGGGGCGATGGGCCATAATAAAAATTTCAATAAATTACGACATAACGGCGTCGTAACCCGAGCATAGCATCGTACGGCGATGTCTGCATTCTTCATCGCATCTCGGGAAAACGAAGAGGTCGAAAGGCGATGAACACAAAGACGGACGTCGTGGCATCGACAGTCGGAATCCGCCGGGCGGCCGCGCCGCGCCGCGCCGCGCCGAGCCACGCCGGGAGATGGGATTGTCTGCGGGAGCTTCAATGAACCGGATTAGGCACGTCACGACGAGCTGCCTTGCTGTTGGTGTCCGCCGTTGATTGGCTCTCGGACTTTCCCTGCGGGGGCGTTCGGATACCTGAACAGCAGCGACAGCAGCTGTCAGCCCTGCTGCCGCCGCCTGAGAGAGGACCCGTGGGCTCCTGATCGAGCTGTCCCACTGTGTTGAGCAATCACGGGGTACAGTCTGTGGTCGTCGGGATGTGGCGTGTGTAGTATGT
This sequence comes from Gryllus longicercus, assembly GCA_038098605.1. Classification (NCBI taxonomy): domain Eukaryota; kingdom Metazoa; phylum Arthropoda; class Insecta; order Orthoptera; family Gryllidae; genus Gryllus; species Gryllus longicercus. Next base: position 5,256,428 of record JAZDUA010000021.1, read on the forward strand.
ACACGGCATAAGTCATGGCAACGATTTTTGTTTGTGAGAATACGGGCACCGGTGGGAAATGTAGGATAAGGTATGGACTAAGTGTATGCACATTTAACGACAGGCGAAAGTTGGGTTTCTAATACTTATGAAGGTATTTGAAATGACAGTTCTGATTTCATGTTTCAAAGCAGTATAACATCTATGGGTTCACATCATTATATATCCTTTCAAACGGCGGACCAATTCTAACGTGCCACATTCCGTCCCCACACTCACACGTCGTCATGTGCATGGGTGATCATTGATTCCTACGCGACCTCGCAGAAACTCTCCTGCCCATCTTGAGACTGCCTGGTATGGAAGGGCATTATTCCCAACAGCTTACACAAATTTCATGTAAAATGTTTGGGCATTTCTCCCATGGAAAATGGCTACATTGGTGTACGAGTGCTGCTCGAAAAGGGTTATCTTCATCATACTGTTGATCGGAAAAACCATGGAAAACTACCAATCACAGTAATCAGTAACTGGAATTCTCCTCTCGATTGAGTATCAGAGTCCCGTGTCATATGCGATTTCGAAGAAAGGCGCACATATAAATATCGGGGTTGAAATTCTGATCATTCCACTGATAATGAGTTCTTGGAGTGTGAGATTACTTTCCTATCTTTTGCAGGTCTTTTTATTTTCTCTGCCTTTTTTCATCAGCACCTTCACAGTCAATTTCATTATTCACCATATATATAATTGATGTTTTATACGCTTTTAATGACTATATGAACATGTGATTGAATAATTACGTAACTCGGACATCAATGTTGGGAAGTTCATTGTCTCACTTCACTTGCCTCTGACATCCATTGTAGTTAGTTCGATTAGCCTTGATTTTGTCATCTCTTTGCTGTTACATCACTACTGCGTCCACAGGTTTAAACTATTTTAACTACGGATCCTTGGTTATAATTGTTCAATAACATTTTTAATATAGTACCGTATAGAATATGTCTGCTTCTCAGAAATCTAAAAAAGTTGGTAAGCGCACGTAACGTGCTAAAATTGAAATTTAACATCACTTTTATTTAAACGTTAAGGAGAAATAATTTTCTTCACATTATTTAATGATAAATTCACCAGAGATTTACATATATCTTTAGTCAGTAAGTTTATTTCCATTTTTTACTTTTTTAAAAACGACTTTATCTCTCTTAACTATAGTAGTGATTAAGTTGTGAGTAGTATTAATTGAGTTCTTTGTCATTAAGCAGAAAACTGTGAAATTGTGGAGGGCATTGTGGAGGGCTACATTTATCTCAAACACTTTTTAGTGTTAAGTTTGAGTTTTAGGAATAAATCGTGGGATAGTAACACAAAAGGAGAGAGGTCCACAAGGAAAATGAATGTGAAATCAAGTTGTACATTATGTTTGGAAAGATTACCACCTTGCGGGAGTTTGCCATATTTTTTTAACATACGGATCGCCCCATAAGAGCAGGATACCCGCAAGGATCCCTCCTCTCCCCACTGCTATTCAAACTCTGCACAGCGGACATTCCTGCACCCAGATTAACCCAAATAGCCCAATTTGCAGATGACACTGCAATCTATACGCCTTACCCATCATTAAACTTCATAGGAAATGAAATTCAAACACGTCTTCAAACATTAGAAAGTAGGTTCTCAAAATGGAAGATAAAAACAATCTCACCAAATCAGCCACTAAAATATTCACATTCAAACGTTACTCTCCTCCTATCCAATTAAGAATAAATATCGTTTCTAATAATATCGTTTCATGGACTTCAAATAATAAGGCAGTTAAATACTTAGGACTGTATCTGGACACCACCCTCCACTGTAAAATTCACATAGACAACAAAGTTCAGCAAGCTAAAATTAAAATTCTCCAGCTGAAATCGTTCGCTAAACTGTCTTCAAACAATGCCATAATCTTATATAAATCAATCATCAAACATCTCCTCCTGTACACCTGCCCAATATGGACAAATGCTCTCAAATATAACATTCAAAAATTGCAAGTCATTGAAAACAAATTCTTAATATCCATCGTCCAAGCTCCCTGGTTCATCTCTAACACGCAACCTCACACCGAATTAAACATCAAACCAATCTCTCACCAATCTCTCTTGCCAATAACTTTTACTCGAATCTGCAATGAATCAACCAAAGCAGAAATCTCACACTGGGTAAATAAAAAGAACGTCAAACTTGAATAAAAACAGATATCCGTTACATGCATTCTTGGACATTCAGCAATATAGCACTGAGTTGCTCTGTGAGTCTCCTTGTCAGATGTACGTTAGTGTTAGTAGTAAATTAGATTAAGTTAGATTGTCGGCCAGAAAATGAAAATGTAAAACTGACATTAACTGAACTTTGTAATTTCATCCAGAACATAAATACTTTTTTTTTAAAACATACAGATAATTATTTGGTTATATTGTGACTAGCTATTAGTATTCCGAGGCGAAAACATTTATAAAATGACCGCAACGCAAAGAATAATTTACGATCATTATAATATTTCTCTCGGATATGACTTCATTTGAAGGTTATATGAAAGACCCACGTGCATTCCATCGCATTAAAATACGATAACCTACTTTTAAAAAAGCACCCACATACGAGATGACAGGTTTATTATACAAGCTACCACAGACAGTAATGGTAGTTGAGTAATTTTTACAGGAACTTTTCATACACTTCTGATGAAACGTTCTCGTAAACAACTTTGTTTAAGATGTCGGGGGAGGAAAAGTGTGAAATTTTACGATCTCAGGCGCAGCATGCTTGCTAAACATGCGTAATTTATCGTTCGTATTTTTTCCATGCACCATTGATTTCTTGCTCGGTTTGTGAATGACGATCCACTAAGGCTTCCTCGTATTCTCCATTTGAGCCCGGTTGCGTCGCTCGATTCATTTGAACATCCTGCTGTTGCCACACTGCGCCGCCGGCTGGCTACGTGGCGACCTTTACGTGATATCGACCCTTGCTTTGCTGGCCTCTAGCATGCCCCGCAGTGGTGGCGATGCCCATTGCGATTGTGGCAAGGGAAGCGAAGGAGACAGGCGTGAGAGTGGCATCTTTATTTTGGGGCCAGTTCCTAAAACTGTGGCCACGTTTGGAATGGATGGATGAACGATGGTCAATTGTTTTGAATGTTCATGGAGCAATGGCAGGCAGGGGAAATGGGAAATAGAAGATCCTCTGAGAAAAACCTGCCGCAAGCGCGCTTTGGTCACTTTGGCTAAGGTAGCTCGGTGCATTTCTGATATCACTGCAGCGCATCTGACCGGCAGGACATAGGGTTCGAGTTCTCACCGTTGCTCTATTTTCGAGTTTAGCTAGTTAGGTCACACTCAGCCGCTGTCTGAAGATTTCAAGAGGCTGCTCTAATCGAAATTTTTCCGTGGATTCTCCGATTAATACCAGGCAAATACTGGAGCGGTGCCCTAAGAAACGAGTCACGGAACGCGCGCGATCTTTCCTTCCTTTTCCCTTCACTAACTTTTACCCTTTATACACACACATTCATTACTATACTATACTTTTACTGTGTCGGAGGACCCCTCAGGAGCTTAGATCTTGTCCCAACTGGGCGGTGTCCAGTGGGGAAAGGCTTGAGGGTCAGCGCCTATCTCACCATCCAGCGGCGGAATAACACCGCCACCTCTTGTGATAAAAATACACTACACGTGCGGATGTAACGACCACAGCAGTTGACGCATCCGGGAGCACGAAATAATTAACCAATCTATCCGCATTCCGGTTGGCAGAAAGAAAAGTTAGTTCGCTGGCCATTTCGCTAATGCCGACCTTGGTGAGAGGGTCATTCTTTGTTGTGATCTCTAGTCCCTAACCATTAAGGCCATTCGCGAGATTAAAGGAACACTGAAGGATGGATGATGTTGATAATATTTGACTTCTGTTGGATCAATGATAGAATGAGAGAGGGGAAACGGAGAACTCCGAGAAAACCTACGCGAATCCACTTTATCCCCCACAAATGGATCCAACAGGATTTGAACCCCTGAATCTCGAGGTGGAAGATAAGCTTCCACTACACCATTGGTCGCGAATGAGAACGACAGTGGGTTCTGACACCAAGCAGCTAGAAATTTATGAGATCTGATTAGCAGTATACGCCACTTTTTGTTTCCCTTTAGGTTCTCCTTCAATGTAATAATAACGGTTTTGTTTTGGAAGTGACTTGTATGATGGTAATCGTGCGATTGCTTGCTCAACCGCGATGCAGGAGTGCTGATACTAAAAGCTCAGATGAAATCTTGAGCGGTGCGGGCATTGCACAGAAAGAAATTAATGCATGAAAAGCATGGCTGGAGGGACAAAAATGGGAGGGAAGGATTGATACATCAAAGAGACTAATGACAAATACGAGTGCTAGACACGTTTCAGGTGGAGTCAATGGCAGTGCGGAAAAATAAAGAACGACGGGAACGGGGAATGTCGTGAACTAGAAGAAAAGGGGAGAGAAAATGTAGAAGTATTGACACGGCGGAAGTGAATACTCGTAGCAACTTTGGTAGTGGTGATGGAGTAAAGAGGAATTGAAAAAAGTGAAAAATTACTACTATGATAGAGGAACGAAAATAGGGAGGATAAAAGTGAGATTAAGTGAGGAAGGGAAATATGATCTGGACGGAGGCAGTGATCATCCGAAAAGGTAAACAACGAAAAAGAAAAGTGGTGCGAGGAAGAGAGGGGATAAGGGGGAGGTAGTCATCGTAGTGATTGTGTTTTGTGTTGGTAACGTTTAGCGACGTTGGCTGTTGTTGTGGTAATGATGGTGGTGTAAGTGGGTGTGGTGGTAGTGATTATGGTGGTACTGGTGACAGTGTCGATATTGATAGTAGTGGAGATGGTAGTACTGGTGATAGTAATGATTATGGTGGCACTAGTGATATAGTGGGAGTGGTAGTGGTGATGGTGTCGGTGATTGAGGTGTCGGTGACGGAATTGATGGCGGTGGCGGTGAAGACGTAGGCACTTCGTGAGCAAGACCAAGTGAAATCCAGCAGCACGAATAGTAAATGCAGTCGCAGCGAGGGCGTGCGGAGACCCTTTCTTTAACAAGTCTAACGGGGCTTCCCTCACCTATTAAACTGCAATTTTCACCTCCAGTTGGTAATTGCCTCCACTGAAAATGAATGGAAGTTTGCCTACAGTTTGTAGACACGCAACGAACACCCTTTGCTGATTTTTCCTCGATAATATTGTCGTAGTTTTTTATTGATCATGTCTGTTACGTCAGAATGTTAATGAGTATTATTTTTATCAAGCATTGAACCTGTGCAAGGGCACAGTACTAAGTGAATGGTGTTGAATTATAAATGTGAAGAGTTATAGTGACGATTAGTACTTGATTTTATTTCTCAAAACTTATTATATTGAGCCGATTTTTCTAGGTGACAGTACAATATCGCTCGTACTTAAGGCTATCTCATCGCGAATAAAAGAAGGTATTTATTAACAACGTTTGCTCTCTTTGCAAATACACGTGTAGATATGAACAGGTCATTTCAAGAGTCATTAATTCACTTGACACCCTCTGTACTATGAGGCGTATACTTCGTGGGAGTGACAAATGCAGCAGCCGTAGTCCGAAATAACGATACGCTGTAATGCGCTTACACTCAAATAAACCTCACATAAATATAAGTCAGAAGCCGTATAGTCTGGTCCAAAATCATCTGAACACCCAAAAGATGTCCATAGTTAAAAACTACAATGTCGACCAAATTATTAGTTTACTGTAATTTTTATTTGTAAAGCTCATTGCAAGAACACGTTTACTTAGAAATTATTAAAATTGAGTTAATATATTCCAGAATATTTTCAATACAAAGCCAGTTAACTCATGAAGTTTATATATTATACTTTGGTCAAAACCTGTCGAAATATGTGTTTAAAACGTATAAACTTTTCCGCGTGAGGTATAAGAACCTTCCATCTTGAAGGTTCCTCAAATCTAATAAAGAATGAGTTAACTAATTCTTGCCACGTACCTTTCAAATGTTTGCAGACACGTAATACAATTAAATACACATTTTCGTTCAAGAATCATTTAGAACTTATTTCTGCGACTAGTAGACTTCAATCTGTCCTTCTTATTAAAAAATTAATTTTGAATACTGTTTCGAATTTGATATTAGAAATGGTTTTACTATTCATCTACTTAATGTGCAAGTTTAACTTTCTTCAATAACAGCACTAAGTGCATATATAGCAGCACTATAATTGAATACCGATGTCTCGTAGTATTTATTAACTAACTTTATTCATCCCTCCACACCTATCCGAAACACACGGTCACCAGTAACTCCAAAGTCGACTTATTTTATTACCTTCACATTTAAGGCATTGATACTGTCCTGATTTTTGTTTGCAAAAATAATAGTAACTTTCTTTTCGAATTCTACAGGTAACTTCTAGTCGCAAAGATTTCCGACACTAGCTGTTTCGAAGACGACCACTGTCCTGGATGAGAATTCTAGGCCCGACTACTCTTCCCGCTCGTTTCCAAGGTTTCCTCCGATCAAAGCCGGTCGGCTACCGGAGCAGTACCTTCAGTAACCGCCTACGAATCACACTTCCCATATCCTGACTCATTCACATCCGAGTTGCGCGATAAGCTAATCCCTTATTCTCGTATGACCCTTCTCCTTTATGCTAGAATATCGCCAAGAAACGTCTATTTCCGGGTATCGGCGATAATCTTACATGTAATAATCGGGTAACCTGCGTATTTCTGTATGTCCGTTACTAACAGTTAGACTTCTTTCAGACCAACAAAAGAAGCAAATGAGGCACCAATAAGTGCATCTCGGTCTACTGGAGGAGAACAGTCAATGTATCCTAATTCTTCCAGAACATTCGAGAAGAATAATCAGAAAATTGTGTGTTTGTAAAGTTCTAAGCACCAAAACCGGGTTTTGAGAGGGGGTGGGGCTACCTACAAAGGTTATCAGTATTTCGTTCGATTTCTCACAACAAGAATCGATTGTCACGAGTTTCAGTCGTTTTATTTTTAACGCTATCCGTCTCGAACATTCTACAATAATTTCATAAAATTAGTTTCTGAAGATTTCAAAGCACCAACAAATATTAACTGCTGTGTACTAAACTGGGTTTCTGGCAAAATAGGAATCGTTGCGATTTGATTTGTCAGTTTGACGATAGACAAAACTTATTTTGTATTGCCACATTAAAAGTTTTAAAAAAACTTTTTCAATACTTTTAATGTAACATTTTCAAGTGAAATTGGATGAGTCTTTCAACTGTATTAACATTAAAAGTTGTTTTTATTGAGGGCTTGCTTGGAAATAGCATGTTTTCTGTAAATATATAAAAACACTAGGTGGTGTCGTGATAAGCTCGTATTAGTGTGACAGGAACGGTGATTTCCAAGAACGAGGGGGCCGTCAGCGCCGAGACTTCAATGCGCGGGTGTGGGTCGGTATCTGCCGCCTGTCCGCCGTGGGCGTGAGCAGCGTCGTCGCGGCAGACGGCGTGGCGTCGGAGATGACTCCTCTTCTGCCGCCGCCGCCAATGCGGCCACCTGCGCCGGCGGGAAGTTAACTGCCCTGAACAGAGTGCGAGCCATCTGTTCCGGGGAATTACGAGGCCGTTTAAGGCCATCGTGCGCTCCCTTATCGAAGGCCGACGCGCCGCTGTCGTTAAGCTCTCGTGGCGGGTCGGAGGGCGCGCGCGTGCCGAGTAACGCACGAGACACGGCACGTTGCACCCCCAGCCCGCTTCGTCCGCCCTCGCCCCTGCCATCGCCCCTGCTCCAGCCAATGCCTCCGCCACACCCACCGGCTGCCGTCGGCCGTTCCTCCTCATCCGTCCTGCCTCCAGCACTTGTTCCTCCCCGCCTCCCGTCCCCAACCCGCTTCACCACAACCCGACCCCCGCCACTGAACCTCTTTCCTACCTGCGCTACCACAGCTGCCGTCGACGTCACCGTCCCCACTCCCGCAACTGACACCGTTCCCCCTCGTACTCGTCCCCATCCCCGTCCCCATCTCTATCCTTGGGTCATTCCCTGCTCTGTTTCCTCCCCACACCCCACTCACAGTCACCTATTCCACCATCACTACCACCGCCACTGTCACTATTCCAGCCATCGTCACCGCCGCACGCAGCGGCGGCAGCAGCAGCAACATCGGATGGGACTGTACGCACGTTTATCACGCACGCATTCCAGCGACCGGCACTTGCGGCCGGAGGAAGACAAGAGGTTGGGCGAAGAGAGGGAGAGAGGGAATACGCGGAGGCGGCTGCGGCGATTTAACGCAAGACGGGCGCACGCAAAGGCTGCCGCCGCGCCGCTCGGGTGGGCGGGGCGCGCCGCTTGAAGGTCCCAATCACGCACACATTCGCGTGCTCTCTGTCGAGGGGAGGAGCGGTGCGAGGGAGATGGCCTCATGCGAGGGGCTCTCACACACACCCCTCCCCGGCTCTCTCCAAATCCGTCACACGCCAGCTACTGCTTCGAACGCTAAATGTTAACTTCTTCACGGCCACACGTTCTCTGCGGTAATTACAAATAATTCTACATTTTACCTACTGCGCCTAGAGGTTTCTTCAAGTATTGATTTTCGAGTGTAATTTTGCAAAATACTGTACTATTTTAGTGCCCAGCTATATTCCGCATGTCAGCAAATACTACTGCAATTCGTGTTTCTAATGACACAGTTCAACCGAGTCGCGAGAAAACTCCTAAATTGAACTCTTGTTGTGCGCAGGTGTTTTCTGTTTCCTTGAGGCTACATTTTGAGAAGGTAAAGAAAGGGTTAAGATTCTCTGTAAATAACTGCCGGCTCTTTCGTCCAGTCAAGTTGACATCCGGCTGTTTTCAAACAAGAGTTGTTGATTCCTGGCTCGCAGACGAGTGACAGACGGCCGAAGTGAGAAACGCAGACTGTTCGTGAGAAGAATGGACCCTTCTCCACTGACTGAGTGCCGAAGGCCTTGCCTTCCATTCAGCTGTTATTACCTGCCGGTTTCCCAAGACGTTTCATTTCGACTCGTATTTTCAGTTTTTCTGCAGACGCGAATACGTTGGCTTGCTATTTTAAACATTTTCTTCAAGATAATTATTTTATCAAGAAACTGTACACCGGAATATGATATTTAACTTTTGTTGTTCCGAAAAAATCAACAAAATTGAAATAAAACGAAACAAAAAGCAAATTATTTTCTTATTTGTGTTACATCGTAGGAAACGTGCTTTACTTTACATTCGAAATGTCATTGTCTTTTTGTTGATGATTTTATTAGATTCCTTACTTGGGTACTTTAAAGTTTCTTAGAGAGGCAAAAATAAGATTGAAAATCATTGTGTTGTCATGTAAATTCTTTGGAAAAGTAAGCAAACTTTTAAAATGAAAAATTCACAAAGGCGTTTTTGTTTCATGACGGGACCGAACGGTAAAAAAAAGGCTCGCGACTTTAGTTTCTAACGAGACAATATTGTTTTTGGCAGGTGTAGTTATAGAGACATTTAACACTCTTAGACCTCTCTAAATAACAGTGTTTAACTTTAAATTCAGACTACGTCCCTTACTAACTTTAAATTCAGACTACGTCCCTTACTAACTTTAAATTCAGACTACTTCCCTTCCCTGAATTATGTTGTTTTCAATCATGACTATTGGATTTATCAGATCTCATCGCATTAATTCAAAAATCAATAAGATTTCTTAATGTCAGTTCGCTTAAGTTGCGAATGTGCTCTCTCATCTCATGTTTTCAATGTTGACTACTGGATTTATCAGATCTCATCGCATCAGTTCAAAAAGGAATAAGATTTGTAAATGTCTTTTCGCTTAGGTTAATCGTGGATGTGAGGTTGTGAATAAAGTTGTAATGGAGAATTTAACTTGTGAAACTTTTGAATACCAAGCATTGTATAGGAGGAGTATAGTATACAAATGAATATACTCTACAAAAACTCATTCATATTTTTAATAACTAATAATTAACAATAAAATCTGACATTTTACCCATTGCAATGATAACTTCGCCTCGAATAGACGCAGTGTTGAATCCCACCTCGGGCATGTTTGGATATCTGCGTGTGTATTTGTCCATGCCTCTGTGTTCCGCGAAGGCTAGCAAATTTAGTGTAAAGACAGTGAAAGCATCCCAGCGTATCCTTCTACTACCTTTGATGATACCGAAGCCCTATAAAGGTATAATTTATAACGAAGCCACTGATTTCATCCACACACAGTCCATAGCCAGCCTAAACGCGAAAAACATTCTCCGCCTCTTCGTTCCGTACACAACGAGCGAAATACGACGCACAGAGTATCACAAGCGCAAAAACAAATCGCAGTGTCCATTCGATCCCCTGACAGCGGGAATTTCCGCCAAGCACGGCGACGCACGCGCGAGGCAGAGACAAGCGTCGCAACAAAAGGCGTCTTTCTGCGAGCGCACGCGCGGTCGTCGCCGCGCGGCACGTCCCGCGCTCGCGCGCTCGTGTCCCCGGCACGGCACGGCCGCCGCCCCGGCTCCGGCCGGCCCACGCCGAGCCGCCAGTCCGGGAACAAGAGGATCGCGGAAATGCAGGTCCGCGGCTCTGAGCGGCGCGGCGCGGCGCACAGTGGGATACCAACGACACAACAAACACAACGGCCTGCGGTAGCTTAATCACCTTCAATTTCTTTACATCAATTTCTATAGAACTCATTAAATTATTTTCAGCTCGTTTTTGTTCGGGAGAAAATTTGTTCAACTTAATAAGTCCTTTACTTACATCTCTTTTTAAATTTTCAATCTTACTTTCGACGAGTTTCTTGATTACAATTTGTTCATTTATGCGGAGCTTACATTCTGATGACCAGAAATAGGCGACGATGGAGACGTGTTGGAATTTCAGTCCGTGGAATTTCTGGAAACCTCCAGGAATCTTTTTTCTGGAAGCAATTACGGTTCGTAAATTTAAATGACCGCCTATCCAAACACAATTACTAAATCGCGTACTTTACTATTTACAAGAACAAAAACAACGAAAATATCGAAAATTTGAATCCCTAAACTAATTATACTAGCTACTATCAAACTATTTTCACTAAATCACGTATGTCGCGTTAGATACGCATCCCATTCGCAAGTTGTAGCGTTCAATACAGTTATTCCCTTCATAAGAAGGAATGATAACTTTAAACTAACACATAAATATTTAACAAATAAATATCACTGCATACAGAGTCTGAATTACTTAACATTTTTACTAATGTATACATCCAAGAACCGTCATATCGGATTGTTATACCCACATTCATGGGTTCAAATCCGACGAAATTGGGGATGTTTAAGGGTGAATATAAACCCCGAATGCCTTCCTTCGGAGGGGAAGTAAAGCAGTGTGTCCCATGATGTTGATTTACGACATGTAAAGATCCTTGAGCATAAAAGAAGCTTCTGAGGTAATTGCCAATTTTATCGCCCAAATTATATCTTTATATGATAGTCGACGAATGCAGCATAGCGAAATTGGCGCTGTACTGCGCGAACAGACCTGATTGCCTGAGCCTAGGAACATAAAATAAGGCATCATTGATTTGAATTGAAAAACGTAAAAGAAACAATATATTATGAAAAGTGATAGTTACAATGAAGTTTGAATTATAAGTAACTGTGTAAAACAAAAAATTGTTTAAGGAGTTTGGATTTTGTTGTATAATAACATACAATAGTTTAAGAAGATATTGAAAAATAATATTAATTTTCTTAAAATTTCATTAATATATTGAATACAGCTATTGAATTTTATACTTTACATCACTTAGTTATGTTCGTACTTATAAAATAACAATATTTTTAACCATGCATTTAAAAATTTATCATAATCAGCAGTAACTGGATTCAGCAGAAAAAAACTTCACATTATTATTTTCAATACTTTGTAGAATTCCTTAATAGCTCTTAATATTGACTGGTGTATTAGTTCTGCTGAATAGGCATATTAGATGCGTACAATATTCTGGTTTTAGTTAAATATTTAATCAATGATCTAAATTCATGAGGTTTTGTACAAATGTGTAAGTTGAACGTTGTCCGCCCTTTTTGTTTGTGTTGCTCTTTCGTGATCTCGCAGAAAAGTATTATGTTTGGTCTTTTAATATCACGTAGCTTGTTTGAATGACCGTAATTTACGTTTAGGTGGAATCACCTAAAAGGGAGGAAATATACTTTCAATAGTATATTTGCAGACTTAGTTTGTATTTTTTATTATTTTGAACTTTTAAGAATTGACCGAAGTTATTACAGTCACATATATTTAAAAAAATATTACAAATTGTAATAGTTTCGGTGGACTTACAATACGTACGTACAATACGTAAGAATTTACAACCCTGTACTTGTAAATTCGGTTTTCTGCCACTTTCAACGTTTTTCACTGTACCGTCCTTCTCACGGACGCATGTGGACGCTGCATATCTTATGATCTTGGAACATGACGCTCCGGAGCACAAAAAAATATTACAGTGTTTTTAAGTAAGGCTTAATTCCGCATTGAAATTACATACAGATTTTTGGGTTCAATGATCTGTAAGGAGTGTTTATTTCTTATAAAATACGCAATCAAAAGATGAAATAAAACTTCAAATGGATATAAAAACAAAAATATTGACGTGATCTATCATTATCACGGATGTTGGTTTTTCTTCTTAGGCGCGCATTATCGCAAACTGCCGCACACTGTGCGGCGCGATGCGACGCAGTACAGCGCGGCGTGGCACAGTGTGGCTCGGTGTGGCTCGGCATCGCTCGACACGGCGTGAGCACGTACCGCTCCCATAAAGGCAGCCGTGTTGTGTAGTCGTTCTACACGACGCTTACAGCTTCAGCGATCTACATGCGGAGGTGCTCGTCTATTACTCCGATCCCACAGGCCGTGATTTCGAGTCCTGGGCATTCTGGTGGAGCCCAATCAACGGTTTCTCTGTAAGGTCAACGGTAACTTCTACTCTTTGCAAAAGTGAATCAACACTCTTGCGTTGCAAGACTCATAAGACCAGGGTATGTGGGACGTAGTACAGAGTTCACAACACTTGTCTGTGTGAAACAAGTCTAATCACTTAGCACGGATATGCCGAAAATTCAGATTCTCGTCACTCAAACAGAACATACATGCATAGAACTCAAAGGCGAAATACATTACTGTGATGTTACATTCTACATCAAAATCATTTGAATCAGAACTGTTTGAGATCCCTTTGCAACATCTCTAAAATAGTGCATCCTAGAATGCAATCCATTAGACCCATGTACGAAAAAAATAGTGACCCATTCAATCTCGCCATGTTCGTCCTACAGAAAACGCTTTCGAACCATAGCGTGAGGCAGTTCAAAGCTTTTTCGGCGGTTTCGGGATCCACCGTACCGAGGGACGCAACTGATTTGGTCGACAACGCAGAAACCGTCCACCATGCGCTGCAGCAGCTGGCACTGGGCGGCAGTCAGTTTAGACGTGTGTAATAATAATAATAATAATAATAATAATAATAATAATAATAATAATAATAATAATAATCGTGATAGTAAAAATATTAACCGTAATAATCCTCTTCTATATTATTTCAGTAGTATAGAAGAGTCTTGCGGCTCTCAGACGCAACCTATCTTCATAATTGAAGTGATTGGACTAAAATCATTTAAACATTAAAAATACGGAGGATTTGTTGAAAAGTAAACTCTTCTAAATATTAATGAAAAATGCAACCCGCAGTAGTCGGGCAGTTTGTTGAAATCCATGTACTTGCATTACTCGAAAACGAAACGTTTTAGGTCCTTAAAACTGGAATTTTGAGGCCAAAATTCTCAAATGCACGTTGCTCACACCGCCATCTTCAGGATATCATCTTGGACATTCTATTACGTGTTTGCTGGTTCCGCGCTTCTCGATACTACCCCACCTCTTCAGAAACGTGCAGAATTTGCAACTGCATCTGAAATTAAACTAATTACAATTTTTTTAAATTTAAATTAATTTAATTTAATAATTTTAAATTAAACTAACAAGAATTTTTTTGCGTTTGAATTGCATGGTTTAACATGCGAGAGACCTTGCACGGGTATGATAATAATAATAATAATAATAATAATAATAATAATAATAATGTCTTCATTAATTACAAGGCTCAGACCATAAGGCCTTCTATTCCGCCAAACCACTTAACTGAATATCTGAATATACATTTATACAGAGTTGAAACATTTAAGGGGGGTGGGCAAGCTGAACATTTACGACTAGCAGAGCGATACAAAAGACCATCCCAGCGACCATGACTGAATAAACCCAGAAAAAAATGTCTATAAGGAGGTTTTCGGTCTAGGGCCGAACCTCATCTGTACAGGAATGGGAGTACCTGGAAGGCAATGACCACCTCATAAGCTTCATTTCTCTCCATGACATTTTTCCTGCGGAAGTTCCTCAAATACAAAGTAATCGCAATGAAATTCAGGTAAAATGAAACAAAATATTATTTTGACTTCATCGTAAAATTTGTGAAATTCCATAATTTTAAAGGTATGGAGAAAGAAATAATTTTTCACGATGTTATCTTCAAATATTAACAGAAATGTTTGTGGAGATTATTTCCCAATCATCAGTGTTTTTCCTCTTAAATTGAACTAAAATAAAATGCAACGAGATTAATTTGGAATGCGATTATACATTTCACATTCAGAAAGGACTATCTACAGAAAAATAAAGAATTACTGTGAAGTTTTAAAAATGAGCAAGAAACATAAAATATCTTAAACATCTAAATTAGAAAATGTAGAAATTATTTATCCAAGTATTTTTTATTCATAGTATTCGTCTCTTTTAACAACCTTTAAAACGTCATTTCTGAATGCATTATCGTATTTCATTACAATATCTCATTTTATTGCATTTTTACATAGTTTAAGATGTAAAACCACTGAAGATAGAGGAATAATCCCTAAAACATAACTTGTTAATATTTTAAATTACTATTTTATTATTTAGTAGATAGATTGTGGAAGATTATTTATTTATCCACACATTAAAGAAAAGAGTTCCCTCGGAAGGTAGGATTTGCTTATTCGTTCCCAGAATTTACAGTTTTTAAAGTGCAGTAAAACATTTTTAAGGAAGGGAATCAAGTGTGCTTCGCATAGTGAATTCTTATCACGTGTAGCGCATGCTGAAATACAGTATTTAAAATGAGGTACTGCTTTGCCGAAGCCTATGTAATTCCAGGCCTGCAATTCATGGACTTACCAAAGTTGTGGGAACGAAATGAAAAATTTCCGAAAGCAAAATTAGTAATGGAATAAAATGTAGGAAGAGAAATGTAGACACTCTCAAAAGTTCCAAATTAAAAAATTCTAATCAATACGTGGTTTGGAGAACATGCAGCGGTTCACCGCTAGTAAACGTTTTCTGATTCGAGATGTTTTCATGATTCCCCAATTAAATTCGAAATATCACATTAAATTAAAAATGAAATTATCCAAAAAAACTGAAATTAAATGAAATAGCGTTTCTGCAATTGCATTTATGGTTACATTTGAATTTAACAGTCCCTGCTCGGTGTCAACCTTAGAGAGACATTCATACACTGCAAAAGTAACTAGCTTAAAATATAGTTTAAAAAAATCAGAAATGGGAAAACATCTTTATTCCAGAATAAAGTATTATTATATGAAAACATGTTGTTTTCTGTAATCATTGATTCACTAGCTCACCCGTCGATCATCAAAAATATTGAATTTATGTACGGCTGCCATCCGACTCTTCTTGCACGTCGCTTCCTGGTTCCTACAATACCAACTGTGTGAAATCTATCTTCCTTGAAAAGTCTCAGATCCTCACACTTTCTTATTCACTCGAGGAGAAAACATCAAGTTGTACAAGTACTGTGTTTCGAAAGTTATTTGATCCATTCACTCTTCGTAATTTAGCAAGTATTACGACACTCTTGTTAAATAACTATTTAGCAAATCTGCTCGTCATGAAAAGCGTAGATCTACTACTGTTTGAAGGAGAAATCATTTACTGAAAAGAACGAGTGCAGCACGTGTTGTTTTTGAATGTTACTGTAGAGGCAGGTATTGAGAAATGCTACTCATGTATGCTCAGGATACGTTACTATTTTTATCCATATAGGTTTACTCGCCTCCTGTTTACCTGATTACGAGAGATTACCTCACGTTGTTAGGATTCCTTTCAGTTTGACTCGTACTGATTTTTCACAATGAATTCAGAAACACTATAAATGCAGTCGCTGTAATTTGGATTAATTTTATTCTCGAATCAAATCTATCTCGTAATGTCTAACATAACCGTACACAATGTAGCGTAAAATAACTCACACATTCAGGTTGCGTGCAACAAACCCCTATCCCAAAGAAAATCAGTGCGCAGTCTGCCCTCGTTTCAGTCCTTCACTCAACGCTGTTGGCAGACGTCCGTGTCAATCCGTTAAACTCAAGCCGCAAAACTAGTCGAAATCCCAAGCGTGTATGGGCCCCTTATCAGCAACATTCCCCTACCTTGCCCAGCGGAATTTGTCGTCCACCCCGCTCGGTTCCGATGCGGGACAGTCCCCTCCGCGCGGGACAATGCTATTTGCGTTCCGACTTATCTCCGCCCGACTAATAATCTCACGAAATGTTATTGCTGTCGTAACTCACGACCGACACCGCTCCTCGGAAGAAACGAATTCCAGTATCGGGGACATGATTTACGACCCGTCGGAGAGTGCGGGTCGGTACAAACAGTAAAAACGTACGCGGCGCAGGTAAAAACCTTTACCTACCCTGCGGCGAGCGGCGGAGGGGCCGGCGCGGGCCGGCGAGTCAACACCTCTGTTATTAGCGCCACCGAGAGACGCGAGCCGCCGCCGCCGCCGCCGCCGCCGCCGTCCGCCCGGCGATGAGTTCCGAGTGCCGGACGCTGAGCGTCGCTGCGCCCACGTTGGTCCCGATTGCCAAAAACGTGGCCAAACCCGCTTACAGAGAGATAACTCTAAGAGAGAGCCGCTTTCAGACTCCTAATTTAAAATATGCATTCCCCGTGCCGACAGAGAATCACGAAATAGAACGCGGATAATAGGCTATTTACCGTTTGAAATGACCTGATTGGGAGTCAATTGTACTTAGTTCACTCTCGAAATTACTTGAATCAGCGCGTCTCTCGCGTCACTTCAGGAGCTGCTGGAAAAGCTAGTAAGTGTGAGTTTCAATCGCGCTCCATTTCTTTGTGTCTTCAATTCTATCAATATCGTCAAATGGCATCGACACTGAAAGTAAGTAAATTTGAAGTATGTAATTAAAAAGCCGTAACTTTTTTGTGGTGATCATATTATTGGGGCTTTTGAAATATCATTTTTATTATTTACGGTCTATTATCTCAAAAACTGATGTAATCAAAAGGCAAAACTTCCGCTAGGTGCCGCTATTTAACTTTTCAGACGTTGAATCGTTTTACATTAAGGCATAAAAATTCTAGACGTTCACACAAGCAAGTGAAACACATCCCTTTTTTTCTTTTTCGTGTGGTGGTACGCGCGATCAAGCATAATTCGCGATCAAGCATTGCACTATTTCTGTTTGTTATAATAAATAAATTCATAAAAAGATGCCAATAACGTAATGATTTAATCAACGTAGGTATTATGATCTTATACATGCACACGATAACTTCATACAAAATATGTTAGAAAGAAAAAGTATTAGCAGGAATCCAAGAAAGGAAATCCACAATTATTTTTATGAAAGAAAGAATGAAATAACCCATGTGTACTGGTTTCCATAAAATGAAGAGAGTTCGAGAGCAACAGCTGCAGCGATACAAGTCAGCATTTAGATAAAAAAAAAAGAAGTCATATTTTGTACCCCAAATCAGTTAATATTATTAAATATATACTAGTAATACGTAACTTAATTATAATGTCATTTGTTGCACATTGATATATACGTAGACTTTGAACGAACCATTTTATTATTATTTTTCATCAAATTTTAAATCCAGCTATGAGGTTCTGCAAGTAAATCAAGTATAGAGATTCTCCGCAGCTTTGAATCAAAATGTCTGCGTCAAATAGTCTATGAACTCTGGTACATATTTAACAATGCCATACAAGAATTATGTACGACACACTCTGTTCAATGCTTTATTTCCTTATGATCATCAAGAACCAATTTAATGATGGTTTAAATAAAAAAAACAGATGGAAACTTAACAGTAAATAATTTTTTTAAAAAAATCCAAATCAGTCATTTTAAGTACTATTTCCCGGCCGATTAACGTTCATATCGGCCGTTGGTGCGCGTGGTTTGGCCTTCGGGCCCACCGTGTCCGCCGTGCCGGCCGCGCACAGGTATCCTCCGCACCCCGGCACGCACCGGCCACGCCCCCGCCGCGTCCCCGAGGAGCCGGCCGGGCGCACGGCGGCGCACGCAACCCTCCCACGGCCCAGGCGCAGGGGTAGGGGCGGTCGCTTCGAGTGACTCTTCTCGGAAGCGCCGGGGAAGTCCCGAGCCACTAAAGAAATTGCCCGCGGAAACGCAATACATCTAAGAGAGGAAGGGTAAAATCCCATTACATTTCCACCCGGCGAATGGTTATTTTACTGTATTACGAAACAACTACTATCTAATAATGAAGAGTAGACTAGAATTTTGGGTTGATGCAATTCTAATAATTTAAAGAAATGCTGCTCGTTTTGTAGTAAAACATGTCGTATTCCACTGATTAATACTATGTATACATTTGATTAGATATATGTTGAGGATTCTAAAATCCCATTTCATTTCCTCCGGGCAAATGGTTATTTTACTGTGTTACGAAACCACTACTATCATTATTATTAGTGCTTCTTTTATCGTTCATCGGTTGTTCATTATTTCTGGTATTTTTTTCCGAAAGAAAATTTTTACCCAATTTATTGTAACGTAACTTTAGGCAATATGTAATTATTCTTCTCGTAGAATATATTGTCGACATAAAAATAATGAAGGAGTAATGTTTGAATCTACAGGATATGGAAGGTAATTACTGAAAGAGTAATATAATACTGCCAAATGATAATACTCGTAAATGAAATATTCATGTACACCAGAGAATACACAGCGTATAAGGATCCGATTACGAATGCTGAAGATACGCACACCCATACTTTACTACTAGTTTGACAACACAATGTTTAAATAATGTGTCAGAAAATTTCCCACAATATAGTAACAACAAAACTTTGAATGTTTATGGCAAATTACTTCGTTACGTTGTAGGATAGTATACATACATCAAATGAGCAATTATGAAATCAATCACTATACATGATCATACAAATAACAAAAGGTAAGTTCAGAAATGTTCTACCTTAAAACTCGCACTCCAAAGCAAGGATGAAATTAACCTACCGATACTAAGATAACAACCGATAAATGGTTATATTAGAGCTATCAGTAGGGTCGGGAACGAAACCAACAGCATGATGTAAACACCCGAGTGTTCCGTAAGAGTTCTTCAGACGCGCATAGTCCCTCGAAGCATATCCAGCGACATCAAATACCAAAGCTACAGTGTCGCACAATGGCTCATAAATCGGAAAGATCTCACCGCCTTGAAGCAATTTAAATCGATTTGGAAAGCCGCTGATAAACAGAGCCGGGGTTGTAAAAACACAAAGGACCCAGGCAAGACGCTCGCTCCCGAGCCAGCATCGACCGCCTGCACGGCTCCACAACCGCGACGTGCGCTCGCGAGGCCCGAAACAGAAACACGTGGGACGCCGACACGAGTCGCAGCGCGGCACGGCGAGTGACAGCGGGCCAGGCCGCGCGTGCCGCCGCGTGGAGCGCCGGCCAATGGCCAATGCGCCCGGCCGCGGCGCACGCGTGAGGCAAAGTATCGCGAATATGGGTCGAGGCAACTGATAGCGCGGCGGAGCGCACTCGGAGCCGCGCGCGCAGCTTACCTGGATTGTCCGGCGGCGTGCAGCAGCAACGCGAGGCCCAGGAGCAGCACGGGCCAGCACGGGCCCGGGCGCATGTCCCGCGCTCTACAGCCGGGCACAGCAGCGGCCGCCCCCGCTGGGGCTCATGGCTCGCCCTCGTGCGCGGGGCGGGGTGGGTGGCGCGGGGTGGCGGCTCCTCGCCGGCACACACGCGCTGACGCGAAGTCTCTCACGCGGGACGGGTCGGGTCGGGACGCAGGCACGGTGTCGGCGGCGCGCGCGCGCACTCGGCGGCGTCGGGCACGGCGACGGCGGCGGTGGCGGCGGCGCGGGCGCACGACGCGGGGCGCAGCGGCGAACTGGGGGCCTCGCGCCGCCGCGCCGTCACCGCCGCCGCCGCCACCGCCGCCGCCGCCGCCGCCGCCGCCCCGCTCGCGAACCCGCCGACGGCCGCGCGTCGTTCGGGCAGCCCCGCCGCCGCCGCCCGCCCTCCCCGCGCCCGCGCGCCGCGCCGCGCCGCGCCGCGCCGCGTGCACCTGCGCCCATTGGCGGCCCGCCGGCCCGCCACGCCGCTCGCCCATTGGCGGCGCGGCCACGGCCGGGAGCGGCCGCGCGCGCCCCCGCGACGGCAGCAGGCGCCGCGTCGCGCCCGCGCCCGCGCCACGCGCTCGGACGTCGCGCAGCGCCGCTCCGCGCCCACCCCGCCCCCGGGAGGCTCCTTCCGCCCGCGCGCAAAATGGCGACGCCAATTAGCGCCCGCACTTCCGGCACGTCGGCGCTCCCCCGGCCGCCGAGGGGCGGCTTCCGCGCCGACGGCCACCACCCGCCGAGCGCGATTAGCGCCGTCACTTCCGACGGGAGCGCCCGTCCACCGCGGAGGCCGCGGCGACGCGAGCCGCGCCCCGCTCCGCGCTGCGTCGCGCGAGTCCGCAGAGCAGCCCCCGGGGCGATCAGCGATTTCACGCCGCGTGCAGCCATTGTGAAGGGGCGCGGGCCTCGTGAATCAGCGTGATTGCCGCAATTTACATAAGCGGCGGCGACTGCCCCGGGATTTGCGTTGCAAATGGCCGCCCCGTGTTCTGCAGCGTGATAATTGATAATGGCGCCCGGGGTAATTTTCAATAGGCAGCGCCCGAGGCGGCGGTGGCGGCCCACGCGGGGCGAGCCGAGGGCGGGACGCAGGGCTCGCGGCGCCGCGGCGCGGGTTCCGGCCCCGCCCAACCTGCCCCGCGCACGCGCGCTTGCCCGCCTCGCTCAGGTGTCGAACCGACGGTCTCTCTCCGGCCAGCCCGCGCTTGGACGCAGCGCCGGCACCCACGGCGTGACCTTCGGGGGAGGCCACTGCCCCGGCGCGCAGCCGCCGCCGCTGCAGCCACCGCCGCCACCGCCGCCGCCTCTGCGTCTGCCCGCGATATAGAATCTCAATAAAGCAATAAAGCATCCGCTACTATTGGGGCCAATAACCACAATATTGACGCGCCCCCCGTCTGAACAATAACCGAGAAAACGTCCTACGAGAGGTGGCGCTGGTGAGGCTTGCAGGGGAAAAGGTTTACGTGGAAACGGCATGCCGGCTGGGAAGGAAATGGGGCGTCTGGACGTCAGTTCTTCGGTGAACAAGAGTATGAGTTGAAATACCAAACTGTATCTTTACAGACGAAATGCATACAGTTCTGCAAATACACAATCATAGCCCTGTATTTGGTTCTTTATTATTAGACCTTTCAAATGACTGTTGTGATTAGTCTGTGCCGTCTTTATGGAGGAGAACAATTACTCTTGGGATACGTGACTATTGCCTCCCAAGAACGACGTAAAAATCTTGTCACAATGTTTAGTAGTTTGCTTATACACATATGCGATAATGCAAGAAGAACCCCAATGCTATGTAGTGGATGAAATTTTTGCGCAGAGAGCTTGTAAAACGGTTGAAGCTATAAATAATTTTCAATTACAACTAATTTCCCTGTACAGATATGAATCTCATTAGTGTCAAAGCAAGAGCTATGAAAATAAAACAAAGAGCAAGAATAGCATAAAAAGTCGTCAAATGACTTGCAATTAGTGGATGACGCGAGAACTGCCTTCGCTATTTCCTCGATCCCTATCTGTCCGCTGCAATTGAAGTCCATAAGGTAATTAGTAACGTTGGGATAAAACGACAGGTCGTAAAGAGCAAAGTCGCAAATGACCAAGTCATGAGGGGCAAAGGCGTTGACAGCTGCTGTGGAGGTATGTTTGACAGTGGAGTTATGTGGCAAAGACGTGACCGGCATAGAATAATACATGGTCAAGATGATGGACGTGATTGAGAACGGAGAGAGGTATGCCAGCTTCTAGTAACGATAAGACTGACTCGTCACGTGACATGTCAAGGACGAATCCAATGTGGGTTACGAAAATAAATGCATATAAAATGTGAGTCATTTCTTACGTAAAACAAACCAATCAATAAGTTTCTTTCAATATTTCGAAAAATTAAATCTACCGTTTTCTCCTCGCAGTCATGGATTCCGTTAACAACGCTTTGCCAGATATTTTTTTTTTCACGTGTGAATATATTTTGCAAAATACAAACGCGGTATTTCCTTAACTTCAGTCGCAAGAGGAACTGATAAATTTTTGACGCGCCCTTGTTACAGGACTGTTATTTGCACTGTCATTTCATCAATTCACAAATTTACGACTTTTTTTATCCGAACAAAGTTTGACATTCTATAATATGCTTGGCAGAAATTGTAGATAAACCACAGATATTGTTGACATGTTTCCAGAGGAAATTCAGTAATACTCAAGTCAGTTTATTGGCCACAATAAATCACAGAAATGCTTTGCAGTAACTATTGAAAGGAATTAAAAAAGACTGTTCTGAATAAGAGAAACATTCAGGTGAACGCACCCCATTGTAATTCACCTCCAAACTCATGGTTAATACTGCTTTGTTGGTAGATCTTTACTAGCGACCAATGCCCTCTGCAATGCAGGAAACTATTAAGCGGCCAACGCCCCGAACGTTGTTAGAAGACGAAGGAACTGCATTCTGGGTCTCCATAAAAAAGGAACAACAGTTTTTTGACGCTACGTGGTACGTTGTGGATAATGATAATGGTGATGATGATGATAATAATAATAATAATAATACTAATAATTGTAATCGTAATAATAATAATAGTATAAAAAGAAAAATTATTAATAATAAAAGTATATATTTTAGGCTCGTTAACAATTTGCCTTCCACCCACCTGTAAAAACATAATCATTACCAAATTGAATATGTATCAAGGGTGACATACTTGTAAGATTATATAATTGATGAAAAGTATAATTTAATAACACGAAATATTCATTATAATGCGGACGATCTGAAATCACGAATGAACCAAGTACAAAGTTAGTCATCTTCATACAGCTTCTTACAATTTCTATTCAATATATACAGATACACTAATAAGTTCTAGAGAAAGTGATGTTAAACTGACAACACAGAGTTAATGATCGTTTTCAATTTAAGGAGACAGCGCTCTTCGTTTACGGGCAAGATTACCAAGCTGTCAGTCCAAGGTTCATTAACAGAAAATGTTAACATTTTGTGACGAAACCTGCGTTGGTAATTAAATCAGAAGTGAGTATCTTTCAGATACTATACGTCACGATTCTCTGTTACTTATCTAAACAATTTTCAATGTAAATACTTTATTGTGTAAAAATGTATATTAATATGTATATACATACACGATATTGCATGTTTTAAAATGTAGTATATAAATATATCCATATGATAATGACAAGTTGACTTGAATTTTGGAGTGATGCAATTCTAATTCTAAGGAATGCTGTTTTTTTGTAGTGAGAAACGTATTCCACTGAATAATGCAATGTGGATATTTGCTTTACTATTAATATGAGAAATCTAGTTACTTAAAAAGCCTTGCCTCAGGAACGATGCAATTTAAACCTGTAGAGAATAGTCTATTTGGGCTGATCAAATACTGAAACTCAATTTATATAAAAAAAAATAACGCAAAAACATGATTAACTAACCAGCAACCATTGTTTCTATTTCGTCTCGCAACTTTGCAAACATTTAAAAGAGTAATATTGAAAGGATAAATAAAGATAAAGAAATATTAGAAAGACAATAATTATTATGTTCACACCACAAAAAAAAATGATGGAGAGATATACTGATCAATGGCTTTGTTTTCATCAGAGATATGATAAATTTATTAAGGAAAGCTTGTGAAAAGAATTGCAAGAAACAAATTTACAAAAACAAACCAACGAACCTGTAGACCTTTCAGCCTGAAACTTTTTGAATTCAAAAAGAAAATTGCTCATTCACGTAAGTAATGAAATACAGTCGGGATTGCAAAAGAAATGCGCAAATGAGAATGTAATCAGAAGAAAGAGATATGGCTGAAAATTAAGCAAACGGAAACAGGTAATATTTATTTTATAAAGTTGATAGTGGTAATGTAAACGATTATTAAAGGGTAAGTAATTAACTTACTAAACACTATTATAGGAATAGCACGATAAGAAAGTGATGAAGTGTAATGGCACATGTGCCCTATTTCAACTTATCGCAGATAAAAAATATGCAGACATGAACCCGTGAAAATGGAATTTTTATACGGCAGACGTTTCCTCTGATTATTCCACGCGTGAAATTAAAACCAATAGTGTTTAACTATACATGAAAAATGTCCCAATCAGTGTGCCAAATGCCCCTATCGCCAAATAATATAACCTTCATCGAACAATCTTATCAACGATCATTCTCTGTACTATCAATCTACTGCCGCAATAATTTAAATTAATAAAAATAATAAGAACCAAAAACATTTAACGCATCCGTCTAGGGCGCCCACAGTTAGGAAATAATCCAAAAGTTATATATGATTGTATTCACATCCCTGAAAAACATGTATGTTGAACAGGTAGACAATAAATTTAAAAAAAAAAAAAAAAAAAAAAAAAAAAAAAAAAAAAAAGAAAAACAGCATATCATAAAATCTTCGATTTTAATATTCTTTCACTTATTTTCAATATTTGGCGAATTTTGGAACATTGTTGGACGTAATTTCATTTGCAGAATAGTCCTATTAAATACCCCTCGTGCTTTTAAAATTCTCAGATAAATCCTCTCCTTGCTTCGCGAGTCGCGGATTTATCGACACTTTCCAAAGCATAGGTATTGCCTATGATAAAGAGCATACCCAATTTCAATTCATTTATAACAGATTACCGATTGAGCCGACAAACCAACTCGCGGAAGACATATCACAATGAAAATTTTATTACAAGTATTTTGTCCACATAGAGGCACTCATTAACCAGTAAGGTTATGAGCCTTCATATTCTTCCTATCATATTATATACGTAGAATGCCGAAAAACGTACGGTTTGGTTTTCGTATAATTAGTTTCCGTTATCTCATATCTCTATTTTACATTGTCAAATCATCGTTTAATGAATTTTCATGATTTCATTGGAGTATAGATTGATTGATGATTTCGTGAGCGTCAACTACTAAGGTCATTAGTCCCGTAGTGCATGTTTTTTTCTTGTGAGGTGGCGGTGATCTTTCCCCAATGGATGGTGAGATCCGGTACCAACCTATCCGTCGGCTAGCAAGGTTTTCCTCCAACAGGTATATCCCACCAGCGGGGCTCCGCCCCAGCCGGGACAAGCGGTAAACTCCCGACCGGTCTTCCGATATGAATGGTACAGTAGGGTTTGTGTGTACTGCATGCGTCTGTGTAAACGGTCCGAGCCTGTTTGTTAGGGCACTGCACCGGCATTCGCTTAGCATTGTTTAGATAAACCACGGAAAACTACCGATCAGAACAGCCAACCGCAAGAATTATTTTTTAGGCAGCGACTAAATTCGACCTAATATGTATCTGGTGTCAAAAATCCTGCCACCGTCGAGACTCGGACCTAGGGCCCCAGTCAGAAGCATTGCAGTGACATCAGTTAATGCCCCGTGCCACTTTCTCGGCGATTGCATTGGACTAACGAGCAATAAGGTTCTTTAGGGGGCTGCACCTACACATCGGGAATTGCCTTGCTGGTGCTAAAACACATGTGTACATGTGGCGCACCGTGGAAACCTCACTAAATGCTAAACCTCACGTATGACAGCAACTGGCTGGTTCCCTTGGGGCCAGGGGTGAAGGCGTGGAGTGCACAGGAGGTCCGCGACGGGGGTGGAGTGGGGGGCGGGGCAGAGAACGAAGTGCGCCTCGTTACGCCGTATTCAGGCGCCGCCCACCGCCGCCGTTGCCGCCGCCGCCGCCGCCAATTTGTGGCCGCGGGGCGTGGGCGGGCGAAGGACCCGCCGTGCCGCGCTGAGCCTCGCCGCGCTGCGCTGTCGCGCGCCCAGGAAGTGGAGTCGCGGCGCGGCGGTGATGTCGCAGCCTTTCCTTTGTGTGCAGTCAAAGGCTTCGCCTGCGCTCGGAAAGGAGTCCCCTTCGCCTCACATCGCCCAGCCAGCACGCGGCCACACCGCTCGGGACCGGCTCCCAACGGGCTTGAACACAAACTAGAGGAACTACAACAGCTCATACTTTCTCGCGTTATTTCTAAATTTTCGAAAATTCGGAGAGTTCAACTAAAATGAGGCCCGCGCAATTCTTTTAAGCATACCTTCTTCTATCCGTAGAAAAAGTGTGGACTGGTTTTTGAGGGAAAAAATGTTGTTGTTTTTTTCAATTGCAAATATTTCGCGCCAAAATGTACGAAAACTACTCACATTCTCGAATAATTCAACTTGAATTTATTTAAAGACTTCTGTTTTAAGAATATTTGTTTAAAGACAACATCTGTATCTTCAATTTTATAGTTGTAGAAAGACGACCAAAAATTCCACATTTGAAATTTACAAAAATTTGGGATTTCAACGAACATGAGACCTACACCATTCTCTTGAGAGTCCTTTACGGGGTCAGAGGTCAGATCGATCGGGAATATCAATTTGGAAGAAATTCGGCTGAACGGTTTAGGCGCTAGCATTGCCCACAGACGGACACCCAGACATTTGTCGTCAATCAATTTTTTGGTATCAAGAACCCACAAAACATGGATTTTGGGTACATCACGTGCTAGAGGATTTTTTCTATATTTAGCAACAGGATGTATCCACTTTTTCGTTACCAGGGCTCGCAATAAGCGTTTTTTCGTCGAAAATTCCGCATTTCCGGCGCACAATTTCATTACTTTCTCTTTTTACGAACTACCTTTGTAAGAACGAGAAAGTAAAAACGTACTTTTTTTATTTATAAAAGTATATCAATTCTATCCGCACTACAACCATTTGAGAAAAAAAGCAAAATTTTTTGGACACATTTTTAGACATAACCAATTCTTAAGTAAAATGTTTGACTCCCAAATACTTGGAAAAAGAGTAAGAGGGAGACCTAGAACTAAAATCTAAATAACTGCAAAATGAACTGTACTTCAGAAACTATACATAGATAAAGAGGAGGACAATATGCCTTATTGGCAAGAGAAGGACATTTTTTTGACTTTAGAATGATGATCAATTCTAGAAACTTGAAATAGTGAAAAACGAAAAAAATATGTTTTTAATTTTTTTCAGTTTAAAAGAGGCCTCAAATGTTTAATATATTGGCTGAATAAATCTTCTTGTGTGAAAAATCACTAATATGAAACTGGAAACTTTTTATAACACGATCTTTTCTTTTTTATTAATTACACGTAAATTTGTACAGAATTTAAAACGAATAGGAATATTTCATAGCGATATTTGATAGGGATGTTTTAAATTGTCTGTGAAATAATTGAAGGGTTTTTTAGTAGTCTATTATTCAGGAGAGCAAACAATAACGTTGCGCGACGAAACTGGTAGACATTTGAAGCATGAAAATTGTTGGGCACTTTGTTAAGGTATTGTAAATACGGATGAATCCTTAAGTGTGGTTCAAGCTTGAAGTGTAGTAATGAAATTATTAGATAAATTAAGGTGTGTATGGATTATGGTATTTATAGAAAAAAAGTGAGAAATTTGTATATCAAAAGTATTTATTTGGGGCAGTAATATTACAATATTTGAAGAAATAATGTAAGAAGTAAATGCACTTAATCAATTTGGAATATTATTGACTAACTAATACAGACCGCTGTTAGAGAAGCTTCCTTGCCGAACTCATAAAAAAGCTCTCTCCACTTGTAATACCGGCTGCAGTGGCTCAGGGAATCTACTGTGCCTCGTACCGGAAGGACCAAGGCCTCAAGTCCCGACGGTATCAGTATTATCAACCCTAGCTTGTTAGTTAAGTTGAATTTAGCCGCTGACTAGTCGAATTTAGCCGAAGAGTTCTAGCGGTCGACTGCTCTGATAGGTAGTTTTCCATGGTTTCTTCGATCAACATGAGGCGACAATTTCATAAATAAAACCGTTACTGATATTAAATGTAGAGAACACTGTAAAGCTTGGTAATGTAGTGTCTTAGGATGGATAGTGGTGAGTACTTAGTACTCTTGAATTCTAAAAAATACTAGTATACTAGTAATACTTTAGAAGTAGTATACTAGTAATACTAGTACTTATAATTCAAATGTTCCATTGCCATTAAAAACTCACTTATCAGTATAATTAGAAACGTATACGTTCATGAATTTTACCTCACAACGTAATTTCGTATTTTCCATAAAATGTGTATAAACATTTCAATGAAAAAACAATAAAGTATTTCACACAATAGTTAACTACGGAATTGAGTTTCGCAAGGTGTATAACATGAAAGCTAACACTTGTAAATTACACTGGTTGCTGTACAGAATATATGAATGCTCCTGGTACAACAAGTTCCCAACGTCGACCTTGCACTTCTTGGAGGTAAACTAGGTAGAACAGAATAAAGCTGTTAGGAGTGGGCGCGAACTTCTGTCAGCCTATTTTATTTCCCTCCTCTAGATTCATAACTTCCCCTTTCCTTCTACCAGGATGTTGAAGAAATGAAACAGTGATGCATGTGTCCTTACTTGAGCAATATATCTTAAATATAACTTGTTGACTTTCTTAAGAAGAGGTAGTGAAATAAAATTGATGCACAATCCATTCGTTACCGTAATAATTGCTATGGTAATGTATACACAATTCATTTTTAACTTGAAAGTTAATTATAATGCTATCAATTTTAATGTTTTGTATTCAAAAATTATTTTCAAATTTTAAACCCATTCTTTTTATTCACAATGAAATTGTTAACAGAAAAAGAAATAAACAATTCATATGATCACAAAAGTGAATTAGGCGTTGGTATCCTTCAACTTAAATTTCATCTGCGACATGCATTTTTATCACTTAAATCTGACATAGGCAACCAACAAAAAAGTCATGGCATGCAGTAAAAGTCATAAACTGCCCGCTAACAAGTTGCAAATAAAAGAAATTGAAACAAAATAGAGGAAATAAAGAAGACGTGGTACCCGACACTTATTCCTTTCTTCGTATTCCATTACTCAACAGCAAAACAAACAACTTTACGCAAAAAGACACAAATAACCAAGGAGAACTACATAGCATGAACAGCCCAGAACACCCACAACAGATGAATAGCAGGCAGGGAGCTGTGAAAACTCTTACAAGAAGGACTAACGACCACATGCAATGTGTGATTGATTTCTGTGGCAACAAAGTGCTTATGAAAATATTAAATGTGATATCAAATGCCCGAAAACTTCAGAACAACGTCTTTGAACTCTCGGAAATAAATCATCGTAGAGAAGTTCTGTGGATTCTGCTGGGTGAGTTTATTAATTCAATTACGCAGAACAGCTGTTAGCCGCTTCTTTGCTTCAAATTCCAAAGAAAATAAACACAATCACATTTTGTTATTTTTTGGTAAGTTCCATTTGTATTATTTTAATCACGTGTTTTCGATGTGAGTTGGTGGTCGATTCCATCTGTTGACACTTGTTATTCGCAAATCGTCACTGGTTCTACCCTCGCGTAACATGTGATGAAATTGAAGGGCGATATTTACACTCGAGCGTATGTAGATCTATCTTTAATGACGTGGTCGATTCAGAAAATAAAATTGTATGCTAAATTTGTTAGATTGGAATCGAGAAATCGAAATACTTAAAACGAATTATGAAAAGCGTACAATAAAATGCAATCCGAGAATCCCTTCCAAAAAGAAATAATAGCGTTTTTACTCACGCGACTCGGTGCAGTTCCAGGTTACGGCAGTGCCTGGCGAACCTTCTCAGACAGATAACGCAAGCTGCAAGTCTTGTCCATGAAGGAACCTAAAGAAGGAAGGTAAGGAAATTTCAGTAATATGACTTCATTCTGCAATAATCGATTTATCTAAGACATTTGCATTACATTTCTCAGGCGAGGAAATTTCTAAATGCCAGTCAATCTCTCCCGCTTATTATGTCTTTGCCATTAAACACCAGCATTAAATTTAAGAAAATATTTAGTACAACGGTAGGAATAGGTTATAAATAACATTCTTATACACTTTAGTAACATTCTTTCAAGAAATGATAAATACTTGTAAAAAAAATAGTACGTGAAAAATGTTTCGTGTGAAGGTAGCAGGAGGAATAGATTTACATTTACAACATTATACATGTCACCTTACAGGGATTTCTCCAACCAGGTATCCTCCGGCAGCGGGGCACCGCCTCACCCGGACAAGCCGTATGCCGCCGACTGGTGTCCCGGCATGTGTGGTAGTGTGGTGCGTGTAAGTGTGTGTAAGTAAGTGATGAGGATAAGGGAAAGGAAAGATCACGCGCGGTCTGTAGCCTGTTCGTTAGGATACTGCGCCGACATTCGCCTGGGGTGAACGGAAAAGTCTCGTAAAACTACCGATCAGAGCAGCCGTTCGCTAGAATTCTCCTCCAGGCAGAAACTGAATTCGCCCTAGCTATTTTGCTAGTGTCGAATATCCTGCCACCGTCGGGACTCGAATCCTAATACCCCGTGGTCAGAGGCACTGCTGTGATATCAACTGATGTCCAGAGACACCTAAGACTTCAGATGGCAGACGATGGAGAAGCATGCACACGTATTTTTTTAATAATAACAAGGGGTGGGCAAGAGGGATGTTTGGTAGTCACACCGCTCACAACAGCGGAGATATTTGTCCGCATGCCTCTTTAGCTAAAAAATCGAGTGATTATTATTTAGTTTCTACTGTCAATGTACGTAAGACATTTGTTGTAAAAATTCAAATGGGATAATTTAATGTCGCCAAGAAATCTTCCCTCAATGAGTAGAATTTGAGAAGTCTTTGAATCACGGGATAGGCACATACTATTCTATAATTACTCGTACTAAAACAATGAAGTAAGTTTTAGAAAACTTTTAAAAAATGGAATGTATTCTGTGACGAACCATAAGACCCCCCCATGTTTAATACGCATGTTTAATAGCAGTATTAATTATATTTATTTAATATTAGGTTTATACATGTTAGTTTATGCATACATAGGGGGTTATGTCAATGCATACAGATAGTCAAGGTGACAGGTATAAATAAACAAACCCGGAAAGGACGAACGTTCACAGTGTGACGACATACTGGAAGGGGGAAGAAAATTATCTTGTAATAAAAAGATATGTAGGCGGCGTAATAATGTGTAGAGAGGAACGGAATTGGTCTCTCTTACCTGCTGACCAGTGAGCCGTCAACAAGGAATTTGGTTCGTAGTGGTTATCATAAAAGAGACGCGTGGTAGGTGATAATGCAATTTTTAGTTAAGACATAACGTCGAACATAGGAGGGGAGTGGGCTAGCATGATATTATAATAATTATTTTGAGAGTTGTAATAGGAATAATTTAAATCATATAGATGCCATCTAATTGTCAATTGAATTAAAATTGAAGATGTATTTGAGAACACTATTAGAGTACGGAAAAATTCGTAGATTTTTCATTGCTTGAACAATTAATTGAATTGTATGAAGGTTCGCAATAAGGCGCCCACCTGAGGAAAAAATACAGGAATGTTCTGCCAACTTATAATAATTATTTGACGAACCGGGAATGAATTGGCAGAATCGCGATTGATATTTTTAATTCGCAATTAACATCGGGTAATAGCGCGTTAAGCAGGGCGAAAAAATATACATCAACGCGGCGACCGAAGAGAGAAGTGGACATTGGACATACGTTATCCGGAATTCAGACGAGAAGTCTTCGAATGCGCGCGTAAGGTATTAAGTGAGCCAGGATAATTTAAGTTTATTTGTACAGTAAGGATAATCTAAATAATACTTAACATAATGAAATCATTAATAATTATTTCAATTATGAATAAATCTTTTAATTATTATTTGAAACAAGGCTGATAACCATTTAATTGAACAGAACTTCCAGAAATCGCTCGTCTTTACAGACAGCCCGCGACTTTACAGACAGCGTTTACAGACAGCATGCGACAAGGTAAGATATAGTACATCGTATGTCGATATCCACGAGTAAAAACATTTTAAAAGTAATCTTAATAAACTCTGATTATAAAATAAGGAAGTTAGCGGGGCACGTCAACAGAATTACATAAATGCAAATATAAATATTAATATTGATAGCAAAGGTTTGCAAATATATGTCAAAATCAAATTAATTAAATTAATATTTGTCGGAATTATCTGGTTCATTTCAATGGCTGTCCAACGAGGGTCAGATCGTAGACTATAATAGATATATAATAGTGCAATAAAATTATTATTAACAGTATCATTAACATTATCATTATCATCAACATATGTACACAGATTAATTCATTATTCAAGTGATTCTCGAGATCCGGAGTGGCGGAGTGAGCGTCAAGTCGTGAGCTGGGCGGTGCGAGGCTGGCCGGGCCGGTAGGAGGCGTCCCATCGCACCCGCAACACGAGCAGGAGGCGGCAGTCTTCTTCTTTGGTCCTATCTTCCATATACGGAAGTTAGGTGACCCATAACGGGTTTTCTTGGGATAAATTATTCAGAGTGGTTTCCCGTTGCCTTCCCTGATATGATGGTGATGGTGATGATGATGATAGGGGGTGAAAGAACGAACACAATACAACCATGCCCGAGGAGGGACTCGAACTCGCGATCTTTCGGTACGAGATCGCTACGGCACTACTGCCTTATCCATAGCGGCAGTATCCATAGCTTATTTCACCCTTCACCCTCACCTTTCACCCAAACACCCTCATGGACTGAGTGGTGTTTGATTGATTCTTTGATAAGCGATTCCGTGCGCGTCAAGTGCTAAGGTCTATACTTCCGTACAGGCCTATTGCGGGAGGTGGCGGTGATCTTCCCCCGTTGGATGGCGAGATCCGGAGCCGACCTACGTCGACTTCGGAGATTTTCCCCAACCAGGCATTTCCCACCGCCCCAGCCGTGACAATCTCTAATCTCCCGACTGGTCTCTCGATATGTGTGGTAGTGTAGCGCATGTAATTGGGTGTGTAAGTAAGGTGTGAGGATATCGCAAGGAAGGAAATATCGTGTGTGATCCGTGTCCCATTTGTTAAGGTACTGCTCCGGAATTCAGCTGGTGTTGATCGAATAAACCATCAATCAAAGCAGCCGCCACTAGAATTATCCTCTAAATAGCGACTGAAATCGATATAGCTGTCTAGCTGGTGCCACCGTCGGGAGTAGAACCCTAGGACCTCCCGGTCAGAGGCACTGAAGTGACATCATTTGATGCCCTGAGCCACCGTTGCCGGTGTGGAATTTAAACATCGGTGCCCTCGTGCCCCGTCACAACGCTGTGGTTTTAATGGAGGAATGCAGGTGTCTAAAGGACTAGCATCCACCTTTGCAACGGGTTGTCCCAGACAGAGGAAACAACTTCCATGGCGGGGGGCGTCAGTTATTCATACAGCCCCGAGCGACTCAACGCGTGGGGAGTGGACGAAGTACTAAGAGCAAGCGGACAGTACGAAGCGGAGTGACCGATGTGGTGTAGGACATGGGGTGCAGGACAGGTGAGGCCGGTGCGAGGAGCCCCTCTTTGTACCAACCCTGAGGGAAAACAGAGGCAGCAGTGCCCTCGGGATTCTCTCACTGTCTTTCTGAGAGACATAACATCTACCTTTGCAAGTGTTACTACAGACGGCACCGGGGGCGCAAAGTGATTCACGCGGCCCCGGGTGGTGCCGTCCCAGAGCAAGGCGGAAGAGGCGGGTGCACTGTGGTGCGAGGCGGTTCGGTTGATTGACTTATTGATTGTTTCTTGTTTCCGGGTACGTCAACTGCTAAGGTCATTAGGCCCGTAAGTCTACTTCATGTTTTTATCGCTGGAGGTAGCGGAGATCTTCCCCTTGTGGATGGTGAGATCTGGCGCCGATCTAAACGTCGGCTAGCGGGGTTTCCCCAACCATGTATGTTTCACCAGTGGGGCACCGCCTCAGCCGGGACGAGTTCTAAGCTCCCGACAAATGTGATAGAGTATGTATGTGAGGGTAAGTGTGTGTGTAAGTGTGTGTGTAAGATAATAGGATATGACAAAACACAGAAAGGAAAGATGGCGCACGGTCCTTACTAGTTTGTTTTGGTACTGGAGAAACCACGGAGAACTACCGATCCGAGCACTCGGCCGGTAGAATACTCCCCCAGCCAGCGGCTCAATTCGACCTAGCAACGCAGCCAGTGTCGAAAATCCTGCCGTCGGTACTCGAACCCAGAACCTCCCGGTCAGAGGCGCTGCAGTGTTATCAGTTGATTCCCTGGGCCACCTAAGCCGCCTGCCGCGAGAGGGGAGCGGGGAGGGAAGGGTCGGGCTCGAGCGGGGGCGGGGCGGGGTACCCCTTTGCACCGACCACGCGAGCGGGGGCCAACGGCGGCGGCGGCGGCAGCAGCGCCCCCTGGCGGCGCGGCCAAGCGCGCGCATCTGCATGACAAAGCGCGGCCGCGCGGAGCCCCCTCGCGGACGCAACGTGACTCAACGCGCTCGTTACCAACGGCGGCGGCGGCGGCGGCCCTCTCTCTGTTGTGTTTCCATCTCGCTGAAATAACAACCACCGCCCCCAAATTACCCCGCCGGCACGCGCGAGCGTTCTATTTTGTTTCCATTTCGCAAAAATAACAGCGCCTCCGCGGCTCATTACCAGCGCCCGCCAGACGGTTTGGCCGGCAGGCCACTGGGAGGAGATCAGGACGATAACGGCGCCGGGCCGCTTGTTCTCACGTTGCCGGGGAGGGGAAGTTTATTGAATGGGGGGCGATTTACTCGGAGAAATCCGAACTTATGGATATCAGTTCATACTGAACTATTCTTACTTTATTAATATATTCAGGAATGGTTTTACGTCGCCCTACAAAAATATACATAATCCTGTGAGAGGTATGAACGGGAACTGATGATTGACACAGCGACCAGGACTAGCAATGAATCTTAAGATAAATACATTAAGTAAGCAGAGGCAGTAAATTTTTACTGCGGTTAGATAAAAATATTTAATGGGTTTTTTCGCTTCAGAATGAAGATACAGTTCCCAACAAAGAGAGGCGTTCCAAAAAAAAGTATTGCCTTGTGGAAACTGCAGGAACACAGGTTTATCTGCAGACGATTGAGGAAGTCGCGAACGAGACTCATGTTCGGGCGTGGATGCCGAGGCGTGAGAGCATGGACGAGAGGAAGTCTGAAAGAGGCAAGGATGGCCCGGGTAAGGAGCCGCGTCGGTGGGGCGGGGCAGGGCAGGGCGGGGAAAGGAGGGGCGGGGCAGGGCGGGGCCTCTGCGGCAGTGGCAGCACCGAACACCTGCGGAGGCGGAGGTGGAGGGGCGGCGGCGGCGGGCGGCCGGTGGCGGTGGTGGCGGAGTCTGCGGCGCGCGCGGGGGCGGGCGCCAGACCTCGATAAATTGCGCAGCCTGCAATTAGACGGGAGGCCACGGCGGCGGCGGCGGCAGCGGATTTATCCGCTCGTTAGCCGGCTGGGACGACTGGGCGGGCCGCCCGCGCCGGCACCCGGTGCCGCCCCGCCCCGCCCGCGTCATTGCTGCCATTGCCAGAGTGCCGTGCCGTACTCTCGGCCCACACTCGTGCCCCTCTCTGCCCCACGACCAGCGGCATCTACACGGCTATCACCCGCACGCCGCCTCCACAACTTCACCGCCTACCATTCTGTTAATCTCCTCTTCGCTCCACCCGCTCCGCCTCGCCCCACTAGTTCTGCTACTTCCCAACCCGCTCCTTTTCCAACTTCCAGCCGATCCTTTCAGCTTCTCTCCACCTCACATCGTCTATTTCCTCCTTGCTCGGTTCCTCTCGTACACCCCCCCGCTCCGACCCATTACACCCTCTCAGAACAACAGAACTTAGTCCAGTTCGATTAGACCCTCGCCTCCTCTTGACAACTCTCCACCTAGATCCGACCCTCTCCGCTGATCTGCACCCCTCTCAGTCCACCACCATTCCGCACCGCTCCTGTCCACGCTATTCCGCTCTCCCCGCTTCTCCCAGACCCGCATCGCCTGCTCTGGCAGTGGCGTACTCCCAGCCCACGCCCCCTTTCTCCACACCCGCCCGCTCGGCCGCCTTCCGCTCGGACACGTGTATCTCCAGCCGTGCCGACCGCAAACCGATGTTCGGGCTCAAGAGCATCTCGCAGCCACATGTTCCTCGCTGCGGTGTGGACTTGTTTTACCAAGGAAACGGCATATACCACCGTTAATTTACTGTTAATTGAGTGCAAAGAACTTTTTGGAACTTTATTCCATTGTAGTATGGTCCATTTGTGCTGTAAAACAACTTGCTGCACCTGTAGTTGATACAATAATGTAAAGGGATTTCATGATAATTCTCAATCTAATTCTCATGTTACTTCGAGTTGGAAAGATAAACAAAATCATGAAAAATCATGTAGTTCATGTACAACAAAAGTTAATTATTATAATTATTCTCGACTAAATAAAACAAAATTGCAGTATGGCAACAAATGATCTGTTCCCAAATTACCTAATATTTTTGATGAACACTAGGCGTACAGGAAGAGTCTCTACGTCAGAAAATACTCGCACACACGAAAATTTTTAGCGAGTCAGTCAGACCATCAGTATGTGAGTGGGCTTAGGTGGCAATTTTTGTGAAGAAGTAAAATCCTTTCGCAAACAGAAATGTTTCTAGAAGTATTCAAACACGCTGGGGCCTTTTGTGTTATTTCCTGCAGAGAATACGAAAACGAGTTTCGTTTCCATCGACTAAGGACCAGACAACCTGCGTGCTTCTGCTTCTCGTAAAAACTCCCCAGAAGGCAGTACCGGTAACTTCCGCCGGTGATTGGACTCCAGTGCTCACGAAAGGGGAATGAACTTCACACTGCAACAGTCATTTTTCTTATTCTATTAGGGTTTTTGCTCCTCCAAAAGAACACAATCTGATATTAGAAGAATTTTAAGTAAGAGCAAAGATGTTTACGTATCCAACGTAGTTTTATCTTTAACGGTTTGAATCACTACCTAAAACATTTAATTAACGGTACACAAATTTGATACTCTATCAAGTTATTAATAAAATTCTTTATTCTACTTTATGTGGAATGAGCACCTATCACAGTAGTGCTAGTAATAGAAGGCTTTATTTATAATCTATTCTGAAAATCAAAGATGCAAATTACCATATTCCACATAATTTTTTCAAATACATAAATCATTCAAATAGAGAAGGCAAATTATTATTTTTTATAAATAAACATTTTGAAGACTGCAATGTATATAACAAAAGAGAAATATTTGTGATATCGATTTAAAAAACATTTTCCATCAGAAGATAAGTCAGAGAAACTCTTTTCAATCCTGCAAAATATCATTCTGTTAAAACTAAGAGTGAAACCTTCCAAATGTCTCGAATCATTAAAAAGATCTGCGATTCGGAAATTAATCTTCGTAATATTTTCATTATTGTATTATTTAAAGAAAATATGAATACTGTAATTTAAAAATGTATCTATTTTCCATACAATAGTATTTCCGTTGTTTCTAATACTCTTATATATTTAACACATACAGAAGAATATAAAGCCTATAATAGAATAGCTTACGTAACTGAAACGGCGAACATCAAGATTATGCGTATTTTTTCATCTAATAGTAGTAAAAATATTCCGATAGCAGGCAGGTACCCTCGCAATCTTAACGTTTTGCCGAGTTTACTTCTACTTTGTTTAATTTGTATGTGATCCTAAGGTAAACAAATTTTCAATAGGCATGACTCCTGTTTAAAACACTTTATTTTTTTTTATTTCATCTGCGGACTACGAGGGTCGCACACAATCCTGCGCGTCAAGACGCACACATCCCTTGTAAAGTATCATTTTGGCTGTCCGGGAGACACCGCTTTCTAGGCACAGATGCCAAAGTTTCGATCGTCATGCTGCGCCCATCCTCGGACGACAATCTAGGAGGAAGGTCTCAGCTTGGCGGTCGGAACGTTGACATCTACGTCTAGGAGGCATCGTTGTAAGGTCTGCCAAGTAGATATGGATTGATTTAATTGTCTAGTGATTCCAGGCGTGTCAACTGCTAAGGTCATTAGTCCTTACGTGAAGTGCGTTTTTCCCCTCGAGAGGTCGCGGTGATCCTCTCGCGCTGAATGGTGAGATCTGGCGCCGACCTTCCTATCGGCTAGCGGGGTTTTCCCGCAACCAGGTATCTCCCACCACCGGGGCATCGACCCATCAAAGACGAGCTCTAAGCTGCCGACCGGTCTCCCGGCATTTGTGGTAGCATGAAAATGTAAGTGAGCCCGTTTGTTAGGGTGATGATCCGGTATTCGCCTGGTTTTGAATGGAGAAATCACGGAAAACTACTGATCAGAGCAGCCGGCTGCTAGAATCCTCCTTCAGACAGTGAATGAATTAGCCCTATCTGACAAGCTAGTGTCGAAAATCCTGCCACCGTCGGGACTCAACCTTGGACCTCATGCTCGTAGGCACAGCAGTGCCATGAGTTGATACCGTGAGCAACCTCTCCCTGTCCAAGAACATTCTGTCTCCGCCCGCGGAAGCCTACGCTGCCATTCCCTAGCAGAGGCTGACTGGCGACCGCTTGCGCAGAGCCGTCACGTATGCGCAGTCACAGGTGGCGCGCAGAAGGCGAGGGGCGTTTAACAACTTCGTCGCGAATGCGCCACTTCCACCCCCCGGCGCGCACAAAGAGGCATTACGCGAGTGCAAAGCCATGCGCAGGCGCAGTCGTATGCCCGAGACGCGGCCTTTATGGGACAATTTCTGCGCGCGTAATTACGCCTGCCTTCTGTTTACTTCGCTCATCGGTTGTTAAAACGGTGGGACTTCTCCATATACGTGCAGGCAACTTCGCGTCAGTACCTTTAAGCAGGAAGTTTGCTACTGGGGTTGTAAAATACTCGCACAGATGCTAGTAAACTTTCTTGTCAGCAGATAATGTCAAGTATGACATTAGCGATGTTCTCGCGAAATTGAAACAACTCTCTGAAAAGAGTAAATCATACTTGGAATTCAAATATGCTATTTTCTTCGTTTGCGAGCATTTGTCGCATATTTCTTATTCAACAAAACCTGCTATCGTTTCCTAAGAAGAATAACACACTCCGTACTAGTAAGTTTGATAATATCCATGTAAAATAATTTTGTTTGCATATTCTTGGTCAAACGATTGTTAGTGCATACTTGCGTAGAATAGTCTACATTTCCAAATCTGCAAATGCATATCCATCTTTTAAAACATTGCATATCAATGTTTAAAACAATGAAACCGTTTTTTAGCAAAGTTTTGCTAATTTTTATCACATTACCCGTTGATTCCAAGTTCTATAAGGGTTCTACCTACTATAAGGGAATTTGAGAACAACATAACATTATATGACGATTGAAATCAATAACGACTTAGACATGTTTATAAGGGATACGCTTTCTAGTGTGAACTATGTAGTAAAACACTAAAAGATGTAATATTTTTCATTTTTATTTCTCTCTTTCACGAATTGCGTTTTTTATTCCTTATTCCTTTCTTT
Organism: Gryllus longicercus; assembly: GCA_038098605.1. Taxonomy (NCBI): domain Eukaryota; kingdom Metazoa; phylum Arthropoda; class Insecta; order Orthoptera; family Gryllidae; genus Gryllus; species Gryllus longicercus. Next base: position 5,296,375 of record JAZDUA010000021.1, read on the forward strand.
TTTTCTACAAAGTTTTAGAATGTATATTACCATAAAATGAAACTTTATCGTCTTGACATGGACTGGTGTAATAAAAATTCGTTGAAAACGGATTCCAATTTTTAACGCAACGCCCGGAATACGTTGGTCTGACGCCAAATACAGTGTTGTCCTCACTCCCACTCTACAAGTTTGCTATTCATTACCCATTAGTTGCTGCATGCATTGATCGTCGCAACGTTTACCCGCGTCGTACTTATTCTATCACAAACCCATTTCGCCGATTATCTCGCGTAATAACGCCGCATACATGTTTCCCAAGAGGAGCAGGCCTTGTAGCCTTCCCGTGGGATGCAAATCAGCGCTGGCGACTTGCAAGTGGTCACCGCGCCACACCACGCCCCGCCACGCCGCACCCCCGCGCTACACAGTGGGATCAGGATATATAGGGTCAAAAAGCGCGCAGTAGCCATTTGGCAAAAATAAATCCTCAGCGTCTAATGAGAGTGTGAAATGCTACTAGGATAAATGAAGATAAGAATCAGGGAAAGATATATTCAGCGACAATATCCTACGAAATAATCGTTAGTTATTGTAATCAATTTTTAGCAAGAGATTAATCTTGAAATGATTATGATTGTCATATGAAATTAACAATAAAACACAAATACCCTTTTATTTTTTACAATCAATCAAGTTATTCGTCGAAAAGCCTTGTTGGAACAGAATTTAATTTTTAAAAAAATAAGTTTTACAATTATGATAACTTATTTAAACATGTTATGTAAGTTATCTCCCATCGTTTTAATATTTTGTGCTTTTTGCTTTTATATACTCTTCACTTAAACTCGTTTTTTAATGATTTTAATTATCTGTTTCGATGTAACTTATTATAAATTTTTTAAAGAATAACTTCAAAAACGTTTGTCAGTTTCACTTTCAGATGAAAAGATCCCTATTATTTTATTTTATGTACACACCAGATGATGCGTGTTACCGTCACGCGACACATCAGAATCGATAAATTAAGACTTTTTTCAAAAATAACCTCATTGTCAACAATAAAAGGATATTTGTGTTTTATTGTAATTAATTATTATTTATGTATGTTGTAACTAAAGTGTACTGTATGTGGTGTTTGAAACGTTACTTACGCTAAAATAATTGAAAGAGCTTAGTCATTTAGAGCTAAAGATCTCAGTCGTTTCTAAAGCGGCCTAAAATAAATAATTAAAATCGGTCCTAGCAGCCCTGGAGAAGGTAATGGCAGTCCACTCCAGTTATAAACATTGCTTAGGCATCTCCCAAGGAAAGAACTGGGTACTTCGACTAAAGTAAAGTACCAAACCATACGCCTTTAAAAATATACATTAGAGCGCTTCAAACGCTTCGCCTTCTCAATTAAACTTGGATCGTATGTTAGAAATCTGATGTCAAAAAGAAGTTTGGAGAGTTATCAGATACTAATTAGTGCTGTCACCATCAGAAATAATTAGTAGCTTGTATGCGATTCCTGGCTGTCATTTTAAATGACACATCAAAATAAATTTTTTGCGACTTTGCAAATTAATATATAGAGAAACTTGAATGTAAATTGCGATTTGATTCCTAGCTTTTTTTACAATGGATGCAAGATCATTATAGAATTCATAACTGTGATGTAATTAAGAATGTAGTTCACGGGATTTGGTCAGAGGAAGAAGAAAAATTAAACAATTAGTTTGCTGACATTTCGGAATATTTTATTCCATACTAAGCGCTTAGTAAATAATTATGAAAATTTACAATCTCTCAGCAACATTATGTCCAGGTATGAGTTGTATTGTAACCTGGACAAAATGGTGCTGAGAGATTGTAATAATTACTTATCCATAATTGTTTAGTAAGTCCTGAGGATGGAATGTAAATATTCTGAAACATTTGGAAACTAATGGTTTAGTTGTTTCTACTCACTTAGACCCAAGATCATTATTTATATATCATTTCAAAGCTGGTGTTTGGTTCATGATGACGTCAGTTCCATAGTTGTAAGCGATTGGCGCTACGTTTCAACAACGCGTTATTTACTTAACAATGATAGATCATGATTTATTATCTTAATGAGTTTTATAAACAAAAATTGACACATGTATACATACATAAATTTTGTTACTAGATAAGTTAACAGCAGTGAATTAAGATTCATTTTACTACCACCTAAAATTGTTGATATTGTCAAGAAGAACGAAATATTTTGTTGTATTAACTAGCTTCATGAATAGAAAGAATATATTGTGCGAATGTAGTGGCGAATACGATTCTGTGAAAGCTTTGTAGACGTGGAGATCCTAGGACGTCCTACAGATCCATTCCTGATAATGTGAAAATTTTCGACAGTACAGTGAAATCTAATTTAATCGGCTACAAATGGTTCCGGCAAAAACTGGCCGTTAATTGAAGTAGCCGCTTATTCAAGGTTATGAGGTTACAGGGAGCGTAAATCAAATCTAATTGTGCTAATTGTAATGGAATTAAATAAGTTTTCTTTGACATTTTAATTAGCATAAATGACAAAACGCAATTTGAAGAAGGAATTTATGAACATTTGCCTCTCCTCGGATAATATCATAATACCACCTTGACTTGTCACTTATTCTCTTAGGCAAGAAAATTACTTTCCGTCTTCGTCAAATTAAACAAGCCAACAATACTTGAAGATACAATTCACATCCTTTAGACACTTTACAGAGAACTTCTGAAGGAGTTAGCAAACGACGTTTAGATCGACTTTGCGCATGCAGCGTACTCCTGGAGTCACTCCTGCGCGTTGCAACAATATCAGGGAAGGTCCTGCGCGAGGAAAACATTTAAGTATTGCTAAACATTTATTAACGAACAGAAATACGGTGAGATTAAATTTCAAAGAATATCCAAGAATCAATCTAATTTCGCGCTATCGAATAGTCAACACATATTTCGAAATTCTGCTCGAATATGATCATCCACACTTCGGATTGGGGGTTCCCAGAAGAGATAAACCTCTAAATGTGTTATAAAAAGTTCAAAAGGGTATCATTTTGAAGAATAAGACTTAAAAATCTTAACTCGGGTTCCATCTGATCTCCGCATGATTACCTTCACGTTCTTCCAACAACGTCTCCTCGCGTTTACGCGCATGTTCACCGAATGATTCCTCACATGTTTCCGTGCATGTTTGTTATCTCCCCCCCATGTCCTTAACAAGTTTCCGCTTGGTCACCCATACCTTCCTCACATGTTCCTCAAATGTTCCCAAAAACGATTACGGTTCAAAACCTTGTTGCGTAAGGAAGCGCACAGTCCGCCTCCTCCCTTGCCCGAGTCGCTATAGTGTCTGTCAGCTAGTGACAACTGAACTACAGGAAAAATGTGATTATTAAGAAATTTTATAACGCATTATAATAATGATGGATGTATTATGTCGAATTCTAGTTATTGCTGAACGGGTTGAAAACCTAATAATTGTACTATATATTTTATTTTGAAAATATTTAACACACAAAATTATTGTGGAGTACAGAATTCAGGAGACGCAGTAAGGAATATTAATGATATCCACCTTTCGCCCTATGAATCGAATGCTTTGTAGCTATGTGGCGCGTCCTCCCTCTTCGTTGGCGGGAAAACGCAAACTATTTTGCAAGAAAAACTAAATCGCACACGACTTAACGTTTTGTGCTGGACCTGACTTTCAGAGGTCTAAGACAATAATTTTGAGTCTTCCTGTACAAATGTACAGAGATGGCCAAAATTTTTAAACTAAATATTTCTGACTTTACTTAACATATGTATAATATGTTCTGCGAAGCACCTGATAAAAGTAGTGGTTTGAAGTGTAATATCTGTTCATGGAACTGGAAATATAAACGTAGTTAATCATATAATGAGGCAAGCTCAATATCTAGAAGTCCTAAAGAACCTATGGTTCCCTCAAATAAATAAAAAAAACATTCATACTCATGCATGAGTACGTTCTATGCCACAATAGGAAAGAAAGTTGAAAAGTATGGATCAATGTGAGCTCCAATGAGACGCAAACACCCTAACATGAATCCTATAGAGAAGATTCGATGCATAGTTAAAAGAAACTGAAGAAAAAATGCTATTAAAGGATCTCATGAAATAACACATTAGAATCTGACAAAAAAACTCTGAAATTGAAGTAATGAATTAAAATTGATTTTCAACATTTCTCACAACAAAAGTGTTAGTTGTGAATAAGAGTATTTTCATAAATCATTAGAAATCTGTACAAATATTTTATTGTCAAGACCTCTGATTCCAAATACATTTTTGTCTCATTCAATAACTTAAGTCCAGAGATTTCCAACCTCTTCCTTGGATTATCCCATTTTCGTATAATTGCTTCGTTTATCGACCCGTAGCATTTTCTACAAAGTAATCATAACACAAAAATTGCACGTCAACGACTTATTAATAATGATTCCGCATACCAATATTTTCGCAAATATCTCGATTTCCAAAAATAATCGATGATACTTCCGTTTCTGAGTAACTTGCTTCCGAATTATCTTTGTTGTGCAATAGTTTATCTTTTTTTAAAAATTGGCAATTACATTTTTACATTGCGAATCTTCCTTCGGAGATTAAGTAATGTTGCAAATACATAATTATGTATAATTTACTGAGTTTGCATAACATGAATTCAAAAGAAGACCCAAATTTGTCATTTATATATTTGTAGATTTTTATCAGAATATATTATCAATTTCATAAATATTATTTGTAATCATTTACAACTTGATCTTGATTATACCGATGAACCACCAGTTCAAATTAGGCTATTGACCCCCTGCCGTCCATCCCTTAATGTTCATTGATCCCATTTAAACGTGTATGAATCTTCAAGGAGTCGATAACGACCCTTGGGAACACATGCTTTAGACTAATAATTTTGGCCACCTTTGTAGATATCCAAAGCCTTTCGATTGATTGATTATGATTCCGGACGTGTCAACCGGTAAGTCCATTAGTCCCATAAGTGGTTTATCGCGGCAGATGGCAGCGACTTGGCCATGCTGACTGGCGAGATCCAGCGCCGACCTATGTCGGCTGGCGGGGATTTTCCCCCGACCAGGAATGTACCTCTTGCGGGGCACTGCCCAGCTGGGACAAGCTCTAAATTTTCAACAGGTCTCCCGACAGGTGTGATGGTGTAGAGGTGTGAGTGGACGTAAGGATAGCACAAGGAAGAAACAAAGATCGCGTGCGGTTCGTTGCCTGTTTGTTAGGGTACTGCTCCGACATTCGCCTGGTACTGATCGGAGAAACCACGGAACCGATTACAGCAGCCGCCCGCTAGAATTCTCCTCCAGAGAGCTGAATTCAAGCCAGCTAAATAGCAAGTATCGAAAAATCCTGCCAGTGTCGGGACTCGAAACGCAGGACCTCCCGGTCAGAGGCGCTGCAGTGACATTAGTTGACGCCCTGAAGCCGTTCGACCGGGCGCGCTCGCTTTCGCACGTGTTCCGGTCCTCTGTGCGCCGCGCCGCAGACCCCGCGGCGCCCCTCGGCCGTGGCGAGCGCGTTAGAGCGCGGGCGCCGGAGCGGAGGGCGGCGAGGGCGCTAACGGCGCCGCTAATTGCGAAGGATGCAGCCCCGGAGGCGAGGAGCACGGCGCGGCGCGGCGCGGCTAAGCACTGGGGCGCCGGAGGGGGGCGAACTCACAGCCCGGTTGCGGCGAGCCTATGTATAGAACGCGTGAGTGAGTGAACCAAGGGAGTCGGGGAGTGAATGAGTGAGGGAAACAGTTAGCCAAGTAGTGAGTGACTGCGTGAGCTAAATAAGTGAGTGAGCGAATGAGTCAGCCAAGTAAGAAAGCGAGTGAGCGAATCATTGAGCAAATGAGCGAGCGTTTCAGTATTGATTCCGAGCCTATCAGCTACTTAGTACCCTTACCCGTAAGCATAGTACCCGTTTAATAGTATCCGTAAGTGTGGCACAAATTATCTCCTTCGACGATGTTGAGTTCCTCCTCCGCCAGCATACGAGGTCCTGCGCCCAACTACACATCCGCCTGCACGTTTTTCTTCCTTCAGGTATCTTTGCCTGCGGGACGCCGTTCCAGATTGGAAAAGCTCTAGACTCCCTACTACTCTCCCGACATGTACGGAAGTGTAGTGAATGTAACTGTAAGTGTGCATGTGTGTGTAATGGGGAAGAAGGGGACAAAGACTGCGCGGTTTGTAGCGTTTATAAGAGAATGGAAAGTTCGAATTTTTGTGATTTTTTTATGCAAACTCCAGTACTACATTTTTAACGTCTACTTCCAATTTCGAATCTGTCCAACAGTCGGTTAGTGTAGGTCTACATGTTATATCTGGTTGGTGTTCGACTATGTATTGCGATTGTTTTGATGTAAATGCGGATAATAATTAGGATAGGGCACTTTGTTCTTTGATGCTTTCGACTTTTAAAAAATGGAAATCGAAAATTCAAATTTCATTTCTTCTCATTTGAATCTTGAACTTCTAATTGTATTCTATTCGTAACTGTTAAAAGACCAGTCGTAATCCAGATGCTCGGAATTTCGGCAATCATGAGTAAAGTTTAAAATTCAAAATATGAAAATTCGCGACTCTTTCATCATTCAAAAAATTTGATTTTTTCCCTTAAGATATCTATTTTCTTATCATATACCATGCGTTCATCATTTTTGTTTTTTATATACAAAACAGCATGTATCATAACTATCATTAATTTATTTTTAGATTTAGAAACACAAAAGCTTATACTAGTATAACGTAAGTGCTGAAAATTCAAAAGATATTACACAATTATTTCATGTTTTCTTCCCAAGCAGTATTGCCTAAATTTACTATCATTAGATATAAAGAATTTTTACAAATTTCTGAACTTTTCAATTTCTGTTATTGATGAAGTAAATAGAAGAAATAGAGGAAGCAATTTGAACAAGGTTCACTTTTCCAAAACAATTTTTTCTGTAGTTGCAAGGCAACGAACAAAATTTGCAATACCCAGAAATTGGGCTTATGGAAGTTGTATTGTGCTAAATGCAGGTTATTGACTCTCCGACATTCATTGACAATGAAAACGCAAATTCATTTCTTTCGAAAACGTGCACAAAGCGCTGTCGTGTCCGAGGCGGCACCCCCGGGGTGGCTGCACTGTACGCGCGCCGCCTCAAGGTGACTCCGGGTTCGCGCCCCGCGTGGCTCCCAGTCACGACCGCTCAAACACTCCCCCCGCCCCGCCCCGCCCCCTCGTGCCACACCACGCCTTCCGGCGAACGGCCGGCTCCCGCGCGTCTGGCCGTCCGGGTGCAGGACGGCTCAATAACTCGGCTCCCACTCCAAGAATTTTAATGAAAATTGATATTACCGACTTACACTAAAATTTGTTGACTAAATCCAATTAAGATTGTGATTGGGAAACGATAACGACCGCTTCATGTGAAGACCTATACGATGCATTTTAACGAATCTTGCTAAATAACCGTTGAAGCAAAAAGACAAAAATATCTCGGAGAAAGATCCTAGGAAACATGTAACCGAACGGTATGAACGATAGAATACATTTTCTAGTTAACTTGTGTGAAGGTTCTCGGAAAGGGTGACTGTTTATTGCCCACGCAGTTCGCACCTGCAGAATGTATACACACACGCGCGCGCTGAGTTTCACAACGGCTTCGCAGCTTGACCGCCAGTACACGTGTTCAAGCAAAGGGTGGGTCTCGTTAGAGAAAACAGGCTCGCATTCCCGGGCCGACATCACCTCTGTTGCCGCCGCTTTCGGGTTTACGAGCAGCCAGAGACCGGGATACGCCGGAGGCGGCGTTTCTTCCAAAAAAACCGCAGACGCTGCCGTCCCGCCCGCCCGTTCGCTCGACCTCCCATCGCCCCTCTTTCTTCCGGAGGGCTACTTTCGGAGATAATCATTCCGTGGAAATCTGGAAAGAAGCGTACCACTTTGTTTCCCACTGAGACCTCAACGATAATTGGCTTCTATAACTCGCGGTTGTAAATGCCTCGTCGGAAATGAACAATCTGTAAACCCCGTGGACATCTATTACGAAAGTACCCGTGATGATTCTCGAGAACACTGAGGAACTCGGCCCTGATCTAGCGGCTGTTCCCCGGAGACTTCAACGAGGGAGTAAAAAAGAAACCCCCCGAAGCATGGACGGATGAGGTGATGTGGCGGCGATTCATAAGAAACGTGACCTGTAACAGGATAACAGGCTACCTGCACGCGGAAACAGACCACGAGATATGGAAGGCGAAATTATTTAATAGGAAGCTGTAAAGCTCCAGGTGCGTTGTGATGACTCACCATCCGCTGCACGAAACAACTGCACGTTCGTAGAAGTGCAAGCAAAAAAGCAATACCCGAGAAGAAATCAGTAATAACACTGCACGGGTACACGTTCTTGGAATGATGTGTAGTAAGCATGACAAGTGCAGAACTGGATATAGAAATTATGACGTCGCGTTAGCTGAGATTACAATCTGCCAGTCAGCGAGAAATGAATGGAGAACATACTGTATTCAAAGAACACGACAGATTGAAAGTCTCACGTCGTTTGCAGAATCAGGTAGAACGTTGACTGAAAAAATGAAAAAAAAAATGAAAGCGAACGAATGTGAGAGAGATCTAATCCTAAGAAGACTATACAGAGCAGGTTTAAGAGAAGCAGGGTAGTTTATTTGCTGTTTACTCACCTGACTTAATTAGGAGAACTAAGCTGGTGATTCGTTTGTAATAAGAACAGGGGTTTCCACAAATGGGAAAACAGGTATTATTCTCCGAATTCACCGCAAACGAAAGGAGAAGATAAGTAAAACCTGTCAAAATTTAATTATGTTTAACATACTAACTAAAAATATAAAATTGTTCGTTCCTTAACTATCAGGACACAGTTATATTAATTTCTAATAATAATAATAATAATAATAATAATAATAATAGAGATAAAACAAGCAAAGATTTAAGGAAAAATGATTTACGATGTCTGACTCCAAAACAGCATATTTCTTCAAAAGTGTAAGGGACAAGCGTGCTCAGCAATAAATTCTTGAAAATTATGATATTCTTTTAAATCCTATTTTATTGCCTTTTCGTAGAAAGAAGAAATATACATGCCACTTGTTTACACAAACGAGATTAATGAAGTGGCCGGGTATAGAATATAACAAAAGAAGTGCTGCTTATGATCAATACGTACACATCAGTTCCTCAGCACTATCATATGTTACCTTTTTAATTGCCTTGCAACTAACCTTTAACTACCTTGCAAGGTAGGCGACCGCAGTTTTTAGTCTGCAGTTTTTAGGAGAGCTTGGATCTACAATATGACAAAACGAAAAATTATCTACATTCATATAAACGTAATTTTAATCACCTTCATTATCACTTATTAGAGTCTGTGCTTTTAGCATATTTTGTACTATTATTTTAGGTGACTATTTTATTATAATTATCATTTTTATATCTCTTAATGCACTGAAAAAAGATGAACAAACAATTGTGCAAATCATAAAAATTGTTCTAATGAATTTTCCCTTAATTTCAAAATCGAGACTAATAAAAAAATCGATCACAAATGATCAAAATTTAAGAATACACATCACATGTAGCTTGGAAGCTTATTGACTGTTTTTGGCATCAGCATCTCAGGCGAACTAATGTGCAAAAGTGTACATGCTGTTTTTTTATCCTGCTCACATTTTTTTTCTGCATGGAGCATTTCTATTTACCGTTTCTAAGTGCAATTATGAGGTAAAAAGTTGTTTATAATTAATAAAGGCTGGGGTGCCTAGCCAGATCACCTCATCGTCGTCGGGGCTGTCCGTCGGGAACGGCAGACTCGTTGCGCCGTACACGCGTAAATATGTGATAACAGTGAATTAATGATACATTATATGGTGAATAATGAGCGGAATGGAATAATAGAACACCATATAACGTGTCTTTTCACCCATTTCTATTACTCCAAACTTCAAATTTTACATCTACCCAACTTCACAATCCGGACCCCCCTCACAAAATTAGAATTAAAAATAGCTACGGATACCAGGCATTCTTATTCAAATATTCCGATCTGTATTGTTTTAGAGGTGTCTGATGAATATTTCCTAACCCAATTCAGTTTGTAACATAATTTTATGTAAATTAGAAAGTACGCCATCACTACATATGTAGAGTCTACTGTGGTCTAATATATATGCTCGGCAAAAAATATAATAATAAAGAAAGTATGGAGAAATGTGATGAAATGAGGGGCAGAGGAAACGAGGCAATCAGAAGGAACCATGCCTTTGCCCATTTCTGCATAAGGGGTGACGATCAAGATGTGAGAAAGGATGTGAAGGCACTGTCTCGCCATAAGAATTTACAGACTAAGAAAATACACATAGTAAAAGATATTCGTAAATGCTCTTCAAAATGACAAACACGCATCTAAATTAATGAAAACCATACTTGTTTAAATATATTAGTAATTTAATATTAATGCAGATAGTAAAATATGAACTCGTATTGATTAGAATTCACAACTTTAACCCTAGAATAGTTTTGACACTTTCCTTCATAGTACGTTCTCCATTTTGTGATGTTTAATAACAATTAATATAAATAATTGTTGCACTTTTTTATTTGTGAACGTTTATAAATTAACATATCAAATTTAAATAAACCTATTGGAAACTAATTACTAGCGCAAACAAATTCACTTGAAATAAGTCACCTTTAATTTCATAAAATGGCGTATTAAATATCATTTGCAGACGACGTTGTTGTCCACAACAAATTCCACATGGCATAAAAACAGGCTGCTAACCCAGTCCTCAAAGGTAGAACCAGGCGCGCTCGCCACGCGGCGGCATAACACCTTCCAACGCCAGGAAGAGCGCACAGTTCGCGAGGCGGTTGATCGCAGCGCCAAATCCCAATTGCATCGACCTTGCGGTGCGCGGGCGGGAACTGGGACTGCGCGCCGTCAGCCTTGCTGCTCCGAAATACACGTGACGCAGCGCGCAGGGGCACGCGCCGGGCGCCGGGCGTGGCTGCTTTTGCGACTCGCCGGGCCCGAAAAATAGGCTTAGGTAGATCAGGGCATCAGTTGAAGTTACTGCAGTGCCTCTGACGAGGAGGTCCTAGGTTTCTAGTCCCGACGGTGGTAGGGTTTTCGACACTAGGTAGCTGAGTTCAGTCGCTGACTGGGCGAGAATTCTAGCGGCAGGCATTCTGATCGGCAGTTTTTCGTGGTTTGTGCGGGTCACACCACACGAATGTCGGAGCAGTATCCTAGCATACGTACCACAGCCCGCGCGCGATTTTTCCTTCCTCATCCTTGTTTTATTCTTATCCCTTACTTACACTTGCATGCACTACATTACCACATTTGTCGGGAGACCTGTCTGGAGCTTAGACCTTGTGCCGGTTATGGCGGCTCCCCACTGGTGGGAGATACCGGTTGGGGAAAACTCTCAAGCCGCCGAGTAGGTCGATGCCGGATCTCACAATCCAGCAGAGGATGTTCACAGCCATCTCCCGGGATAAAAAATTCATTACACTTACTGGACTAAAGATCTTGGCAGTTGATGCGCCCGGAATCACTCATGAGCTAATCTATCCCAAAAGATTGACAAATTTTCACAAAAGTTTTTAAGCACGAAATTTTGTTCAATTTTCAGTAAATAACTATGACTGACAATGGAGATAACAACTTGATCATCTGTTTGATGGCACTACCATATTTTTCATCTTCGTTAACAGTTTAAATTTATTATCCTAATATGTTTCGCCAAGCGAAACATAATCACTTGGGTCGAAATGATGCTGACCGCAGGTCAAGACGTTGATTCCAAGAATGGACCACCTGAACTGCGCTTCCCTTACTCCGGCGTCTATCTCACGTCAGATCAGTTACATCAGTGAGACGCTGGAAGATTTATAACAATTAAAGACTGTGTGTGACGTACTATGGTGAGAAGTGTATTCTGTGCTCGTTTTCTTCAATTCTGGGAGCTCTACCCTAACTCATACATAAGTTGATTTCTGAATACTAATGAAAATTAGCATTTTTGACAAGAATTTATAAAAAAATCTCCATAATAAAAACTATTAGCAAAAGCATAATTTTGTATAATGGAAAGGTTACATCTTTCGTAATATTCTTTGAAATATTATTCCCTCTTTCATATGTACATCCAATTATTCGACGATTAAGAATGTAATTCAAAATTTTAAAAGCGGTCCACATTCTACATTAATAAGTACTTATTAATATACATAATTGTGGACTTTCAATCATGCTCTTCTCTCCATTTCCATCCCCAAGTCACTGACTCTTATCCAGAAGCTACACGAGAACAGAACACATGTAGACCAAATAGTGCTTGTGAATGATAAAGCATTCGTTGCTATTATTGCACATTACCTCTTGTATAAAACAAATCTGTCAATAACATAAGAAAGTAAATGATATCCCGATGTTATCCTGGTATTTATTTATCGCTTTGCTAGTCCCACTTCACTCTGCCCATTCGTAATCGCCTAGCAACACTCGGCAAGAATGCTGCATAGTAGCATTGCGGACTTAAATTAAAGTACATTTTGTGGAAACAAATATCGTGGTATAACATTTTATACGGGACATAAGTGGTTTCGATCGAAATTATTCGTGCAAACTGTGGGAGCTCAAATGGTTGAAAATCTTTTTTGTGAGACTACATTCAGACATGCCAATTCGGGGCAACCCTTTCACCCTTCACCATCCTATCACTTTATTAAAGAAGTATTAATAATTCCCTACTCAAGCAGAAGGCTCTTGCAATGGGATGAGCAATTGGCTTATAAGAAAAAAATCTTTTTTTATTTAATAATATTACGTAATCTACGAAAAACGGGAGGGGAATCCTCATCGAGACATTTCTAGCCCTAAGGAGGGGGGGTCGTGCTCCCAGGGCCGTCCCCTTAGCTGAGCCTATGCTTCGGAGGCATTGTAAGGCCCCAGGGGGCGGGGCGGTGAATGGGCGGCGTGGGAGCCAGCGTGCACGGCCGCGGGCGGCGCGGAATTGGATAAATGCAAATAGAGGCCGCGCGCGTGCGCTAACAGGCTGAGTTATGGCCGATTGCGGCGCGGTTCCTCGCCGGTTCCGCAGCCATACATCTCCGCCGCTAATAATCAGCGGTGGGCGGCCCAACCGCGCTGCGCGGGTATTAACGGAAACTCGAGGAACGTCTCAGAAAGAGCCCCGCGCAGTTACCCCTTTGACGCTTCGTTCGTAATGGCAAAGCTATTGCTCCACCTCTAGGCCGTTTACAAGCTGAAAGATTGGTACGTGTTCTTCTCAATGATCTTTACAGTTAACGAAACTTGTGATGTGTTGAAGGCAGTCATAGTTGAGAAAATGCGGACTGCATTATAGTTCTGATCTGGTTGTGCGACTTGGTGTCAATATCTAGTCAGTAGCGATGCGCCTGATGTGCTTTTCCTGATTTTGAAAAATACGTATGTTTCTCCTGATTTTGCAAAAAATTCTTTCATTTTTAGCAATAAACGTGTGTTTTGTAGTATCGTGTTTTGTTAATAGTTGTTTGTCATGGAAGAACCTTGATCGCAAAGAAAAGTGAAAACAAAATACCTATCACAAAATTAGTCTGGTAACATGAATTCAGATCAAACTGATTTTTCATTTATGCAAACTGCACACGTCTTTATTTACTAAATTCGTTTTCAAAATCTAAAATCTTTAAATAATCTTATAACTATTTTTTATCATTTCTGAGTGTGAACTGATTCTACGCTGAATCTTAGAATCACTGGTTCAACATCAAAATTGTAGTTATCATAAGCCTTTAAATACAGTACGAGAAAAGGTACGAGTTAGTAAACGTATATGAAGCGTTGAGATGGGTTTTCTTTAGAATCAAAATAATTTCAACAATTCTTCACGAAGACATTTTACAGCTTACTGGAAAACACAAACAGCTCTACGTGCTTCGGTGGTTGTTTATAAATCTGCGTAAGCCCAGAAATGACCCCACAATCGTGACTTGAAAACAGTATATCACATCATGTAAATCGCTATTTATCATTTCAAAATTGTCCAATAAAGCAGTTACCCAATAAAATATTTTTTTTTGTTTATTTGGTCGGTACAATTCTGTAAGATATGATACATAACAGGTAATACGTAATAATACGTAACAAGTAAAAGACACAAGAAAAATACCGAATTATAAAAGGAGTTGGAGGAAGAAAGAAGGAAGGTAAGAAGACAGAAAATGAAAGAAGAGAAGAAATAGAGTGTATTTCAAATTCTATGAACCAAGTTTCAAAAGAGCAGAAACCCTCTCAGCAACAGTCTCTTCGAGCTATCTGAAAATGCCCCCGTTCCACGCAGCCTCAAATGACCTGTCCCGGGACACATTCCATCTTGATTTCCCAACGGCGGCCTGCCGCGCGCACATCCGCGCCCGTGCCCGCGGCCTCCTGCACGGCGACGGCACGACGGCGGTGGCAGGGTCCAGCGCAGCGGCCGGCGCGGCGAAGAGCGCTCGCGGCGCGGGAGATGCCGAACCTGCGCGCCGCGCCCGCACGCACGCTGCGCGCGCTAATGCGATTGTAATGGCGTGCGCGGAGTGACACGGACCCGCAGGCGGACGTCGCGGCTCGTTAAGCCTCCCCGCCCTCGCCCGCATCCCCGTCCCCGCCCCGCTTCGCGCTCCGCACCACCCGCCTCCGCCGGGTCGCCGCTCGCCGCTAGCACTGCCGCCTTCGTCCCCCCCGCCGCAACCGCCGCCTCCGCCGCCTCCACCACCAGTCCCGCCACCTCCGCCACCGCCAACGTCCCCACCACCCCCACCACCTCCACGTCTCCACGGTCTCTGCCGCCTCGGCCACATTCACCGCCTCCTTCGCCGCCTCCTGCGCTGCCTCTGCCGCGGGGAACGCATAAATCTGAACGCGGCTCCCACGCGCCGTCACCCGAGCGCCGCGCCGTCGAAATAATGAAATTAATTCGATCATTAGCCAAGCGCGGCGGCGGTGGGGGCGACCGCGAAAGCCCCGGGCCCGGCGCGCCGGCCCACGCGCTCGCGAGCGCACGCGCACCCACTCGCCGCCGCGGCCGCCGACGGGGCTCCAGTTTCATTAGCGCCGAGCGAGAGGCGGCGCAGCGCGGCGGGCCGAGGAACGGGCGCTCTCCTGGCGGCGCGCGGGCAGGGCGAGGAGAGCCGAGGCCGGATGAGGATGAACCGGCGCCCAAGACAGCGACAAGGGATCACTAGTGGGCGGGTGGGCAATTGGGTGGAACAAGTGAGTGGGGGAGTGGTCGAATTGATGGGCAGAGGAGTCAACGAGTGGGCGGGCTGCGAGCGCACATGTGGGAGGGAGAACGGGCGAGTGGCTGGGCAAGTGGGGGTGAGTTGGCGGATGGACAAGCGCGCTGGCGGGCGAGTGGGTGGGAGGATGGACAACTGGGCAGGCGGGCGAGCGACGAGGCCGAGAAAGGGCTGGCGAGTGGGCGTGGGAGGGTGGCTGGGTGGAAAGGAGGACTCGCGGGAAGGCGCCCCAGTCGGGCCGGTGGGCGTGTGCACGGACAGCCACTTGGCCGGACGGAGTGTGGGTGAGTGGGTGAGAGCTCGGATAGGCGAGCGAACGACGCCGCCACGCCGTAACACAATGCCCAATTTCCGACCGTGGCTAGACGCCGCGCCGGCCCCGCCCCCGCCTCCGCCCGCCGGATACCAGGGTACAGTCAGGGCAGTGCGAGCGGTCTTCGAACCCGTGCCGCGGAGGTCGTTGGGGAAAGAGGTTCATAAGCATCCGCCTGTGGTAGGTAAATAAACTACCCTTAAATCAATCCGTTTCTAAAAGAGATCAGCTCACTCATCATTTACATACCAGTGCTGATCAGCATGCTGTCAATACCGTGCAGGTTACTTGTTATTCAAACTTAACGATTTCGTAACAGGTTTAATACGGTTTCCTCCGCTTACCACATTTGCAATGTGGATCATATTTCACATTCATATCTAAATTCTACGGTGCAGTTCATAAATATGTAATCCTTTCAAATATATATGACCTTACAACTGTACATTTTGAGTCGTGGTGTGTTAAAACGGTGAATGTTAAGACGCATTTTTCCAAGTTTCAGAGACATAAAGTAAAGCACGTAATATGAGACGACAGAAGCCATCTGTTCTCAATTTAACATGTTTCTACAACACACACTGAAAAACTGCATTGCAACATGAGTTGGTGAAAAGATTCTAATCCACTCACATAATAAATTCGTGGATAAAAAAAGAGAATGGTTTGAGGTGTCTCTAAGTCCAGCTTATTTCCATATAACACTCTTACATCTTAAGAACATGTAAGACGCAATAAATTATGGGTCCTGAGTTCTTGTTAGGTCACTGATTTCGCCGCCCTGCTAACCTGTGCATGCAATTCCATATTCATGAATACATTTAACTTAGTGTAGCATTCTTCTCTTGCTCACACGTTCTCGCCGCTGCAAACTCAAAATAGAACTTTTAAAAATGCAGTGCAAAAAGAGCAAAGCAAAAGTTTGATTTATTGAAAGGAATTCGGTTTCAATTGTTTATAAATACAATTTCATAAAGAAAATACAATTGTCTGATGTGATTCTCATTATATTTGACATTTCACAACTTAATTTAGAAATTTACTAATGCGTTTTGTTTTTCGTTTCCTGTGTATTTTTGAATTTTGTCATTTGCTTCATTTCGGAAATCATGTGCACCTACTCGACAAAATTGTAACTAATATTGTCGAAAACCGTTTTACAAAAATGAAACTAGTCGACATGTTTGTATTGAATCCAGCCGCTTTACAACCTTCCCAGAGATTATGTGAAAGAATGACAACATTTGATTCGAACTAACTGCAGAATGTGAGAGCGACGAGGCTACCTAATTATTTAAATTCACTGTCTTAAAAAAAAAGGCGGTGTGAGAGTCGTAATAAAAAGTATTTTTTCTGGAATTTAAAAGGTCTTACGTTTTCTTCCGGCTGACCAAGCTTAATTAAAAGTTAACTTCAAATCCTGTTTTTCTTCCGTGCTTAAAAACATATATATGTGTTTTAATATCAATTCCTTGGTAATGGGAAGAGAAAAAAGGGGAGAAACAATATGAAGAAGATAATCCTCTTATTGGTATAAAAATTAACAAATTAATTAAATAATTACAAAACCGGATATGTTTGCCTTTGCAAATAATACTCCTTATTTTTTCCTGTTCCTTATGTTTATTCTCTGTTTTTATCCATATTGTTTATTACAAGTGATTTTTCTTCTTAGGAAGCAAGATGAAGAAAAAAAAAAAGACGCAGGCGGTCCGTGGTCCGTCTGTTAAGGTACTGCCCCTGCATTTACCAGATATAGATCATGAAAAACTACCTATAACAGCTGCTGGTCACTAGAACTCTTCAGATGTAGCGCTTGAATTCGATCGAGCTAACTAGCCAGCGTTAAATTGCGTCACTGTCGGCACTCGGACTTGACATGCTCGCCATTTTTCAGGCAAAGGGAGCTTTCGTCCAAGTGGCTGCGCATCAATATCTGGTCTAAATAACATTGTAAAAGCGATATGAAAATCTTCAGAATAAGGACGAGCAAAAAATCAGACTCCGCAACGGCAGGTTTCGTTCGGGAAGGATTGACCGGCAAAGTAGTGGCAACGGATACACGAGTTTGCCCGAACAGGTGTAACGGAACGGGCAAATCTTTTCAAGAATTCCGAGTGAGTTTGGGGGTCCCTTATCTCTGACCATTCGAGGAGAGAGGCCTAACTTTCACAGCCTTTCACGTTTGACTCTCACCATCAATAACTTCAGACGCCAGGATAGTAGGTTACGTTAAGCTTTCAAAATACTTTTATGGCAAAATACTTTTAGAACCCGGTTGACGCGCTATCGCTCGCGCATTTACTTGTCGACAAAGGTCTGGAATTGGGCCCACACGATTTACATAAAACAACCTTGAGTCTGGGCAACGCATATTTTCCGCCGCATTTAGTGCTAAAATTGCATATGAAATAAGATTATACCTGCAAATATTTTGCGGTATTATTAAACGGAGGAGTATTCTTGCTAGAAAGAGTCGCATGAGAGATGCAGGAGACATCTACGGGAATCGAACTCGTAATCATGAAAGCAGACTAGTACGTCACATATCGCGGCCACTTTTTAACTACGCAAAGAGACAAAACTCAACCTAACTCGCCTCAGATCAGGCAGTCAGAAGTGGTAGGTTGGGGACGAAGATAGAGAAATAAACGTTAACGGCCGCAATAAGTCAGGGGCGAGCATGAGCTTGGATACACAAGTTCCAATGCCGTTCGAGTTCGGTAGATCTTTTTTGTTTTACTACTCGAAAATTCACGCCATGAATGACCAAAGCGCTCAAAAATTCCCAGCTGAACGGGCAAGTGCTGCTGACCGCGCATTGAAATAAAACGCCGGAGCCAACGAACATGGGTGTCAGAGGGCGAGCTGCGTGCACTCTAGTATCAATGCTTTTTTTAACGATTGCTGTACTATGAAGAACCTTTAAATATCACTCCAGTACCCTCAGCGATAAGCGCCACATCAGAGATTGCGCTGCAGTGCTAAATAGGAACGCAAATCGCAAGGGTGGCTGTGGTAGAACATCAACCGCACCACACGTCAAACTTTAAACTTATCAACTCAGCTTTCCGCATTGCTGTCCATCGATGAGATACTGGCCAATGATTGCTGAGACCAGATTTTAAATTATTATTATTCCTGTACTTTTGGACTATAGATAATAATAAACTGCATGAAATGGATAAAGCGTTTGATGATTTTAGAGCATGTAGTTCCAGTAAAGAAGATTCCGCATAGCGCGGAGAAATTCTCTGAACAATGGCAGCTATTTCAGAAAGTGTGTAACAATTTAATGTATATTTTCACCGATTATTGCATCTTCATTACTTTCTTTCTTAGAAGTAGAAGAACTTGATTTGCAGAAAAACTTATTACATGGTCCTCGTAACGAAAAAGTGGATAAACCCAGTTGTTAAATTTAGAAAAAATCCTACATCACGTGGTGTAGCTAGTATAATATGTTTTGTGGGTCCTTGATACCGAATAGTAGATTGACAGCATAGTAGCGGATATTCTTCAAAATTGATATTCCTCAATAGATCTGGCTGATATCAAAGCCTCCTGAATATGAAATAGATATTTAAATTTTGGGGGGTACTTTACATAAAGGCCCGGAGTCATTTTCCAAGTTTTCAAAAAAATGTCTCCCTCATTTTGGATTAAATGTTATTGTTGGATAATGTGAAGAACGTTTAAGACAAGTGCAGGAACAAGTGCAGGTCTCATTTTCATTAAAAATTCTAATTTTTCAAAATTTGCAAAAGTTTAAAGTTTTTTGGAGTTTTCCTACAACTAAAATACTAAAGAAAGATATTTTCCCCTCAATTAAAGTTCTTCCTTAAAGATAAATTTTGAAACAAGTTCATGTACAATTTTCGAAAATTTATGTATTTTTCGCGAAATTTTGCTTGAAAATACGGGGGAGAGAGTACGTTCTGTTTGAGCACCAGTAGTTAATGATATATGTACAATTGCGTAGCTGGGCTGTGGCAACCGGAGCACTGCACTGGGGCTCCCACAGTCAGGGGCTCCGACAAAGTATCCCAGCCAACACACAAGAAAGGTTTTTTTTTTATTTTTTTTTAATTTATTTCTACCTGCTCGGCATTTCTGCCTTTCAGGGGTGTTCATTGTACAATATTATACACATTAACTTTTAGGGATGGACATCCGCATGCGTTACCTCCTTTCTCGGGGGTCTGATAAAAAGTTGTTCTTTGAGAAGAAACTGTGGATAACAGTTTTTGGAGTTATATGGGTTTATTTTGAGGAGAGGGTGTCAGTGGGTGGAATTTGGAAAGTGGAAGATGGGTGGGTGATTTACGGTGGACGAAGGGACGGCTGCAACATTTGAAATTCTGTTACTTCTATATATTTTATAACCGGAAATTTTGAATTTTTCATTTAGAACCAAGTGGGTTTCGGTTATGCATGTAATATCGATTTTGTGTTCGTGAAGAAAAATTTATATTTCTGATGTTGTCTTTTAATTCCGTTTGCATTCCAATTCAATAAGGTGATTTTATTTGCCATTATGGAAATTTATTAGCACTGACTGGACAATATTTTGAATTTGCGGGATTATAGCTGAGATTACTTGTGATACTATTGTGATTATTAGTTGGGATACATCAGTTGGCATTTGGGTTTGCAAAGATTGAGCCGGTGACCACGGGGTATTGGTTTTGGGAAGGGGAGGAAATTCGCGAGGACTAAATGTTGGAGGGCTACGAGAGGGATTGTTGCGCGGCGGCGGTTGTTGCTCTGACCCTGACCTGCGTTCATTTGGGTTTGAACGTGCTTGCTGAATTTCTTTGAAAATGCGACAGCCTTTGTAATTGGCTGTGTGCTCCAAGCCACAGTTAACGCAATTCGGTTTGTCACTTTTTGGTTTTGTGCATTGAGAATAGTGGTGTGACTCTTTACATCTAACGCACCTCGGAGTGAGTCGGCAGTTTGCTTGCGAGTGTCCATACCTTTGACAACGTTTACATTGTATTGGGTAGTTTCGATTTGTTCTGGGTTGAACTTGTATGACGCAATGCATCAGGCGATTTAAATTTAATATTGACTTCCCGTCTCTATTGTCTTTTATTTCTAGAGCACAAATTTCAATTGGATTTTTCTTTTTGTCATATAATCTAGTCACTTTGATAACAGGGTATTTGAGTTCAAGTTCTTTTAAAATGTCAGCTTCCGAGTAACATGTGGGGATGCCCTTCATCACAGCATTAAAGGTTTTAATAGAAGGGTCGCGGAAGGAATAGAATTGTCTGTTCTTCTCAACACAGTGATGTCTAAAATTACGGTAATCTTCTATTGTAGTGAGCATGATTTTTAATTGATCACCGGTTGTCTTGGTTGTGAAATCACATTTGACGACTGATTTAATGTCGGAAATCATTTGGTTGTAGTCAAGTACGTTGTGCATAATTATGGGCGGAATTTTTAATGTTTGTTCAGGAGTACTTAGATCACTGTCTTTAAGATTTTGAAGCACTTCGAAACGCGATGAAGTTTGAACATTGTATAATGGCATAGAGTTTTCATCATCATTTCTCTTTCGTTTACTTACGTTTGAAAGCGTTTCGTTGGACGTTGTGGCGTGCATCTCCTCGCTTTGGTGTTCTTGGGGCAGGGTCGTTTGGGGCGGTTGCTGCTGCATTAACGGTTGCCCTTGTTGCGCTGTGGGTTGATTCTGTTGAAGTAGCAGTAGTTGCTGCTGATGTTGCTGATGAAGAAGTTGCAGATGTTGTTGCTGTTGTTGTAAAAGTTGAAGTTGTGCTGTTGGGAGAAAGCACTGATCGCTGTTGCTTGCATATAAGGTATCCATAGCGTTCACAAACACTTGTGATGTACCGTGTAGCCCCGACTCGGGGCTACCTTGTACGTTCATTACGCCACTCGCGGTCACGGGTTGGTTTTCACTCACTTGTGGTAAATATTTTTTAATATTATTTGCGAATTTAAACTGATTTTGAAGTAACGATGTATAATATTTTAGATAGACACGTAGATTGCAGTGCAAGCGAAACTAGTTTGACACTCAATCTAAACACACTACACGATAAGCGCTAGCCTTCGGCTAACTGGCGGAGCTGCGGAGCACGTCTGCTCGTGACCGCTGCTGAGCGAGAACTACACACAAGAAAGGTGAGGTTCGTGTTCAAGAATATGTTGAAGGTATCTCGTGCTAAAAAATTGTAACGAATTAGTCGTAACCAGAATATTTAATTAAGGTTATTCCTTATTATTGCTGCAATTGAATGCGAAAAAAATTATTTCATGAATCTATAGGCACAACAAAAACAAACAATACATTGGAGGGTCAGTAGTCGAGCGAGGGTGCATTCACAGCGCGTTCGCCGCTTGGTCTGTGTATTCATGCCCACCACAATCGGTTGTGCTACTCATCCGACACCTATCACGCGTCAGGAACAATATTAAAAAAATCAATTAGTTAAATTTTCGTTTGTATACAATGCGATGTAAAATTGACACCACTACAGAACGAATATAAGAGAAACTAAGATAAATTTCAAAAGATGTGTGAAAAAATCTGAGTTGCTACCTTTCTTTTTTATGTAGCTTAAGGACGGAGGCTTTACGAATTCATTTTCAGAATAGGGGCTCAAGAATGTGTAACTCGATAGCATAAGGGCAGAATGATTTCTACGCTGGTTAAATCTAATTTATATTGCAATGCAAAACTCACCTATACACATTAGGTATAAATGTCTTAATTCTTCGTAATCTCAGTCAGTCGCAGTAAGGACCTTTGGCACTAGTCTCCAAGAACCTAACTACGTCCTTGATTTTCATTCTGATAATACATTTCCAAATATTCAGAAAATTGAGGTTGGGACCCCATAGAACGTTAGCCTGATGTTTGAAAATTCAAAACATTGTTATGGCTATTTGTCTGATTATTATTATTATCATCATCATCATATTGGGCAATGAATGAGCGCATCAAGGCACGTTACAACCGAAGGTCTGAAAAGACTTCACTCACGGATTCTTTTATCCATTGCACCGCTCCCAGACAAGGGATTAGAAGCTGCTAACGAATTCAAGGAGGGCGCGAGGGATTCGGGCGGGGGGCGTCGGCGCTGTCGAGCACGGAGGCGCGAACCGGCGCGGCTGGCGCGCGGGAGAAGGCAGCGGGCACCTGTCAGCGCCGGGGGCCAGCTGTCCACGCCGCAGCGCGCCACGCCGCCCTCCACAACACCCGCCCGCCCAGGGATAATGCGCAACTTGAGCCGGGCGGGGCCGTGCGACCGCTGTCACCCCCCACCGCCGCAGCCGCCACCGCCGCCAAGGGCGCCGACACCGCATCTGCCGGCTCAGCCGCCTCCGCCGACACCGTCGCCGCAACCACCGCCGCCGACGCCGATGCCTCTACAACACTACCACCACCAACCACCGCCTCCGCCGTCGCATTCACCCTGCCTTCTCCACCGATAGCACCACACTAGTTCCACCATAACCAGTATACCACGCGCCAATATTAATAATAATAACAACCATTTTTAGTGTCTTAATTAACATTATAAGGTAGGTGTTGATATCGTAGTCTGAACAATGATTGTAAGACCATGATGCTATTTTCTTTCCTAATAAAAACTTTTTTTAACTCTTTTTAATTTGTCTGTGAAAGGAGGGGGTGTGTAATACTGTAGTGGAACATGTCAAAATCTGTATCCTAGCATGTAGCATTTAGATTTTCGTGCAAATCGATAAATTTATCATCAAGATCAAAATACTCGTAAATCATGAACATACTCATTAATCAGAAAAAAGACATAAACTTCTACCACAGTTTTTGAAATAACTGTTACGCGCACGCCTCGACCAACACCTCCGCCCCCTGTCACCACTTGCGGTATAAACAATAAGACAAAACTGCCTGGACACATGTCATTGCCACCACCGTCGCCACTTCCCTCAACGTGATCCCACTACTGTTTCCAGCCACAGAAGTCATCACCATCGCCACCGTGGTACTTCTGCTACCACTGCCACTGCCGCTGCTTCCGCCTTTACGGTCGCCGTCACATTCCCGACCACATTCGCCGCCGCTCCAAACGTACCAATCACCCCCTCCCAGTGCCGTTGCCGCCACCGTTCCCGTTATCTCTTCTGCCATTATTCGCCATCACCGCATTTGTCACCACGGCATCTGGCGTCTCGGCATCTGCCACCACCTTTTCCCGCACTAATTCTGCAACTTCTGCAGTACCGCTATGCCTGTCTTCGCCGCAACCACCTCTACCAACGATGCCAACCGATACTACCACTACCCATCGGGAGAGGTGGCACTGGGCATCAACTGATGTCACTGCAGTGGGAGGTCCAGGTGCAAATCCCGACAGTGGCAGGATTTTCCTCACTGGCTAGACAGGTAGGTCTAGTTCAGTCACTGACTGGAGAAGAATCTAGCGGCCGGCTGCTCTAATCGGAAAATTTCCGTGGTTTCTCCGATGAATTCCAGTCAAATGCCAGAGCCCTAACAAACGGGCCACGGACCGCGCGCTATCTTTCCTTCCCCTGGCTTGTCCCATTCTCACTTAAACGTACACTTGCTTGCACTTCACTACCACACATGTCGAGAGACCATTCGGAAGCTTAGATCTTGTCCAGGCTGGGACCGTGTCCATGATGGGAGATACCTGGTTGCGAAAATCCCGCTATCCGACAGAAAGGTCGGCACCGCATCTCACCAGAAAGATCACCGTCCCCTCCCGAGGAGGAAAAACATGCACTACACTTACGAGGCAAATGACCTTGGCAGTTGACGCACCCAGAATCACTAATCAATCAATCAACCTATGCTCCTGCCGCCTCCGCTCGTCGCTGCATCGTCGTCTCCACCGTCGCCACCGCTGACACTATAACCTCTTCCACTGCCGCCGCCCTCTGTCGCCGCCACCGCATCTGCCGCCACCGCCACAGTTCGCGGTTTCTTAACCACACGGCCGAGGTGGGCCGCTTGCTACCCTGGAAATCGCTGCTTTGTGCTCGCTGCGTTGTAATATAACCGGCTTGTGGGCTCTTTTTCTATTGACCTTTTTCCAATGTGTTCTTTTTTTCTCTTTTCAACGCGTGTTGCGAATGGTTTTCCGCTTTTTGTTAAATGAGAATGCACATGGGTGGCCATGATTCTAAAATTCTCTCGTCGCATCTAGTTGCCGATAAGCGAACGCATTCCTTTTCAGACGAGCTACTCATTCTTTTGAGAAAGGTAATACGCAATTTAACTCAGAATGCAACGTTCACAAGCTTGTGAAGAATATTATATTTCAACGATCCGGCAGTTCGGAGTGTGCCCGCGACGAGTACATCTGCTCACATCGGTTTTAAAAGAAAATAATATTATTTGATAGAGTCAGCATATTTATAACCGGTTAACAATTCAAATTATTCATTACTTATTCTTCAAGACTAATGAAATTAGGGGTTTAGAAGTTCTGTAATAAAACAATCACTATTCACTGTGAACAATGAGTTAAACATGTTTCTGAAAATATAATTGAAATGTTTTTAATTACTAAGAACTGATCATGTGTTTTGTAATGTACCGTTGCATTAAATCCTGCTGCCCGTCTTATCTTAACAAACGTAATAGATCAGATTTAATTCCTCGTATAACCAATGATTTTTTTATAAAGAGACACATGTATCAAACAATTGCTGGTCATTGATTTTAAACATACTCACTAATTTTCAAACTTAAACAAAATTTTAAAAAATTAAAAAATCTCTGTCTTCGCTTTGCTAATAAAAACCTCACACTCGCTGGTGCAAGATGACAAAACGCCGACTGCTTTCGAATGATCGTAGACGCGAACAAATGACGCAGATAAACGTTCATTCTGCTAATTTTAGGATAATATTGCAATTGAATGTTTATACTACGACACTGTTAATAATAAGAGATAGCACCTGGAAATTACAACCTTTCGTTTAAGCAAAAAATCGCGAAATTTAGTTGAGTAGATAGTACAAATTTATTTCAAAGCGAAAATATTTTGTATTACAAAAATTTTAGATTATCAGTTCAATACAAAGGATACATGTTTTGTGTCCACATATTTTTGAAAATACTCTTGGTTGGAAAAGTAACTTACCGCAAGATATTATACTGTACTTTGATGTGTTTTATTATCGCATACTGAACATAAAATGTTTATAGTTCCTAGTTTCAATTACATCGAATTATTATCGACATTCATGAAAAAAGGAATCATCAAGCACTACGTAACTTATAATGTAAGGCAACGTGTTATCGTTATGCATATCTTACATGCTCGTAATGTGTTGGAAGAGCACCGGTATCTGTTAATTTGAATACTAAGGAGCAACCGAACAAGAAAAACATCAACTTATCGGTTTCGTAATCAAAGATGTTTCTCGCTTCCCAATAACCTTTGAAGAGATGGAGCATTTCTCGAAAGAACACCAGTTAAGATGGAGGATAAGAAAACGGAAGCCCCTCGCCATGCGTGAAGGTGCCGTCAATTTGTCACGGGTAATCTCAAGCATTAGTCTTGATGTTTTCATCATCCCTTGAACAAGAACTGAAACACTGGCATTCATGGTATTCCAAGGAGACTTAACCACATTAAAATCAAAACGACCTCGTTTAAAAACCAGAAGACCAAACAAATGCACCTATGTCCAAGAGAAAGCACGAAATTGGGTGCAATTTACCTGTTACTGTGAAGGAATGTCAAATAAAAATTCCGGTTTATACATCCAAGCACAATTATGCAATAACTGTAAATAAAATCTCACAACACATTCTTTTTCTTCCAAAATAACACGAAGAAAGCCAATTATCTTGTGAAGCATGTCATTATTAGTTAATATTACGTAAACTAACAAATCCATGTCAATTGGGGGTCAACGACGAATCCCAGTATAGTTTTTTTTCTCTACCTTTGGTAAGGTAAGAAGTTATTTAGGGAGTTTGTTATTAGAACCTTTATGAGATCTTCGCGCCGACCTGGATGGCCAAGAGCGTGTACTAATTCAGCTCTTCGGACCGAAGGTTCGCGGGTTCGAGCCCCGCCTTGGGCATGGTTGTTTATTTCTTGTCTCTCATGTATGTGTTGTCGCGGAGGGCCTCGCGGTCTGCTGAACCCAGATTAGAGGAGCCCGTATGTGTGTTGGTGTCTAGTCTATAGTCGAATATGCGTTCCATCGGAACGTAAAGGGTAACCGATTGTCGGCTGGAAAAGCCCTATGATAAAAAATGAACTCATAGCGATAGCTCCGACATTCAACGTTTAATGAATGTTTACTGTTCAATTCTTAATGACTAATTCGATCCTTATTATGGGTAAAGGTTTCGTGGAAACTTAGACATTCTCTTCAAGCCTCGTCTCTCCATTATTACGTTAAAATCATCTTTTAGTATCTGTCAATGTAGACAACAGTTGGGCAATCGAAGCGACATTGTGAATGTTGAAAGACATCTTCAATTAAAGAACATGGCAACATGTATCCCTGCTAAAAAACGCAAATAAAAAATATGTTCGAAATATACGATATGCCTTTGACAACGGCCAAAATTGAAACTATTTTGACAGAAACACGAAGAAAATTATTATAATATACATAAATTTATCGTTAATTATTAAATATACGCTATTTCCCTTAAATTATAATACAATTTATTCAGAGATACGCCATTCATCAGGTTAGAATTCGAAATTGTTAATGTTATAGAAGCAAAACAAGCTCCATGATTAATTGTAGGTTGCATACGTGAATTTAACAAACAATACATATCTGGAGTAGTACAGCACCCCATTCACATATTGTTATAAATATCATTATTATTATCATTATCTTTTTTATTTTTATTATTATTATTATGGAATACAACATTCAAATTTTATTGATTTATGTTTATTATTTTCATATAACCACTTGTTGTGTAGGAGATTACAAGCAGTTGTCACAAATATCCTGTTTATAATGCTCACAATTTTGTGACATTTTACTTAAGATTATTTTGATTTACGGTTTCTGTCAAGCCATTGAATTTTACGTCAATCGGACACGGGCTCGGCGTTATTAATATTCGTGTTTTCTCGACCCACCTGAGATTGATACATTTTCATCTCTCTCTCTCTCTCTCTCTCTCTCTCTCTCTCTCTCTCTCTCTCTCTCTATATATATATATATATATATATATATATATATATATATATATATATATATATATATATATATATATTCCAAACGAACCACCTTATAAACAATACTGTTACATTACTGAAAGAATAGTTATCAAAACTATCGCTTATTGGCGTTTTTTATTACTGTGTGTAAGTATTTAATTTCTAACATCAATTGATAACATACGATTGATAGATAAGGACCAATGTAGCAAATTTAATGTAGGCTCTTTGGTAGATTGTGCACTTTCGAGTTCTTGGGAGCTCCTACGAATTTATTTGGGTTTCTTCCAGTTTCATCGGAGCTCTTCGGAAATCTTCAGAGGTCATAGAAGGTTTTGGGATCTCGTCGAAGCTCTTCAAAGCTCAATGGAGCTCTTGAAAGCACTTTGGAGCATCTCTGAAAACTTTGAAGCTCTTTAATGCTGTTTGTAGTTGTTTGCAGCTCTATGAATCTCTTTAAAGTTCTTGGTTACTTGCAAGGATTTGGCAGCCATCTTGGATGATCTCGTATGTTTTCGGAGGAGCTAGGATGTAAGTGCTGGATGAAGCGTGTAAAATCTCTGATGAGCTACGAATATTTTGGGAGAGGTCGTTAGAAGATAGAGAGTTCTGTAATGCTCGGTGGAGCTCTAAAGTGTCCCGAAGAGTTTTAAAGAGTTCGAAAGTTTACGCTCTCTTTAAAGAGATCAGAAGAGCTGGAACGCTGGGTTCGCGATCGGGAAAGAGATCGGAAAAGCACAGACGAACTCGGAAGATCTTGGGAGAGCACAAAAAATATGTGAAGAACTTTGATGAACTCAGAAGGGCGCTTGAGAACCCTTCATAGAGAACAATACCATCCATGATTGATCAACACGGGTGGAATGCTTGAACCTTTTGGCAGATAGTTCGTTGATGTCATTACAAGAAAACTTCGCCGAAATTTTCTTTGGTCCTTGGGTCACGCGGCCTCTCTCTTCAAAGAAGACTCGGCCACGCGGCGGAGCAGTCTCGGCGCCGTTCGGGGAGCAGACACTTTCTCCCAGCGGTGGGCGCGGGCAGGCGGGCGCGACTGTACGGCCCGCGGGCGCCTCAGCGCCCCCGCCCTCCGCCCACCGCTCTTCGCCCTCCTGCCCGCTCGCTCGCCTCTCGACCGGACGCGCGCGCGCTCGCGCCCGCGCCTGCGCCTGCGCCTGCGCCGCCGCATCTGAACGGTCGAACGCCTTTGTTCGGGAGATGCGGGCGGGCGGGCGAGAGCAGTTAAGCCCTGGATTTATCCTCCGCCCGCCCCCTCGCCTCCACCCACCAGCCGGACGCTCGCCGTGGGCAGCGCGGCCCACTGGACCCCAACACGCGGCCCACTGTGCGCAGGCGCCATCAACCCTCTGAGGGAATTAGGAACTTGAGCCATCCAGTCACACTATCACCACTATCGCTTGGAGCCATACTTTAGAGACACGGAACTCCCTTGATTCACAAAATCCTATGCTACGCACAGCCAACCAAGCCATTATTCATAAGTAGTTGTCTTTCCGTTGGTATTCGTAAACCTCTATTTTGTTTGTGCTAGATGAAAGATACAAGTATTCAAGGAAACTCTCGTGACAATTTCTCGTGAGGTTAGACAAGCTTTTAAATTTTCAAATATGTGCATTAAAAATACTCTTACTTAATTGATTGATTATTTCGTGAGTCTTAGCTCTTCAACTTCTAGTCATTATTCCTGTTAGTGTACTGCATGTTTTTATCATGGGAGGAGGTATGTTCTTCCTCGATGAATGGTGAAATACGGCGCCGACTTACATGTCAGTTTGCAGGGGATTTCTCCCTTCAGATTATCTCCGTCAGCGATACGAGCGATATACTCCTCCAGCGGAGACAAGCTCCCGACTGGTCGCCCGGCTTGTACGGGTATATCATACATGTCGGGACAGAGGCAGTATAATTCAGGGACAAAGAAGAGGAAGGAAAGATCGTATGCGGTCTATGGTATATTTGTTTAGGCATTCGCCTGGTATTGATCAGTGAACTCCGTACTGATCGAAAACTACCGATCAGAGCAGCCGGTCGCTGGAATTCTCCTCCAGACAGTGGCTGAATTCGACCGACGTTTCTAGCTAATGTCGAAAATCCTTTCTCCGTTGAGACTCGAATTCTACTACCTCTCGTTCTGAGTCTCTGCAGTGACATCCGTTACATCAACTGCGCTACCTCAGCTGATGTTTACTTTCTCTCTTCTAAAGTTCGGTTCAGTACTACAAGATTCACTTAATTATGCCCTGAGCTGGTTCCAACAAAACCTATCCCCGAAAAAAATAATTCTTCTGTCATTACACTTTATTGTTACTTACATATAAACTTTCATGATTTAGAGTGATATTTATTGCAACGAGTGATGAACGATAGCCGATCTTTTTGATCACAAGTAAAAAATTATCAACGTAAGAATATGCAACCAAATTTTATTTAGTTACGTTACGTGCAAGTGTAATTTTGATGTCAAAGTGCAGTAGTCAATGTTCGCTCAAAAATAACATATTAGAATATTTAGGTTATTAATTTTCATTCCATGTAACAACTTTCAAATATGATATATCTGTAAAGGAACCTTTGAAACATTTTAAATCGAGAGAAACATTTGTTTGAGCTTCTTTGTAAAAAATGTAAAAATAATTACCTAGTTTTCAAATGTTGCTAATGTTTCTAATGTTGTTTTGTTCGCACTTTTATTTATCATTGAACTATTTATGGTTAAAGAGCGGGGAAGTCATTCTGGAGCTCAAGAAAAAGTTTGCTTATTGCACTTCTCCCCTATATGCTATACACAGTTTTCTGACAACAATAAGTCAAATCAAATGTTATTAAAAGATTTTTAGGCATAATACGTTATTTACGAGTTTTTCTCTTTGAACTCCACGTATATGTAAAGAAGTAGGTGTAAAGTGGTATCAAGTAGCAAAAGACAGACGAGTTTGGAAGAAACCTAAAATCAATGCACAAAATTTTGATCTTTTGGTTAATACAGAACATACATATATAATAATTAATATATATATATATATATATATATATATATATATATATTACATGCTTTTACTAAACGATCTGTAATGTTCAACACTGTTATGTAAGAATACTATTTTATGAACCTATAGGTGAACCAACTCACATTCCCGCTTGTGCGGAAGGCCTTTGTCCTCAAGGGATCTGATTGGATTTAAAATAAAATAAAACATGTAGAGAACAAGTGCCTAGTACACAATATGTAAATAAGTATTAATGATTTATGTAAAGACAAAAGGGAATAAAAGAAATTTCACGATTCACGCTATTGTCTGCCATTGCGGAAGTATGTATACTCAAGAAGAAAGAGTTCCTAGAAGGAGTGTAAACACTCGACCATTATGTCTCCTTAAGCGAATGAGAACACCAAAATGGTAATAAACCTTTCTTAATGTCAACAAAGAAAGATGACCAAACAAGATTTAAGCATTCATCACATTCGTTGCTCTTACTTACGTTCTTATTGTGTGACTTTGCAAGGGAAACACGAACACCAACAGCCAAATTCCAAGAATCTAGTGAAACGGTCGAAAGGACAAACGAGTACTCGCCTCACAGAAACACTGCAATTTTTACAACATTATTCGAACATCTAATGATCGTGGTGATTAATAGTTCTGGCTTGCATTCAATCGCATTGAAGAACCTAAGAATTCCTGTAAGGGAAGTCACCATGGACTTAAAAATCTTCAAGATAATTTCGGACACTATAGATACAGTAATTGACCCGAGTTACTGTTGCTCTTGTTTAGCAATTCAAGAGTTTCATAAATTATGTTTCTTCTCACACGGTGTTGTTTTCAACGATAAATATTTACTATTCTGCTTTCTCTACTTCTTGTCTGTTCCTATCTTTGTAACTCCGAGACTGGCTCGGTTGTAACATACTTCAACGCTGATATTTTTTATTCACATTCAATTGTTTGTATGGCACGTTTTGCTATTTTCTTAACTTGTTCACAATGTCTGAACAAACCCGTACATATAAAACTGAAGTGTAATAAAAATGGTAATAGAAAGTCGTGTATAAGTTTTTACATTGCAAATATTAAAGAAAAAAGAACCACCGACATCATAAATAGCATATGATATGCGTCAAATGTATCTTGAAATTTAAAAGTGAATAAGTTGGTGGCAATAGAACACTATGAAAATAGAACACTATGGAAATTTCTGTAACGCAAGTTCCCATGCAGAAACGAACAAGTATAATTTCCAGAAGCAAGAACAAAGCTATTCTATAAAGGAACCACGCACGATATCAAGCTATTTTTTGCAATAAGAAATATTTTTTACTAGTTTTACTAGTAATAACCAATCTCAATTCATAACGCTGAAATAATTTCACCAATATTTGATGATACAAAACAGACGAATGATTTTTCCATTTGCCGACGGAAAGTTACTTCATATTGAGCTTAGTTCATTTCTTATTACGCAAAGCTTTCCGCTCATCGTAAATGATATCTCTATTTTGGTCGCAGAGAGTCTTATCTTCTTTCTGCACCATGTTTATCATAAATATGAATAAAACATATGTAGTAACAAAATACTTACTTTCGCCAAAATTGAGAAATTAACATTTACAAATACCAGGAGACTTGCTCTGACTGATGTGGCATATTTTGTTTCTACCCAAGCCCTTCATTTTACAAACGTAAAGCTGCTAAAAACGAAGTAGCATTATTTTTCTTTCATTAAGGAAAAGGCCATCAAAGAGAGATATTTTCTGAATGTATCTCCAGAAATAAATAATCTGCAAATTGCAGCAAACAGTTAAGAGTTTGACCCGTTGGTGCAAGATGGTTTCATTGTCACAACACACCGTACACAACAAGAGTGATCTGAACCACTTATACAGGGAGCATGACAGAAATGATTTGACTTGTAGCCCTTGTGTGGTGCAGACAGCAAAACCTGCGAAAAGGGCAGTCTTAATCTTTTAATGGTAATTGCGCATTACAAGTCCTTTGTCAAAGCAGTGTGCTGAATTTTCTTTTCAATTACCCACGAAATATTATATGAACAATTAAAACAATATTTAAAATTGGCAGTTGCACCAAATTCAGTAGTTAGACATGATAATAGAGTATCATAAACATTACAGAATTAATTAAACATTACAGAATTAATTAAACATTACATAAAAAATTTCAGAAACATTACATGAATGACGCAAAACCTACATTGTAAAAAAGAGACAATTTTATTGAAGTATTTACTAGAGAATATATATTTGAATGAGATGTAATAAATGATATTAATAATGAAATATATTGATATTTTCCCCACCTCCGTAGTTTACACTAAGCAACAAATATTTGTGAATTTTCTCTGCCAATATACTTCAACATTCTGCATTCTTAACGTCCGTTCATACTTTTGTCTTTATAAATTATAATGCACTTCTCCATGCTGAGTTGGAACTGTGAAGCAAGGCCCATTATTAAATTTGCAAATGTCCACAATCGATTATCTGTCCAAAGTGTATTCACAGTTTGTCCATTTACATAAACCAACAGGCTATATATGCTCAGAGTAATATGGTCTATATCCAATGGTCCTAGGATAGGAGGGCAAGTACCAATACTTTAACAAAGCTTCTTGAAAAGTACTTGCGCCGATTTCACACGTACAGTATCGAAAATTACAGGAAATTTGCTACATTTGAACACACACATGCAATTACTATTTTTTAGTCTACACCTACGAAAACTCAAATTTTACTGACTTTAATATGAACATTTCTTTAGTACATACTATTATTGTTAGAATAGGTAGAATGGATGAATAGACAATGGAAATCGAAAAATTTAAAGAAAACAGGTTTTGAACCAGTTTTATAGTCCAAAATTTGACTCCTAATAACCAGCAGTTGAAACGTAATGCATTGGTTGATAATTGACGCTGGATGCTCTCTACTTTTTTTTAATATTCGACGCTATGCGGTATCTCGACAGAATATCTTGCGAGGATGCCTAGGTAAGGCTTGATAAAGAATGTATTTACTAACTACAAGCCAATTGGAATGTCTTTGGGAAGGTTAGAGAAGAAATGTAAGAAAAAGATTGAGACGTCAAATGAATAAAAAACGTATCCCTGTAATTTGATCATCATCCACGTCATTAAGATGGGTTTAAATGAGTAAAAGGTCGGTAGCAAAAGGAGTGAGTATCTTTCCTCCAGTAATAGTCTCATTTCGCATTCGCTTATTGAAATATCCAGAAATTTCTTTCAGAATGAAGAATCTACTACAAATATCGAATGTATCATTTTTACACAGAAGCGTTTCAAACTTACCTTTTGGTAACCATTTTATATAATTTTTAAGGAAATTATTTTCCTAAATTTTGTTACTGAGAGAAATGTAAAACATGGATAAACACAATTCGCATTTATTTAAACACAAATATTAGTTCACTGAACATTTGCAAGCGATAAAAACCACGAACGAATTTTACACAGGTTTAATTTTAGATCCGAAAGAAGCTTGAGGGATCAATATGCTACAATATTTTTTATTTATTTACTGAAAATAGATGATACGAATCACATTGTATATAGAACATTGCAGATACTCTGCCTCAAAAAAAGGTATCCAACGAAAAAGTAGGGAATCATTTTACCAAACACGAATATATTTTTATATGTATATGAATGTACAAAATTTTCTTTACTATTTTATTCACTAAAATATTATTTTAAAATTTCATTAACTGGTGAAATATGAACTGAAACAAATGGTATATTGTATTTCAGAAAATGTGTTCGTATGAGTCGATTCATCGATACAACTCAGCAGGTGACCATAGAATATGCGAAGCGATTGGCCATAGTGTCCCCTACGGCCATTCCCGTTCTCCCATCCACCAGCGCTTTGAACTTCCAAAATCCCACCACAGCTGCCCCGCCTCCACAACCGCTCCTGCCCTCTCAATCACTACAACGGCGTTCCCACCACCAGGAGCATCATCACCCCATCTCTGCATCTGTTCCCATCATCACTCTCGCCTCCGGCACCATCACTGCCTTATCCACCGCCACCAGAGCCGGCCCTACTGCTGTCGCTCCCACCAATCCCATCGGTATCGCCTCCGTCTTTATTATAGCTCCAGCCACCGCCCCAAACTTCACACTCACCTTCGCCATCGCTAACACCTCTACCTCCGCCGCAGCTCCTGTTACAGCGTCGACACCCCCGCCGCCGGCCCTTTCTCCACTACTGCCTGCCGAGGAGTTCCTATGTTCTGATGGTGGCAAAATTTCGTCATTTGCAACATACATTGTAGTTAGATGGAGTTCAGTGACTGTATGGAGGAAAATTCTAGCGGCCGGCAGCTCTGTTCGGAAGTTTTCCGTAGTTTCTCCGATCAACAACAGGCAAATGCTGGAGTAGTACCCTAATAAACGGGCCACGGACCGCGTGAACTCATTTTTTCTTCTTCCTTGATCTATCCTCTCCCCTCACACACATGCACACACACACACACATTTGCGTTCCCTACACTATCACACATTTAAGGACAACAGTAGAGAGCTTAGAGTTTGCCTCGGCTGGGGCAGTGCCCATCTGGTGGGAGATACATGGAAGGGGAAATTCGTACAAGCCTATGTGTAGGTTGGCGCCGGATCCCACCATCCAGCGAGGAAAGAACACCGCCACTTGCCGTGATAAAAATGCACTGCAGTTACGATCATCGATCGATCAATCTCTACCTCCACCGCCACCTCTGCGAAGCGGCCAAGCGCGAGGGCGCGCCCCGACAGAGGGGGTCGCGAGTCACGCGCGGTGAGTCACGGGTTCGGTCCCCACGCGGCGCGGCGCGGTGCAGTGCGTACTTCGCCACAGCCACAGCCGTCGCCCGCACCGTCGCCAGCACCTCTACCTCCTCTACCGCCGTCGCCACTGCCACGCGCCGCTGCGCCCAGGGGGTAACAAAAGCGCGGTCGCGCGCTGGGAGGTCCCCTCGTCGCGCCTGGGAAAGCACTGACTCCGGCGCCCCGTTCATCGATACAACGTACCATATCCACCGGCAGCGCAGCAAAGACGTGCCCGGCGCTTGATTGGCGCGGTGAATGCTCTCTGGGATTGCAATATAATTGTGCTTATGCCACGGCTTCAGTGATGGCAGGGGCTTGGACGCGTATTTAACTATACAGAGCAAAAGCGACGGGTTCGGGTCCAGGGGAATTTTCTTCGTATGGTTGTGACGGAGACTACTTCTCATACCATCATGTTTGTCCGTAAGAAAAGTGCTCCATCCGTATTAGTTCATTTCTCACTATCATTAACCTGAAATTGGCACCCAGCCATCCCTCATATTGCGGGAGGCAAAAACAAGTCATCATTTCGGTCATTTGCTGAGAAAACAGTGTAAGACCCATCCCTCTTAAATGCTCAGAAATATGGCAATAACTAGTATATTATTATCACTATATTATTATTATTGTTATTATTATTATTACAGGTTTATGAACTCTGTTTACGTCGATTATGCTCTTTAATTCTAATACTGAAGTACAAGCAGAATGTTGTTCTACAATAAATAGGATGAAGCAAGAAAAATAATGCAACGATGTCCTTCTGCCAGAAGTGCAATCAGTAAGCTTTGAGAATTGAGGGTTGATTCTTACAACTAAAATAAAGGTTTAATTTCTGAAAAAATAGAAAACTGAAAAATAAAATACTTTTTTACCTAAGAAATAAGAACGACTGTCTATAAGCTGTAATTCTGTAAGTCTGTAATTCGTTATAAACAATTGTAGTTCGGCTTCATATCTATAATAATACTATCTATACACATGTCCCTACAGCACGTTAAACACAGTTTGTAATTGTTCTTTGATGTGAAATAAAAAAATAATGCGTGAAAAGGAATGTAGAAAAATGATGTTTTCTTTTCTTAAATTCTGCAACTCATTCGCATAATCTCGTTAATAAATAACCTCAGTAAATGTGAATTCATACGCACACACAAGTTTTGATATCACCCTTAAAGCATTTTACCTTTTGAATATTCATTGTTTATTTAAACACAAAAATATCACGTGGATAATTAGAATTCTGATCGCCTAATCTGCAACATTTATTTCCACAGGATAATGGAGATTTTTCGTTAAATATTACGTGCGAATCTCGTATTTAGTATATAATACTAAGTAGATTGTCGATGGAAGAATGTTTTGATAAGATACTAATAAATGAATGTGATCTCACATGCTAATTCTTTCTTTGAATTTCCTCTCGTGCATTTAACGGATTGAACACGTGACATTTTGGTTAGTCAACCACAAAACGAGAATGAGGACAATCAGACCTGTTGTCACCTAATCTGCAACTTTTTTTTTTTTTTGAAATGACGAATCGAGATGTTTTGGTACAGTGCGAATCTCGAATTACATGTTTTTATATTACGTGCAAATCCTGTATTTATATAATACAAAAAGAATTGTCGATGGGAGGATTGGGTTAAGATATATGGATGTGATCTCACATGCTGATTCTTGTTCTGACATTTCCTCTCATGCATTTTCACCGATTAAACACGTGCCATTTTGGTTAGCCGAGCACGAAAAGAGCACGAGGGCGATCGGATCACCCGTTGCGCAGAAGATAATCGATGGTCGCGTCGTGGAAAGTTGTGTATGCACATGCAAGCAAAAGCACTTACTTTCGTTCACGTTCGCAAACCTTATGTGTGCAGTTCAATCACGAACTTGTTTGCCAGCGCTCTTAAATCCCTTGGCAAATGTACCTCGCTTTGAAAAATAGTTCGTATTTCATCTACTTGCATTTGTATGCCTGTGTGCACAACGAGCTTTCAAGAGATCTTACTATAAACGTTTTGGAGTAACAATAAAGGTAGGAAAATATAAATGCAAATAAACATTATTTTATAATAGATTTTCCAGCTTATTCCTCACTCCAACGATGATATTGTAAGGTGATTTACTCAAGTATGATAATGTATGCAAAAAATTGTGGGACAATAAATCAACTGTTGTATTATCACACGTACGTTCCTCGAAGATCTCTAATATTTCAGTCCCAATGTACAACAAATGTTCTTGTAAACAGTCTATTTATCACGAAACACGTCTAATATTTATACAAATATAGGGAATACATCCTTCTTATCTCATTAAACCTTTTGAGGTTCTAGTCACGTGCATCCTTTTAGGAATTCCCCGATATGCATTAATACTTGTACAATTAAGAGTGTGTATATCACGTTTTAAAAAAGAGCGAAAGAAAGATACGGCGTCTTCCCAGCCTCTTAAGCATGCAGCATCGAAAAATACAGTCGCTTGCCCGTAGCAAGCAAAAGCAAATCCGGTTCCTTATCTGCCGAGCAAGAACAATCTTCTGTATTTTACATGGCAGCCCGAAAGGCGAAATTGAGATCTGAACGGGCCCGACCTCCCCACAGGAACACTGACCCACTCCAGTGCGATATGTAGTCGCTTCTGGCCCCGATCAACTTCAGCCGCACCTTCCAAGAAATTAAGTCGCGAGGAGACGAGCTGGAAAAAAGAAAACTCCCTCCAGTTCTGGGCTGGTAAGGATCCGTCCGGTTTAACAGCCGATGAATAAGAGTAAAAAGGATATGAAAAAAAAACTTGGAGGACGAGCTGTTCCAAATTTGAAATTCCGTAGCGCTAGTGGAAGTCCGCCCGCCATGTCCTCGATTCCTTCGATATTTACCATTAAATTTTAATGGTGAATAATATTAATAAAATTAGTGAGTGAAGGTCTGGCAGTCGCTGTATCCAGTGGAAGAAGAGTCTTCGACCGTGCAGTCGCGTTGAAAACACTAAACTCAGCGCGCCACGCCCTTCAAAAGTGGCGCCCCCGCATCCCAGGCACGAGTCGTTTCATGCCGCCATGTTCGGCAACGTGAGGTCATTACTCAACACATATTCCAGAACAGCCTTAATGAATAGGAATTAAGTCTATAATGTGAACGTCGCTGGGCGGGGCACGTGTAAGTGAATATCCCGCGGACGACCTTGTCCGGGGTGAGGTGTGGGTGAGAAAATGAAGACACAACAGCGTAGTTTCCTTCGGCGCCTCAACGAGTCATTCAGCTTCGGGTGTGCGTCGCTGTAACGGGACACAGCCCCTGCGAAGACATGTCTCTCGGGCGCTAATTGGTCCCACAAAGGTGTCCCAACTTCAGTACCCCGAGACGGCGGTGCGAGCGACGACACGGCGAAACGAGGTAAAGCGGCTGGAGCTCTCCAGTTTTCAGTATACACGCAATGCCCGAGGCTGGAGAAAGCAAAATTCCTTCGGCGCAAAGAGAACAGAAAAATAGACTGAGTAACCGACACAGAGATGCGAATGAGTTCGATTTATTAGCGAAAATTAGGAGTAGCAACAGAAGAGGATACTTCAAGACTTACAGAGATACTTCAGGAATTACGGAGATCGAACATGCTAAATACGATAGCCGATCTAATGATAAACATTCTACACATTCTACACATCATCTCTGTTAATTATTATCGTTAATACACAAATGAAAAGAAAAATGTGATTGTCATCAATTTCTTTTGCACTGCGATTTTGACTGTTCAGTGCGGTGAACAGTAATTATACGGCCGAGAATGGAGAAAAAAATCTTCCGCGCAGAGATAATATATAATTGTAAAAAAAGTCAA
The DNA here is from genome assembly GCA_038098605.1 of Gryllus longicercus. Lineage (NCBI taxonomy): Eukaryota > Metazoa > Arthropoda > Insecta > Orthoptera > Gryllidae > Gryllus > Gryllus longicercus. Next base: position 5,335,915 of record JAZDUA010000021.1, read on the forward strand.
ATACGCTTTCAGTAGTTTGGTTATTAATGAAAATCTGTAGCAATGGCAGAAAAAAGGCACACAGTGGCAGAGTAGTCATGATACATTGAGCTTGATAGACAGAAGTGAATAATAAATCAACGGACAATGTGAAATTGGTCATTCATTTTACATCTGATTTGTTATTTCCCTTTGCCTCATTGTTAGAGGTCCTCTTATTACATCAAATAAGAAAGCATTCATATCAAGATAATGAATGCTTTTTTTGTGCATTTTGATCTTGCCTGACGAGGGAATGTGCTTTAGAAAGGAAATTTGTCTCATTCTCTGTAAGGGTCAATACAATACTTTTATAACGATCATTGAAATCATTCGAAGACATCAATGTTTATAAGATGAGGTTAATGAAAGAAAAACAGTGGTTTTGAGTGATATTTCGCCTTTGTAAATGGTACCGTTAATGTTCATATATTAAATAATAATAATAATAATAATAATAATAATAATAATAATAATAATAATAATAGGCGCATATCGTTCAAAGTAGGTATTCTTAGAACTAAAACTCTAGTTAAAGATCTAAATATCCATTTTTAGGTTTCTAAAATAGGCACGCACTTGAAATTCGAAAATAGGCTTCATAATTTCTTAAATAGGCAGTATATATAGACAAGAGAATACGATTGTTTTAACACACATTTTTTTAATGCACTTCGCTGACAAGCAAGTTGTATTTCTTTCTGTATTACGGCACATAAAATGGTACTTTAAAAGGTAGGATGACAAAAAAATTAACCTCGGTAAAAATGAGAATGATTCTGTAGTCGCTCACAAACCTTGTACAAAATCCTTCTCCTTTCGGCCAAATAAACTATTTCACATAAATTATTGTAAATTTTACTTCAAACTTTCAATAAGAACAATTGTATAAAATATTGAAAAGAAGACAGATAATGTACAGGCAAAACTATCTATATTTACATTCAGAAACATTTTATTTGAAGAAAATATTCTTTCAATTTCAACATTTGCGCCTGATGCAAAGTTTAATGCTGAAATAATATATACAGTTCATAATCTCTTCCCCTTAAGATAACCAAGAATGTTAGAGAATGATTTTAGAATTTAATTTAATAAAGGTTTTTTTTCAGTTTTGATTTCCTATTTAGGAGCGCTTTAGAGTTAATTCTCCATGATTTCAACTAAATCGAACAGGCATAGAATGGAACTCATGAAATGTGACTATCATAAATTTCGAGGGTCTAGGTCAACGTGTAAAATAAGAATTTAGTAAAGAATCACATGTCTTCTCATTAGTGCTCTTTGAAAAACAATTAAAATTGTTCTCCACCTTTTCCAGGGAACTTCAAAGAAAAATATTTAAAACAGACTAGCTTAATGTAAACAAAAGAAATCCGCATAAAGTTAATTAGGTGTTCGGGTGCCCTGTTTTCCTCTGATTCTTAATGTTATTTTATTTGAGAATTTTTGTTTTATGTTCCATTCATTAAGGTAAGCAGCATCCAAAATAATACTTTTTTACACAATTTCTTCGGCTGACGAATTTGTTTTTAAATAACTTTGTTTTCTCTAATTCTTCAATGAAGAAACAAAGCATTGCATTAATATTAAGAATTATTAGTAGCCAAAGTTAATATTTCTTCAAGTTGCATGCATTTTACTCTAACATGCCTTCTCCGTAAAAAGTCTAATCAATTCATTAATTTTTCTGCTAATTCCAGATTGACATATCAAACTTCATGCAAAACAATTTTCAGTTTTAGGCTCTATTATTCTTTGTAGCTATTACTTACGTTGAAAGGAAATGTTAAATTGAAGAAAAAAGGACTGGGTGTGAAAACGCTTATTTACATCAGTAATTTAAATTACGACTAATTTTTTTTATCTGTACACTCAAGTAGGCAATGTACTCTAAACTAGACTGAGCACAGCATTATTTTGCACCGTAAACATAAAATTAACCCGCCGATCGCAAAAAAGGAAAGTATGGGAACCTTCCGAAGTCGGAAAGTGCGTGTCGCCGCAACAACTCGTTAGCGATGGCTGTGTCGGCGAGCGGTGGGCCAAGTGGGGCGGGGAGGGGCGGGGCGGGGCGGGGCGGGGCGGGGCGGGGCGGGGCGGGGCGGGCCGGGGCGGGGCGGGGCGGGCCGGGTGGAGGCCATCTTCGCGTGTGTTGTCCCAGCGCCGCCGCCGCCGCCGCCGCCGCGGCAACGACTGTGTGTGCTCTGCCAACTGGCGCCTGCGAACGCACACAGCTGGAACGCCCGCCCCGCGGCTGGCGCCGCCCCGCCTCCCTTCCCCCTCCTTGGGCGCTCCTCGTGCGACGCCATGGTGGCCGCGGCCCAACGTTCGCATGTGCACGTAGTAATGGCATTTTCGGAATAGACGCATGTCATGGGTAGACCTTCAATATGTAGGCTCTATTGAAATATTTCTAGTTTCGTTGCGGAAATAAACTTTTAAAAAACAAATGTAAGCTATTTCAAAAACTAAATATAAGCTGCTTAATTTCTTCAACTTAGTAATAGCTACTTGACATTATATCACATGAAGGTTTTTGAGATATTTAAAGTTCAAAAATATGCCAGATCAATATTGCAGTTCCAATATTAATAAAATGTTTCAACTTATTCTTTAAAAAAGAAAAATAAAAATAAATAAATTATCTTCATACTACTCCTCACTAATAGAAAGCACAAGTTCTGTAAGTTTCAAACAAGTAGAATTATTCCAAATCTTATTTTTACTTTCTCGCCCTGACTTTGTAAAAAGAAAAAGTATTGTAATCGTGAGCCGGAAAACGGTGATTTTGCAACAGAAAAAAAACCTTGTTATCGGGCCCCGAAACGGAAAAATGAATAAATTTGTTTCCTTATTTTTCGAAAATTGCATGAGTTCACTTTTTTCGGCGTCTCTCTACAAAAATATTGAGGGTAAAGATTTTTTCCTTATTAACATCTGTTGCTGAAAGACATCTTAAAATAGGGTCATTTATAATTTTTTCGAAAATATTAGTAATTTTTGCGTAATTTTGCATGAAATGCACAATTTAAATGAAATTTTTAAATAATTATTTTCTCAAAATCCGCTCCAATGGTATAAGCAGGCAATTTGTTTCATATTTTCTCCTCGTATATATGAAATACCGGTATAGAATGTGGCGCTAATCCCATCCTACCAACTCTGTATTTTAGAAAATTGCAAAAAGCTACATTGCAAAACTTCACAATTGAAGATAGAGATTTTTGACTTTAAACAAAATGTGTTCAAAACTATCATCTCTTGAAAAAAATGAACAATTTTTTTAAAAAAACAGTAGTTTTCGAACAATTTCTGTTAGAAGCTGGGCATTGCTAACATCATGCTTGAAGTTAGTGCAAATTATTAATAAAACATTCTGCGAATAGGGTAAAGTATGCTAATGAGAATGGCACAGGTCTAATTTTAGTTAAACTCTCTGAATTTTCAAAAATTGCAAAAGTTAGAAATAGTGCGAGAAAGGAATCGTTCTTATAGCATTCCTAGTGAAAATAATGTGTCTGAAGTAGCCACTACTATTCTGGTCTGAGCGCTCCACAGGAGTACACTGTAGAAGAAAAAACCCGCCGCAAACAGTGGCCATAGAATCACGGATAACCATTGACGAAGCGCCATATACAAAACGCCGTCAATTTTGGGAAGAGTAGGTCTGAGAGTGCCATGAAATGCGATTCTCTCTAACTCCAAGCAAAAAATCTTCTGTGTTGATTCCGAAATACTAATCACCGGATAATGTCCCAAGAGGATTAATGTTTGTAGTTAACAATGCGTTTACTTTCTCGCCTTACTTAGTAAGAAATTATTATAATCGTGCACCGGAAATACGATGAATTTCCGTCTCAAAAACTCTTATTTTGGGACCTTGGTAACGAAAAACTGGATAAACCTTGATCGTATATAGATTAAATTACTTTTTCTAAGATGTTGTGTAGTCAAAATCCATGTTTCGTGAGACCTTGATACCGAAAAGTCGATTGACGGCATAGCATCTGTCTCTCCATTCTAACGTCAGTCTGAGAGTTTTTCTGCCGAAAATGCACTGTAAACGCTCCATACTATCACATACCCTCCCTCAGGTTAAACAGTCCCCTGTTGACATGCAGGGTCCGTGAATTAATGAAGTTGTCGCCATACTCGTACACGTCCATCCATTCGAAACAGTGTGGAATGAGACTCGTTAGACCATGCAACGTGTTTCTAGTCATCATCATTCCAATGTTGATGTTGACGGGCCTTGGCAATACGTAAAGTTTTATGTGGTGCAGACATCATGGATTCACGAGTTGGCCTTCAGCTCCGAAACCCAACATCGATAATGTCTCGTTGAATGGTACACGCTGACACTTGTAGATGGCCCAGCATTGAAATCTGCAGCAATTTGCGGAAGGGTTCCTTTTCTGTCACGTGTAATGATTCACCGTCAGCCATCGTCGGTCCCGTTCTTACATGATCTTTTTGCGGCTGCAGCGATGCCCGACGTTTGATGTTTCATCGGATTCCCGATATTCACGTTACATTCGTGAAATGGTCGTTCAGGAAAATCCAAATTTCATCGCGACCTCGAAGATGCTATGCCCCCTCTCTCTTGCGCCGACTATAACACCACGTTCAAACTCACTTAAAGACTGATAACCTGCCATTGTAGCAGCAGTAACCGATCTAACAACTGTGCCAGGCTGGATGTCTTATAGAGTCGTGGCAGACCGGATCACCGTATTCCTCTTACGTCTTTACTTCAATACGCGTGGCTGTAGCAGTTTGTTTTGGCTCTTCAGTGTATAATAGAAGGGAAAACTCGCTCTTTGAGAGCATGGACTAGAGGATGCGCCATCATCGTTTCCTTATGACGGCACTTATACATGCGAAATTTCAAATGCTACCTCGTTAATATGAATGGTAGAGATCTCGTGCTTGCGAGATCTCTACCATTCATTTCATCCTGGCATTTCATTTCTTCCCGGTGGTAAGTGTATTGCTAGTGGCAAAGTGTTCCTTTCGACATTTCGTTTGCAAGCGGTGTTCGACGGTGTATGTGGTTATCAGGAGTTTCAGATCACGATGTCTTTTAATGAAAATCTAAGCATGTACTTGGAATCAGAGCATGTCACTTTTTAAATCTCATAAATTTTATTTTCTAATGATTTTTCATTGTTGATTAGGTAAGCCCTTATTTTAGAAATATTGAAAATATTTTATCACAAATATGATACGTGCAACAGACATTCTTAGTACATATTTGGAATCAGGGCGTGATACACAATAAATCACAGATCATGTTATTTTTGATGATTTTTCATTATTGACTTCTGTTATGAGTATATAAAAATTAAGATCAACTTCTCTAGAATGTTGGTAAGATTTCTAGATATGGCTAGTTACATAACCAATCATAGAACTGAGCCCTGCTTAAAACTACGCCAAATTGTTTTTCCTCAAAATACCCGAGCATTCACAGTGCGGGTTTCGTTTTGGTTTTCACTTACGAATCCTATATCCCGCCGCATTCAATAGAAAGGTAATTAAACGAGTCTATCGCAACCTCTGAACCGCAGGAACAAGCCATGTCGGATCGTTACGTCGGCGTAATTAAATGTAATGACTATGATTGCAGTGAGTCAGTCGAGTGCTTGCACCACAATGGGCTCACACTGCCCACATGCAGTCTGCGCTGCGGCAGCGGAAGGAGAAGGCGAAAGAGGTGTAGCTGCGCGTAGATGATAAATCGGCTTCGCGGTAATCGACTAACTGCGTCATTGCGAAACGACCTCTGAACTCGTACGCGCGTTCGCAGCCGGAGGAGGCCTGTGGGCGCGCAAGTGCGCGAGTAGGACGAGCCATTACGATTCGCTCGGGACGAAACCGCCCTTCTGCACCATCAGGACAAGCACTCTTGGCTCTGGCCCTCATTAATTTGAATCGATAAATCCAAGATATGATGTCAACTTAATGTTTTCTCGTTGTATTCCAGCTTTTGCATAGTTTGTTTGCTCTATGTCAAACACTTTAAATCACACTCGTGGATAGAATTGCAGTATTATAAAAGGAGTAAAATTTAAGCTCAATTTAAAACAAAAATTTAAAGATAACACCAATGTAGTTATAAAATATTATATTGAATTGTTCCGTGAATGTAATGCAAAACTTTGTAAAATAGAATCCGGCAAAACGTCGAGGTAATCTGTTCATAGTCTGCTTTGATGGCGAAAGAGACCTTTCGGCAGAATTCCAGTCATTATAAGTGCTGACATTTTTTGACACTGACTCCACAGCTTTTGTTCAGTCGACAGCTGATTACCCTTTGCGTCCTGCTGGGACACATATTCGACTTAACACTACATTCGACGCTTACGCACATTCGACACTTCATACATGAAACACAATGGACAAACAATCATGCCCAAGGCGGAACTCAAACCTGCCACCCTTGGGACCGAAGGGCTCAGTCGGCTCACGCTTGAAAGAATTTCATAAATCTATATAAATGTTATAATAAAGTTATAAAAATTGCACGTGTTACTTATAACAATGAAAATTCAATCCAAATATTCTTATAATTAATGCATTATTACATATAACTGTAATAAATATTAGAAATGTAGAAACAGTAAAGATATATTAATAAATAATATAAAATATTTAGTAAACTTTAGTAATGTATTTAATGAGCACATGAAACAAAATATTACACACTATAGAAGACGTATTTTGGCCATAACGAACGGTATAACTCGCACGCAGCAAATATAGGGAATCAACAGTCATTTTTTTACGTCTCATTATTTTTTTATTCCACAGCATTACTGTTATTTGTTGTGAAAGTACTACCTAAAACATTCGAAGCATATAATGTACTTAAAATGTTATTTTTTATTGGGTTTCCTTTTTCCTGCTTGAAAAGTTCAATTAATTTATTCAGGTTTCTGAAAGTGTCGGTACGGTTGTTCGCGATATATCTCGGGAGATGGCGGTGTTCTTACACCACTGGAACGTGGGATTCGGTAGCAACATACACGTCAACTTACACGTTTTCCTCTCCAAGTTTCTACCCCAGTGGGGCACTGCCCCAACCGAACAAGCTCGAACGCCCTGACAGGCCTCCAGACATGTGCAGTATATTTGTGTGTGTACAAGAAGAGTCGGTAAGAATGAGGAAGAAAAGATCGCGCGGTCCATGGCAATTCTTCTTCAGATAGCTGCTAAATATTTATTATCAAAGTGTCTTTGTTTTAAATGTTTTGGAAGTCACCCTTATCCATTCATTAAGAATAGAAGATTGATGAAACACGTGATCATTGAAAAATTGTTATTGAACTAATTGTATTTTTTTACAATACCTACAAACACAGAGCTCAAATGTGAATCTTATTCATTTGAGGTAACACCCAATTACGATAAGCCTTGGTTTTTACGGGGTTCTGTGATCTTTGTGGGTCTTGACCCAAGGAACACAATTTCAAAGGGATAAGATGATGTTGAAAAATGTTTGATCAAATGAAATTTATGAAAAGATAATAAAATGTACTAATAATTAATAATTTGTTGGTGAGGTTGATGTCTTCGTAAAAATAATGAGACAGGTGTTTAGGTTAATTACCGAAGTATTTTCCGAACGCGAACAAACAGAGCTTGTAGTTCCTGGGTGGAAAAATTGTTCTTCAAATTGTTCTGCCTATGCAACAAATCGTGCTTTTTTCTTAATCGTGGATACTAGTAAAATTTAAAAAGCTTATAAATACTTGAGTTCTACGTCATAAACGCGCAGCATCTTCAGTATAATTTAACTTGTGTGGTCGAACCACTGAAACGTTCGTCTTAGAACTCTGATATTCCAACAGAAAGAGGCCCGGAGTTCACTGTGCTTAGCTCTTTAACTTCGAGTCGGTCTCGAACGCCGATACATGAGTATCAATATTTTGAAAGATATTAGTGGTGTAGATGGAGCAGAAGCACGGAAGAAAACCCTGCTCAATCGACTGGAGAAATCCATTGAATTGGCCATAAGTTATGTCGCTTGGAAGACGAATGGACTCTGAAAGAGATCTAATGGATGTCTCTGCCAGGAACAGACCCAGAGGAATTTCGTTGACAAGCAACACTATAAACATTCTTCATGTAGATGGTGTTGCTAAGCCTCATTTTTCTGGATCGGAAATATAAACCATAAGGGTTTTTTTTTATTTGGGTGAGGAATTATATGAAAAACTATTGTAGAATGAATTTTTTGTGAAATTCCTTAAGTAGAATAGAGAATATGTCACATTTCTGGCTCTCAAAATTTGAGATTTTAAGTGATGTGGCATACGATATCTACAAATTAAGCTTCATTTACAAAATATTGAGAACAACATTGTGTAAAATCGAACTTGTACTAATATTTCTTATAAAACTTTCTTATTTCTTGGGAAGTCTTTCAGTTTCTTGGGAAGTAGCAATTACTGCAGCCCCGTAAGTAAGAAAGTGGCAAACAACGAAATTCAGAAACTACTCATATACAATTAAAATATGTTTTTAATGTATTTATTCAACATACGTACATAACGGTAATGCCATGTTAATCAATACTGTTGTTCGATAATTTAATTAAGAAAAAATAGTGATTAAGACGTGGTATGTTGTGTGGTATGTGTAGAACGAACACTCTCGCACTTATGCTCCACATGACTGCCTGAACCTTGGCTCTCTAATGCATGCCACATTCCATTCATATGGGCAAGAACAACGATAATGCATTCAAATGTAGCGGAGTGACACCGCCCTTCGTGATCTATTAAAATGTAATACATGTCTGTCTCACGTCCTGGTGAGAAATGTAGGAAGTAATGAGGTGCTAAGTTCCTTGCAACATGCTCATAAATATTTTCTATAACTGATTGTTGGAAACAATCACAACCTCATATAAAGAGACGAAGTTTATGCTTCTGTATTAACAAGTTTCTTCATGATATGCCTTTGTACAAGTTTCTTGTACCATGGCCATTACCAGTCTACACCGTTCTCAGCATGCGACTTTTTTTAGTCATAACTTTCGTTTTTAATTTTGTCTGTCAGTTTCAGTACCTTCCCCCACCTTTTTCCTTTGTATCGTCCACTTTACTTCATAATGATGACAGAGAAACAAAGATCTGTCTTCGTTGTGGCAATATTCTGAACGAAAATATATTTTAAAATATACGAATCAAATTTGGAGGAAATGTGTAATCGCATTTTGAAAAATGAACAAGAATTTAATTTTGCATTATATTTTATGCGATGTCTAAATTATTAAATAACTCATTTTTAAGCAGTGTTGTATGATATTTGTAAAAATTAGTCGAATTTTATAATGGGTTCACACCCAATAAGTAAAACCATAATGATAGTGAAATAGAAGTCTATAAGTTCAATTATAAGTCTATACGTCTTGTGCAAAATTTGTTCCCATAAATCATTATGTTGATGACATAACGTTTGTCATGTTAGAGAAGTATCAATTACTTTTATTTTCGACACTATTCGTAATTTTCATGGCGCATATTTGATCAAGTTTCAAATAGACGAATGCTACTATCCAGTAACATCGTCCCGACTTGTCTCCACAGTGTCAAAGATACCCCAAAGTCATCCCGCAAAAATATGACTCTCCGAACGTACCTTCATCTGTATTCTGGCAGATTTAACCACTCCCTCGTACTCTTAATGATTTACGTGAGTACATTTAAATATAATTAATATAAAAAAGTGTACTTCCAGAATCGGGACTCACTTCGCGTCAACCGGTTCTCGCTCTGTCGACATTTACCGCCGCGGCCCACGCCCCTCCTGCTTTTTCGGGCACGCTCCCTCAGCGCAACTATAAATACTGCCCGCGGGACCGATGGGACGCGCGAAAGAACCGCCATCGATCAAGCGCATGCCCGCCGACCACGACCGCGCCATGAAATATGCTTCGGGCAAATGACAGCTGCCCTAAATCACCAAACACGATCCAATTATTATTATTAGGCTATTCGATTCTCGTACGAGCGTATTCCCTCGGCGTCTAACACCCAGCACAAGAGAATAATAACGTTACTCGCATTTCGACAACCATTATTAGGCCAATTCAATTCTGCGCCAGTCCCCTCTCTCCGGGGCGAACGGAGAGCTGCAATCCCCTCGCGTCCCACTCGTGAAAGTGGCAGGGGCCAGGCGGTTGGCCGCACAAAACTTGTGTGGCGCTGGGGTGCATAATCAGCGACAAGCCCTGAGGCGCCCTGGGCGGGGGGGGGGGGCGGGAGGAGGGGCTTTCACTGCCTCGTGGGTATCCTTGGGGGGAGGGGGGCGATTCCGAACAGCCACTGAGGGTAACTGAAGGCACTAATTTTAGGAAAGGAAGTGTAGTTTACATAGGTAAATACCAGGAGTGCTAAGGAAATTGTCGATAAATTTTCGACTCGCGAAGCGACTCTGAGAATTTCCAAAACATGAGTGCTATTTTATAGGACAATCCCAGAAATGAAATTATGTCCAACATAGTTCCAAAATACGCCAAATATTGAAAATAAATGAAAGCTGTGCTAAAATCACATGCGACACAGCGATTGATGTTGTAGTATATCGCCACCTAAGGAAGATGAGTCACAGTTTATGATTCGCCACTCGCCAGTGGGGAGAAGCTGTAAGAAAAATCGGATAGAAAAGGCGATATATTTTTTGAGATACACCGTCCTGATTGAGGTATTTTGTATGTAGGTCTATAGTTAAACACTACTGATTTTAATTTCACAAGTGGAATAGTGAATTGTAAATTTTCATGAAGGCTTTAAAGTAAGAGAAAATACAAAACAACAAAACAATTTTTTAAAAATATTTAATGCATTTTCCCATAATTCATATCTTTAGATTAGCATTTACTGCCACAGATATATACATTTTCATTCAATTAAATCGTTTTGAACATCAAAATTCTTTAGTATTAAACATACAAAATAAACTGAAGGGTTCCATTCTCTTATTTTTACTTTCTCGCCTTAAAACGACTTAGTAGAGAAAAAAAGTATTGTAATGGTGCCTCGAAAACCGAGAGAATTGTGCGGCAGAAAACACTTATTGTCGGGAACTGGTAACGAAAAAGTGGATAAATCCTGTTTCTATAACACACTGTGGAGTCAGAATCCACGTTTTGTAGCTTTTTGATTCTGAAAAATCGATTGTCGGCAAAACGTCTGTCTGCCTGTCCGTCTGTGTGTCAGTCCGTCTGTGGGCAAAGGTAGCTCCTAAATCATTCGGACGAAGAAACGTTTAAAGAATGGCACAGGTCTAATCTTCGTTGAAATTTCTGAATTTTAAAAAAATGCAAGAGCTCAAACATTTTAGCGTCTTCTTACAACTATAATATTGAAGATACAGATTTTTCGTTAATGAAATCAGACGCTCAAAGACAGACTTTGAAATAAGGTCATTACAATTTTTCAAATACTATACGACCTTTTCTCGTTCACAATCCGAGGCAAGAAAGGTATCATTCGGCAGGTCCCGTCTACTGTTAGGAAACTGGCTATTCTTAGAGCTCTTCCAGAACATTTTTTGATAATTTTAATAATGTGTTTAGAGGGAATTTGAAGCTAATAAAACTAGTTTTTAAGGCGGGGAAATGGGCACCTATATAGGTGATCAATAATTCCTCTGCAAACAATTCCTCTACATGAAATAAAACGATTGGCACATTTTTCATCATTCAGATTCTTGTGTAATATTTGAATGAAGTCTGAAAAAAACAACGTGTTTTCGGGAATTGAAAGGCCCTTACGATAGTGAAATATTGTAATTTACTATACATCCTTACAAACACAACAAGAATAACAGCGATCAAGTTGAACAAAATTTGATAATTTTGTAATCAAAACGATCTAATTAATTAGAGTTCTGCTAGATATGCGATTGACTAAAAACTTTAAAATAACGTTCGTTAGTTATTCCCCAATTTCTATATCAAAACATCACATTGAGTAAATTGCTTATATCCTCTCTTTTGGTGCACTAATCTTCTTTTTGCCTTTGCACAATTAATACAGTCACCTCACCAATAAAATCTTCAACTGTGACTAATAATACTTTATTACTGTTCTCGCCAGGGTTTAATGAACTGTGACCCGGCCATTCTGGCGCAGGTAATAGACCGGTTTTACTAGTTGGGCCGATCTGACTTCCGCGGATATGGAAGATCTTGTTTGAGTTTTGTGATCCATTCCGCCTGGCGATTTTTACGATTACTCGACTTGGAGGGCTGTTGTCTTGTGGCCGGGAAAAAGATTCAAAAATACATTTTCCGATAATTGTTCATATTGCGACCCCTACGTTAAATTCCTCACTATTAGCTCCAACTTTCACTTACCATTTCAAGCTATTTGCATCGTACATCAATATTTTCTTTGAATCATTTAATTTCTTTTTATTACCCCAACATTTTGTCTGCTTGCTTAGTAAGTCAAAATTGATGTTTCTCCTATAAATCTGATTGCTACCACGGAAATCCCATTTAGAACAAAAAACTATGTTTCTTGTGCCTTGCAGTTGAGCGTAACAGAATTCCATCCTGCATATTCAAGGATCAAAATTATAGGCTCCCAGCTCCCTAGGTTTGTTAACTATGTTCTCAAAAGAGTAAATGTTTAATTCTTTAATATAATATAATAATAGAAAAATAATAGTTTTGAATTTTTCGGTATTTGAAAGTGATGTTCAATACATGTTCTGGAAAATCCATTATTGTGAGATGTGTAACTACAAAATAGATGTGAGAAGAAGACTGTTGAAGGTTGTTAATTGGTTTGTCTTCATTTCGATAAGCTACATGGCTTGATGGTTACTGTAATTATGGAATTTAGAGAATATGAGGAATTATTAAGAGATATGAATTGTGTTATTTTTTCTACCAAGATTGAGCATTAATAGTTCACACTCAAAATTGATTAGCGTAAAAAAATGAATAAGTTAGATACTGAACTCCATTTGCATGATATAAAGACTCACCACTGTAGAGAACCAAATGTTAATAAATGTATTTTTTTTGTTCGAAAAGAACGAGTCAATTAATTTATTGAAGAAGGTTTTTTATGGTATATTTTGGTTGAATCGCGAGCTATTTTGGCTGGTTTTTGAAGATTGTGGAACTCAAGTTTCTGAAATAGGAGAATGAAGAATTGGAACTGAAGTTTTGAAAGCCGTAAAATTCGTTACAACTCAAAATAATCATTAGATAATTTCACGTAATCAGAGGGGTTATTATTATCCAAATCAAACAGAAAACTAATGGTGCTAAAAAGCACGAACTTCCTCGACCATATTTTCACGCCCAATTACGCGAAAAGTACTCAAATTTTCGAAACATTGAACGTGACCTTATTTTAAAATCTATTTTTCAGAAACAGATTTCATTTTAAAATATCTCTATCTTTAATATTTTAATTGAAGGAAGACGCCGAAAAACTTTCGAAATTTTACAATTTTCGAAAAGAGCTTCACAATTCTCTTAAACGTTCTTCACACAATCCAACAAAAAAATTTTATCAAAAACGATGGTACCATTTTTTTTAAATTAAAAATGTCCGAGGGTCTCCATGTAAAGTACCCCCAAAATTAAAATATCGGTTTCACATTCAGGCCGCGGCATCAGCCAGATTGATTGGGGAATATCAATTAGGGAGAAAATCAGCTGAACGGTTTATCCGCTAGGGTTGTTGACAGACGGACAGACGGAAAGAGTCGTTTTGCCGTCATTCTATAATTCGATATTAAGGACCGAACAAAACATGGATTCTGGCTACACCACGTGTTAGAGGAGTTTTTTTCTAAATTTAGCAATTGGATTTATCTACTTCTTCGTTACCAAGGCCCTGAAATAAAGGTTTTTCTGCCGAAAATTCGTAGTTTTTTCGTGCAGCATTATATAACTTTCTCTCTACTCCGTAGCGAGAGAGTAAAACATTTTAGAATGTTTTTTTTATTACAGGAGTAGATATAAATAGCCTCTAGAAGTATTTTTTTTGGTCGAGCAGATTGTCAAACAATTCTTTATCAACCAGGTTTCACCTTCTTTTGGATTAAAGATATGTGACAAAGATTTTAGAAATTATCTCCTAATTAGTCTCAGTAATTTGGTGTCCATACTTTTGATGATAAGAAAATTTATTACCTATTTAAATTATTCTTGCCACGTCTCACTATGAGGATTTTCAAAGTTAGAGAAGTCAGACAAACAATATAGCAGTGATAAGGTAATGGTAGAAAAAATGGTGGAGGAAATGGTGATGGTGTGGTGGCGGATGTGGTGATGGTGTTTTGGTGGTAGTGATGATGATGATAGTAGTGATGGTGGTAATGGTGAAAGTAGTGACAATGGTGTGATGAAGGTAGTGATTATGCGATGGGTTTTCGTTTTTTTTTTCCCCTTTCCATGCAAACGGAATGCGCTGCATGGGCGTAGCAGGTCATTCCCGCCTCACGCAGGTCACCCTCACAGATTTTACGGACGAAGCCGACGTAAAACGGTCGTTTTAAAAGGCGGAAAGTCACGGGGCCGGCCCGCCCAGAAGTCCGAGCGGCCGCGCGAAGACCAGCGTAGGGCGGGGTCGCTGCGGAGGCCGGACCCGGAAGGCCGGGGCCTGGAGTGGGCAGGGGGGCATGCGGCGGCGAGCAGCCCGTGGATGGCTTCATCGCCGACGGAGACGGCGATGGCGACAACGGCGACGGAGGTTCGGGTTACGGTTTATTCAAATGCGTCGGCGCGAGGCTGCACGGCGATTACGGCGGGCGGGGTGGGGCGGGGCGGGGCGGGATGGGGCGTGGAGGAAGGCGGGCGGGGCGGGGAAGGGAGGCGGCGACGGGCGCAGCGCTAGCGGAATGCACGGGGCGGGTCCGCCTGATGTGTTCATCAAATCAAACAATAAACTTTTAATTAGGCAGGGAGGGCCGCTCCGCCCTGTGCAGCCGCGGCCCTCCCTGCCGCCCCGCCCACTCCGCCCGCTCCGTTCGCTCCGCCCGCCCGGCCCAATGCGTCGCGGCACGCACACGTGGTGTGGAGGTCGCGGACGACCTCGAGCGGGACATCTGTCGCGGAGGCTATTGTCGGCGAAACTCGATGCTGGACCACTGTGGGAAATGCCTCAGCGACCGTCAGTGCTATCGGCGCCGCAATCTCTGCAGCAGCCTGGCGAATTTTTGTTACATTAGTACCTCACTAATGTAAATTTGTTTTTACAAGTTTTTTTCCACTACATTTAGTTTCCACTACGCGACCCCGGGTTCGATTCCAGGTCGATCCAAGACTTTAGTGTGCGTTTTCCTTGCAATGTCCCAGTATATGTTGCTGTGTGACGAGAAAATTCACTTCTCAGGCTGAGAAGGCCGGAATACGGCGTGGGGATGCCTACGTACTAATCACACGTATTCTCTTAACACTTGGCCGCGAGTTAGGGATGTCGCCGGTAGGCCTGAGGTTGTTCACGGGTTGACGCACCAAGTACGTACATACATACATACATACATTAGTCCCCTCTTTTATCTCACTACTGAAGATTGCCTCACATACTTTCATCTTCATAAAACTCAAACCTACAACATACATGAAAAATATAATAGAGAAGGGACCATTAAAGTACTTAATAGAAATTCAGAATTTCGATCGAAGTCAATAAAACTACCATAAACTAAAAATTCATTATTAAATTGCAACTGCCAATTGTTTGTTTATGTAACACACATTGCGTAAAAACGTAGCTTTTTAACATAACCTATGTTTAAGTTTCATAAAAAAATATAAAGAATAATTCATTATTGAAATAATAACTGATTATTTTTAACTATATTCACAATAAATTATCTCTCCTAAAATCTGTCTGGTTTCGTAAGAGATCCGCAATTCCATTATTTACATGACTTCCGCAATTCGATAATAAAGGATTCATAATTTTGAAGAATAACTTTCTATTTAATCATTTCCGCTCACGACATAAAATGTTTCTCACTTGAGGAGTCTCCAATTTCACCATTAGTTACTTTCTCTCACCACACCGAAGCTGGTGCGCACTCCGTATAATTCATCATTTAGCGTAATCATAGGCTGGAGCGGTCTGATTTGCCGGAAGAGCCAGCTGCGAGCCATCAATTAAATTCATAAGCGTCCACCTCATTACATAAATTACCACTAAGCAAACTGATTTAAAGGAGACGGATAGCAGAGCGGCGGCGGCGGCGGCGAGCGCATCCATCACGGACGGGTGCTCCCGAGCTGCGCGTCGCCCCTGTCCCCGCCCCCTTCGCTGTTCCCTGCGCTGCCCTCGCGAGGGGCGCCCTGGCTAGGGCGGCGTGGGGGCAGTGCACACTGTTTCCAAAGAGGCCAAACGGCACGCTCAAAAAAAAGACGACCTAGGTGGCTCAGGGCATTAACTACTGTCACTGCAGTGCCTATGATCTTAGGGTTCGAGTATCGACAGAATCGGCAGGATTTTCGGCACGAGCTAGATGGCTAGGTAGAACTCAGATGTTGTCTGGAGGAGAATTCTACCGGTCAGCTGGTAGCCGGTCATGCCGGAGTAGTACCCTAACATACGGACCATGGATCGCGCGCGATCTTTCCTTCCCGTTTCTTGTTCTGCCCTCATCCCTTACTTGCATACACTTACATTTGTATACACTACACTACCGGGAGTCCAGTCGGGAGATTAGAGCTTCTCCCGGCTGGGGCGGTATGGGTTTGTTCCCATGAGATGTTCCCTGCTGGGATGTGTTTGGGGAAAATCCCGCTAGCCGATGGTAGGTCGGCGCCGGACTTCATCATTCAGCGGGGGAAGATCACCGCCACCTCACGAAGAAAACGCATGCACTCCACTAACTGAATGAATGACCGTAGCAGTTGACGCGCCCGGAATCATTAATCGATAAATCAACCGCGCACGCTCAAATATGTAGTGGAAGAATTTAAACACAATATCGCCAATACCTTACGGACGGACCTCGGTCCACTTACCACTTGACCCCAGCAAAATGTCAGAGATTCACTTGCATTTATCATGAATGAGTTTGTGGCGTCTCCCGGACCGGAATCGAATTCATAAGCCTTCTGCTCTGATCACTGGTTTCCGTAGTTTCCCCGATCATTTGTACGTAAATGCCGCAGCGGATGTTCAAAATTGATATGAAAATATACTATAATATTTTCAAAATTAAAAACCGTTTTAATAATTATTTATATAACTAGGGGTTTAAGTGGAGATGCATGAAGGAGAATAGTTATGTCACGATCTCGGCAACGCAAGGGAATAATTCCCCCGGGTGATATACAAAATTTTATTTTTAAACATGATTTCTTGGCATGCATGCCTACGCCACAAAGAACGAATCACTATAGTAGATAGCAGGCAGACTTGAGTCTCCTTTAGGTGGCTGTGATTAGGAGGCGGCTTGGCATTGTTTGACATTCTGAATGGAAGAATGGAAGATTTTTTAATCATGCATTCTTCCATTCTTACATACATTTTATTTACATCTTACATCTTATTTAGATTAAAATGAACTACATATTCCTGATACCGTGAAAGAAGTAGAATGTGCTATTTCAAAATTTGGCTGAACAATTTACGCATATTAACAAAAAGAGTACAAATGCTTCTCTAGATGGAGAAATGACAGGAAAATACGAATAATTTCAGAAGAAATTTTACTTGCGTATTTTAACAACAAACCAAAAATATACACATCTTCATCACTTTGGAACTATTATTCAATGTTGAGGGTACGGTTACGAGTCAAGAAAAATGCTGATATCGTTAAGCACCAATGTATTTCTCAAGAAAAGAATGTTGACACGTTTTTAACGCTTTCACTGATATTGTTATTTACAGATATTGCACGCTGATTGCATTTTAGAAGAGACAGGGAGAAGGGTACAAACCAAAAAAAAAAAAATATACGGCTTTTACAAAGCTTCAATTTTACAGATTTTTTAAAGAAGATTGTAACGATGTGTATTTATTGTTGAAGTTTAGCAATGCATTCTGTTAGACTTATGGTATATTAACACATTCTTTCGAAGGTTTTAATGATAATGGAAGTCGCTGGTGGATGCAGAATAAATGAATTAAACAAAATGACGATGTGAAGGACAAAGTATCAGTTTTTATAGTAAACATTCCTGACACTAAAACCCATACGGAACAAATGTTAACTATTGTTGATTAAAAAATGGAGTTCAATTATCGTAGGTGGTGAGAAAGTAAAATATTTCAAATGCTTATAACCAAAATAAAATTTTGTTGAAGAAACGATTAGAGGAAGCTTCTAAGTGGGAACCCTAAGCACGTGCTAGACCTACATATCGCACCCTCTCTACAAAAGTGGCACAATTCAAAAATCTTCATTTTTGAGTTGTAACTACGACACAGTTGCAGTAACGATACATGACCAGCCAGCCAAAATGTGGTTCTATAACTTCACAATATGGCCGGTAGTGAGCGGCTACTTGACTGATCCAGACCCTCAAATTTACATAACTAAAAAAAATCAGTTCTTTGGAGTTAATGCTAGAAATAACTAAAACACCATTTAATCTTGGTTTTATATTCGTTCTCATTAGTGCAGATAAATTTGTGTTTCATTATCGCCACAAACATTTTTCGTGATTTCTGGAAAACCCGACATTTTGATTTGTGTCGCATTTGTAGCAAGCGTGCGATGAGTAGTAACCGACCCCCGAGAAACACATAACGAACCGTAGCAGGCAGCGGTTGGGGAGTGATAGCACCCACTGCGCGCGGCGCCCGCCAGCCGCCGGGGGAGCGGACGGGCCCTCCGTGGCGGGCGGGGCATGGCGGGGAGGGGCGGTTTGTTCGTGGGCGGCGGAGCGCGAAGCCCCGCCAACGCGACGCCGCGCCGCGTGCGCGCGCGCGCCCGCCCTCCCGCGCGTGCGCCGCGTGAAAGAGCCCGCCGCCGCCACGTGCACCCGCGCCCTGCCCGACGCACTCGCCACCCGGCCGAGCGGCCGCTCCAGTTGGCCGCTTGCTGGGGGCGCACTAGTTGCGGATCCAGGGGGAGGGGCACGGAACCAACATTTTTTTATTTATAATTTATGTGTAGTATTTTTGTGCCTTATTTTTTTCAAATATTGAACATATGGCCAAACATTTTTTATTTATAAAAAATTTAATATTTATTTTTTAAAATCATCATGTTTATTAATTATTTATATTTTTATAATTTATTAAAAAGTATCTTACCAATAGATACTGCAATTAAGCGAATCTAATGCTCACCGTTTTTGACCAAATGTAGTTCTCAAAATCGTGATGCGCTTTAGATTCAAGTATACATCCGTTCCGTAGAACGTCTGTAACTTAATTTTTTTTTTCGTATGTTACAACATAATAAGTTGCTGGAGATTACAAATTCAACTTCTTTTCATTTATCAATGGCCTATTATTAAGGGTTTTAGTTACGATATGGAGGGAAAACTGAGGAAATCGTCTTATGATCCCTTGCTGTGTTATATAAATTTAAATAAAATGACGTTCCTATTATTCTGTAATTACTACGCATTACATTCGATACATACTCTTTCTTCATAATTCTAAGTTTTAAATATGGGGTGCGCATTAGATTCGATGGCGGATTAGATTCGCGTAAAAACGGTATTTTGTCATGAGTTTGTAACAGTCATTATTTCATTTCATGTTTACATAAGCACCAAATGAAAACTCCAATGCTAGGTTGAAACGTCAAAAATAACATATAACTTGTTTATATGGTCATTTATTCAATATTTTGGTAATTTAAATCAATTGATTCAATTAATCCAAAATAATTACTATAGATCTCATCAGAACAAATACATGGACCAACATCGGTGTTTTAAAAAGACCATATTCAAAATTAAAAGATCGATGTTAGTAATGAAATTGCCTCCAAAATATCGATGTTTTTCAACATCAATGGTTGTAAAACCGGTTTAGTAACCTCTAATACGAAACGTCTCGTATCAGCGTTCTCGCGAGGGAGAACTTTATTTGACAGTTACTATGGTTATTAATTTATAATTAAGTTTTGTCTAAAACTAAGAAGAAGAACAATTAACAAAACTGTCTAAAGTCCGAACGCCCAGGGTCATCTCAATGGATCAGAACTTCCTCAGTTCGCAGGTCAATAGAATGGGAAGAAGGGGTGCGGGCCTACACTTACCGCACATGAGTTCAGAGCCTATTCGTGTGGGAAATAATTGGTAATATTATCAGGGAAATATGGGGACCACACCTCGAGCGAGAAAGCTGGATGAAGAAATGAATGGCATCAGTTATTTCGTATCCCTACCTCACAAAATTGTGACTATGGTAATTTTCATTAAAAAACAAAACATTTTAAACATAATCACATCGAGATCAAAACATCGATATTAAAAATATAGGTTTTAATAAATATATATTTAAAACATCAATGTAACGCAACATCGACATCGATCACGCATTACTAATCCCAGCAATATTCTCATTATGACTCTACTCGTACAATTTGCATTCCGAGTTAACAATTTATTAAACAAATATTTCAAAAACATTTATAGGAGTCGAAACTCGAAATGCCCCTCTCCCCGTTCGAAATACTTTTTGGACTATTCTCTGCGCTCGCTCCCGCCATTGGTCACTTTGCTCAGACTGACACGCGTGGACTTTGGACTCGCTGTTTTACTCATATTCTTTCATACGCTTCATTCAGATTATATGCGTACGACGTCATGTTGCTGAGTTGGCCATTTGAATAACATATGCACGTACCGTATGAATAACGGTACCTCGGACTGAGATTACGAATGGAAATTTTGAAAGAGCGGAAAATCTTTAACATCATGTCATGCTTGTGAAATATAAGAGAACCCTGGCGATATTCCAATGGCATCTTCATAAAATATTCAAGGGAGGTATTTTAAAAGAAACATTTTAAATTGAATTTAGTTTTCGACAACAAAGTAAACACTTTAAAACATTTTTTTAATTTTAACATAAATAAAGCAGTAATTTAAACATATATTCCAAATTTAAAATGTTAATTTACAGTGAGAAAAAACATCTAAACGATGTTTTATTATTCTTTATATCACAATTGAATTTTGTACAATAAATCTTTTGAATTGAAACTCTGTTCAAACGTTTTAAATACATTTTCAAAAACCTTAATTGTTCATACATATAAAATAAATTCTTAAGTAATTAATTATTTTAAAGGCTATTTATAATTCTTTTTAAATATTTTTCTTTATTATTTTTATACCAATCATTCAGGGATTCAGTGGCATGGCTTATTGTTCTCCCCCTTTTAAAGCCGCTCCCAAGAATTTAAATGCCCGGCAAAATTACAACGTCCGGCAACTCCAGACCTAATCACATTCCATCTTTGCTCAGCTAAGGAACTAGCTAACAAGGAAATATGCTGTCGTATCATGTTGAAACTCTTCTAGTTTTTTCAGTTGTTATTATTATCTGCGCGTGGTTCATATACAAAACATTAATTGTCGAAACAAACTGTAAGTTAACTTACTAAAAAATCACTAATATCAGGAATACTTGAAGTGACGCCTCGGTAATGAAGAATCGGACGACCCTCAGAAGTAATTTTCAGTTCACTGCTCGCCTGTGCTTCTGAACAATGCCAATCTTGATTGGCGATAAATCGAGCTCGGAAAAAACAAAGTTTAAAGCCCTAAAACTACGTGTAACTATGTAACACCAAACATGACCGAAAAAATCTAGGCTGTGTTTAAAATTGTATGTTCAACAAGGCTTCCCAAACTCTTTTTGGGCGCCGGTACCTTTTATTAAAATTATTATGGTTGTTGACTTACACTTTGCTTACTGAAAATAGACATATATATTACTCGATATTAAATATTTTTCCAGGTATAAGAAATAGTTGAATTAACTCGTAATTTAATTATTGAAAAATGAATATGATACATTGAATATCATTATCACTTGCAACAATGAACATGGAAACCTGCACTAGCAAAACTTAAACCCTCCAATCATTCACCTTCCCTCATCCTGGAAAGCAACTTAATTGAAACTATAGACCACCCAAAAAGTACACGTTTACCTTAGGGGTACAAGTCTACCAACGCATTGATCGGCGACTACGGAATGTCTGCGACTGATCAATGCGTTGCAAGAGCCGGCCCCCTCAGTCACAAGGCCCCACGCCCGTTCACTCGCAGCACTCGCTTCGCTGCTCTTGAAGCGGCCCCTCCACTTGCACCAGTTGGTCACTTGCAGGGAAGGGGGCGCTCTTCACTGTCACCCATTGGTTATGCGGTTGGTCATTTTGTTCAGTCTGTCACTCGCGGGGCGTTTGCTTTAGGCACATTCTGTTTCATTCACATCATGATATTGGACCAATGAACCGATTTGAATTTTGTGATACTACGATGATGTGAAAACGTGTCAGTATACACAACTCGGAGGTGTAAGTCGTGTCAATGATTGACATTCACACATACTTTTTTCACACTTACACAGTACCTATACCCACTTTTTCTTGTTTACAATATCATGAATACTGAAGAAGATTGAAATAATCTATTCACATTCTAAATGTCGTTCTATGAATCCTTTACAAATACATTTCATGTGATACGTTTTATACCTGTGTCGTATATCACATACATCACACACAGATCACATACACACTACTCTGAATCCACTATTGTTGTCTTGAAATTTTCGGGAAATTTCACAAATAAGTTGTAGTCATAAATCTATCAATGAGTCTCACTTCAAAGTTTAATATCAGGTTGTCTTGGAATAGAACCCAAACAAGCAGAGAGGTCAAAGGTCCATGCCCGGTGAGATCAAACCGGACACACCGGTTCCCGTTAGATCAGCAAAGTTATGCATTTCGAGTCTGGGCCACTTCCGAATTTTTGACCGCATAGCATAAACTTAGCAGGATTTTAGAACAAGAGTTGGCGGTAAATTGGATTTCCTACCACAATGAATCACACGTTAACCAGATTTCACGTGCACTGTTCTTCAGGAAGTCCTGGAATGTTCACGGTAGAGTGATACTTGTTTATACTCATCTACAACTGTCAATGCGTTAGTTTCGTGGAGGTTCCCTTTTACAATCTTCTGCTAAAAAATTGCAAGAAGCATCAAGAAGTCAATAAATGTAAATGATATCAAACAAGAGTGAATTAAGACAATAAGAGAAGATCGATGTTTTGCAAAAGTTCTTCTCCGGACTTGTACTTGAACGATGATTCAGGAAATCCAAGCTGTATGAGAAAAAGCGTGGAGGCGTGTTACTTGACTGTTAATCTCAGAAAGATGATGAAAATAAAAACCTATTTCCACAAAACTCTTCTTCTTCCCAGTGAGTGTTTTATAGCGTCCGTTTCTTCCGCACTCAAGTCGCCACTTTGTTCTGTCTGATACACCCACTTCTTCCGAGTGTCTGAATGTCATCGCCTCACATACAGCATCTTCCCATGGTTTCCTCCGTCTTCCTATTTCTCTTCTTTCAATTCCTGTTTAGTCTCATATTTTCAGCGACCATCGCACCTTTCCCATTGTCATTAGGTGTGCATACCACATAAGTCGCTTCTATTCTATGAATAATATCTCTGCTTAAATTCATTTTTGTTTTATTTCTTCTTTCAGGATATGTTCTAGTTTAGCAAGTGAAGGGCGTCCATTTTTCTAAAGCTTGTAATTTTTCGTATTTATATACTTCCCATGTTCTGCTACCATACAGAACTATTCTTTCAACAAATGCCCTATATGATATAAATCTTCTTTTAGTAATACTATTTCTGTCATCCACCATATTCCATTTAGTTCCTTGACAGCCCTGCGTCCTTGACGTATTCCCTTTTCAACCGTTCACAGTTGGCCTGCCTCACAGTATGTGTTCAAAACAGCCTAAGGTATTTAAAATCACGGCAAGCTTTTAGCACGCTTTTATCACGTCAATATCCAATTCCCTAATTTACTTACAAGTAAAAATCACGTTAATGAAATGAGGGATTTCGTATATTTTGTGGTATATTTTCGAGTTCGAATGATCGTAACAAAAAGGAATTGTAAGAAACCTCTATTCATCAACATCTATTATTATATAATCTTCCGCCACACCCAGTTTGTAGAATAGGTTGAGTCGTTGAAACCAGGAGCATGGATTAGCCAAAATGAAGCAACAAGTGGTTTGGGCTTCAATGAAAACGGACAGGAGTGACTGTTGAAACTTCACTTGAACGTGTAACAATTGGTGGATTTAAAGAACACTCTGTATTCTTCAACATGTTAATCTTAAACTCTAGTGTTCTGGTTTGTTTCCCACGCACGTCCTTCTACAGAAGCAAATTTCTTCGTCTTCGTATTTTAAGATCAAAACATGCAGGTCCACTCGGCCTTCTTCGCTAAACCCGTCAAGAGAATGAAGTTGTTCCGATCCTGAAAGCCGCTCACAAATACAGAGTCTCGCTGTACCTACACACATACTCGCGCCAGTTTGTTGAAGCATCTGATAAGCCGACGTTTTTTTACGAAGGCCAAGAGAGAACGTAAGGAGGCCTAATCGCAGTAACCATCACCAAAAAAGCCCACCGCACGCAATAGCGGGCTGAGTTTAGCGTCTGAACTGTCGCCTCTAAACGCAGACGTAGAGTCCATCAGCAGCCGCGGGCGGGCTGCCTGCCCGCCCTCTTGCGCGCCCACCCGCCCACACTACCCACCAGCCCAACCGACTCACCCCCTCCCCCCGCTCACCGGCCCACCTCTCGCCGTCCGCACTCTTGCCGTCCGCCACCTCGCCGTCCGCCTACCCTCTCCCTAGTCAGCCCCGTCAGTTGCCCGCCCTCTCTCCAACCCGCCCTCGCGTCAGCCTGCACTCTCGCCAGCCCGCCCTCTCGCCAGCCCGCCCTCTCGCCAACCCACCATCTCGCCAGACCATCTCCTTACCAGCGCGCCCTCCTAGTCCGCCTTCTAGACATCCCTTCCTCATCCACCCTCTCGCTTTCACGCTCGCCCGCCCGCCCGCCCACTTTCACGTCCGCCCTCCCTCTCACTTTCCCGCTCTCTCGCCCACCCAGCCTTTTTCTCACCCTTCTCATCACGCCATCCTCCAAACTGACCGCCCCCTTTTCACCGCCAACATGTACCCTCCCCGCCAGACTGCTAGCCCTCTCTCTATCGCCCAACTGCACTCTCTCCGCTCGCCTGCCCGCCCACACTCCCACCCACCCGCCCTCTTGCCCGCCCGCCCCGAATGCAAAGCGCGGGCCTGCCCGCCTGCCTCGTTACCCGCGCGCGCCTATCGCAACAGCTGATCGAGGCGAGGGCGTGACGAGCCGCGTGGACGGCCGGGCTCTCCCGCCCCGCGCAGCCGCCGCCGCCGCGATCGGGTTAAAGTTCCTCGAGATTTGTGGGATTGGATCCCGTTCTTTGTTGCCCCGACTTGTCAGAAGGGCCCACTCCTCCCGGCGAGGCCCCCGAAGTTTATTAAAGTTTCGCGGCGGGCGCGCGGGCCGGCGCGTATGGCGGCATAAAGGGTCCGGTTACGCGGTCGCCCACCGGGCGTTTTCATCGCGAAATAATGAGCAAGGAAACGAGGCATAAGTCATTGGCGCCCACGCGACCGGGAGAGCGCGGCCTTCCACCGCCGCCGTGAAAAGAACGGCCCGTCGAACGCAACAAATTGAGTTTATTTAGGGAAAGACCGCTCCGCGGCCGACAGACGAGAGGTGGGCTTCGACACGCCGGAGACCGCGATGTCTTCACGTAAGGGAACGGCGGGGCCGTTTCGAGAACGCAACTCGCGGCGTAATCTAAAACGTTGCTGTTGCCACACACCGCTGCAGCGTTTTATGAGCCTTGTATCTGAAATTTGCAAAGATGGTCAATTAATTTCCCCATATCCGTCCACCGGTAGTAACGAATGCCTCCGATTCGCAAAATCTTTATTTGCTTGGCTCAAATACAAGTTCCATACTAAATCGTAAACTTGAATCTACATGTGCTTTCGAGGCGCAGACGAGCAAATTTTATGCACAAACATAATTTTTCGAATGCGGGATAAATGTTTAAGATGAAATGATGAGCACGTACTGTTTCAATACCCTCATTTCAATATGAATTTCAATTTCATGAGTTAAGTTTAAAATAATATTTATTATAATTTTAAAAAATTAAAATATTAATTGACGGTTCAATTAACATTATTGGAATAGTAGGTTATATGAGGCGATTGGGTATAAACAATTGTAATTAAAAGTTGTTTCTCGATTCGCTGGGATAGGCTAGGTGACACCATCTTTTTATACGAAATGATCGGCATAATTTACAACCTACAAACAGACTCTCACTGACTTTTATAATCCATTCATGAAATCGCTTAGACTTCAGACAGTAAAAGAACTATCTCTCGTTCATAAAGACCAATAATCTTTTTTTTTTATCCAAAAGTCAGATAACACATCCGAACGTCTTATGTGACATGTTTGGCTCTTTCCCTTCTTTTCACAGTGACGTAAGGGGACTTTTATTTTCTTTGAATACCCTCCCTTGCAATATTAAACACGTGAATGGTGGCTTTGGTATCTTGATGCAACTCAGCCGCTTCGGAGTCATGGAACTTTACGGCCAAGAAGCAAAGAATTTATAATTGTTTCGGAATAACGTTCTTACTTATGACGCATGTACGTGCTTAATACCTGAGAATAAGTTAAGACATGGCTTCTTAAAACTTCTGAAAGTGATACGTCACGTTTAGAGGACTTTATCAGTATAGTGGCACAAATTTCCTTGGAAAGTCCCTAAATGCAAGGTTTTGCTCTTAACAGATCTAATGTTCAAAGCGATAAATACCACTGGGAGACCAGTTTCAAAACATTCAATGGAATTATTTAAAAGAAATTTTAAAAAAATGTAAGAGCAGAATGTGCTGTAAACATTTTATGTTTAAAATCACTGACTAGCTTTGATTATTTAGTTTCATTTTTCTTTAAAAAATTAAAATTTAATAAAAAATATTCACAATAATTTCTTCTCTTGTATTGTACCTTTGTGTGCTTACTTACCAACTTTCAACAACAATTGGATAATGCAATTGGGTAAACAATTTTCTTTTTTTTCTTTTTGAAACATCTTATTACATTAATTTGTGTTTAAACATTTTGTAATTTTATTAATTGTAACTCTTGGTATGAAGCGTGCACTGTTAACACGCCAAACGTTGTGCTACCTCCAAATGTGCAAATACAAAGATTAGGGTTACTGTTTCCACATCGCCTTTGATTTCTACAATAAAAGATATGAAACCACATAGTGGTATGGCTAAGATAATCATTGGGGATATCACCTTAACCAGAATTTATCTATATATTTTTATTCGGAGTCTTTTGTACCACAATTAATTTTTCAACCATGATCTTTTATACCTAAATTATTTATTTCAATTTTCAGATTTTCTTTTTTGTTATCTTTATGTTTTCTTATTATATTCAGTCTTATGAACAAAACGAATCTTAAATAATAGAAATACTAAAGAAAATATCTCAAGAGCATAGATTTGTGGGTAGATTTCTCACTACTATGGAGATATATGTCAGTTTCCCCCTTCCAAGCTAAAATCATTTTCTGTCTGCACCAAACCCCCGCAGGTACAACTGACACGACGAAAACTAATCAACCCCTCATGCTCTTCCGGATAAGTTTTTATTTTCACTTTTTATTAAATAATTTTCTTACACAGAGGATTAGCACTTTACAAGAGCGTTTTGTCATTAATTATATATAACTTAGCAGT
Organism: Gryllus longicercus; assembly: GCA_038098605.1. NCBI lineage: Eukaryota > Metazoa > Arthropoda > Insecta > Orthoptera > Gryllidae > Gryllus > Gryllus longicercus. The sequence continues at coordinate 5,363,752 of JAZDUA010000021.1, forward strand.
AAACTGAATAAGAGAGAGCCCACTTCCTCTAAAGCCCTCAATTTTAATTTTCTAATCAGGTGGTTGGGATGATTTGGAGGAATGGTAAAGGGTTAGGAATTAATACCGTTAGGTTAGAAGAGGAAATGGGTTATTCAGGATAGGGACGTGTGGTTGATCTATGCTGAACACCTATGCGACCAATCTTATTTCGGATATACTTCCGTTAAAAATCGCTGTCGTCCGTATATAGAGGTGGGCAATGGTCGGAGTGAAGCGGGGGTGAGGAACTTGCTGTCTGACAGGCGCTGAGGTTAGAACATGAGACGCGTACAGCTTGTACGTGTAAAATGTCACATGTCACGGACGTGTCTACACATCTTGATACGTGATCGTGCTTGACTGTAACTTGAATGTCTGTGTGCGTAAACATGTCCCGTGTTCTGCCTTGTTGAACGCCTACAAGGCAGGTAGCGATCCATACTTGCCTGGGAAAATGCAAGCAAGGAATGAGTGCGGGAAAGGGAGGAAGGCCACCGAGGGAACCTACCGCACACCCAAACGGGTAAAACAGGACGTCAATGGATGCCTTAAGGGTACTGAACAGGGATGCTACAGATGTATAAGTAACTACTGGGAATCAGTAGTTGCCTTCGAGATACTCTAAAAAATGTAAACTTTAAACACGAACGGCAAAAACTGGTATCAAATATACGAGACGCAACACAGGTGGGAAAAGCTGGGGGTCTATGGGTATCTTCGAGATACAAATAAATACTAGACGCGCAATTCTGAACGGGTAAAACTGGGCTTTCTTGATACGGTGCACAAACGTACAGATATGGGCAGTTAAAACCGAGCGCTGTGTTTCACGAGACGCTACAAGGACACAAAAAGCTTAGTGTGATTAGTTGCCCATGGAAGCGCAGACTGGTGAAACTGTCATGTATCCCGATTGACTGATTGATTAGTGATTCTAGGCTCATCAATTACTTAGGTCTGTAGTCCCGTATCTGTTTTGTATGTTTTTATCGCGGAAGGTGGCTGTGATCTTCCCCCGTTGGATGGTGAGATCCGCTGACCTACCTGTCGGCTTGCGAGGATCGCCCCAGTCGGGAAAAATCTCTAAGCTTCCGACTGATTTCCCAATATGTGAGTTAGTGTAATGCATGTGAGTGTAAGTGAGGATAGGATAAGGAAGAGAAAGGAAATATTGCGCGGAGTCTGTGGCTCGTTTGTTAGGCTTCGGCTCCGACACTTGCCTGGTACTAATCGGAGAAACCACGAAAAACTATCGATCAGAGCAGCCGATCTCTAGAATTCTCCTCCAGACAGAGGCTCGACTAGCTATTTAGATAGTTCATAAAACCCTGCTACAATCGGAACTCGAATCCTACGACATCTCGCTCAGTGACATCAGTTGACGCCCTGAGCCACCTCTCCCGGTCATCATGTATCCCGAGCGTGGATGGATACCGCACCTGCTCCGCTCACATTTCCACCCGGCGGCGAGCGATACCTGAGCACTTGTCGAGGGAGGGAACCAGCCGGGAGGCAAGGAGTGACGCGTGCCCGCGGAGACGACAGAACAACCTCGCTATTCGCCCCCCTTTCCTCCCGGCTCTCTTTTTTCGTGACGGACCGCGTAATGAGCTGTCGACCGCCTTTCCTTCTTGCAGACGCCGCCCGTCGAGGCTGCGTGTGCCTCCCGGCAGGACAGACCGTCGCATTTCGAACCCGCAACAAGACTGTTTGCTTGAACAAAGAGCCAAGGAGACCTTCTCCGCTACATAGCTCATTTAGTATTTTAAGAAACAGACTCTAAAACGGGTCTGTTTCACGCAAAGGAGTGTGGTCGAGTATCTCTGGGGTTTTGATGATTTTGATCACAATAATTGTGTTTTCGTTTATTTGCATTTTCTCAAACGCTTAAGGTTTATGCCGAGATGGTGCCTCGCTTGAAATTCCAAATGTATTTTATGATTATTAAACCACTGCACCTATTCTTCATTTTATGAGGGTGTTATATTAGAAGACAATCTGAACGTTCGAGGAAGTGGAAAAGAGCACTTAACCACTCCGCAGTCTGCTCCATGATTAATTGTGTGATGTTTTTGGAGACATCAACTTATACGTCATTAGTCCCGTTAGTGCAGAGAATGTTTATACACGGAGGTAGCGGTGATTTCTTCTTCACTGGATGGTGATATCCGGCGCCGACCAGCACGTCTACGTGAAGATTTCCCTCTCCAGATATCTCTCTCAGCGGTGGAACGCCACAGCTGGGACTAGATTTAAGGCTCCCTATTTGGCTCCCAACATTGCGGTAGTGTAGAGTATATAAGAATAATGGTGAGAGATCAGGGCACAAGGAGAAGGAAGGAAAGATCGCGCGCGATCCGTTTGCCAGAAATCTGCTCCAACATTCGTCTAGCGTTGATCGGAGAATTCACGGAAAACTACCGATCAGAAGATCCGGCCATTAGAATTCTCAAGATGCTGAAGCTATTTAGCTAAGGCCGAAAATCCGTCACCGTCGGGACTCGAACCCTCGAGTCTCCCGGCCAGAGACGCTGCAGAAAAGGCGCCTGGCTCTGAACTAAACTTCGCCAGACCATTCAATCCAAGAGGAATTTGTGGTTCCAAGTGAGTTAGCAACAGGTTTCCACGTGGTTCTCACGTTTCTCGTTCATGCAACAATCTTCTCCATCTCGATGCTCATCACACATAATCCTCATCATCAGCATAATCACGATTTCGTCTCAACATAAAGCTACATTCTGTAGGTACACGACAACGGCAGGTTTGAGATTCTATATTCGGAACGTCGTCGTTTTTGCTGTCTTCTCGAAAATGCGTGCCATTAGATAACTAAATAAAATATATTTGTCTGTATAGTAGCGGCGTTAATTTGTCTCATAAAAGTCGTATGTGTATATAGTCACGAAGTACCCCGCGCAGTTCTAATCCCCCAGCGGAGCTTTCAGGTTTCATTTGCAGGTTTTGGCTGGAAAACGAACTAAAATATTGTAATAAGAGTGCTGATGGTATGGACCCCATTACAAATGAATGTTGTAACAGAAACACTATAAACGTCTTCAGTTTTTACATTTCACAAAGTCATATTACAATTAACGATTGTGTTTAAAATGTATTAATCATATTCAAAATTAGTAAATAATATATTTGAATAATGACTTGAAAATGATTCTATGCATTGCATCTGCTTTCAAACTTGGCATAAATATTTCAACAGCGCTAAAAAGTCTCATTTATCAAACCCGTTGCAACATTTGCGTGTGGGAAAATAAAAAAAGCTGATGAGCCTCAAAATTTCAAGAACGCTTAATATCAAATTACTTCAGCAAATGAAAGAGAGCAAATATTAATTATGGACTTAAACCTACTTATAATTAAATTAAGCTGCACATAATTCTTCTTATAATCAGGAAGACTCTTGTATTAGTTCCTCAAATACCGAGGAGAAGCAATTCATGAATTTTTCAAGAGAATTATCAACATCGGCATTTGCCTTTCTAAGAGACTAGATGTGCAACTACAAGGTTATATTCAATTTACGTATCAGATTACTCTTGATCCGTTCGTATTCAGTCATCAGTTTATATTCATATTCAACATCTGATGCCGAGTTTAAACCCCGCAGCACAGTTCAAAGGCACCCGTCGGCAAACAGTAAAGCAAGCCGGTTCTGCGGCTACTGCACGTCTCAGAAATGACTGATTGGCTCTTAAACATCCCTTCTGGCTTATCTCCTCGTCGAAAAGATTTACATCGTGCCACCGGTTCTGGAAAAAGAAGCGGTGCATACCGGCCCCATACGTCAAGTATAGACGTAGAATTAGACAATTTGAAATTGATACTCTGTAATCCCCAGGTGTGAAGTTTCTCGGTTAGTTTACCCTCGCAATTCGATTCGGCGGCTAAGTGTTATTTATGTGCTCGGCTTTTACGACTCAGTGAGTCCCTCCTCCACCCGTGTTCAGCGAAGAGGCGATATATCCCCGTCGCCTTTTGCCTCGAGTTTTGGGTGCCGCGCTCTTAAGTGTGAAAGCGTGGGGCCGTACTGTAACGCCAGCCATTCCAGTATGGTGCGTACTTCTTATTTCTGTTTGGATCCACTCTCTTTGGAAGAAACAAGCTGCTGGGGTTAATAGATCCTATTTCTCTTATGAAAACTTCGAGTTAGTTTCATAATTTGTTGAGGAGCACAAGAAATACAGATAAGAATATGCAACAACAAATAAATCAGTACGTAATTTATACGAAAAGAGATTACTAATGTATAACATGTGTACAGTGTAAACTTAGTCACGTGAACTTTCATCAATACTCAAGACCATTCGATTTAATGTATGCCTGAATTTGTGTAGTCTAAAGTAAGACCGTGTAGTTAACGGTGTGAAAGAATTCTACCAATCTACCTCACTTAACGAACTGCATTTCAATATCATTTTTCTAGCAAACAGCATCCTCTTATATCACTTAATTGTAAGTACGCAATTCTACACATGTGAGAATAAAAGTAAAAATGCAAAAATTTGTTTCTTAACAGAAAGCTAATGAAATAGTAAATGTAGTTAAAATATAAGCAAATAAAAATATTGAAAAGTTTTAAATGTACTGCTTCTACTGGCGTATTCTAAATAAGGATAGTTTTATTTATATCCATTTTCTTTTTTATGTCATTGTTCCTGATTTTGTCACATCTGCTGTAGCAGCAACTTCTACGCCAGTAGTCCATTTCAAGGGTCAGAGCTTCCTTGTTCTTTTTTTCAACCGCCGAGACATAAGAACAGTACGCTGTAACACACTTGACTAGTGTGGAGTAAAGACGTCTTTTAGTAGTATTAGTGATAGACGTGAGGCTTCAATTAATTTGTCACTGATTTTAATCCTATCCATTTCGGCCTATACTCTAGCAATTGGAACATTTACATATGCCTTCTGGAGATCAATGAAACTCAGATGAACTACCCTATCTCTCCTTCTTCTCTTTTCTAAAAGTTGTTTTAATGTAAATATATTGTCTGTTACTGTCAATGAAATCACATTGTTCTTCTCCAATTTTTCTTTTTATCCCTTCTATTTTATTTCGTATTATTTTCTTATACAGTCTATCAATAGATCCAAAAACTATTGTTCCTCAGTAGTGTGTTTGATTGTGTCCAGATCCTTTCTTATGGATCGTTGCCAGGTAAGACGTTCACCACTTCTGAGGAGTATCTCTTCCATTCATGTACCTTGAAATCATGTATTTGAGCATTTGGAGCAGTTTATAGGGACCATGTTTCAGTAGTTCTGCCGGTATAACTCCCAGGTGAGATGGTTTATTAGATTTCATTGTCTTAAGCACTTTCTCTAAATCTTCAATTATCAGATCTACCATTTTCTCAAATTTCACTCCTTTGTTTGATTGAAAGTTTCTGATTTCTAGCAGCAGTCTTCTTTCAATTTTTTAAGCTGATGTTTCATATTGCGATGTTATTTTTTCAATCGTTTTAATTACTTTCCACGCTTCTGAGCTCCGTGCCCTACCTACGAATTGTTCCATATAATTGCAATTGTCCAACCACAATTTATTCTTCCTTGATAGTAATTTTTGTTGGGGCCGAATAATATACCCCTTAGATTCTTCCGAACAATGCTCTGATATATAACTTGCCATGAAATGTATGCAAATACCATGGCCACACAATGCAAATCTTGCATTGCGAACTAAATCGAGTATTTCAACAAAAGCTCATTCACATACACTAAATAATGACGGGAGCGAATTTAATCATATGTTACAAAATAGAGAAGAAAATCAATATGACCTCCAGGTGTAATTAGAATTTCCAGACCTCAGCAGCCGCTCCATGTGGCACATACCACATTAAAATGCGCAAAAGATATTTCGGAATCGAGAGTGGCGAAACGAGCAAAAGCAACCTTCAACGCATTCTGAACCGAGGCTTATTCGAATTTGCACGAGCGCGTCTGGGAGCGAACAGCTGTGTGCAAGTCTCCTGCAAACGACGCGGCAGGTCAACGAAAGGAAGAAGAATAGAGAAGGAAGGAAACAAGGTAGAAATAGAGCCGAAAGGTAGAAATGAAGAAAGATAAATTTGTCGATGTTAGAATGCTTCAGAACTTAAATTACTTACCGGATCACAAAGTATTAGTCAATGTCCCGCCGGACATTTCCAGTATCAATAGAACATAAAGTGATTTTCATTATCTAATGCCACATATAGTGTGAATAAACAAAACCAACAGTCTAAAGGGTTATTTCGAAAAACATTACGCTAAAATATTAACTGAGGGAAACTGGCAATATTGATCACAAACTCTGGAAGCAGGGTTTGGATCGACAGAAGGTGGGCAGAAAACAAAATGTTGACGAAAAACGCTTAAAATCTGCAAGTGACTGAAAAGGTTTCCAACGACAAAGCTATAAATTACTTTCGTTTTCTCTCGTTACTTACCTATATGCGAATTGTGAGCTTGTCACATGGGTGAAAGGTGGCTGCAAAATCCATAACATTCTACTACATTTGGTTATTCTTCTTGTAATTTGGTAGGCGTTCCAACACAATGGGTGATTCGGGGGATTCATTTGTAGTTTCTGTAAGCAATAAGAGACACGCTTGAAATATTTCATTAAGTATTGCAAACGTTTCAATAATATTTTCTCAAAAACATGTACTAATAAATCAATCATAATTTCAAATTAAAAGTATGAAATACTTTTTCTACTCAGTACTGCGACTCGTAGTACACAAGCATATTTGCGTGCCACCCGTTTGAAGGGTATATGTTTCAGCCAGGAATCAAACTGTGATTCAATATTTCAAGAGTTATTTGAAGTACACTGACAACATTGGCCGCTGTCTCTGTAGGAACTCTTACCGAGAGGTCCTAGGATACGACTCTAGACGGTGGCAGAATATTTAACACTAGTTACAGTTGTGTCAAATTCAGCTGCTGTATGCACGAGAGTTTAGCGAACGGCTGCTCTGACCTGTAGTTTTCCTTAATTTCTTCGACCAATACCAGGCAAATGCTGGAGCACTAATCTAACAAACTGGCCACGAGCCGCACGCGACCTTTCTTTCTTCTTCCTTTTCCTATCTCCTACATTTACTCACTAGTACATTCACCACATTACCACACATGTAGGGAGATCATTCGGGAGCTTAGAGTATGGGGGCAATGACCCGCTGACACCTGGAGGACAAAATCATCCACAAGCCATTTACTCGTAGATCGAAACCAAAGCCATCCATCCAAAGGGAGGAAGGGGACAGAGATCACCGCCACCTCCCAGGACAAAACATTCACTACACTGACAGGACTAATGACGTTAGCAGTTAACGTGCCAGGAACATCAATCAATAAGATAGAGCTGCTAGAACGTCTACGTGCGCTGAGTTCGCTCCTCAGGGAAGGCTCACCTTAGGCCAGACCTCATGGCACTCAATGTGCGAGAAGTCAAGGGTTGCATGATGGATACGGTAATATTGTGTTCAAAATCCAAAAGTTTTAACACTGATTTCCAGATTTTCGTAAAAAATAATATCCTACGCCCTATCTTGAGCCAGCTTATATTGTTTACAAACGAAATTTTGTTGTTTAAGTTCTAGTTCAATGTTCTGAAAAGTCTATTTATAATTATAATATGATTACCATCATTGTCTTAAGCACATTCAAGGATCACGATGCGTTTTATTGTTGTTCAGAATCTTCGAAATAATTTGAGAATTTAAGATGCGTCCGGAATTAATGGGACCCATAAGAAATAATGACACTCACATTTATTACATATCTTACAACTCTCTCTTTGACACCCCACCCAATGTACCGTATGTGCTTCCCGAAGAATACACTCGTAGTCATATAAATATAATGATTCACAAGGCGTTGCAAGTTGCCCAGCGATGACGATGCACGCCGCGATTTATAAAGAGAAGGCAACGAACTCGATTGGCGCTAACTCTTGAAAGTAGGAGGGAAAAACAACATCAGTCCAAAAATCAAGTTAGTGGGAAATGAGAAGATACCGTCCACCTTCCTTACTCAGTAAGATATATGGAATTTTATACTGTACAAGAATACTTTTTCACAGCATTAAACATAAAACGCAGTTGTGAGTAAATACAAAATATATTTCACAAATCACAAGAAATGGACTTATAATATTTTAGACTGAAAATTGCATATTGCAAAAATATAACATTTGATAATATGCAGACATCAGCACAAGAAAGTACCAGAAACTTGCAAAAATAAAATCACATTTTACTTATTGCATTGTTAGTCTTCATACAATGAAAACAATTACACTTTCAACAGTTTACCGAAGTGTTTTTCTATATTTATTACAACCTACAATAAAATAATTAAAATATTGAAAGCTGCATTAGAGGAAAGATTAGCCATCACACCCACTGCTGTTATCGGTATACACTGTTATCTGTATATCGATATATCTGTATATGATAATTTATCCATGACTATTTTACCCCTGACAAGTATCATCTGTTGACAGATGCATTCAATCGGGAACTTGAACGTCACCATAGTGACGTTACTATAGTGACGTCACAAGCTACCGATGGGATGAAACCTTCAACAATTGATACCTGACAGGGGTAGAATTGCATAAATCGCAGTATAATGCTGTTATTAGCGGGAACACTTTGGACATATGATGATCTTTCAAAATCTTTGTTCTTCCCTATCTTTCTTCGCTCATTTTCTTTCTTTCTTTCTTTCTTAGGGAGTCGTTGTTATCTTCTGATCATAAAAGTTCACACTATAAGATGACAACACTAACTCGATTTTCTCAATTTTGGACTAATGCTGGTTTTTCCAAAAACACTTTATTCACGTTAGTGAAAACGATTTGTGTTGCTTCATATTAAAAACATTTTTACAATTCTTTGGAAATTTTAACTTCATTGTGAAAGAGTCCCTCTTTCTGTTGATTGTCGACAGTACACGAACATGTTTACATTCGAGATAGACTGATAATTACTTTCTGGGATATATTTCAACATCATTATTATTCTTGTCGTCGCCGTCACGACATTTAGAGCAATAAAAACGGCTTGTGCCCGGCTTGTGCACCGGGATTGATACGAATAAATCATCAAAAATCTTTCGCACCGTCACAAAATGATATCTTTAGAATTTGGGCATGGTATTAAGCGAGAGTTTGTGAAGATTTGATTTGTTAAATATATATTTCCTAGTATTAGACAATACTAGTACTAGTACTAGTAATACTAGTCAGTGGAAAATTTAATCAAAATTCCGTTCGTTCCTCTTCCTACTTAGGAAATACATTTTCACATTCATGGGCAGCTCCCATGGCAGTCCCACAGAGTCATGGGCAGTCATGACTTGTTCTCGAGAGTCTCTCAATCAACAGAGCCTAAGTTCGATTCCGACTGAGGTGAGTAGAGCCAAGAGCAGAAAATCCACAAAAGCAATGTCGTAATTGCGTCTCTTAAAAGAACTCTGGCTAAATGTTCGGGAAAATTAAGTCATCAGACAGTTAGCTTTCCGTCATTATCTGATCCCATAATTTTTAACTGAGGAAAGTAACTGGCCAAAGTAATGTTCGAAAACCATGTTGAATTGTTAAGGCGGTCTGTAGCAAAACTGTCGGTTCAATTATTCAAAACTTTAAAAAAATTGTAGGTCTATTTCAAGCCTTCTAAATATCCATGAAACGTAAAGCAGAAAAAAGAGTGTTTAGTAGAACACACAATGAATATTTTGTTGCTTAATCGTGAAATTCCCATTTGCTTTCCCTGCATATTATTGGGAGGTAAGGATACGTGAACAAATCATACGTTTCATTATCAGGATTCTTGGATACCTGGATTCAAATCCCAGTCGATCCATGCGAATTTTCGGATGGAGGAAGATGGTTCGCGGCAGATTTAATCGGGGTTCCCTCGTATTCCACAGCCTCTCATTCCTTGGCTACAACCGTATCATTTCCATTTCCACCACATCGCTCAATTCATATCTCAATTACATCCAAATCATATTAAATTTTTCACCACTGGAATGGTCGGAAAGTTGAAAGTTGCAAGAATTAAAATAAAGGTGAGCCAGACCACGGAAAATTGAAAACGTTCATCCAGCTTCCTGAGAATCAACGTTGATTGGTGAGTAGAGATTCCGGGCGCGGCAACGACTGAGGTCATTAGTCTCATAAGTGTAGTGCATGTACTTTGCTTGGAAGGTGGCGGTGATCTTGCCCCGCTGAGTTGCGAGATTCAGCGCCGACCTAGCGAGGTGTTCCCCAATCAAGTGCCTCCCACCAACGGGCACCTCCCTAGCCGGGTCAAGCTCTGAGCTTCAAACGCGTCTCCTGGCATGTGTGGTAGTGTAGTGCGTGTGTGTGTAAGGGATAGGATAATGAATGGGAGGGAAAGATCGCGCGCGGTCCCTGATCCCTTTGGTAGGGTACTGCTCCGGCATTCGCCTGGTATTGATCAGGGAATCCACGAAAAACAGGAAGAGAGCAGTCCGCTAGACGTCTCCTCTAGGCAATGGTTGAATTCGCTATGTAGCCAGTGTCCATAATCCAACGACGCCTTTCGGACTCAAACTTTAGGACCTCCCGCTCGGAGGCAGTGAAGTAACATCAACTAATGCCCTCAGCCACCTCTCCCGATGTCCACATCGTCATTACGAATATGAGTGATGTGCGGAGACTGGAAGGGTGCCCCTACTCCCATCCGAGAAATAATGCAGGTGTATCCCCAATGCGGGTCCTGTGTTCGTGGTGGCTGTGACCCGTGACTACGGGAAAGTTGAGAAACGATTCTTCTCGACTCCAAATGAGCAGTATATCTCCTGACTCAGAGCTGCTAGCTGCTAATAGGTAAGGGAAGGAACGAACTCCAAACCCAGGTTCCGTAATTACGCGCAGTTAAATTGAAGAAGCTGTACTGGCGTATATTCGTTAGTGCCGGTTCGCCCATGGGGGAACGGGTTTAGAATACAGCCAAGAAGGCCAAAGTGCCCAAACCTAGTCTCGACCCCTCTGGAATCGATTAATAGTGTCTGGGGAGCCACTGGACACAAACTAGCGTGGTTCCTGTTCAGTAGTGTTTATGACCCGGAACCGAGGGGAAGTTGAGAAGTGATTCATCTTGACTTCCGGATGAGCGGATGAAGTTTCCGAATGGAGCGGGGGCTGTAATTACGGACATTAAAATTGAGAAGGCTCTTTTGACGTAAATCCTTTAGTACCTGTGCACCCTTGGGAGGGGGTAGGGATTTGACAATATAATCAAGAAAGCTAAGGCATCCAAACCTAGGGCCTCCAACCTCCTGGTACCGACAAGTGGTGACTGAGGAGCAACAGAACACAAATGAACTCAGGTCGTAGGTTTCCGCAGCCAGAGGCTGCCGTGCTGTAGTTTCGTCCATCGTGATGTGGTCCGAGGAAGACCACGACAAAATGGTCGGAACGACGTCACCACCTTCGAGGCGGCATCACCTGGACAGTCAAGATCATTTCAACACCAATCAAGTTGGCAAGGCGTACGCGGGGCCGCTCAACGGGAGCGCGCGGTGGCGACGGCCGAAGAGCCCTAAGCGCCGGCCGGGACGCGGTGCGCGGGGCGAGGGGAGGTGAGGCGTGGGCCGGGGCCCGCCCGCGATTGTCCGCTATCGATGGCGCGGAGGCGTGATGGATCGCCGAGCTCAAAGCGCGAGGAGGCCGCGCGCGCGGCGGACACACGCGCGCTTGCCGGCCCGCTCGCGCGCCGGTAGCGAGATTTACGGAGGGGACCGCGCGGCGGGCGGGCGGGAAGGCGGAAGGGCGGGGGAGATGGGGAACGGCGGCTCAGCATGCGAGCCCGCCCGCCCACCGCTCGACACACGCACCCGCTCGGCCACCGGGGAGGCCGCCGCGGTTTGCAGGCAACTTCGGCTTTTCGATGGCTTTTAAGCTCGGGATCTTTCAGGTGGCTCGGGATGTAGTGGTCTGACTGCTCATGATAATCTCTGCCTCTGGGTACCAGAATTCGTACCACAGACGCTCAATTCATTGATGTTTCTGGGCACGTCAACAGCTAGGGTCATTAGTCCCGGTAGTGTAATAAATGTATTAATCCGAAAGTTTGCAGGGTCGTCATTCCCTGAAAAATTATATCCGGCGCAGACCTACACGTCAACTTTCGGAGAATAACTCCCTCCTCGCTGCTCCCCCCAGTAGGGCATCGCCTCAGCTGGGAGCTTCCTACTGCGTGAGTGCTGCCGGCTGTAAGCGTATGTAAGGTTAGGACATGAGAGAGAAAGGAAAGATCGCGCAGGGTCCGTGAGCCGTTTGTTAGGATACCGCTCCGGCATTCGCCTGGCATTGATCGAAAGAAACACAGAAAACTACCAATCAGAGCAGCCACTCGCTAGAATCTTCCTCCAGACAGCAGCTGAATTTGACGAAGTAATGTAACGAAAATCCGCCACAGTCAGGACTTGAACCCTAGGACCTCTTGTTCAAAGTTGCTGTAGAGTCATCTGCAATGGTGGTTGTGAGCTTAACTCTGCTGCTCAATCCATCCATGTGGAATTTGATTTGGAAGTCAAAAAAAAAGTGTTCACTGCTGGTTATCATTTTTTCCGCCTTGCATTTCCTAACTTCATCATCGAATGCAACCATAATTTCGTTTCACAATATTGCCGCATTCATCTCGCAATTAAAACGCACTATCAACGTAGGGCGAGATCTGAGTAACTCAGCTACGGAACAACGACTTCCGACGGTGTCCTTGTACGTCAAGGAATACGATAAATAATTAATGATCTTTCCGGAGGAGATAAAAAGTACAGACGAACCAAAGATAAGGGAAATAAATAATTTTAACATTATGTACAAAATAAGAAGTGTTTTCATGAGTTATGCTTGGGTTACGAATCTTGTCATGCAATGGATATTATGTAAATGATACTGTCTCAAAGTTAAATTCATAGTTCGTAAGGAACATGAATGAACCAGTCTAAAGATTTAATTCAGTGAAGCTAGAATGTCAGTGATAAACACAATAATTAAATAAAGAGGAGGATTTGGAAGTGAAGTCATTACTGTTAATTGATTTGTCAGGAGCTTGTGCCTAATTGAACTCTATTTATGGTATTTCTACCTTGACTGGTTTTATAATCGGACGCTTGCGAATAATATATGGCAGAAGCCTATTACGAATAGAAACCATCCAGCTGTAAAAACTAAAAATTAATTAACAAAAGTTCATGTTACAACTTTAACCCTAAGCAGTTCATCGAAGTATTTTAAGCATTACAAAGCAAAGATTTAGATAATAAGAAATAAATATCAATAATCAAATAATACGAATTGAAGCAACAACATTCAAACTTCAAATTAATTTCCAGATTTTTCCTGAGAGAAGAATGCGAATATTTCAAAAATACTAACAATTGATGGAAAAGTTCACAAGCAATAAAATAAAAAGTACTCGTGGAGGAATTATTAACTTAATATTGCTCATTGAATAAATTAATACGTGTAAAACAATTCACCATGGAACACAACTCTCCACTTAAAAATAAGAAATATTTATGGAATGTGTTATAAAAGCCGAACCATTTCTTGATGAAATTTTCTTATAAACAATGAACTAACTTTCTCTAAGTAACAACATGCTAGAAAAGTAATAGCTGGTAAAAAAGTTTATATTTAAAATTGTTAACTGCAGCTAGTTTTAAGTGAATTTTTTCCAAATAATACTTATATCAATGCACTTCTATCAATAAAGGATTATAGCTACAAGTTCTAGAACCAATAACAAAGCTAGTAGAATTTGGAAGTGGTATAAACTTCAATATTTCTGTCTAGATATACTCTTGATATAGCATGCAAGATTGACAGAATTTGTCTATGATGCAAAAAAATACAAATTAAGAAATGCTCACTCGCAAATTATATGTAAATCGCTATCAAAATTTACCAATATTTATACTAATTACGAAGTGTTGATAAGAAGTAGGAAAGTTCTCCAACTAACAGATAAGCAAATGTAGGTAATCTAGAATTTAAACAATAGCAGAAACTCCTTTTAGAAATACGAATCCAAAAAGTAAAAATAATATCAAGTGGATGTGTGCCACATGAAATTTTGTGAGCAAATTATTTACAAGCACATGTTAAAAAATCCCTTTGATTATCAAAAATCGGAATAGAGAAATGAAAATTTAAAATACCAGAGGCGAGAACAGCGAATACACTAAGCAGGACATCAGGGGGTTGTTGAACTAAATACAAACGGATGTTCATTCCACCCAATCTCATCTCTTGCCAACACTCATCACCGGTAGCGACGTATTCATGCAATCATACATCTCCACCGTAGCCTTGCCGATAGCTCTGAAAGCGTGGAGCTAAGTGGCTGCGTGCAGCACAGGTCGCAGATAAAAGTACTCGCCTGATCTCTCGCTTATCCGCCGGCACGCCTCCCCACCCACCCGCCGTGCACACACCCCAGAGCGCCCACTCACGGCGGGGCTGTGCTGCCTCCGCGGTGGCGGCGGCGGCTGCCAGTTCGTCTACCTGCTCAGATGCACGCTCGGCCGCCCGCCTGCTTGTTCGCTCGCTCCTTGTCGTCGCGCGGATGCAAACAAACCTCTGCCAGAGCAATGTACGAGAAATCGGCACCGTTTGTCTCCGTCACGCGGCGGACGACGAAAACAGATGAGCGAGGAAGTTGGAAGAGCAAGAGAAACCTTTTAAAAATTGAAATTACTTTTGGCTTCTTGTCGTGTAAAGAACCCATTACAAATATGATTTACTTTGCCTTTGACTTCTTTGTGAGTGACATATTATGGCTGAACATGTCATACTTTAAAATGTTATCATGAAATTATCAGTTCCAAAATGCGATGTGCAGAAAAAATATCCATTATTTTTTTTTTATTTATTAGTTTTTGCAGTATACTTGGCATTACCGGAGCATTTTTCTTATCCAATTCGTGTGAAAGGGGAAAAAGATCAATTTAATGTAAATCAGAGTTCAATATTATTGTTTTTAATGTAATTCGTTCAAATTTTAATAAAAATCTACAATTTTCTTTCATTTTATTTTAGTGAACGTTGTTATTAGATTTTAAAATAATATCTTACGGACTGCTATAGACCTCTAGCGAACCTATTGGGTACCAGTTTGCCGCACCGCTACTTGCCGCACCGCTTCTCGCACGCCGCACGCCTCTGGCGAAATGTAGTAGGAACCAATCTGTTCTTCGCAACAGGCAAAAAAGTGATCCTGGTGCATTTACCAATATATTTAAATTATTTATTTTTCCCATTTGTGTTGCATTAATCATTACCAACTTTGCCAACACACTGCAAGAATCCCGAAAAAGAACCTGTAAAATATTCGTATTTCTTCGTATACTACTTTTTGTGGTATCGCTGTCAATGTATTCACTTCTATTAGTATATATTTTTATTCCCAATAAGCGCTACGTTACATTGAGCAGCGGTGAGAGCACACCTTTTTCCTTTATGTCGTTTCCCTCCTGCCATTTGTCATTCAAGGGTGGATTGTCGCCTGCAGTAGAATGATTATTAACCACAAGAACTCTCCAAACAGAGGTGGAACGAACCGAGAGGTAATGGAACTCTCTTCTCAAACATTTCTACGGAGTGAATTAATAGCATAATCACGGCGTATCATTAATGAACTTCGAAACGAATATATCTTGAGATGGTACATTTGTCTCCGCCACAAAGTTTCAATTACGCCCAACACAAATTCAATAAACATTTTCGCAGCTGTCTCATGAGGACACCCACTGAATCTGAATCAAGCCATCGTCGCGGGGCCGCTCGCCAAGAACAATGTTCGAGTCATTGGGGGCAGGCAGCGGGGCGAAGCGGGGCGGGGCCGGGCGAGGAGGGGAGGGGTGGGGAGGCGCGAGCGAGGGCGTGGGCGCCCGGGAGCGTGGGCTCTCCGCGGGTCAAATCGACCCGACCGACGCGACGTGGCGACGCCGCCGCAGCCAGCGCGCGCGTTCTCCGCATCGCAACACGCCCGCCGAACACGCGCGACATTTGTTTCTGGGCGAGCGATCATTTTTACTGCGCGCCCAGCGACGAAGCGCCAGCGACAACGCGGACGCCTTGTACGGGAGGGGGGGTATCTGGAGGCGGCGACTGACGCCTGGCTGCGGAGGTGGCGGTGATTTTGTTAGTGGCATCGACGGAAAGGTGGTATTGTTCCAAAAAGTGTGAATGTTGCTTGAAATTTCTGCGGCGTAGTATCGAAATAGCTCTGGTAGGGCTCTGGAAATGGGCAATGAACTACACAAATAATCACAGGCGACAATGTAGGCACTAGAGGTGTTGAAAGAAGTGGAGTTAGCGTACAATGCTAAGAATAGGACAGGATTTTGAAAGTATCGTGCACATCGCACAGGCACATTTTGAAAGTATAGTACCATTATAGATGGATTGGGGTGTATAATTTCTGAGAAAAGTTTTGAGTCACATCTTCATTAATATATCTGCCAGAAGTAATAACATATTAATAGGCAAGTAGTAGCAATTACGTGATTATTGTGTGCTTTGTAGAGAGTTCCGCAGCAGTTGTATGGAACTAACAAAGCCTCTTCTTTTACCCTATATCTTTAGGACTATATTAAGGCAAGAATTGGTGGAAACGGTGTAGAATAGGGGCTCTATGAATTTATCGAGTTATGAAGTTATGAAGCGAATCAAGAAAGAGAAGGCAGTTACTTCAAATGGCGCATGGTTATCGGGACACAGTTGGCGAAGCTTCATTAGGGGGATACTAAAAGGCATGTTGATAGAATATGAGTTTTAATAGCAAACAGAATAACATTAGACGTTGTGGTGAAAGGCAGGCAACCGGAAAGTTCTTTGTTGTCACCTGCCGCTCAGTCTGTCGTCACCAACCATTACTTCATAATCGCGATAGGACGTGCTGAAACACAGATAGCGTTTGTAACTAATTCGATGCAACAGTGTAAGGGGGTAGATATGTTGATAAAAGGATGTTCAATACATGACTCGACTCGCAGGTTTCTTTCGGCATACGCCCTGAATATATTATACTGTGCATACATACAATTAGTTGGATCTGTAATTGATGGATTTGGGCAGATAAGTCCTTAAATTTTTAGGGAAATCATTATCATCATTAAGGCCCACAAAAATAACAATGCAATAACGACTCTAGATATGACCATCACTATATCCATGTCATTAACTTTAAATATTACAGGAAAAATACAATCTATCTTTCCTTTGTATCACAAGCGTAACTAAATTTGAATGGACAGGGATGAATCTAGATCGTTCCATATATTGAAGTTCCAAACAGAATACTCAATACGATGGTCAGAACAGTAGGAAGTACATAAGTGGGGGTGAGCGGTGAAGAGAAAACGATGTAACTTGCGACGAATGCCGGTTCAAGAAATGTTTCCGACGTTAACTCTTTTCTAAACTATACATTGAACCAAGAAAATAAAAAAAAAACGTTTAGTAGCATAAATGAAAATAAAATTCAATAATATGCCATTTTGTTAAAATAATAATAATAATAATAATAATAATAATAACAAAATTACGAATAATAATAAAAATAATTGTAAATAGTTGTTATTATCAGTAAGTTTAAATTGCAATAAACTGAAACAAAAACTGCTACTTCTTATTCAGAATATCTAAGCTATAGTATCCGCTTAACACTTAAATACACAAATATGCCAGTACGTTTTATGTACAATACTCACATTTATGTTAATATAAACTTAGATATATTTTCTTCAAAAATTTGTCATTTATTCTTGGATTTAGTTATCTAGCAGGAAGGAAGTGATGTTTCACAACAATTATTAATTTGTATCAAAAGTTTCAATAATAATTCATTTGTGGCACCAATCAGATATTTTTAATGCAAGTTAAAAAGATCGTGGTAGGAAAAAGCAAGAACAAGAAACGATGGTTCTAAGAAAGGACTCCCTTCACAAAGTGAAGCGCACCATGTCCATTCACCTGCGTGACCAGCTCTACTGCTCGGAGGTCGAAGTTCGTAAATCACCGAGTTTATCGAGAATCTTTGCTCGAGCGACAGTGTAGCTGCACGATCTCCACGAGGAAAACTGCAAGGAACTTCGAATCACATCGCCTTTAAGGATAAGGACACTCGTGTTCGCACAGTAACAAAGCTCTCCCCCAACTCCGATGCATAAGTAATAAGCTTTCTCTAATCAATTTATTTCTTCCAAGCAATAATTTTTCCCTGACTCGGAGAGGCGTGTTTCAGCAAGCAGACACAATGTGATAGATATCAAACACCTGCTGTCAGCTGCCCACACACGCGCGGATGGAATGCCTGGAATTAAAACAAGAAAACGCGCACATTAATCATCATCACTCGACAGACGCATACACGAGACAAAACAGAGCCGCCTCTCGGCCGGGGCTCCTCCAGCGTGTCCCGCGCACGCAGTAGTAGCCTCTCGGGAGAAGCGTTCTGGAATGCTGGAGAACGGATCGCCCATTAATATCACAAAACAGAATATTAAAAACTTCGCACTAAAAATACTCGTTTGTTGCAGTAAAGGAATTGCATACGCTAAGTATTGTGTGCACATTATTAAACCAATTTCTTCCTTTTTTCTCGTTTTGTAGGGCTTTTACCCAGCCCATAGCCGGTTACCCTTTACGTTCCGACGGGAAACATATTCGACTATACATTAGACACAAGACACTTTCGGGCTCCTCCGATCTGGATTAAACCAATTTTGTTACAAAAAAGTGTGGTGGTTTCTGGGGGTTCTTTTTAACTTAATAATTGTAACGTCAAAATTATATTCAACGCGTTAAAAGAAAATATTAAACAAATTATGATTTAAAATGTTAGCCATATTTCGCCTCGGCTGAGAACAACTAAATATGCACGACCTAAAGGGATTTTAAATTGCATTTAAGTAGACTAAGTACATAATATTAAAAATCAAGGAGTTAAATGATTTCACAATTTAAGTTTCAAAGGATGTAGTATTTCATTGTAAAATAAGGATTCAAAATATTTCTAACAATTTTCTGAAACTTTGTTGGTAGCTAGGTTAGTCGTCTTATAAACTGTTCCTTGGAATTGATCCTTAATACTACAAAGCGCAGTCTACAACACCCGCAGCCCAACTTTGAATGTCTCCGTCTTTTCCTTCCCGACAAGCAGCTCGTCCCAAACGCCCCGAACGCACGTGGAAGCAGGGCATCGGCTACACGGCAGCTGGAGAGTCCGGCAAACAGAACGGCGGCTCCCGCGCGCCTACTGTTTCCGGCGCACCCAGCCAGCAGCGGTGGCGGCGGCGGAGAGGAGAATGTTGCCGGGGCGGAAGGCGCAGCTAAGGTCGAATGGCTATGATAGAGACAAATGACGGTGGTAGAGGTAGGATTGCGAGGGTGGTAGAAGAAAAAAAAGCAGTTGCAGTGCGGAGCCAAGGCAACACAACGATGCAGCTAGAGCCTACGTCATGCCATCCAAGACTATCGTGGATATTGCAGTTTTTCCTTAACCAAGGCTTAAAAACTTCCCCATAATTTTATTGCAGAAAGAACGTCAAAGAGTGTTGTACTTTAGTATATGAAAATTGTAAAAAGCACGCTAAAGGCCATCGCCATGTATTGCAGGTAGTCTTGGTATTGTAGATGGCCTTGACTCTCCAGCTGATTTGGAACGAATGGAACCGACAAAAACAAACGGAACAGATCTTCGCCCGACAGCTCATGTCTCCGGACGCCGCCGTCGGAAGGGGTAGTTCGGTTGCAGTGTGACCATTTCATTATTCCACGTGTTTGAACGTATCGGTCATATCGAACGCGAACGCCTGACGTCGGCCGAGCCAGAATCGGCTCCATAGTGGCCGCCGCCTAAGGCGCTGCAGCTCGAGCCCGCCTCCTCCTTCCCTTCCTCCACCGCTGCGTCAGTGGTTGCGTCGGACGCGGGCCGGTGCAGCGCGTGGGCGGGCGGTACGACGTGGTGAGGCGAGGCGAGGCGAGGCGAGGCGGCGCCGGCAGCGCCTGTCGGGAGCTCGTCACATCCATCACGGCGCCTCGACCGCCACGGCGCGGCGCGGCACGGCGCAAGCAAGGAACCAGGCAGGCGGGCCGGCGGGGTGGCGGAGCGGGCGGGCCGGCCGCGCAAATGGCGGAGATTAATGAGGTTCGGACACCGTGTGGGGCGCCGCGGGCGGGAGAGCGAGTGAGAGCGCAGGCGCGCGCCCTGTCTGCGGCGCGGGAGGCGGCGTGCTGGCTGCGCACCAGGCCGGCTGCACCTATCACATAGAACTACAATACAAAATAAGTTTCCCTTTCACATTTTCCTCAAGAAATTCACCTAACTGAATCCCGACTAGACCTGCTCGATGGGTCACCTCAACCATTGTAATCAGTTTTAAGTTTTAATTTAGGTTCGCTAGTAAGCCATATGTATAGATAATTTAAACAGTTGGGTATTCACCTTCTGTGTAAAAGAATGAAGGGGGGGTTAGCCTGCCTTTCCATTCTTTGTTAGCATCCTCTTCTTCTTCTCCACAATGACGTCCGTCCATTTGCTCACCCCTTTCCTTTTACTCCTCACTCTACGCTCATCATCCTTGTCATTTTCCTGGCCGCCTTCTCCTATACCTTCCCCTTTTCTACTCCGTCTCCTTTTTCTCCTTCACCTCCACCACCACAAGACTTCATCATTTACAGCAAAATTCTATATTTGATTAAGATAATATTTTCATTGAAGGAGAACGGAACAAATACATTTTTACATTTGTGTACGCAATGATAGTTTATTAAAATTTTCTTTTTCAGAGCAGAAGAAATGCATTTATATCACTGAAGTATTGTAGCAATGTCATGAAATTAATGCCACTTCCCAACTGCTATTGATTAATGTTTACTAAATTGTTTCACTACTTTGTTTAAATTGTTAAATACTTTTAAAGTCCGCAATTTGCTAGTCACGCACAATTCTCTACAAATACAATGGCTTCAGTAAACTTATGAGATAACACCTTCGCTTTTGTACCAAATCGCCATCGACAAATAAAACGGGATATATGAGAGTTAGATCTTTTATGAATAATTGGTAGGCTTTGCCTCCATATTCTAGAGAAATCCATGTGTGACTAATAGTGCCAAGAAATTAAAATGAACGTTCAAAAGTAGAATAAAAATAAATTTTGTAAGAAATTATTCAACACGTATGGGGAAGATAAACACACACCTTTCAAAAAAATATTTTGTTGGTATGTATTTCTATTTCTGACCATTATAACCATCTCTGCACTTACTCCCCAGAACAGCTATTCCGACACAGCTACAGCGACACCGGCAAATAAGGCAAGGCGTTTGAGAATGCCTGTCTTTTCAGCGCAACAGATAGGCTTTTCCTGCGCCATCTAGGACCTCCCGCGGCCACTCTAGCTCGCAAAGCTTTGACATACAAATTGACTACAAAAAATACCATAAACTACGATGACATTACTGATTTCATTTGAGAGTGATTAAAAGAAATTGCTAACTATATTTTGTAAGAACCAGTTCACCAAAAGTACAAGAAAAACCCATTTCTCCACAAAACCTAATTGGAAGTGAAATAGACTGAATGATAGTTAATTGAGCATTCGTTTTCAATAACCCAGATCAACTAATACCATTACAAATAAGTTCAAACATCACATCGCATAAAACACATTTTGCAGTAGTCTTCGTACCGAGCGTACATTCCTAATGACAACGCAGCACACCTCTCTCCAATAGACTAAACAAAACCAGGCTCTATAACGAAGCAGTAGATTCTCTACTCCAGGCACGATCTCTAACTATTCCCTCAATCAGTATGTTATCTTCTTGAATTGGGTTACCAACTACCGTCTCCTGACGCTTGCTGCCTCTCCTATACTAGGGACAACTTCACATCAATGACTCACCTCGAACCTTTCGTTATGGTGGATGCTTTTAAAGCAGATGAGCCCCAAAAATGCGCGGTGCCCTGCTGCGTGCGCGCCATTTTCAAATGCCCACACGCATACTCAACCGACAGTCACCATTTCCAAATCCCACAACTATCACAACATTTTCTCTTCCTGCCAGAGGAGCTACTGGAGCAAAACCTCAGCACTGGTAGTTTTCTTAGACATTGCCTCTTACTTCAAACCCACACCGACACCGGCAAATAAGGCGAGATGTTGGGGAGCTCCGGACTTTTAAGGGCAATAGATAGGTCTTTCCTGCAGAATCTCCCTTGAGCATCTATCACCTCGAATGCCCAGTCTACCACACGACGCGGTAACGCAAAAATAAACTCGAAAAAGCACCATATAATGCAATAAAAATACTGATTACCTTTTTGGAACGATCGAAAGAGATCCCTAAATATATTTTGTAAGAACCAGCTCAACAAAAGGGAAACGCATTTTTCCACAAAACCTAACTGAAAGAGACAATTTTCAAATCCCACAACCATCACGACATCCCCGTATCCTCCAAGAGTAGCTACCGGATGCAGCTTTCTGCACGGGTAGTCTGGTAAGGCAACACATCCTCCTTCATATCCAATCCGACACCGGCAAATAAGGCAAGGCGCTTGAGAACGCCGGTCTTTTAAGGGCAATTGATAGGCTTTTCTTGCGTCATCTAACACCTCTCGCGCGCACAGTCTAGCTCACGACGCTGTAGCGCAAAAAAATAACTACAAAAAGTACCACATTCTGCAATGAACTTACTAATTTCATTCTGGAATGATCAAGAGAGATCGCTAGAACCAGCTCAACAAAATACTAAGAGATACCCAAAACATAATTGTAAGAGACAAATTCAAAGCCCACAACTACCACATCACCGTTTCCTCCCAGAGTAGCTACGGAAGCCAGCGCCCAGCTCGGGTAGTCTTGTTAGGCAACGCATCCGCCTTTATATCCAAACCGACACCGGCAAATAAGGCAAGGCGCTTGAGAGCGCCGGTCTTTTACGGGCAACTGATAGGCTTTTCGTGCGCCATCTAGCACCTCTCGCGCCCACAACCCAGCAGCCGCCGCGACTCCCTCGGGGTCGGCGGCGCGGCGCGGCGCGGCGCGGCGCGGGCGTCCGCCGCTGCCGGTCGCGACGCGTCGGGGCTCCCACGGAGGCTGATAGCATCTGCGACGGCCGCGCCGGATAAATTACGGCGTGACTGGCTAAACGGCGCTGTCGGCCGCGCCGCGATAATCAATAGCATCGGAGAGCGGCCGGCCACCCGCCACCCGCCCGCCACGCCCCCTCGCCGGACGTTCTCCTCCCCCTCCGCCCCCGCCTCCACAGGAGCGGAGATTTACGCGCGTCTCGCCGCCGCGAGGTTAATCAGAGCGCCGTAACTCTACCGCCGCCTCCGCGCACCGGGAGAGGTGGCTCGGGGCATCAACTGATGTTACTGCCGGTCTTCTGACCATGAGGACCCTGTTCGAGTCACGACGGAGGCAGGATTTTCGACACCGGCTTGTTAGCTAGGTCGCATTCAGTCGCTGTCTGAAAAATTTAAGCGGCCGGATGATCTGATTGGTAGTTTTCAGTGGTTTCTCCGATCATCACCAGGCGAATGCCGGAGCAGTACCTTAACAAACTGATCACTGACCGCGAGCAATCTTTCCTTCCTCTTCCTTGATCCATTCTCACTCCTTACTTACATTAACATGCACTACAATACCACATATACCGGGCGACCGGGGGAGAACTTAGAGCTTGTTCCGGCTGGATCGGTGCCCCGTTGGTGGGAGATGCCTGGTTGGGGAAAACCCCGCCAGGCGACAATAGGTCGGCGCCGGAACTTACCATCCAGCTGGGGAAGTTCACCGCCACCTCCCGGGGCAAATGTGCATTACACGTACGGAACGAATGACCTTAGAAGTTGACGTGCCCGGATTTATCCATCAACCGCCTTCGAACCGCGCCGCACGGTGGTCAGAACAGTTTCGTAATCGCGCAGAAACCAAATTTTTATTTTAAAAAAACATGATTTATTGATAAATATCAATTCTAGGAACTTCAAATTACAAGAAACTAGGAGAAATAATAATTTTTAACAATGCTCACAGCCATATGACACCCTCAAAGCCAAGCGTTTCTGCCGAGGAAAAATTTAGCTCCTTTCGTAGCGTCGACGATGCCTGTGTCGACGTTGCCGTGACCTCGTGACGTCGTGTTTGATGACGTCGTAGAGCGTATGTCATTCACTTCTGTGACATCTCACGAGACCTCTTAGGTCAACGCCAACCTTCGAAGGCCGTTTGAGTGGTGAATTTGCGTATGCGAAGTTGTAGATTGACATGGCATAACGATATTACCATCCCGTTTATCAGTTTTTAACAGACACCAGAACTTTATCATGATCATATCTTCATCATCATTATCATCATCAGTGTCAGGGATGAAGAAGTAAGCGGGTTCCGAAGGAATCTTACACCCTACCTCATGATCTGCATTAATTTCCTTACACTAATTTCTTAGAAGCAGATAGATAATACGTGGTCTGTTGCCCCAATGCTATCGGACCACAACCTGAGATGTTACTTCGAAGCACAAAGTCTATTCAGACTTTGTTCCGAAGCTACTAATTTCTTAGAAGCAGATCGTTCTTAAGAAAGATGTTCTTTTATACACCGTAATTGTACATGAGAGAGACTACTTCACTTCCATTACAAAGGAAGGTAGCTGAATTAAGAATTTTCTACTCTAAAAACCCTTACGACTTCAATCTGATTTCCACCTCCCTAAACATGATCCAACACGGATACGTAAGTTCATAACCGTTGAACAGAACTCTAATTCAGTCCATTAAAATTTCTGGGATTTCACCGCCATATTGACAGTTGATGTTGCATATAGTTTTGTCTCTTGCAGTTTCTATCTGGTCCTAATGTACGGGGTACGAATGAGAGCAAATCTTCTTAAAAAAGTAGATTGACGACTTCTCTTATCGATAGTATCAGTACTGTAAGAACTTCATCTACAACGTTCCTGCCACTTATATCAATGACAATTGCTGTCGTCGCGTGTTCTCAACTTGACATATATACCTATCATTGAAATTGATCCCTGGGTAACGATCATCAACATCCATTGAACAGCTTGATGATCCGTTAAATCAAATTCAAATTCCAAAGTACACATATAAAACTGCCAATTATCACTCAATATATTGCAATCGAAGAGATGGAAACTTTCACTCCGATGCGGCGAATTATTTCCCACTCCACTGTGATTGTGAGAGAGAACCGATAAGTCATCTCATTACACGGCCTTTGATTTGTAAAAAATAATAATAGTTGTAATTTGGTTGCATCAAATACCTTTAATGCATTACATTTTTAAACTTTCTGTAACCTTCACTAAGTTTCCAGTTCTAAGAAGTATCTGACTGGAACGCTTCTACTGATCTCAACGCTATTTCTTAAAGCTATTATATTCTTTACATTTACCTACTTCCTTTTCCTCTTTCAAAACTTACAGCTGTCATTTTTCCTGAAATTAACTTTTCTGAGAATAATTGTGCAAGTGTACCGCACGCATTTTAAAAAAAGTGATCAAAATATTATAAATGAATAGTACCAAATTACTTTGGCTACACAATCTAAGCATTGTTTTAAAAACTGCTGAGTAATAACATTACGAGGAGGAAAAGTGTCAGTATGCCGGGCTTTCCCACTAGTAACATACGAGGATATTGGAATCCTCTAAAGAATAGGATCTGAAATTTTCGGCCGTAAAATCTGCATTTGATGTTGTATTGAGTTTAACTTTTGCACAAACGTCAGAATTAAAATATACTATTGCTGTTTCAAAGATGGCTAAAATTGTGCCGATGGCGAGAAAATACATGGACTTTTGTACCCGAATATTGGACATATGTGTGCATGTAATTATGCATACACGTATGCATGCGTGTATGCAAGTATGCACGCTTTCATTTTTGTAGGCATGTATGTATTTATGTATGTATGAAGATCGACAATGTATGTATGTATGTGTGTGTGGATGGATGGGTAGGTAGAACATGTAAAGTACGTGTCGCCCATAACACTGTTAGATTAGAAGCTTTTCAGTTAAAACTTTGTTCATACATCAGGAGTAGGATATAGTTGTACTGCTCGAAAGATTATTAAGGTATTTTAATTTTTGCAGGTACTTTACATGAAGCGTCAGCCATATGATCAAAATTTTCTGGAAAACAGCTGGAATTTTTAAAAAAATTGTTAGCTCGAATACAGTTCTTGGTGAGTAATAACACTAAGAAGAGCAAAAGCTTCGGTGTGCCAGTATGAGAATTTCCACTCGTTTCTTTTTTTTTACAAAACTTACGAACAAAGCATCCATAAAGAGAATATTCCTATGATTCATGCTGGCGCATCTTAACATCCAAATATGATGTGTCTGTTAATGTTTTCGACTACTGTAAATCACTCGTGTTCAGAAGCCCACTATTTTCAACATCGTTTTCTCATCGTATTATTCTTTTCTTTAAAGATTTTAATCGTTCTGAGCACCAGTTTTTAATATTATTTCTTCACATTTCCAACTGAATTTGAAAATGAAGAATTGCTTGTAACATTTTATCTATTGCATTTTCTTGTTAACCTTTTAAAATATTTTTTTAATTAAGCTACTTGAGTATTCCTGGCATTTATTCGGTCATAAAAAGAATAAATGTCACAGCAAAACAATACAGGCATATCAAAAATGGTTCAATATTTGGCAGCTGGTGTGGCAAACAGATGCCAGCTCTTACTTATTCGGTACTTTTAAACTAAATTTGACTACATGACTATTTACGCAGCTGCATGGGAATGAAAGAGGTGGAGAATGTTATGAAAAAATAAAATGTTTATTTCTGTTTGTCAATTCAATTTCCTTTTTGTGTATTGTCAGGTGTAAATTGCATGTTATATAAATCACTCACGTCTTCAAAGGTATATGTACAACCATTTCAATATTTTATGTGAGATAATTCTTCTTCTGGACGAGATTATTTTGGAATGTCACGTGTTTTATTGTTAAATTCCTATGATCTCACTACAGAGTCTTCACTTCAGATAAGCGTTTTGTCGCGCAAAGTCAACAGGAAAGAAATAAAAAGAAAATCATTAAAAAATAAACCAGACTGCAAAATGAATTTACATATATTTCAGAGGAACATCATTTAACAATAATAAAAGTAATTTAATCAGTAATTTAATTTGTTTTCCTTAACCTCGAAATTCTTTTTGAAAATCTAGCGGGTGGAAAAAAGATGTCAAACTCGAACTTTGTCGTTGGTAATTCTAGATATGTTAATATGCGAAGATTATTAAAAAACTAACAGCAAATTAGCAATCTTACGCAAACTGAAGACCCCAAGCATTTGAAACTCCCGCGAAGGACATGTTCAGACTTTAATAATTTATTGAGAAACGCCAAAATATGACATGACATACGTAATGAGAAAGGCATTTGAAAAAATGGTAGCGAGCTCTCTGCCCGTTCATTTCCATGCAACTAAAACCCTCAGAAATCTAGTATATATATATATATATATATATATATATATATATATATATATATATATATATATATATATATTGTTAAGACCGCGCGCTGTCTTTTCTTCCTTGTCCTATCTACTTACGCTCACACACATTTGCAAGCACTACACTATCACACATGTCGGGAGTGTATTTTAATTTTTCATTCATTTTGTTTATGTTACCAAGTTGTAGGGAACAGTATCAGAAACTCCTGGTAGGTGATCCACGAATGGGGCCTCAGACATGCGCGAGGTACGGAAAGCGGGGTAAAGGCGAAATCTCATATAGTCGCTAAAACATCATGATGTGATTGTGAACTTGACAGAATTCATTAGGGGATCTTTATAAACCCTTTTCTAATTTTTTCAAGACATGCACACAGATAAAGCGAATGTTAAGCGAGCGTGTTGCATGGGCGGGAGCAATGCTCAACTGCCTGCACCCTCTCTCACTGCTTGGCCGCCGCTTGCGACCAAATTGAAGTCGCAGATTTGATAAAAAAATTAGCAATAATAATGTCGGGGGACTAGTCGGGAGCTTGGAGCGTATGCCGGGTGGTGTGGGGCCCCGCTTGTGGGAAATACCTGGTTGGAGAACTCTGTGAGTCGACGCATAGGTCGGTGTCGAATCTCGTCATCAAGCAGTGGAAAATCACCGCCGTCTCCCTTGATAACAACATGCACTACACTTACGGTTTACACCAGGCATGCCGAGGTCGCAGACAAGGTTGTAGAGTTTGCAGGCACTGCGTTCGGAGCAACTGGCGTGATATTCAAAAGTAAGGGTTGGCCAAATGGCTCTAGTGGCGCCTCGTTACTGAATCTGGTCCACGACAGTATTTTCAATATTTTGGAGACGTCAGATGGCAGTTACGTCCTTAAATGTGTAAATTAATTCAAATTTCCTCTACTAAGGCAAAAGAAACGATCCATTAAAATGAAATAATGCATCACACAGTTTTCAAATTGTCAAATGAGAGTAAAATTATAGATTTTGAATCGAAAGTTTATTTATTTTTTTATCTCTTTAATTAAGAATTCAATAATTGCGTTAACTTCCCACGTTCAGGTTAGTAGGTTCAACTGTCAAAGATTCTTGTCTGATAAACAAGTTGTCCGCATACACCAGTCGATGCTACGTTGCTAGCGAACAACGCAGGCAGTAGCCAAGCAGAATTCATTAGGGGATCTAGCAGTGACTCCCGCAGCCCCATGTGCGCATCGTATTATAAGTATCCACCCCTACACCACGGCACTTTCGGCTACTACTGTTCCCGCGCCGACACCCGGCGCGCGCCAGACTGTCTTAGCCCGAGGGCGCGCTCTCGCGTGTTCGCCCTGCAACTTTACGATGTTGATTTTCGCGTGCTCCGCCGCCGCAGCGCGCACTGCCCCGGGCGCTCTTGGGTTTCGTCACTGGCCCGACTCCTCGCCACTACCTCCGCAACTTCAGCTGCCAACCCCAAGCGTTACAGTTACAGCCACCACCACAGTCCCGACACCACCACTGAGCAGCTACCGACTCCGCCAACCGACTCCGCCAACCGACTCCGCCAACCGACTCCGCCAACCGACTCCGCCAACCGACTCCGCCAACCGACTCCGCCAACCGACTCCGCCAACCGACTCCGCCAACCGACTCCGCCAACCGACTCCGCCAACCGACTCCGCCAACCGACTCCGCCACCGTCTCCGACACCGCCTCCGACACCGAATTCGCCACCGAATTCGCCACTGAATCCGCCACCGAAATCGCCACCGCATCCTCCACTGAAATCGACTTCGACGTCGACGGCCGCCACAGCCACCGTCTCCGTCATTGCCACTACTTCCATCCTCCATCTCTGTCAATGACACCGTCACCGCCACTTCCATCGCTACTGCACAGCCCCAAGCGCGTTAGCGGAAGGCTGAGAAACCGGCGCAAAAGTGACGGCGCGGCGGCGGAGGCATCTCGCCACTGCGCCAGCCGCCACCTCCTCCGGAGCCGCCGGCGGGCGCGGCCGCGGCGTAATGAGAGGCCTGTTCTCGCCTGTCCGCCGCGTTATCTCGCAGATAATTGTAGAGCAGCGCTCGGTAATTAATAGCGCGGGCAGGTGGCGTGTGGGACGCACCGCCGTCGCTGCCGCCGTCGCCGCCGCTTTTTTCCCCCCCGCTCGTTGCTGCTGCCGAGGGGGCAACGTATATATTTGGGACGCTCCGTGGACTCACGCGAACGTCTCCGGTGCTCCGCCGCCGCCGCCACCGCCGCTTGTAAACAGATAAATATCCCGCGCTGCCGCGCGGTCGAGGCGGCGGCGGCGGCGTGGGCCACTCGCTCGAACCCTGGCGACGACGCCCTGAGTTGTGTGCGCGAACTGGTCGTAAGTCGGCGCCGTTCGTGGCAGCGTCCCAGCCGCGTGGCGCTGACGAGGGAAACAGAACGGGGAAACGACGGTGACGGTGGTGGTGGTAATAGTGCTTGGGGTGGCGCTGGCCGAGATGGTGACGATGGAAGTGGTGAGATTAACGGTTGCTCATGATAAGGAAAGCTGAGAAGAAACCCTCAACAGAACAATTAGACTGGGGAAAATAGCAAAATGGTTGCTTATAAGGTGGGGAAAGCAAAGAATTTAGATTTGCAACGGTAGGAACAAAAAGTTTTGAGATAATGGCGGATTATTATTTCGCTTATAGGCCAACTCGGACCACGCGTAAATCCTGCTACAACAGGTGCTAGTGCCTTTATCTGGAGGGGGGGGAGATCCGTATTTTAGCTGAATTCCGATTTTTATCCCCCAAGGTTGTTAGCCCTGAGGGTATGGTACTCGAACCCGCGGTCTTTCGGTCCGAGATAGCTACGGCACTACTGCCCTAACGATTTTGCCTGATTGATCCCTGGCGATCTTGACCGGCTGATGGCTCAATATGACAAAGAAAAATAGATTTCACGACTCTACCTATGCAACAACTTGAATGAAAAATAAATAAATTTAGTTCCTTGGCATGAAGAGGAAACATTGGAATATTATTGTCTCATCTCCTATTTTAAAGTATCCAGCCGTACAAACGGTACGGACAATTAAAAGTGAAAGATGAAAAAGATAGATGAAAGGGATATATGCAACAGATCACCAGGTTTAATGTCTTTCAAAAACAAGACAAAACAACGTGCAGAAAAATAAAAAATAAAAAGATAAAGGAACGGCTGGGAAGGGAAAGCAGAGAGATGACATTGAAAAGCAGCTCAGGATGCGGGGCGTGTGTGGTAGCGGGGTCAGTAGTGTCTAGTCAGATGCTGTGGCAATGGCGCCAGTCGCAGCGGAGTGGTCTTCGTTGGGAGGAAACCGGTCCCCGAGCGCTGCAGCCGTAGCCACGGCTACCGCCGCCCCGCCCCCGCCGGGCCGGGTCGCAGGTGTCTGCCGGGTCGCGAAGAAGGGGTTTCGCAAGGTCCTGCGGTGGGGCAGACGGTGACGCGTGCGTAGCGGGGCGCGGGGTGCGGCGCGCGACGGGGCGCGGCCGGGCGGGACGGGGCGCGGGGGTCGACCCTGCTAACGAGGTGACCCGCCATAAAACATTTATGACGGGGCGGCGCAGGGCGGCGTGGGGCGGAGCGGGGCGGCGCGCCTTGTGCGTAGCCGGGCACCTCATTTGCGTGCGCGGAGCGCGGCGGGCGCCGGAACCTGAGACGGGAACAATAGCGCAGCGGAGGGCGTCCTCGAGGCCTCCCCCGGGCCGCCCGCCGCCTCCGCCTCCGCCGAGCGGTAGCAGCCACCGTGAATCCACTTGATACTCGCGGCCTCAGACGCGTCCGCGTCGCACCGGGCTGAGAGACTAAACGCGAAACAGCCCAGCGCGTTGAGCGCATCACTCTTTGATTTTTGAAGATAGGCAGGATGTTGCAAGAAGATGACTGCTCTGGCTGCGAAATACGAGAATGTGGCTTGTACACGAGAGGCCAAGAAGAATATTTTGAGCATAAAGAGCTGACGAGTCACTACACCAGTGATAATCAAAGACCGAAGGCTCGGATATGGACAAAAAATAACCAATGAAATAGCAAAAATCACAGTATAGATGCATCATCAACGACAACGGAAGGTATAATGACAGGTCGGTTATTTGGAATGACAAGGTTTTAATTAATTTTCAGCAGTTTCGAGTACATTGATGACAAAATTTCTCTATATCATTATTCAGTTTTCTTTCAACTTGCAATAGTGATTTAAACAGTAGCTATTTGTCTAGAGATTGGAGCACGTGTATGTTATACATGCAGCAAAAGTGAGATAAGACCTTCTCACACTAACAGTTTATTTTCTTCGATTTTGTCAGTTGAAACCTTGCCATTCCAAATGTCATGCCGCACTCGCAATTGACACGGGCGGGAGCCAGCAGTACGAGAGAAGTAGAGCAAGACATGCAGAAGCCATCGCAGATACGATAGTCAGCATCCTAGAGATCGAACATATTATACAAAGAAGAAGAAGAACCAGTGAAAGAGCAAACGTCCGCAGTGACGCTGGACGTCGTCAGCGATGGAAGCCATAACGACACATGTCACACCGCAAGGCCAGTGGCAGGGCCACGGGGCGGAGCCAATGCTACGTCAGAGCCTTGGCCGCCGTTTGCCCAGGCACTCCAAATATTAGCGGCGGCGGCGCGGCGACGACTGCGGCGGCGGTGGTAACGGAGGAGGCGGCAGGGACGGCGGCGGCGAATTCGGTGGGTCCGCGTGGCGCCGGCAGCGCGCCGAGTCCACATCCGGCGGCACAGGCGGCCCGACCACGACGCAAAGCAGAGAGGGTGGTAGGGTGGTCGGGTGGTTTGGGCGGTTCCGCGCGTTGCCGCCCGCTGCGGTGGCTGCGCGCGGACAATCGCCAGGCGCGGTGCGGCGGCGGGCCGCCCAGGGAGGGCGGAGGCGGCGTTGGCGGGGGAGGAGGAGCAGGAGTAGGCGGCACGCGGGTCGGCGGAGGTACTCGTGTTAGTTGCGGGTTGCCTCCTGGGTTCTCCATTCCTCCATCTCTTAGGAGAGACATGATGTGCACAGCCATTTCCCCTATATCTATTGGGGTTCAAATCCTGGTCGGTACTTATGGAATTTATGAGGATCCATGTGGTGTACAAATCAGTTCTTAATTGTTTTTTGGCTTCTTCTGCTTCTCCTCTAATTCTTCTTGGCTCTTGGCTCTTGACTCTTCTGGGCCACCATTTAAATACGAACATCATCACTTACCAACCATCCATCATAACCAATCATTGTAAGTATGTTCGATAATGCTAGGTAATGATAATCATAAAAAAGATTAACGGCTATTCTCTGATCCATATACCATCTTCTCCATCCTTCTTCCACCTCCTTCTGCATTTCTCAGAAACTAACATTGGCTGTCGGAATCAAAAAGATATTGGGATTATGCCGATTGGGACGGATTTGACCAATTATAAGACGCAATTAACACAAAACTACGTAAATGTGCTACAGCTAAAAAAAAGAATTATCTTCCACGGATGTACACAAAAATTTAAGATAAAAAATGTGGAATTTAGCAGATTATACTAACAAGAAATCAGATGGGACATATGAACACCAATTACGCTGCGATACACGTTGCTAAACTAACAAACGGCGCGTTCGAGACCCTGAAAACCAATCAATTCAAAATATAGCCGTTCATTTACATTGTGCCTCATTGTGCAAGCAGCAGTTCCTCACATCGAAGTATATTTTAAGGGAACATAGAAAAGTATTCCTTATAGATCTACATACTTAGTATCATAAAATGCACTAATGTATAGTTATCAGTTAGCTTAATAAAGACATGGGCGTATGAGTAGTAATCTATTATGTTGCATGATTACTTTTTTCATGCTCTTCTTTTGCATGAACGTTTACGAACAATTGTCTAGCGCACGAAACGAGCAGAACAGTAAAATTGATTAAGCTGGCGAAGCAGAGCGGGCGATAGGGGTCAGCAGAGAGTTGTTTAAAATGTTATTGAAGAAAATTGAAATTTGGGAAAGAAAGAGAATAATTCGCTAAATAGAAGGAGAGGTGCTGTGGCACTTGGTGTGACCAAGAGTAATTCGTTAATTCGTAATTCGTAAATATGTTGAATTACTACGTATTTCCTGTCTCTTAATGAGATAATTGCCGTCATATACGAAACATTAACTACTGGTACGTAGAATCCCGACAAGACTGTGACGACCTCACCACCCTTCTCACATACATTGCATATCTAGGCCCACCTCTGCCTGGGACTCAAGAAGTACCGAATGCAGTGATGTCATGTTACAAGGGAGAAGGAAAGGCTGTCCTTGGCCGAAAGCTGCAGTACTGCGCAGACTTTCTTTTGGATACCGAGGTTCATATTCCAGACACTCCATTTCCATTTTTTGGTAGAGAAAATGGGCTCGTTGCAGAATTCGGTGGGGTACTCAGGTTCCCCTGGACCCTCATACATTTTCTACTTCACCTTCATACTCATTACTTTTATCTATCATTACATCATCACCATCATCATTGTCAGCATGTCTCAACACGAATGCGGCACCGGGGAAACTCGTCAACGGCGGTAATGAGATATCCACGAAGAGAAACAACAGCTATTATGTCGTCTCCCCGAAATTCCAAACCCTGATATAAGTAAATAAATAACGGAAATGGAGATGAGGGAGGGAGGCTGCTAATTAGAAGGCGGAGGTAGGGGCGGCGGCAACGCTGAGGCGCTCCTGGTGGCATGCGACCGCAATGCCTAGTAGAGCGGGACCTTCCGAACCGCCTCCGCAAGGTCGCTTGCTGGCTCGGTTCGCTTCGTCTATTTACATAGGCCCCGCCGCATTTTTCCCCACAACAGTGTCCATGTGCAAGAGTTACCAACTTAATGACAACAAAGCTCCTTTCAATACTATTCCCTTTCTACACTTCAAGGATGAAGAGTAATTTCTTCCTGAGGAACGAAAACCGCGGAGAAAGCAGACCTGCTTCCACAAAAACTTAGTAGCTGCTTATGATAGAGAACTGTATAAATAACGTGATTTTAGTTGTATGGAAAATAACTTTCTTAACATAATGTTAATATAAATGTTTCGTTGAGCATAAGATAATATGATAACCATGGGTAAAAAACTCATTGTAATCCTCATGAGGTTGGCTCATCATTATTCTTATTGTTAGATAGCAAATGAACGTCTTTTCCCTAGGGATGCGACGTCGAAGTCGAGGTTTTCGAAACATTGATATTTCTATAAAACATTGAGGTTAAGAAAATCGATTGATTGAAGCGTATATTTTTTAACACAGAAGATTTCTGCTTGATGTTTTTACTTTTTCGATGTTTTGTTTTTTAATTAAACAGTTCCATAACGTCACTTTTGTCAAAATTGTAATATGAAATCGTCGTCACTGATCAGTCATAATCAAATCCCACGCATGAGCTGTATTTTATTGTGTCAGACTACAGCAAACTTTGTTTGTACCCATCCACCAAAATATCTTTCCCAAGTAGGCCTATCCATTCTTCTCCCATCTTTCTACAGGGAACTCAGGAAAATCTGATCCCTTGAGATGCCTATGAGCATTTAGAGTTTCAAACTGTTTTGTTACTGGTGCTTAGATTTTAGTTGTTTGATTTGTTATATCCAAGTTATAAATAAATAAACGCGGTCAATGCCAGTTTGAATCATCCTCCATGTGGAAATAAATCGTTGAGGTTCCTATTTTTTTAAAAACATTATTTTTTTTAAATTGATGATTTATGGATGATACATTATTAATATTGATGTTTCAGTTTCTAACATCAAACTTTCAAATCATTGATGTTTTGTTGTCAAATGACGATTTTTTTTATCGTCCCCACTTCTCACACTTCTAATGTACTGCACTATTTTGTTAAAAATTATGATTTCTCAATACAAAGTAAATGGTGACGAAATGGCAGTCATAGTTGCGGGGGCGTAGAGCCTTCACAAACATTGATTATCGCCGGCAGCGATCGGAACGTGCTGCACCCAAATTACGACGGCCGACCCGTGCAGGCGACGGGCGTCCACGAGGCGCTTTCCCACACAACCCGCAGCGCCCGAGGAAAGCTCAGATCGCCGTCGACGTCGCCGGCGGATAAGTGAAAGTATACGGTTAGATTCATCCCGTCCGTGGGAGTACACGATAAGTCCACGACCGCCCCGTGTGCCGTGTGTGTTTAACGTGCGACTAAACACAAGCCGGTCTCTTTCGTGGGCGCACATCCGTGTTGGCTCCGATCTTCATTACGGAGCGCCAGTGTTTACCGCGAGCCAGCGAGCGCCTCAATGCAGCGCCAATCCGGCCGCCGCGGCGCGGCGCGGCGCGACGGGACGAGCCGGGCCGGGCTAGGCCGGGCCGGGCAAGTGCTTGTCCAAGGGTGGGCGGGCGGGGGCCGGTGGATGCGGTGGGCGCGCGCCGCGGAGGTCCCGTGTTTGCGCGCCCCGCGCCGCGCCGCCGCCGGCAAACAGCCCGCGCCGCCCGGCCACGCGAGCGCGTTCCGCTCGGGCTGCCGC
Source organism: Gryllus longicercus (assembly GCA_038098605.1). Lineage (NCBI taxonomy): Eukaryota > Metazoa > Arthropoda > Insecta > Orthoptera > Gryllidae > Gryllus > Gryllus longicercus. The sequence goes on from JAZDUA010000021.1 coordinate 5,399,856, forward strand.
GCCGCGCCGCCGCCCCCGTCGGAGGACGAGGAGGCTGAGGCGAGGGCAGAGGATAAGGCGGGAGAGAAGTACAAGAAAGAGGGAAAGGCAGGTGGAGGCGGTGCCGTTCTGACGTCCGCGGAGGTAGGGGGTAGTAACAGAGGCAGGCAGAAGCGCAGGCGAATTCAGAGGTGATGTCGAAGAGGCGGCGGGTCGAATCGGATGATGCGGTGAGAGAGAATGTTTGATTGATTAGTGATTCCGGGCGCGTCAACTGCTAAGGTCATTAGTTCTGTGAGTGAAGTGGATGTTTTCATCATGTCAGGTGGTGGTGATCTTCACCAGCTGGATGGCGAGATCTGACGTCGACTTATGTTGGCTTGCGGTTTTCCCCAACCAGGTATCTCCCACCAGCGGGGTACCACCCTAGCCGGGAAAAGCTCTAAATTGCGGGGGAGAAAGAAAAAGAATAAGTGATCCAGTGGGCGCTCGGAGAAGCAGCCAGATACAGTAGTACCGTTGGCGGAGTCGGCGGTGATGAGGATGCAGACAAGGGGATATGCAGGCAAATTCGGCGACTGTTACGCAGAAGCCCCAGCAGCAAACGGACAGTGTATACTGTGTAAAGGGCGAGGCAGAGGTGGATGTGGGAGTAGGTGCAGACGGCCATAGTGGTGGCAGAGTTTGTGTGGCAATCGGAGATAGGCTGTCGCAAGCTCAGGTGGATAGTATAGAACTAGTTACAGGCTGGATTGTGGTGATCTAAAGGTAATGACTATAACGGGGGCGTGGTCGGAGGCGAAGAGAAGTCTGATTCGGACTAATCAGGAGGGAGAAGTAGAGCTAAATCAAGGTTAGTAACATTTGAAAATAAATATTTTCTCTCCACAGTTATAGAAAATTGTATGCATTAGTAAACGAACTACAGGATTGAGTTGTTAGTATTTATACGAATAGTAAACCGACCCAATGGATCAAGTAAACTGGACAAAAACCTTATCGAAATGTATTGATGTGTTTGACCGATCAAAACAATTGAGGAGGGAATGAGGTTAGTGGGGAAGTGCGGGAAGACAAAATGTATTTGACAAAGGCTTTGGTTACAATGGTGCAATTTATTACAGAAGTAGTATGTGACACGCGTTACACCTACAGATATAAAACAATGCGAAGACAAAACAACAATAGGGAGGATGATAATAATGATGATAACAACAACAATAATAATAATAATAATAACAACAACAACATTGCATAGCGAGATAATCGATTAAATCAATATTTACGAAGCAGACAAATTTTAAAAATTTTACTCAGAACACACTAAAAGACTAGATGTTGACGTAAAGGTGGCGATTAGTGTCTCAACAATTAAAATTGGCAGGCGGTAACCGAGACAACGGTCTTCGCGAACGCCACTGAAAGCAAATTCATCTTGCACGCAACGGAGCTTGAAGCAGCGCCGCCTCCGCCCGCAGAGATCGTCCGCCCGCTAACAGGCAAAGGAGCCCGTGCCTCGACGGCTATTTAGCATGAACGGTCCTCCGAGCGGGCCCGCTCCGCGGAGAAAGCCCCGCCGCAGACGCGTACACGGGCCGCCAACAATGGGCGAGCTTTGTTTATCGGCGGATGAGTCAAGGGCGCTGAGTTATGGCGCGCGTCGCTGCATCGCGTGTCTCTGCTCCCCGCCACACCACCGCTCTGCCCTGCTCCGCCCCGCGCCACCCCGAACCGTCCCGCCCCGCGGCTCGCGCTGCTGCGCTCATCCGCCGAAATACACACGCGCCTCCGCCCGCGACCGCTTTGATCGCGGTCGGCGTGCCTGTGTAAGACGGACGAGAGGCAGGGTGGGCGAGCGGGTGGGAGAGTGGTTAGGCAAGCGGGTGGGGGAGTGGGTAGGCGTTTGGGTGGAAGAGCGGGTGGGCGGGAGAGGTGCAGGGAGGATGAATGGGTGTGCGAGAGAGAGTACGAGTGGGTAAGCAGCGGATGGGCGAGCCGGTGGGTGAGCGGATGGGTGAGCGGATGGGCGAGCGGGTGGGCGAGCGGGTGGGCGAGTGGATGGGCGAGCGGGTGGGCGAGCGGGAGGGTGAGCGGGTGGGCAAGCGGGTGGGCGAGCGGGTGGGCGAGCGGGTGGGCGAGCGGGTGGGGGTGGGCATGCGGGAAGGCTGGGGGATATGCAGATGGGCGTGAGGAAAGGTGGATGGGCAGGTAGGTGCAGGTCCAGGGTGTGGCATAAGGGCGGTTAGGCAGGAGGACGGTTCCGCAAGCGTGGTTGGGCAAGTTCGAGATCTCGGCGCGAGGGTAGGCGGGCGGGCGCGCCCTGCTCGCCCGCCGGGTCCCGCCCTCCGCGCCGCGTAGCACCGGAGCCACGAGCTCTGCGTGAGGCCTCCTTTGTAGTTCTCGCCCACTGCTAATGGTACTGCTCAGAATGTATCGCACTTCTAAACGTTCACCTGCGACTGCTATTCTAGCTGTTCAGCTGATCTGAGGTGTTGCTGATTCCTCACTGGCAGTGATTAATTGCCGCTATTTGGAATGACATCTACGGCAGTGATGGATACATATGGTTGTTGTATTTAAAGCGTAAAGACAAAAATAGCTCAACGATTGAATAGTAGATGAAAATAGATAAAATGCATCAGCTAGAAACCAGCATAAATGCACGTATTTTTCCACGTTCGTGTCTTTCCTAAATGGGCGGATTTTTCCACTTTCGTATCTTTCCACATCCAAAAGGTAAAGTAGAATCCTTTGAATTTGAGATTACTACACTTAATGATGTTTACGATTGGTGGTTAATTTAAATTAATTTTAGATAATAAATTATCATGTTGACAAGCTTTATGTGTATCAGGAATATATTATCAGAATAATAACTAAGTTGCCAAGAGGCGACTTGACAGAAGAAATGACACGAATGGCTATCTACTCGAATTGTTCAATGACATTTTGTAGGTACAAGTAAACGATCATTAGGTTCTTGTTAGCATTACCATCTGTTGCGTTGATGTATACAATTTCTGTTTTAATGTAGGAGTAACAGTCGTGTTACTCCAACGCTCATGTATTCAGTATTTATGTTTTTTCGCATGACAAATGAAACTGCTGTCATAATTTTTTATTCCCACTGGCAGGAAGCTTAGCGTAAATAATTTTTCGTTTAGAATTTTCGAACTACAGGCTCCACAAGAGCGTTCCTCCAGTCACCCATGTAGTATGTGACAGATTACGTGTGATTTATTGGTAGACTTGCGCTCCTGTGCGTTTGAAACTTAGTAGCTTTTGAGTTGATGGCATGCCAAATTATCCTACTATTTTGTAAACACATAATTCGTAGATATGTCACTTTCCTAACAGTTAAAAGGACATAAAATGAATGAAAACAAATTTATTTTCCTTAGTATCATAAAAAATCTGACTAAGTCCAACAACGTAATAAATGATACTATGTATCAACTCAGTACATCGAAAAACAATATTTTCGAATGTTACTTACATGAAAATGAAACTAGATTTCGAAACGCGTTAATATAGGGTATAGGCGATCCGTTTTCAATGGGAATGTCACTTATTTTAATGTTTGGTCCCGTGGTCCCAAAGAAAGTGTGAAAGTAACGCACTTTTTCTCCTTTTCTAACGTCTTGCTCCGTTTAGTCCCTTTTTTTATTCAATTGATGCTTAAATGATCAATTTGATCTATTTCAAAAATCGTAACACTGCGTTTCTATTGTCGATGACATCTATTGACAGGGGCACGCTCTTGGTACAATGTCAAAGAAATTAAACGTCACACGAACAATTAGGAATGAAGATGCAATTGAGAATTTGAGACACCATGCTCCAGAGTCTTGCATTTTCCTTTCGTTTAATCCCAGGTGTTTTGTGTTCTGTTAGATTGTGTAAATTAACTTGTAACTGTGAACTGGAAATATTCTGAATCCAAATTGCAACTGTCAGACAAAGAGTATTGCGAAGACTCACTTACGCAATAAATCAGCTGTTGGATTATGAGATTATTTTTCAGACACTGTATCACCACTACAAACAGTTTTATGAAAGTAAATACTTGTAATAAATTTAAACTTCCAGACTTATTTACGTTTTATACACGCTATTAATTTCTATTGATTTTTAAATAGACTAATTTGTTTTCTTTATTCACATGTTGCATTTTCTCTCGTGTATGTACACAATTGTTTTCTTACCGTATGTTTGTATTCCGAATTCACCATATGTTTGTATACCATATGTTTTGGTACCTTCTTTGGTAAAGAAAATGTCACCATTTCCCTTCCTTGATTACGATCTGATTTTCCTACATTAAATGCTTCACGATGAAATACACCTTGCAGTAAACTACTCAACTGAGGGTGTCCATATTTTACATTATTTCTTGTTAATTTCACTAACAATTAGTTCCTAACATCTTTCCGACTTATATTATTTTTTTTAATTACGAGTACAACCATCAACATTTTAAAACGCATACCTTCAATATATCTTAAGTAATAGTGATAACTTTTTTTTACCAGAGTCACCAATTAAAAGGAATGCGTAATATGAATCATCACTATCCTCACGATGTAATGCAATGTATAATAAAAATATTTAATTTCCTTTTTCACCTCCTCTCTTTTACGATTTTCGAAAACAGACTACGAAATTTTTTGGCACTTCTACAGACGAAGTTTGATTAAAACTTTGTTGTGTTGAATCTCATTTAGAAATATTTCTGTTCCCGCTCCCCATCCTTTGAAGTCACATTCCAAAGGATGGAAACGCGTTTTTAATATTATAAAATCAAAAATGGTAACTCAACGGTAGCTAATTTCAGTTCTATTCCAGACACGCGTTAAGGATTTTTACATCGTCTCAGCAACAAGAACGTCGTGGAAACATGTTCCAAAACCAGTCGCGTGGGTACAATTTTCTCGCGAAGGTAGAGCAAAGTGTAGACGTGCTTTGAAACATTCAAATTATCAATAACCATTACACTCTTTAAATATTCATCGAACAGGGCGGTGTTCTCACGACTTAAGGATATTCGTTGAATTATCAAATTTTCCTCACATATTTTTACCTAACTTGTGAAGCTGTAAGGGCTTGTCTTAATAAAGGATAGTATGCGGATCTATGCACCTGAGACACTCTCAATGCAAGTTCGTGATCAATAAATTCTAAAATTCATATGCAACCAAAGTTGCTCCCAAAAAAGTAAATTATAAAATAAAATACAAATTGAATAATAATGAACTGGTATCAGACAAGTTCTGTGGATAACATAAGCAGAATTTTATTATTAACAGAAGTTTAAATATTTCAATAATATGTACATCTGAAAAAAAGCTCTGTACACGAGAAGAAAATCGTTGATAATATTTAATAAAATAGCGAAATTTTGCGTGGTAGTAGTTAAAACAATCTTCGAATTAAAGCCATATTAGATATATCGTGTATCACTTTTCTGGGACTATTATTTTTAAGAAGTATTTCTTTAACGAGCAATACGTACTGCAAGTGGCGCGAGGGAGACCATTCGCTGTTGAACATCTACTGACAAGGTATGGATTCACATAAGGGGCACCATACAAACGTTGGAAAGACAGAGCCAAGCTCTTACAGAGATGCCGCAGAAGCTCCTCGTATTTCTTTCGCCTGGTCACAAGCTGCCACTGTCATTAATCAGCAAGCAGTATCCAGCTGAATTCCTCTCGCATCGGTCACTACGCTTCGCGGGAGACATGGTGCGCCGCGAAGGACAGGGGAGGCGCATCTCGGAGGAATGCATTCGAGTGACAGCGATCCAAAGGACAGTGGAAGCATGATCAATGGCATAGCTGTTCGTTGAAAGGTCAAATGAAAAACCTACAACAGTTATTGCAGTCATTAACATTTATATTACTTCATATTTTATAAATGTAAATGATTTTACTTCTCTTCGCCTTACTTCATTATTTCCTTATAATTCCCATTCCCATATAAAATATATATGCTAATTGTATCATTTCCGATTCAAATACACCGAAATAATTTCAACCACTAGAATCTTAGCAACTAAAAATGTTTGATATCTCTGAGTGTTCTCGTTCCCTTTCAGTTACTATATTCTCATTAATTAATTGTTCCTGTAAGTAAAATATTACGCAATACGAAATTCAATTAGTGAATTTTTTCTGCTTTATGGACGTGTGTTTTGTCTCATATCATGTTCTTTTCTCACATTCCTTCTGATCGAAGTAGGGAAGGGTCGACAAGCCAATTTGATTGTCGGATTGCACGAAACCACTGTGGTTTACATGTTTAAAAGTGCTTGACTTCTTGTCCTTTTAATTCCAGTACGAGTGTGCTTGACGTATTGGGAAACAATACTTTCTTTATAATATATGCGATCACGGTCAAAGGGCACATCGAACATCTCTGGCAGAGTGAAATTGTTCTTATGAAAGAGATTGTGTGTCCAGTTTATTTTGCACAACTCTTTCGAAAAATATTACAGCTTTGAAGACCGCAGTAAAAACATTTTCAGTGTAATGCAATGTTAGTTTGTTAAGTTTCTACGTACATGCGAGTATTATTGATCACAAAAAATAAGGAGGTACGGTAGTAAAATGTTCCGTCATCAATTTCAACCTTCTAAATCACGAACTGTATTTTACACCTTCGTCCTCTGGAATACGTTGACATATTTAATAATTCGTTTTCTTTACCCGTTAGTGTTGGAATAACGAGGTTTCATTATATTGTAAATTGATAAATCGCTGAGTAGGAGTTAAAAACTCTAATATCCGATTCCCCTTTTTTAGCATTGCAGATATTGCCACTTTGGGTAAAAATGGGAGAATCCGCGTGGCAAACTTCATAAAGGAAGGAAAACTCCAAAGCGGTTGGCAAAAGCCAATTAAGATGGTGAATTCAATCAGTTGGCAACCCTGATTCAGATAGTAAACTCCAATAAGGATGAAAAATCCAATCAGGGAGGCAAACTTCAATCAGAATGGCTAACCTCAAACAGTTGGCAAACTCCAATTTGTATTGCAAAGCCCAATCAGTTGCTTGAGCCCGTGATGGTCCTAGAAAGGTCGAGACTCGGGGTCAGAACGGTGGCAGACGCCGGCCAGTGGCATTTGACTGAGGCAGCGTGGGCCCATTCACACGTCCACGCGACGCGTCGCGACGGCCCCTGCGCTGGACGAGCGCAGCGTGGCGTGACGCGGAGCGGTGCGGGGCGGGGCGCGGAGCGGCGCGGGGCGGCGCAGCGCGTAGGCCGTCTAATGGATGGTGATTGTTACGGCTGCAGAATGAAGCACGCGACGGAGGAGCCTTGGCCTTTGCGAGGTGCAAACCGCGCGACACCCGATGCGAGACCGTCTTCAAAAGAAATGCAGCCACGCTTCCCCCAAATGGGTGCTGCCGTCAAAGCGCGACTCGCACGTCGCGCAGGTTGGTATTTTATCTGTCGGACGCGTGGGACTGAATCAGACGCTATGTTTATTTAAGTTCTTCGTATATGGATTGCAGGCTTGCTGGGCTTCAGGCATGTGGTCATTCCCATCACTCACTGTGACGCTTAAACAGAAGAATGGTTTTTAGAATGTCATCAGTTAAGCGAAGTACCTTTCGAAGTATATTCGCACCTCCTATATTCAGATGCTTCAAAGAAACTACCACTGAATAGAAATGTCTAACATGGTTGTACAGTAGAACAAATAAATGCCAACAAAACTAAATTTTACGAATTGAGAATATTTGCTTTAAATGTTACAGTGCGATCTGAAACGCTAACATAAGACAAAGAGTTTGGTCAAAAGACGTCAAATATCAAGAGAACATGTCGCGTTTTTGTATTAAGTTTACGTTTAATGTATTAAGTTAACGTTTAATGTATTAGTGTATTAAGATTCAACGATTACAATTTATTTGCAAATATGGTCGTCTTTTCACATCCTTACTTTAAAATATGTTCCTTTTTGAAATCGCTTTATATGGAACAAATTCTGAAAGCGTTTATGTTTCCCAGAAAATTCATTACAACCATGATTGAGTTGAGTCAGAAATTCGGGTGGGCGGTATTCATGCTATTTCTCAATTACCTAAGACAAACTAATTTCAGTGTAGGCAATTCAGTTAAAAGGTAAAAGCGATCCAGAACAGTAATCAAATCACTTATGAATAGAAATTCGACAACCCAATAAAGCCGACACGTTTGGTTTGAAAACCAAACATGTAAAGGAGATTCGTGACCTGCCATTCCCTTCGTCAAATAAGATATTCTTTTTTATTTATTTGCATCAAAATAACAGCCTTTCAAATATGCATGGGCGCAATAATTATTGTTATCAACTTTCAGCTAAATTGATGTACTTACTATACTATCCGAAAACATTCTTTATTAGGGAGTCACGCAAGTGAATTCATAAATATATGTGAAACCAATTAATAAACCACGAAAAATAGCATCCATCGTCTTGAATATAAAGCCATTGGAAATGTAACTCAATGGTACTATATGGTTTTTGTGTAGGAATAATTCCCAAGAAATAATATACAAACATGGTAATCGATTGCATTTGTTTCTCATCAACCATTTTTGCAAACATTTGCGAAAATAATTTTCTTTATTATCCCTCGGAGAATATAATGTTAATTTCAGTGAAAAAGAATGTACAGATTCTTCTGAGTATGACGTGACATTTCAGTGTGCTGAAAAACTCCATTTGCCAAATTTTATAATATTTAGTATACAGTGTCGAACAAAACTCTAACAACCCTCTCTCATTCTATTTATTACAATATAATGTTTAAAGTACTTAAATCAGTTTCCTTCGGACTTTTCTTTCGTATTTCGTTGTTGTCGGCGCAGGAATATAAAAGTTACATATCATAGTGTCGCAAGTTCCCCCTAATGAATGGCAGGTGCCCACCTGCCCGCCGCGCCTTGTGGGTTACCCAACTATCACCGCTCAATTGCCCGACCGCCTGCTCAACATTTCGCCCGCACACTCACCCGCCAACATGCACTCCTAGTTTCCCTTCCCTTTCGCATGCTTGCCTGCTAGCTTTCCCACTCTTTTGGCAGCTAGCCCGTCCACTAACACTCCTGCTTTCCTCCCCTACCTACTTACTCGTAAATCCGCTTGCTCGCTTGCCGCTCATGCCGCCTCTCCGTTTTTCCTATGCTTGATCCCTCGATTGTTCACATGTATCTCTGTACACTCTCTGGTCTGTCCTCCCACTCACTTAGACTTTCTCTTCCTCTCCTCTTGGACATACTCATTCATCCATTTAACCGACCGCTCATTCACTTGTATTTTCGCGTGCTCTTGTTCTCGTGCTTGCCCCCTCCCCTCCCCTTTCCGCTTGCTCGCTCGTCTGCATACCTTCTCGCTTGCCAGTCAGTCAGCGTTCCACCTTGGTCGCCTGCGTGTCTTGTTCGCCCGTTTGGATACTCACCTCTATTCCCCGTTCACTCACCCAGATCGCCCCGCCCCCAGAAGGGTGCCTCGCACACGGTACGTTGGCGGCGGTGACGGTGAAGGTGATGGTGATGGTGTCGGCGACAGCGACGGCGACGGTGGCAGTGGTGGTGGTGGTGGCGATGACGGCGATGGGGGTAGCCGTGGTGGCAATGGTGGCAGTGGCGGTGGCTGTGTAGTCGGTGGCGAAGTCGGTGAAGGCGGTAGTGGTGAGCGGGCGTGGGGCGGGAGCGGGGGCGGGGCTGTGCCCCCTGCAGGGCGCCCCGCGCGTCCGCCGGATGTAGAATTCCGGCCGAGTAATCCGGAGTCCGCAGAGCGGAGAGCAGCAGCACCACAGGTGTTCGCAGAGGACACCCGCACCGTAGTTCTTACGTCTCATTTTGATCTCAACTCCAAATTCGTTGGGAGTATCACTGTTCGAGGCGTTTTAGTACATTCAAAGGAATTGAGATATTGTGACATTGCTTTTCTCATCAGCCAGAAAGAGCTGAAGTACCAACCCTCCCTGAGAATAACTTCTTTCGCGGCAAAAAAGTCATTACGTTGCATCATATTACCAGCAGCCTCTCTATTGTCCTAGACACGGAGGCTGTCGTATTGGTTTCGAGGAGCTGCAAATTGCTCTTTCTCTTCTGCGAATGGAAACCGAAGTCTTGGATAAATAGAATGAGTTCCAAAGCCATGAGGGATCTTCAGATACGCTTACTGAAAAGCGCCAGAACTTGCAAGACCGAAAATGATTTCATAACTGGAAACGAATTTTTTTAAATAATCTCTCCGCGCATAAAAAACTCTCCACGCTTCTAAATAACGTCATTACTCACACTCACTGTGTGTCAGAAAAACGTGGGTCGCAAGGGAAATCAGCATAACATTCCGAATCAACGGTTTTCCTATAGATTTTCCGCTGATTGCTGTTGGTCCGTTAGGAAATCTTGGTGGTTCGTGAAAACGTGTGGACGTTATTTTCGTTTTCATATTTTATAAGTCAAAAATCTATTTATATTTATTTCAAACAAACTGGACTATTGCTCTACAAATTTGTGTCCTTTAAATCAGTTTCAATATTTTTGCAATAATTAACCAAGTTACTTGATTTTGTTATAATTAAGAGATCTTTATATATTTTGTATTAATTAAATTTTGAAATAAGATTTTGTTATAATTGAATTAGCAGTAATTTCACTACACTAAATAAGTTCATTTCACATGAATAAATTAGACGTCCTTATACGTTTATTTCTTATAAAAGCATACATTATATTTTTTAAATTAACATTAGGCACACTCTGGATATAAAATTAAGACTTTTGTGGTTCGTAAGATACGCAAGATTGCCAACAAATGATATAAAAATAGAAAGACACACCTCTTCTACTCTCTCTGATAAAAATATCCGTACTCATAAAAATATCAGAATGGAAAGAAGCGTAGATTGATATTTGCTCGAAATAACTTGTATAAAAATTTAAAAGAAAACATTTTTATTACATTGCAGAGTAAAGTTCTCATTGATCGTCCCCCTACGCCATTTCTTTTCATTCGCAAAAACCTAGCAAAGCAAATATCTCGAGGAAATGATTAGTAGACTGGAACATTTGGCTTAAGTATCCGGGCATACAAGTAACGCCACGTGCTTATATAATGAAAAAAAATTAAAATTTTAACAAATCATTTTACTTCGTTTCAAAAACATTTGATCTTAATTTTATTCCCCGTGATTCTACGTTTGTTACGCTCAGTACATTTTGGCAGTTGCGAAGCTCGAAATGAGTAAAACCATTTCATGATATCAACAGAAATATATTTTAATTTCGTAAAACTAGGACAAATAAAAATGAGTAAAATTTCTTACCAATGTAAAATATCACAAATAATAACAGGTTATTTAAAGTATGTGATTTGAAGCATGTGATTTTTTTTTCGTTTTGGAAAACACATCAACAAGCTTGACAGAGGAAGCTGCCCTTACCTAAAGCATCATTAACATATTGGTTTTGCGGTGAGTTATAATTGGCATTTACAATGAAATAATTGTAGGAGTTGTTATTGCAAACACTATTATCTATTTAAATAGCGGCTTTCGATGGCTTAGCCATCATCATCAATTTCCTGCTATATGGAAGCCATAAAATGACAACGTAGGCAAGCGAAACTTAGTGTTTTGTGGCTTTCATTCAGCAAGAAAATGATGATGATGATGATGATGATGATGATGATGATGATGACTAAGCCATCGAAATTTGCAATTGAAATAAATAATATTGTTTGGAATGACAACTCCTAGAATTTCTTCATCGTAAACGTAGCCAGCGTGGCTATTCCTCAACCGGCACTGTTCGAAAACGTGATGACTGGAACGGAAATCACCTTATTGAAAGACGATGCTTGCGAAAAGTAATCAAACCTATTACACCCTTTTAAGTATTTACCAAGTAGTATAAACTCGCTAAATATTATTTCATACTAGTGGACTTAGTCACGATTTACGCTACACAAATTTACGCTACACAATACAAAAATTCAAATACATGAAAGGATTTCATACAAGTATGGGTTTGTTCAATGTCCTGGTTTGGACATGGTTGTCAGGTACCTTATCGTTAAAACGTTCTCCCTTAAATTTGGGCATGAGTCCGCTATAACTATTTTGGAGAAATTTGATTCACTTGTGTGAGATTAAAATAATAATTCTGGCCGATATTTCATAATTGCAGGGACAGAATACTTGTAGGCAGTGAGGACGCGCTTAGACCTTTACTCTACGGCGGGTTGCATAATGCTCAGGGGCGCTCAAGTCGTCATAAACGAATAAACTGTCGTCAACAACGCCCCCACATATTTGGTGTGATTCAAACCACCATTCTAACACCCCTAATACTAATAATAACAAAGCGGGAACATTTCAGCGAAATCGGTCGAGTAGTTTTTGCGTCTGTGTGCAACACACACGCACATTCCCTTTCATTTATATATTCCATAGTATGCTTAATTCAGTGTAGGAGACAGAATAATACGAAGAAACAGACTCTTCTTAAACTGAATCCTTTTTTCATAAGAAAGTTCTGTGCAGCTTTTTCACAGCTCCACCATGGAAAACCACTCTTTTCAGGAGTCAATAGAAGTGTCAACAAAAGATTTGCCTGGCTGCTGCTATCCATTTGCACTTGAAAGCGAAAATCAGACTGAGACAGAATCAGCAACGTGGACGACAGATGGGCACTTTGCCCTATCGTCATTAGCAGAACCTGTTAAATTCAAGTGTTAATTAATCTTTTAACCTGAGCCATTTGCTTCACATACTTACCATTATTCTTCCGAATTTCTTAACCTCAACGAATCTAAATTAAATTCAGCCAGCCATTTAGTGCGTTTAGTACACCATTAAGATATTTTGTGCCTTGGGTCCCGTTAGATCTCCGTTCATGTTATTTGTACGACCACCAAATTATTTAGCTTTTCCAACATTCCGCAAACGAAACAGGTGTGCACCGGTACCCACGGTCGCAAACAAATTACGAATCGACATCGCAACCATGTTCGTGCTTTCATGAGAAAAATGCCACATCCGCTTGCGTGATGGCCCGCAGCCAGCCAACCTGAACGCATCCCGTCGACAGAACGGCTTCGGATGGTATGACGCGAGCAAGTTAAATTCAGGCCATTTGTTCCGCACTGAAGCGACAAGCGCAGCCCCCATGAATTCGTGACGGAACGTAGGAGTCGACTGCAAAGGGGTTCAGTACCCGTTGGTTCCGTTTGCTTCTACCGTACGGCACAGCACAGTGTCACCTTTGCGATAGAACATTATATGCGCATTTAAATATTGCTTGACACACGAGTAGGGGCCGGCGCTAGAGAATGTCCCTGTGACTTATCGCAGGGCGCAGGGCGCCGTGTTCTGCGCAGCCAAATTATTTTGTTGCAAGACAACCCTCATGCACATACTGCCATCCAAAATCTTCAAAATCTGTATTTGGAGGTCTCAGAGCATCACGGATTCCTATCTTGTGACATTTCTGTCTAACTAATGTGTTAACATAGTTAACACGTTAATTGTAGAGTTATAATAGCCATAATCTGTTTAGTTCCACTTAAAAATGCGTCAAGGGGTCGTTTGCCTCCAAAATTTCAGGAGAAGAAACAGTATATACATGGCTTGTTGCTCAATCTATAGTTTTGGGGTATAGGAAAGGTGGTGCTATGATGACCCAAGTACAATGTGTGCATGGTGCCTATGAATATCATTGGTCTCAATGCAAATTTTGTACTGTCCATATTATCAATTTTAAACATTGAGTACAAATATTTATTGACTTATCTTCGTATTATGGTATGATACCCGCTTCTATATTTGCACATTCATCAACCGTCTTAACTAAACGTCATCTCATCACATTCAATATTATAGAAGCCACTCATACACTATATGCTTTTGTTTTACCAGATCTGTAGATAAAAAGATAAAAAGTTCCATCCTCAAGTCATTCTCGAATAAATCTACAAACGCGGGCACGACGAAATAATAATCGTGCATACGTAAGGGTTGTCTCTTTTTATTTCAATCGACGACACCTGCAGCGCTACAACTGAATGGCAAATAATGCTATTTATTTCTGTGCTACCCTTCTCCCCACGCTGCACCACCAGCGCGTGACAAACGGTGGGGCTGGCGCCGTGGGGCGCCGCGAAAGGAGCTGCAACAGCGGGGCTGCCGTCGCCGGTACATCACGAGGCGGGGCAACGCACGGCCTCCGTCGCGCCGCGTGACGCGCCGTCCCCTCGCGCAAGGTGCACTCCGGGCGCGCCGAACGAGCAATAGCTCAACCACTGCGACAAAACAGCCGAGAGCGGGGCTTGTCTTAGAAGGCGTTGTGAAGCTGCCCCCTCCAGTGGTACTCGGCTGTCCGGGGCGAGCCGTGTCACAGTCGGTCGAGCTGACGTTTCGCCCATCGTGTTGTGGTCTTCTGAGCTGTACTGCAGTCCACCACACGAACCTCTAAGAGGAGCGTATCTTTAAATGCCCCAGGCGACTCAGACAACAGAGAACTGTTCGCGTAAAAAGGCTTTGTCAACTCGCCTTCTTTCTACGATGTCGCGACTCCCACGTCGTTCTCAAATTTATTAATATTTCAGCAGTATATGCCAGAAAACGGCCACACCTTGACAGCCAAAACTTCAGTTCGACCGACTGTGACGCGGCTCGTCCCGATCAGCCAAGTACCAAATGACTTCGCCCGCGAGTGCCGTGCCTTCACTATTGCCCACGGAGTGCAGAGTAGCTCTACTCGAAGAACTTCGTGCGTTTGGCTTCCTCATTCGCGAAAAAATGATAGCCCAATGAAGGGAGTCGTCTGTGCTGGTTATGTTTGCAATTTCGTAGCCTTCCTTATCCACGGGAAGCGTAGGGTTGGGTTAGGTCAGGTCAGGCAAGACCGCCCAACCTCATTTCCCGTCGAAACTATTGTGGCGGACTCACAACTCCTCAGGCGGAGAAAATGAGCCGTAGGGAGGCGGAACCTTCTCCTCTATTTTTCGCGCATGCGCAATACAACGTTTTTTTCAAAGTTGTCAAACAATAGAGATCATCTGAATGCAGCAATTCTGACTGCAGCCGGAGACGGAAATTGCATAACGTTGCTCTTCAGATTGCACGTTACGTTTATTTATGTATTTTATGCATTCTTGCACATCTTCCTCTTACTTATCTATTCTAT
The DNA here is from genome assembly GCA_038098605.1 of Gryllus longicercus. NCBI lineage: Eukaryota > Metazoa > Arthropoda > Insecta > Orthoptera > Gryllidae > Gryllus > Gryllus longicercus. The sequence goes on from JAZDUA010000021.1 coordinate 5,415,025, forward strand.
TACATCCCTACATTACTTATCTTTTTTCTCTTTTTGCGACAAATCCTCTTAGTCTGTTTCATTTTCACTTTCTCTTTATTTAATTCTCTCTACTTATTTTTTTTTATTCTTCACGCATTAATATGCAATCTAAAGAATCATCATTATTTTTGCAACGTTAGAATTTTTGATGTCCCTCTTTTATATTCAGAAGAAAATGAGGCAGCAAATTTTCAGGGGAAATAATGTAAGGCTGCTTAAAGATTGTTTGAGTGTTTTTTGGATTCTTATTTTTTTTCCTCTTAGAAACCAAACTATATGTGCTAAGTGCAATAGTACTTTCGTAGTAAGATATTGTTTAATCTTTTTAGAGATATAAAGCTTCATTCTCGCCTTTTCTCACTCCCCACATTTCTCTATGTCTCTTACCACTTTCAGTTTTACTTCTTTTCCCTTCCCTTTCCCCATCTCCCTCATCCCTTCTCGGGCCATACTCCCTTCTCTAACGAACTTCATTCGTTTAGTTTCTTTTTCTTTCGTCAGTTCACCTTCCCAAATTTATCTTTTCCACACTTTCTTCTTCTCCATTCTTATTCCTATCCGGCCAATAGGAGCTGGTCCTCGGGGGTGCTGTCATTGCAGAGTAGCAGCAGCTGCCGCCAGGGAGGGAGGGGACGCCGGACATCGCCCCTCGCCTCTTAAAGAGTTGAATGTTCCTTGGTGGAAAACTATTGATTTTTCATTGCCAGGAGTGCAGTTATATTGATCCATTTATGTTTATGATCCTTGTTTATGATTTCCACCCTTTAATATGTTCAAATCAATACAATTGGGGTGGGGTGGGGCGATGTATTGACAAAAATCAGAATGTGTATTAGCTTAATTATACAGTATTGTGCATCGGACGTTTTCAAAGTAATAGAAACTATGCGTAGAAATAGAGCCCGCACACATTCATTCCACCTATGTTTAATAAAAATGTAATGGAATCAAAACACTGGGTTCGCCATGCAAGCTCTGATTTTATTTTTTATTTTATTGTATTTTTTTATTATTTTTTTTTAATTTTCTTAACGTGCCGCTTGAACAACATTTCCAATTCTCTCCCTAACAACAGCAGCAGTCATCCACCTTCAGACCTGGCGCGGTGCGGTGCAGCACTTGCATTGAGTGAATAACGGCCGAGGCAACGCATTTCCTACGCACGCACTGCCCGCCCCCGTACGGCCTCGCCCACTCACCCGCTTGTGCCCACCCCCGCCCGCCTCGTCCATCCCCGTCGGCCTCCACCCTCCCCAGAAAGCACACCCCCGCCCCGCCCGGCCCCATCCGACCTCGCTGGCTTCCGCCTGCCCCCGCCCACCGCGTCCGCCTACGCCTACCCTCGCCCGTGTCCGTCCGTCCGTCCCCGCCCGCCCCGCCGGCCTCTGCCCGCCCCCGCCCACCGCGTCCACCCACGCCCGCCAGCGCTGTCACCAACCGCGCAGTTCCCCGCGGGCGAGACACGTCGCCGATGGCCGCGAGCGATAACACGTCGTCGATGCGCACGCCGCGCCGTCCGCGCACTCCGAGTAACTCCTCGCAGGGACAAGCACTTCCTCGCATTCCCCTACCTCGCGTTCACGAGGCACTTGCCGGAGACTAAGATGTGCTAGGCATGCGATGTCAAATGACGTGAATTATTGGGGGAATGGGGAAATTTCTTGGATGTACTATTAAGAAAACGAGTGTTTAAAATCATATATATGTTATCGTAGAAGGCATACAGTGGGTGGCGAATAAAGAATGAAAGGCTTGGGCATAACAGAGACAATAGTAGAAAATAAACAAATTTTGACAAAAGCTAACAATATTTAGTCTGAAACTTAAATTTCGTTAAAAACGATCAATGTCTTATTCTGTTAAAATTAATTTAGCAAGGAGTAAAAGGACATACACGAATATTTCAAACAATTTTAGCAATATATATTATTCTAATAAAACATTGTAGGTTAAGCAATTGAAGAGATAAAAGACTGTTTGGATGTCGGGTTATACTACAATCGTGTTAATAAATTTTTCCAATTCCCAATTTTGGAACCCGAATACTCTGTATGTAACCTATGGGCATGGTTAGCAGTCTGTGTACTTGAGGTATTGGATATTTTTTTTAACAATGGCATATTTACTCAGGTAGAACTGAACGATACTACGGGAAAATACGAAAACGTACAGGACCGAGATAGGTCGATGCAATTTTCGGGCAGAGCAAAGGTACTGTTCACTGGGACTATCCCCAGAGGATCGGCAGATACCGCTAGAGGCCCCGGTACATCTTCCAGGTGGAGGACACAGTACAATCTGGTTTGGTTTGTTTTTGTCTGGCCGACGACGTCGGCCAACCGAAATTTCGGGAAAAATTGGTTCCACTGTAATCTCCATCTCAGGCGCCGACAGCAGCCGAGAAGTGGGTGGTGCAAAGCAGAAGGGCTACCTCTGACTCAAGAGAATACGAAAGAAACCAATACGAGACAGTCTGTGCTATTCTGTAGCGCTATTGTGACAGCATTCCATGCGCACGTTTGGTTCAGGATCGGGTCAGTGGGCGCAGTCGACGAGCGCAACGCGCGGTCAGTCAGGCGTTTCTGCAGCGCGGCGCGATGCGGCGCAGGCACGTGTGCATGTCCCGCCCCGTTCCCCGCCCCGCCCCGTTCCCCGCCTCGTCCCCCGCTCCACCCCGTCGCCCGTCCCGGACGCTGCGATTCATAACACGCTGCAGTGGAAGTCGCGATTGAACCCCGCGCGGACAGTTTGGTGTGACGAGTCACGACTCGGCCACCAAATACGAAAGGGTTCCTGACACCAAACGAGTAACGTATTTTGACAACTCTAAAATGTATCGTGGTGATTGTAAAGAGATATGAACATGAGATTAAATGTAAGCTTCATAAACTATCTGCCGTGAGGAGAAGTCAATTCCATTTCAACAAATTCTGATTGTAAATTAAGAAGAAAAAACGAGTCACGAAAAAATAATCTCCTAGTTCATACCCATGCAATCAAACCTCAAATTCTAAGAAGGCGAGAAAGTAAAAATGATCAGTCACTTTCACATAAGCGAATTGGCATTGTTAAAAAATTCCATACTAAAATTCCATAGTGAACTGAATATGAATATTATCACATATTTAGTCAAAAATATTTAAAACAATTTAGTGTCTTTTGAGGACATAGAGATTGGCAGTAAAGTAGGTAGGCAGTAAACAAGAAATAAAATGTCGGAAACATATTACCAAAGTCCTTTGGTTCTGAAATACATGAAGATGAAATAGCGATCATGAGTATATCATCATAGAAATAGTTCTAAGGGATTGAGTAAAGTTTTTGTATGAAAGATGAGTATTCTGAATACCAGAATTTTTTCTTTTTTGTTAATAAAGGAAAGTTTTGAAATAATATTTTATTTCAATGTTGTATAGTAAGACAAACGATATCACGAAATATTTCATGGAAATATACGGCTCTACGAAATAAAAAAAAATTGCTCGTCCTTTTTAATAAGTTGGCAATTCTTAAAACTTATGATTACATTTTTTCAAATGTAAGCAGATCAATGATAATCACTCAATGTACAAACTAAATTTGAGAACAGTTAGGATATAAACAATTCTAAATGAAAATCAATATCATTGCGTTAGAATTTCTCACTTTTTTTAAGAATACACAATCAAAGGATTTTATTTCGAACATGACAATGGGAAAGCAATATTTTCTTCGAATAATATCTGGACTCGTTTACTGAGAGTGAGAATGATCGAACGAAAAGCGAGAATAGTAAAGAAAGTCAACCGTACACTTTCATTTATTAGAAAATTCTTAAGTGTTAATCAATGATTTTAGGAGGTCCACAAATATTTTACTTACATATCGATTCTAGGATGCTGTAAGTGAACAGCCAATGACTAATCTATCATTTCTTGAACTATTGTGATTCTAATAGATTTTTTACTGGAAAGCGTAGTCATACCAAGTTTCTTGTTGTGATTGATTCGTTATTGTTATTTTCCTGTTGTGATTCATTTTCACTATTCTCTTAATTCAATTTACATAATTTCTCCTATGGTTTGAGTCCGACGGTGGCAGGATTTTTGGCACTAACTAGAGAGCTAAGTTGAAGACACCCGCACCCTGGAGGAGAATTCTAGCGGCCGACTGCTCTGATCGGTTGTTTTCCATGATGTCTACAATGAACACTAGGCAAATGTATTCGTAAGTGCCTAACAAACGGACCGGGCGCTTTCTATTGTCCTCCTTGCCATATCCTCACCACTTTCTGCGAAAGAATTCTTTCGGCCGGCTACTCTGATCGGTATTTTTCTGTCATTTCTCGTATCAACCCCAGGCAAATGCCGAAGTACACTAGTAATACTCTAACAAACTCACAGACCGTGCGAGACATTTCCTTTTTCTTTTTTGTTTTATCCTCACCCTTACACACACACTTACAGGGACTACACTGTTCAGTCAGGTGCTTAGAACGTGTTCCGACTGGGGCACTGACCCGTTGGTGGGAGATACTTGAATGCAGAAAAACCCCGCAAGCCGATATGTCGATCAGCGCCGTATCTGACCATCCAGCAGAGGAAGAACTCCGCCACTTCCCGCGATAAAACGTGCACTACATGGACAGGACTAATGACCTTAGCAGTTGACGCGCCCGGAATCACCAATCGATCAATCAATCGTGGACTGTGCGTTACACTTACGATCTCACGTCAGTCGGTAGCTACTCAAGAGAACAAACTGGCTCCCTCTGATTTATTTACCACCGAGACAGGTTCCTCGACAAGCATGTGTTTGCGTCCCAACATATGATAGGAGTTGTGTAAACGCTCCTCTCGTGGGAGGCGAGAACGGGTTGTGGATACAGACGAGGTTTTTAAGAGAAAATAACACGTAAATGCTGGATAGGGCTCCGCTAAGAATTGCAGCTTTCTCCCGCGAGACTTTAGTCGTAACGGAAGCCTTATGAGAGTTAACATTCAAAAATAATTTTTAACTCAAAAGGGGAATGTTTCTTCGGTAATCGTAAATAATTTTGTGATGTAGTTACTATGAATAAATGAGCTTTCAAGGAAAGCGAAAACTGGTAGCAGAAGGACAGAGAATATTTACATAATATAACTACTAGTTACCACTGGAATGGAATGATATGTGATGAAAGTTAGTCTATAAACTTTATGAATTTGGGAAGCACGTGAACATCTTATGCAACGTATCTGGATTGATGCTTTACAAGCAGGTTCTTCACAATCCACTCTTCTTAAAATTTCGAATAATATAAAATTACTGAACATTTGGCACCCTTGGACACAATGGACACACTTTTATTTTAATTAAAACATTTAGAAAATTATCAATGTTAGTATATGTATTTAAACCACTAATATCCTCTAGAACAATATTTCCACCTTCTACTCAGTAAGATTTCGTAATTTTTATTGCGTAGTGAGCCCTAGATGTGTTATTATCAGCTCTTATCAACATGTTTTTATAGTTTAAAAACTCCAACATTTTACAATATCTTAAAATTAATACAATGAACGTTAATATGCGTCATTTGTTATTTCGTCATAGCTAATACCAACTACATTGTAGTGGCAATGTAGTTAGTCTTGGCTGTTTTGTTATGTTGCACCAAAAGCAACCGACGTTTTTTGAGGGTGTAGTTAGGGACGCGGAGATAGACAGCTTTTCAAGTTCGAAGATTGGGCTTTTGTAAATTAAAAGATCATTGAGTGTATATAAATGCAATGTCCAGCAACTGTTTGATACGTGTTCCTTTACAAAAAATAAGTGTTTTATAATTACGCGATGCATTACGGTTTTAAGATCAGATGAATAGCAGAATTCCTTGCTTTGTCCACTGCAACATGAACTTGACAAGAATCATAAAACATGAAAACATGGTTCTTTATCCTCTCAATTTTGCGAACAATTAATAATTTAACTTTACAAATTTCACGAATCTCCTTGAACGTTAGAAATAATAACAACTACTACGAATCGAACAGATACAACACTACACAAAGTGTTGTTTTGGATGACAACGTTAAGAAGACAAATAATAAAGGCATCCATTTTATAGATAATTAAGTTACCAGAGATAAGACAGCCCCTAACAGTCAACATTCGAAAATTAAAAGCTAAATAATTATAGAAAAAAATGAAGCCATAATAGCTGTTGTGGTCAATTGTCACTCTAAATAGTAAATACGTAATATCCTAAAATACCTTCGTCTATCTCATTAATAAATAAAATTAATTAGTCAAATATTTTAATTCAAAACGCTACACGATTATTTCAAGCATTATCTTGAGTAAACACTTTTGTTCCCCAGCTATCCAAGTCTTTATTCTGTTTCCATTTCATTAAAGTAGTCGAAATGAATTGTTCTCTTTTCGTGTCCAACTCAACATCCACAAATGCATTTGAATTCATTACAGCTTTGAATTATCTCACAGAATACTCATTGCTTCATTGTCTGCGACTTTTCTGCCACTTATTAATAACACCTCGTTCCGCTATTCTTAGGTATGTTCCTAATCCTTTAAACGCAGCTCTTAATCAAGAGCCTAAGAATCACAGGGATCTATTACAGGTATCGATTATAATTATTGTTATATTAACTTGAAATAGTTATTATTTTATAGATACCCAACCCCCTTCGAGCAATATTTTGTTGTAAGCAAAGTTGGCAAACATATATAAAGAAACCGTCATTACTAATGAGCTCATATTTCACAGACGCCCTTGTTACATTAAGGTAATAAATACAACTGATGAACTACGATATATAAGCATCGTATTATCGTTGAGCCCAAACCGCAAAACTTTCTTTCTTATTTCGGTTAAGAAACGAGAACCTGGACGACATTTCCACACATGGGCTGCCGCCTGCCTGTCCGAATGCAAGAAATGCTCGCTCGCTTGTCTTCCGCCTCAGTCCATCGCTAATGCGAGCGAGACGCGTCGCGCGGCGGTGGCGGCGGCGGCGGCGGCGTTGGGGCGGGCGAGCGAGCGAGCGGGCCGGGCGGTCGCCTAACGGCACAGTGCGGCCACGCCCACGCCCACGCGCTCGCGAGGGCGAGCGGCGCAGGGCGGCGGCGGCGGCGGTGGCTGGGCGCCGCCGCAATTAGGGAACCGATCCGGCGACCCGCCGCGCCCGCGTCCCCCGCGCGGGCCCAATGAGCGTAATCTCAAAAGCTCGCTCCATTAGACCAGGGGTTCTCAAAGTACGCCCTGGGAGCGACTACGTTTTTTCATTGATTGATTGAGTTATATATTATTTTGTTTTTACGGGCCCGTCAACTGCAGTGGTCATTTGCCTCGTAAGTGTAGTGCATCTCTTTATCACGGAGTGGCGGTCTTCTTCCCTCGCTGGATGATGAAATCCGGGTCAGACCTACATGTCGGCTTGCGAGGTTTTTCCCACTTAGGTATCTCCCACCAGTGAAGCACCGCCCCCGCTGGATCACAATGTAAGCTCCCGACTGGTCTCCCGGCAGGTGTGGTGGTAGTGGCGTGTAAGTATGTAAGTGGGTGTAGTGGCATGTAAGCATATAAGTATTTAAGTAGAGCGTGTAAGTGTGTGTAAGTAAGGGGTGAGGATAGGAAAAGGAAGAGGAAGGAAAGATCGCGCGCGTTCCGTCGCCCGTTAGGGTACAGCTCCGGCATTCGCCTGGTGTTGTTCGCAGAAAGCACGGCATACTTTTTCGACAAACAGCTAAAGCAAGAGGGTGGGACACGTGTGGATTACGCGCATAGAGGAACCAGGGGGCCGTAACACACCCTGAAAATTTCGAAAGGAACCGCGAAGCCCTGATTAATTACTTATTATCCTCTTTTTTAAGCTGACAATCTGAGGAATTGATACTGACATTTGGAGAAGAGTCTCTCGAAATATTTAGGCAAGCCTGTAAATGGTTCAACACAAAATCAATTATGCTTATTAAATGTATCATTAAAGTTATAATTACATTCTCTTCCTAGGACATTTCATTAATTCCTAGTAAAATGAATCATATGTAAATAAAAAAAATTAATGAAAAAGAGGGCGCAGAGGGTCCCAGAAATGTAGATACCCCCCTCTTGTTCTAGGCTGCGCAGTTCTATGACTACGCATATTCAATTCAGTTGAAACGCTTTAGTAATAGTTACCTCAGGGAAGAGAGTCCCGATAAGAAGCATCTGTATTTTGATGCAAAACACCAGAAATATTGCATTCGCTGAAGTCGAAAACGTTTTGGCAACACGAGAGTAAAGCGAGTTAAATTAACGTATCAAAATGACAGATATTGTTTTGATTGTCTTTTGCTAGGCTAACCTATGCCAACTACCTTAACTTAAACATTTATTTTAATCGCCACCCATCATACACTGCATAACAGACATGTTACATTTATCCATTTGGTTCGTCAATTGTCAACAAAATACTGTCGGCCAGACCGCTTCTTTGAAGCAATGCGAGCAGAGAGTTATCTTGGATCATTACTATCACAGAAAAAATTATCCATTACGCAACATATTTTGGTATTTTGTATACAAACATTTAAAAATGGAACAAACGGCTATCTGTCTGTCCGTTCGTTCGTCTACCGCCCTGTAAACAACGCTAGCGCCCACCACCGTAAGTATATTTTTCCCCGATATTTGGGATTTCCTGATCGCTATGACCTAATTCAAGACTTTGTGTGAGGCTATGTAAAAGGTCGCTATTAATTTTTGTGGTAATTTCACATGAAACGTCTGGAGCATTTTCAACATTTTCTAAAAAAAAACAAGCTTCAAATTTATTCTTTAATGTTATAATAAAGTGAAGTATGATTATAAATATTTCCTATATATCCTATTTACAATAGGCTAAAGTTCTGACAATAGGAAAATTGCAAACGTAATTTTTGTCTAATCTGTCCTTCTCCTTCAACATATTTTCGATAAATTTTTATAAAAATGTATCTTTTTTCTTAAAGTAAACTACTCTTAATTTTATATCTTTAAATCAGTTAATGTCCAGTATATTTAAATATTAGTATTTTTTGCAAAATTTTGTTTAAGTCCAAACAATTTTCCATAAGTATATAAAAAATATTTTTTTCAAAAAGGTTTCCCTATGTTTTATAACCTTTTTGTAAAGCCCGTTATACATGGTATATCCGATATAGATTTTGTGCAGATCGGAGTACAGAAAGCGTGCAGACTAGACTGCACGATTTCTTCATGAAAACTTTTGAGCATGTGCATAATTTTTTTGCACAAACACTTAGTTTGACTCAAGCGCTTCTAGTGGTAGAATCGTTCACTAACGGATTTGTTTACTCGATCCGGCTGTTAACGGCAATATCGGTTTTGTGGTTAGATTTGTCAAAGCACGATTGAGTGACGTGATACTGTGATAAACTACCTCCTTCCCTATATATACCTTCCTAATTTTCTTTTGTGTGCTCGTCATGGTTAATTAATACCTAATAATGATCACACAACCTAACGCACTCACAAAAATACCGCCACTAAAAGTACTCAGATGGTGCAATTCAGGTGCTGCCCGGTAGCCCCCCTACCGGCGTCGTGAGGCGATTCACACAGCATCCATGTAAACAACGCACGTGTAGGAGAGACTTTTGGCTTTTACACGTCTGCTTTGGGATCTTGAAGTTTCTATGCAGAAACTGTATGAGAATCTGCACGAACACTGTACTGTGTATACCGAGCTTAACGAACACTGGATTCAGTGACGGAATTGCTATTTTCATTAAAACGTTTATATCTTCAAAAGTTATGTTTGTTTTTTATCTCCGCACTTCGTTTAGTGTAGAAAGTTATTTCAAGAGATAACTGAAGTAATAGTGGAATACAAGTTGAAATATTATAATGTACTTGTAAATAAAATTACCATTGCTACTTATAAAAATAACTAATAATACTTTATTCATGGAATCGAGCAGCCAGCTTTATGTCGTATCGATGTGGTCCGCTTTCTTTTAATTCAATAATCATGTAAGCAATATTTATCATTATGGCCAAAACAAAGATCAAACAAGTACCGAAATATGCAATTGTGACACCGCCGGATACATTCTAAAGCCGCTACATTTAATAAGAACACGAATGTGAATAAAGTATGTAAGTTGATTACTCGAGCATTAAGTATACTCTTAATAAGTATGAATAACGTAATTCAATTACGATATGACTGTTCTTGCTACAATGGAGTTGATTATAGGTATACAATGTTCCTTTTCTCTTTGAGAAACAATGCCTTTACTTTTGATTACAGTCTTTAAGTCTCCAAGAAAACAATCAAACCTTATATTGTTTCCCCTTTATGTGCTGAAGATGGCGTCATGGTGCAGACTTCTCAATGCAACATACATTTAGACGAACAAAAAGTTTATAAAATAAGAACAAACTTCATTCGAAGACAATCCACGCACGGTTATTACTTATTCACGACATCCAATGCTAACTATGACTTTAAAATATGAGTTTACCACACTACATTATCCTTCAGCACAAACATTTTAACCATATTACCAACCGCATTACCTCAAATGAAATGTCATAACATTGATTTGAATAAACCCTTCCTCGTTTTAAGTAGCACGTGCTATTATGTGTAGCAGAATCGTAGAAAAAGTTTCAGCAGTTGCAAAAAAGGGAGGTTAACAGATGTTCCCTCTGGCAACCTTTCTGAAAATAAATCTATTTGATTTTGACGTAAGAAAAGCAAAATATGCACTTCGTTTGGTATAAGATGATTGTACCAAAAACACTTCATGAATTAAATAGACATGTTGAACTATATCTTTATTTTTTGTTATCGAAACTATATATATATATATATATATATATATATATATATATATATATATATATATACGGGAATTAGTTTACACCAAATTACGGCAAGATCTTCACCCTTCCTCATCAAAAAAATAAATTAATGGCCGTATCCACGACTGATATTCAGGAGGGCAGAAATATCTTCGGATATTTTATTAGCCAGTACATATTATTCTGTGTGTAAAATGAATAAAGAAAGTGTATGCATCTAAACACATCAGGCAGCTTCCCTACCAAGACAAATCGAGCGTGATCGAGCTAGGAGCATGCAACAAGTGTAGAGCTGCAAGCGCTCGCTGCAGCCTGGAACTCGAGAATTTTAGATCTCTCCAATCTGAGGCAGATATGACAAACGGCTCTTACGACTGCCTCTGCGCTACGATAATGGACGCCATAAATTATACACAATATAACATCACACCCCTCAGTGTTTCATATATATCTATTCTTGTATCTGTTAAAGAAAATATTTCATGTGGATTTGACTTGTTTGTACAGAATGACTAAGAAGACTGTAGGCCATGATTCAAGCCCACTGCCACCCTCCCACGTAATCAAAAGTATGTATCGATAAAAATTATGGTACCCGAGGCTAAAGGGATCGAGAATCGAATCGCTATAAGGACGTACGCCTACGATTGAAACAAATATTCACTGTATAGTGATGTTAGTGAGCAATAAACAACCTAAAATGGTATTCAACTTCAAGTACATCAATTAATGTAAATTTACTTATGGAAGAACGACTTCACTTTCACAGATTTATGCCCATGTTTGTGTTTTGGAAATCGTCTTAGGAGAACATGAATCGATTAACATAAAAGATAGATATAACAGAAAAGATATATAACATAAAAGTATACCAACTTTGGTTTTGTATTTAGCGTAGAAATAAATTGAAAAACACCATATTGGGCAAATATACAAATTTTATGGAATAAATTTTATTTCCAGCACGCTATTGAGAATTTGAGACCAAAATTTGACAACATAATATTAGTCGTGGAAAAGTTTAGAAACTTTCAAAAGTGATAGAGTGTAGAACATTACTGGAACCTGAAGATTCATGGCACATCAAACAAAAATAAACGTTTTATAACATGAGATCAAGACAGTCCTAATGGCAATTGAGGCAATAATAACAGACCGTTATATTGCGTAAATAAGCCCACTGTAAATTTGTTTTCTCCCAATGCAGTATATCATTTCGAGGTATCATTTGTCGTGGCGATGTCATGGATCTTGACTGAAGCATGACGATTTTCTGATATTGTTAGAATTCCATCAACCCAAACGAACCACCGCTTTTGGTGAGTGATGAATGAATAACAAGTAAACTGAACAATTGGCTAGAGTATGATTAAAAGAAATTAAAAGAGGAAATACAAGGAAAATTTCGAAATGTGAAGTAGAGAAATTGTATACAGAGAAGACTTACAGTTGTTGAAATTTAAAGAATGAGAGAAAGTATAGTGAAGGTTTGCAAAAAAATGAAATAAGTCAGAATTACAGGGGCATGAAATATTAGGAACGATAGACTCAAGATACTTCACAATCTATCATTTTCTAACAAAATTCGCGAAATCTGAATAAAAGTAATTCGCGTGTAAAATAAAAACATTTTGTTTGGAGAACGTACAAAATCCAATAATTAATGTTCACAATTTCATATTCATTCCATGTTCATAATTCAATAATTCTCGTCTTACTTCCTAAGAAGAGAAAGTATCGTAATCGTGCTCCGGAAAACGCAGAACTTTTGACAGGAGAACTCTTATTGCCGGGCCCGGCAACGAAAAGGTGGATGAATTTTGTTCCTGCATTTAGTAAATTACTTCTTCTAAAATGTGTTGTCAGTATCCATTTTTCGTGGGTACTTTATACCAAAAAAATGGACTAACGGCAAAATGTGTCTATGGTCAAGGTAGCGCCAATTTTCTTCAAAATGTATTACAATGAACTCGAGGATCACTGACAATGAGTTTGAACAGGATATTTTGATTTCTGGGGGTACCTTTCATTAAGTCTCAACATTTTCGAAATTTTCTCAAAATGACTCGAAATGTTTTGATGAAACTTTGTTCGCGAATATTGTGAAGGATGCTTGAAATGGCGTGAGTCTCATTTTTGTTGGAATCCCTGATTTTTGAAAATTACAAAAGTTCAATTTTTTCGGCCTCTTAGAACTACTACAATATTGAAGAAAAATATTTTTTTCTTAATAAAATCTAATGATCTAAGAGAAATATTTAAGGACGGTAACAAGATGTGCTCATCCTGCTTTCGGCACACTCTCTGTATTTTCGAATATTGCAAAAAAATTAACATGTCAAAAATACAAAATTGAAGATATTTATTTTTGTCAACGATGAAGTGTGATCTAAAAACTCAGATCTTTAAAAAAGGTTATGTGAAATTTTCGTGTAATTTCTAGACGAAGTTTACGCAATTTATTAAAATGAAATATTCTCTCAAAAACATTTTTTTCTTTAAATTCTTTCCACGGATGCATGGGCGCTTAAAACACGGCGCATGTCTCATTTTCGTTGGAGCACCACTATTATTACAAAACGTAGGCCCCATGTCGTAGCAGTCAGACTGTGCGCCTTCCATCGCTGTGGATGGAGTTCGACGCTTGTCCAATGCAAGGGGAATTTGTGGTGGTCAGACGCACGTCTGCAGCACGTTTCCTCGGAGTTCTCCTGTTTCTTCTACATCTCAATCTACATTTGCTCCATTTCCTTAATGTAACACGATTTCAATAATGTAAGGCACTTAGGGTGCCAGTGCACACTCATGATGAAATATTACAATGCTCTCAAGTACTTACTGAATATCAGTCTTGTAATTGTGAAATGTGACACATTGCTCAAAATTTTCACAATTGCGATTTTGAGACGTGTCACTACTCTTGTGCACCGAGGACATGACTTGTGCACGGGCTAAGAAAACAACAGCGGAAGAGGCATGGGCACCGCTGCCTGCCGTCGCGTCGCCTTGTGCCCAGCCCTGCCCCAGAGCAGCGGCGAGGGGCCGCTTCGTGGGCGACGCCGCGGCGACCACAAAACGACGAGGACGGCAGTAGCCTGCTATACGCAACGCCCGGCGCGTCGCGGGAGGTCCGCGGTTCGATCACGCAGGTGTCCCCGTGGGCGTCGAAAGCTTCCGTCTGGATTGGGGCGACGAGAGAGAGAGAGAGAGAGAGAGAGAGAGAGAGAGAGAGAGAGAGAGACGGTACGGCAGGGGCGAGGCGAAGAAGCCGAAGGCGGTGCAGGTCTTTCAGGGCGCACCTGTGCCACTGGCGGAGTCCGCACCGTCATTTGGCGCCACTCAAGAAGTATTTATGGGCACGGCTTACTTCCGCGTTAGACGTACGGAATGATGGATTGGAAAATGATGAAAGGCAGCGAAACGACGTCTCTTGTCGCTTGGAACACTTGGTGTCTACATGATCTCTACATGATTTGGCACCAGTGCGGCTGCGTTCTACGATTCCTCTGCGCTCAATATACACCTTGTTCCGTGGTCGAGTGTGTACCTTCCGTGGGGAAACCCAAGAGTGACGATGAAGTCCATAGTCGACTCTTCGTCTGACGAGAAAACGAAAACAATGGGGCAGATGAAGACACAATTAAGAGAACGCGCAGGTGTGCGGCCTTCTTCGCCTTCATGATCCTAAAAAAATATTTTTAATTTTAGGATGAAGGTTTGCTGTTTAGTATTGCGCGTTTTCGTAAAACAATTTCAATAATAAATCACGCCTGCAACTGATCAAAAATTATTTTTTAATACTGTGATTAACATTCCCTGCGTGTTTTCTTCAAAATATTAATAATAAATCACGCCTTCGGAGTTACCTGCAAGATATTAGTGAATTCAAGACAAATGATATATTTCATCACATGGATTTAAAAAGCTGATCGTTTCTTAAATTAACAGTTATGCACGCACTTAATTTTTTACAAGGAGATGGGTTATTTTCGGCAAATCTAATTTTTAACAATGTCTCTTAGAATTTCTGAAGGATTTGCTTAGCACTTCTGGAAATTAATTTGTTTCGAAATGGAATTGAATAAGTTTTTCACAAATGTACATCATGAAGAGGCACTCATATTGGAATGAAAGATTCAATTTCTGAAGTACTCAGACGATATTAAATAGATTTAAGACAAGAATGCTCTTATAATACATTTATAGAAAAAAGAGTTCTTTGGAGTCGACAATCAATCAGAAAGTTTACCAAATGGACCAAACGAAGGTACCTTCGAAACTGACATTCAACCACTTTAAAACCACTTTTGAGGGTCTTCAATCAAGCAGTTCTCCTACGCAAAAGTAACTTCCATTAATTCCGGTGCATCTAAGATGCGAGATGCTCGTGCGACTTGTCTCACGAATTGCTGCAACATACGAAACTTTGGAAGTACAAGATGCCTTATAAAAAAAACTTGCCGTTAAAACGAGGTAAATGGGTAACAATAAATTCAGGGCGAACAGGCGGCACACAGTGGGCTGAAACGGGTAACAAAGCGCGTATGAGAAGCAAAATTAAAACCCTTGGGATGGCAAAACGCATGATGCATTTTTGATTTATTGATTAATGTTTACGGGTACGTCCACGAAGGTCTATAGATCCGTTATAGTAACGAAGGAGATGACACTGTTCCTCCACCACTGGATGCAATGATCTGGCGCAGACCTGCTTGCGAGAGTTTTCCTCCCCAGGTATCTCGCGCCAGCGGGGCACCGCCCCAGCCTGGACAAGCCTAACATCTAGACTGGTCTCCAGACATGTGGAAGAGTGTACTGCAAGTGACTATTAAAGTGTGTGTAAGTAACGAGTACGACAAGGAAGAGGAAGGAATGATCGCGCGCGGCCCGTTTGTTAAGGCATCGTTCCGTCATATGCCTGGTGTTGATAAGAGAAACAAAGTTAACTAGCGATCACAGCAACTGGACGCTAGAATTGTTCTCAAGATTTCAACCTGCCTATATAGGTAGCATTGAAAATCTGCCACCGTCGGCATTCGAACCATATGACCTCCCGGTGAGTCCCACAGAGTTTGGCTCAGCCGGAATGAATATTTATGCTTCTTATAAGATTTTTTATCCAATTTCGAGTCTTACCCCACTTTATATCGTGTGTCTGAATACATTATGCGCTTAGCGTTAAATGCCTACGTTAGTACTGATTGTGAATCTCCAGTGCTTGAGAGCTTGCGAGCGGTTCTGTCTTGAAAACAGTCCACTTCCCTACGACCTGTCATCTTGGGATGGGGTGACACTCAGAAAATTTGGTGCCGAATGTAAAAACGATGCGGGGTAATTTTTAAATTGGTTCCCAACGCCCTCAGACTTGTCGGGAGCAGGAGGGGGGCTTAATAAAACTATCGTACGGTCGGTATCGAACCCCTGGGGAGTCGATTCAATCTTGAAGGGGGTCAACGATAAACAAGGGATCGATTGGGAGGTCTTCAGCTGATTATTGTTCTATATGAGGAAGACTTCATATAGCATAATACTTACTTATGTATCTACGGCATTAAGTAGATGATTTTACCCCGAGGGAGACTTCCGAACCCAAGGGCATCTGGGGCTGGGGTTTGGAAGTCGCATGAGGGGCAAAAACATAATTAACGTTTACTTGTTCGTTGCTGAATCAAATCAATGAGAATTCGAAACATTTTTTTAGCTATTCTTGTGTCTAAATGTAATCGTAATTTGTCAACATGACATCAAGTAAACAAAACATTGTGTGTGTATCTAAGGACTGATTTGTTCGTACAAAATGAAAGAATACTGCGAAGTTCCTGCGGAAATTCTCGCACCCGTTAGTAAAGCTACTGACGGTTTTCAATAAAATCTCGAGAAATTGTGCATCAAAATAACGGCGTGAATTGCGCTGTACTTTTAGGTTATTAGCCCCTCTTGCCAAAAGTTATTTAGAATATTTCATAACATCAAAAAATAACATTTCGAGGATGTTAGCCAATATGACTTATACATCTTATTACTACGAGTTGTACTGTTTCACAAGAAGCACAAAAAGTTATCTACAAGAAGGCGGTACGTAACAGTGAAATACGAGAGACTGATGGCAAATATAAATTCACGGGAACATTCTAAAATTACAATTTTCATATCAGTTAAGCAAAATAAGATTTATAACGAGTTATTTTACTTATTTCAGCATTATGCCATTTATTTATTGTATTTTCTTGCATCTCAACTTAAATTAATCGAATTCATACAAAAGGTTTTATGTCGGTAATAGAGCGGACTATAAAGTATTTAAAAGGCCCGAGGGCATAAAGTATCAGAAAGGTCCGCAAGTGTATTAACAATACCATTAAGTGTTCATTTTCAGGTAGGTAAACGCACAGCAACAAATTAGTAAACTATAAAATATATTGAAAATTCGCTACTCTTTTCCCATCCGTCATTCATTCTTAGTTGGTCGTACCGCACCGGTCTCCCGAAGTAAAAAGTGCGTATTAAGAACCCCCGCAGACAGATATCGGGAAAGAATAAAAAAAAGCGCACTCCGTACTTGTTTTCTGCATTTAACCATCCTTTTTCATATACCAATTAGATTTAAAACTCTTAATTTCACGTGTATTGCAGATAGGGGCCCCATTTCGACTTTCTTCTCGGGACATCCGTTGACCTCGCTACGGATCTGCCTATACTGTTCAGAATAGTCAACAAAATATAACTATCTATTCGCCACGATACTCTATTGCGAAAGAAATAGCCCCTTATGTCAGTTAAAAACGCTCAACATTTTGTAACCGTTGAACAAATACGAAGATTAGAAACGGAGCTATTCAGAAGCGGAAGTCTTCGATTATTCAAAATCTAGATATTCACCAAAATATTGGTCTACGAAATGGTTTTCTTTGCGGCATTTATCTGCCATTCTTTGCGTTACGATTTCGTACGCTGTATATTATACAGAAAAACGTAAGGGAGTCGATGAAAGAAAAAGTTTGGGAATCCCTTCTCTAGCTGGAAGGCCTTGTTTTTAGACGCAATACTGAATGTTGGTACGAAACTGTTTATAACGAAACCAAATTTAAGGGTGGTGTATCTGAAATTTGCAAATATGTACAATCATTTGTAAATGTAGATCTTAGATTAATATCTTTGTCGGCAAGAACATTGCGTAGGCATTACGTAATAAACAATGCGTAAGAATAACTTGTATAACCCTCGAGTAGCCTCATTGGTTAATTTTCAACACTATCTACGTAACTAGGTTGAATTCAGCCGTTGTCTGGAGAATTCCAGAGGCCGAGTACTCCGATCGGTGGTTTTCTGTTTTTCCTCCGATCGATAACAGGCGAATGCCGGATAAGTACCCTAACAAACGGAGAATAGGACCGCGCGCGATTTTCCCTTCCTCTTCCTTACCCCCACCTCTGCTTTTGCACAGCAACACACACACATACACAGTTACACTTGTATGTACTACTCTAACACGTCGGGATAGCAGTCTTGATCTTATTCCAAGCGAGTCGGAGCCAAGCTGGGGGAGATACCTAGCTGAAATCCTCTGCAAGCCCAAGCGCGAGATCTTACCGTCATGCAGAGAAGAAATCGCCGCCTCCTCCCGGGATAAAACATTCACTACACTAATGGGACTAATGACCAAAGTAGTTGATGTGCCCAGAAACATCAATCAATCGACATGTGTAACTCCATGCACACTTTTCAGCCCAGCAGTGACGTAGTTAGGTGGGAGCAAGGGGCGGTCTGCCTCGGGTGACACCAATTAAAAAATTGGTGTCACCGGAATATTATATAATTATTTATTGAACAATTATATTTCAATTACTCTGAATTAGATTCTTTTTTTAACATACTATAAATAAATGTCATGTGCAAATATACTTGTATTTTTATTAAATGATATATAAACTCTTCAGTAAAAGATATTTTTGCATATAATTTATGGGTGGGGGTGGGGGGTGACGCCAACTGAAGCTACGCCACTGCAGCCCAGTCTAGCCCACTGTGCGGTGGTCGCGGTGGGTGGCTTAATGGACGACCCGCGCCTGCTCCCGGCCACCGGCGACGCCCGCGCCCCGCCGATAGAGAGTGGCGCGAGAGCAGCGGAGCGCCGGCTTCTGGCCGGCTCACTGACAGCTCGGGAAGGGTTTTCCGATGTACCCGTTTAATCACTGGCAGACTTATAGAGACGCTGTGAAGACCGGTAGCGAGACACTTCGAGGAAAAGGGGTCGTCGGACAAGTGAGTTCAAGGGGATTACCGGATTTAGACATTTGTTTTCAGGAGTAGAGGTCTAAGAAGAGAGTTACAAAAGAAATGTTTTACATTCCTACGCACAACGAAACGTGCTGTGATATTCCTTTCCATAACATTTGGACGGCTACAAAATCCGAATTAAAAGCCGTGGTTAAGGTAAAGATATCATGTATTTCGCTTCATAAACGGTTACTCATTTCTTACTGACATATTGGCCTACCTTCCAGGACATCTTCAGGGCTTGTTCCTTATTGAACGTCTATCCATCTATCCATCCAGATATAATTTATGTTTTATAAGCTTTGAAGAAACACGAACCAATAGTTCAACAGTGACCCAGAAATTCGCATTTAGCCACATGCAGGAGAAGTATTAATCTTATAATTCTCAAAATGTCGCCGGAGAACCCACACACGAATAAAAGAAAAATATCGGTATCGAACCTCACAATGAAACACAATATATAATAACCAATACCATGCCAAAGCGCGGCAAAATTGCCAAAAGTTGTACACATCTCAATAAAAACTTTCCAAAACCTGTTATATTTTATCATATATCTCTGTATCTTCACAATTTAAATACAAAGATACTACATTTCATTAGGATTGGCATTACGGTAATAAAATTTCCAAAAATATTGTCGAACTGTGAAGAAGAGCTGTAAGGTTTTTGTGCTGTCGTTTCCGTAATTTCTCGACCACTACTTTACGACTTGCTTTAAAATCACGTAGGCTTAACCCGAGAAACCTCGCCCATCGCGTTCACAACGGATGGGGTATATTAAATAATGAAAAGCCCTAGCGTGCGTTTCCCCATCGATTACACGGTAACCCCGCCGCTCTCCGGGCGCAGCCTCCTCAGAGTCCCATATCTTCACAAACGCCATTCACGAACGCACTCGGGAACGCCCATTCATTAACTCGAATCGTCTCCCTCCGAGGATCCTCCGTCCTCGGGAAAGTGGCCACGCACACTACACAGCCGCGCGCACGCAACGACCTTTGAACCGCGGCGGGCGAGGCGCCTTCCGGTCGCTTGGTTTCCGGGACCCGGCGCGACGAAAGGACGCGTACACCTGAGCTGTGCTTCACCCTGGAAACCCTGGAAAGTGTTCGTGAATGAATGAAGCACGGAGAGACGGATACGTGGGATAATCTGATGCCGAGTGACTGATTTTCAAGTGATTTACGGACAACAAATGATAGTGATAATGCGCTCGTACGTTATGGCTTGTGTCGTTAGTGTAAAAACGCGCGATTTCACTTGCGTATTCTTGTGAAATGTGAATTCGGCCGCTGTCTGGAGGAGAATTCTAGCAGCCGGCTGCTCACATGTGTAGTTTTACGTCGTTTCTCTGATCAACACCACGCGAATGCCGGACCAGTACCCAAACAAACCGACCACAGACCGCCCGCGATCTTTCCTTCCACTTTCCTGTCTTGCCCTCTTCTCTTACATGTACACTTACTCTTCAAGGTACAACACTACCACAGATGTCGGGAAACCATTCAGAAACCAAAATTATGTCTGCCTTGCTGGGAAGAGATACCTGTGTGTGTATATGTATGTGTGTATATATGTATATATATATATATATATATATATATATATATATATATATATATATATATATATATATATCAGTAACAAAGTAATCCTAGATTAACAACGGATGTATGTATACCTTGATATGTTCCTTCTCGTGTAATATCTCGTCATCATTGAATTATAGTTAATAAAGTAATTAAAGTTCCAATTGAAATAATAATGAATCTATATTGATGAAATATACTAATTAATCCTGCTGCTATTGTTATAGCTCCAATGGCTCCTGTAATGGGTCATGGTCTGGCATATATATAATCCTGCAAGTCAACGTGTAGGTCTGCGCCGGATCTCACCATCCAGTGGGGGGGCAGGCATCACCGCCACCTCCAGGGATAAAGCATTCACTACATAATGAGAATATTGACCACGGCAATGATGTGATCGTAAACACAAATAATAAATCAATCAAGTTACCATTACGTTCAAAGTACAATTTACTATAACTTAAAATAAACTGATATTGCAGAACAACACATGTCTAACACACATTCTTGGCAGAAAGGTTTACAGTTAATGAAGCATGCAATTTTTACATTTTTTCCTCTTTGACCCTGCACTACACGCTACTTTCAATTGTTTAAACTCTGTTTTTAACTGTAAACTAAGTGATAATAATCGAAGACGCACAAAGGGTATTTCCTGGGAGGGGGAACTATAGGAGTAGTGTCCATCCGACTTCACATTTTCTTCTCAAAAATATTTAATTTTTACTAATTTTAAAATGTAATTTTATTATTTTTTTTTAGCGTCGTTCATAGCATGGTTTCTTCGATCAACACTTCTCTTGATTTTTCCTCTTCGAATCATGTTGTGGCAATATGTAATAAATTTAACATAAACATAATGAACAGAGATTGTAAATAATGGAATACTTTAGAAACAACAACCGAACGTAGAAACGGAAAACCTGAAATAATTATTTTCTTTTGGATCGAACTGATCATATCACTGTTATTCATTTCTTCCGTTCGAGAAATTGATAGTGCAATGAGATGGAATAGAAAGTATTCTCCATGTTCACAAAAAATAAATGAGCTAATGGAGTTGTAAACACGAAGAATTGTGCCATTTATTACTCTAATTACACAGGGAAGATGTGAAAGGTAAGATCCGCCAACTACACACCTTGTAATTAAGTTTGCATTTCTATTACCAAGCAAGTACTCTTGTTTTGCTTTCTCATGGTTTACCCTCCAACTCACCACTGTTAATCAACGACATCAGTAAAAAAATCACCACCTGGCTCAGAAACAGCTGAGGACATGAAAAATAAAATGAAAAGGACTTCGCTGGATATGTATGGCGGAATGAAACAATTTTCTCTTCAATATATTACTTTACAATTCTCGTTTACTTAAGCGTCCCACCTACACAAGAAAAGTTCATACAAAAGAACGATATACGTACACTAATGAAGCGGTTGAAGAAACACGAGGAATCCATAAAATCTTCTCTGAGATAAGACGTATTCTCGTGAACAGAATTCAGAAAATGAATATAGGATCTATTGTATTTTATGTGTATAGCCTTTTTTACAAGTTTCTATAAAAAGCAATAAGAAATAAACAAAATTTGCAACTTATTTTTCTTCATTGCACCAGTTACACTAAACAAATCATACTTCTTTGACAACTGAAAGTTTTTTAAACTGCTTCCAGAATAAGTCTCCAAGAATTCTACAAGAAAGACTACAAGAATCTTAAATTTGTCATTTGACAGTTTAAGATAACAATCGTATGTATTAATAATGAATGATCTACCACTTTGATGTACACGTGGTTCACATATAATATACATCATCTACACAAAAAAACGAACTTCAGATTAAAATCTTGCCAAAGCCGCAAGAATCCTCTTTTGGAACACGTATCCGCGAGAAAAGGAAACCGGCGAAGTACGTCAGCTAGAAGTTCTCCTCGGATAGTGAGTTTCAGCACAACGAAAAGGCGGTGGCAACGAAAATGTTCTTTTCAACCTATTCTTCGCAAGTCTCCCAAAAGAAGCTTCACGCCCACTCGCGTTCCACGGTGACGACGTCACAAAGAACCGCGGAGCCAGCACGCTCTCTCCCGTCCCGCCCCTGCTCAGCGGAGATGCGGAGACTCGCCGCTCCCGAAGGCGCCTGTGGGACAAGAAGGGGATCGGAGCGTCCCGCCCGCCACAAAAAGCTCTGTAAAATAAGCCATAGGCGTCTCGGAATCTCCCCTTTACAAGTTCATTAGCCTCCTTGCCGCCGAGGACGGCCCTCCGCCGGCACGGTCGCCGCTTGACGTCTTTTGTGGCCGGCGTGGCTCCCTGCGGTAGAAGACGCCTCCTGCACAAAAACGTTACTCTTCCACTATCTCATCCGACGCCCTCGGGGATTCTCTTGCTGCTGCGGTAGCATCGAGAACGGGCATTAAACGACTAAACAAATAAACAAACTCGCATTCCTCCAACTACCCGATCTTGCGGCCCCCAGATCTCCTCGACATGCCTGGAAAATAACCCAGTATGTGGCGGCGGCGGCGGCTGCGACGCCGACAGGAGTGCCCCAGGGTGCAGGCCAACGTGACGTAATCTGCAGTTGCCTGTAAACGTCAAGGTAGCATCAAGACCCCACCCTCGGCACTCCCAGTAACACTGCCAGAGTGGAAGGATCCCGAAGGCCGCCGTGCCCGGGTAATGGAAGCTCGTTACGATGGCTTTACCTTACGAAATGAAGAAATAAATATTCAACAGCCCAGCCAGTAAGAGACATTAAAAATACTCCCCAACTCGTTACGCCCAAATTCGTGTATCCCAATCATGGGTCTGTTGTAAAGATAAACCGAGCAATGTAACCAATGGAACCTGTTAATTTACCACGATATGATAATTACTTCCCAGTAATTGTACTTCGTGAGTGAAATGATTCCCAACTAACCGCTAGGGGCGCTGTGGCTTACTGCACAATAATATAGTGTGCTTCTTCGCCACTAGAGGGAACTGAGAGTTATGAGGGCGCCTACAGTCCTTGAAGAGCGATATTCGAAAGTCAGTTGGAATGGTACACTGTATCGTTTGTATATTCTATAAGGTTGAGTTTCAATACAAAAAGGACCTCTTCGAATCCATGTGTGAAGATATATAACTAGTGATGTTACAACAGCCTTATACTTTCTAGCATTATTCATTATTTTTGTCGTCCCTAAAAATTACGAGAAAATTACTCAATATTTAAAAAAATGTTACTTGGCATTTATAAAATATTTAATTAT
Organism: Gryllus longicercus; assembly: GCA_038098605.1. Classification (NCBI taxonomy): domain Eukaryota; kingdom Metazoa; phylum Arthropoda; class Insecta; order Orthoptera; family Gryllidae; genus Gryllus; species Gryllus longicercus. Next base: position 5,439,004 of record JAZDUA010000021.1, read on the forward strand.
GAAGAACGTACTTCATTAAGGAAATAAATATCTTCTTACAATATTGTAATTGAAGTAATGCGTCCAAAAATAACTTTTTGCAAAGTTTGAAAATTCAGTTTTCCATGAAGATCGGACCTGCGCAATTTATATAAGCGTAGTCGGCTCTATCTGTGGATAAATTCAAAGAAAATATGAGCCATTTTTGAAAATATTTTTAAATTGTATTGAAGTTTCATTTAAAGTACCCTAAAAATCAATAATGTCTTTCAAATTCAAGGGGCCGCGACATCAACCAGATCGATGTGGCATGTAGTATGCATGAAATTAAAAATTAAATTAATTACAGTAATTTTATATTCACGGATAAAATGAGTTATGTAAATGAATAAACCTGAGAACAAAAGTAGTATTCAAGAATGCTATAGGTAGCATAACAAATAGAGGAATGAATAGCAAATGCTTCTAGGGAAATCTTATGAAAAGAAATATAATAAAACTATTGGCATCAATAGTAGTTTTTACAAACTATGCCAAGGCATAATTCAACGAAGAAAATTCTTTACAGAAATCATCTATGTTCGAAATCACATTCATTGCCACACGAATGAGGCACAATAAAGCTGATATGGCTAATTACAATTACCAATCATTTTCTTCCTTAGTAGGGCTTAATAGAACTTTTGGTTCCGAAAATCGTTTATCTACAAAATAAAATCGCTTACAGAGATACTCACCGAACTTCCTCACGAAATAATAGGGTCTGCTTTTCTTCAGGCTCAGACACTTCGAGAAAATAATGCTAATCAGTTTCTTCACAAATCTTCAATATTCGCACGATTATTCAAATAATATCTTAAGGATTATTATTAGATAATTACTACCAGGGATGAGCGGATGTTGTTCTATATTACTACGGTATACTTGCAGCTCTTTCTTCTCCAAAAAATATGACAACCGGCAATTTTGTATAATATATCAAGGGGAACTTGCAACTCTTTGATATAACCAACATAACAGCAAGAAAGCATATTCGAAAAAAAATAGTACTAAGCATTATTCCCTACGTCTCTTATTTTTAATATTGAGGAAGCTGCAGTAAATTAGTTCAGATTCAATAGCATTAATATCAATTTGAAAAACAATCTAAAAGATATTTAGGAAACTCTTATATGTAATATCCATGGGCAAGTAAACGAGGATTGAAGAACTACCAACCTAAAACTACATTTCCATTACTCGACGTGACTGGTAGAAACTGTGTTGTGCTGTGTTGCAGGAAAGAGTTAATAGTGTAGTATTTGTTAGCTGTTATCGCTGTATTTGGTGCAACGAAGGCAATTCTTTTACTTCCAAGGTGAGTTTCATGAACTTGTAAAATTAATGTAACTTCAATTTGTTGTTTCATTAGAGTAGAGTATGTATAATTTGTGAAGATGAATTTCATATTGAACATAGAGGTTATGTGGGAGTAGAATTATCTTCCAATATATTTTGTGAATATGAAATGAAAATATGTTATTTTCACGCTTCTCTGAAAGTGATTCATACGTTATTTTTGTTTAATAATAATTCAATGAGGTATTGACAAAATTTATTGTTAATTCATCCATATCAATCAGTTATCATTTTCGTTTTCAGATGTTTTTGACGCGTTCGGAATATGACAGAGGTGTAAACACTTTCTCTCCAGAAGGACGTTTATTTCAGGTAAAGTTTGATGCTTACTTTATGTATCCCATAGAATGTGTTTCTCATGTAATAGTTTTTATTTGAGTCTCTAAAAACAATTTATTACTTATATTTTTCAGGTTGAATATGCTATTGAAGCAATTAAATTAGGTTCTACTGCAATAGGCATTTGCACATCTGAAGGAGTAGTTTTAGCAGTAGAAAAGCGCATTACATCTCCGCTAATGGAGCCTACAACAATAGAAAAAATTGTTGAAGTAGACAAGCATATTGGTTAGTCAGTTCATTACTTTTGATAATATTTGTTTTAGTGTTTGAAATTATTTTAATGTGCATGTCATTGAATGTTCCTTTAATCAGGATGTGCGGTGAGTGGATTAATGGCAGATTCCCGCACAATGTTAGACAGAGCAAGAGTAGAATGTCAAAACCATTGGTTCGTCTACAACGAACGCATGGCTGTGGAGAGTGTTGCCCAAGCTGTATCAAATCTTGCCATCCAATTTGGTGACTCAGATGATGATGGAGGAGCAATGGTAAGTGCTATTTTGTTGTAAAATGTTCCATTGCAAAAGAATTACGGGTTTAAGTTATGTAACATAATTGTCATTCTTTTTATAATGTTGAAAATTATATGTACTGTAAAAGAAGTGTCAATAACTTCAATTTTTGCCTCTGAATGTATTTAAATGATGTTCCACACATGTAGAGTGGTATTGAATGTTGTTTGCATTAATCACAATGTTGGAAATGCATTGTTTGGTTCCAAATCTTTTACTGAAACACTGCTCTTTTTTATCAGAATATGAAAATATTTTAACTGAAGAGGATTCACTCATGTGGCGGTACTTGGACAACAATGTATTTGTAGTTACTACCCCCAAAAAAAAAAGCTCTGTGTGCCACCCTCTACCTCCACCTCTAAGTGTGCTACTAAGTGCACTCTTTTTCTTGCTTTGCTCACATGATATGCTCTGTAGCTTGCTACATGAGTATATTATTATCACTTTTGAAACAACATGTCGTAATGATATATATTGTATATATGATATTCCTTGGGAGTGAAAACATTTTCAGTGTTAGACGGGTTTCGGTCATATTCAGGTTTTATTTTAAATAGGTTTTGTTGTTGTTGTTGCTGTTATTATTATAACTTATGATTCTAATCGATTACAGTGACTTTTCTTAATGTTGTTGGTAAGAACAGCATATTACAGCAACTCACATGCTGGTTAAGAATTTTTGTTATTGATATACTGTAAAAAATTCTAAGAGGTCAAACAGTATGCTAGTAAGATGTCATTTGATATAGTTGATGAAGTGATAAAGTTCTTATTTCTCGCATTAGCACTTAGCCCTCTTGCTGTATTGTTGATCAATTTCATTTTAACTTCTCCATTTTCCCTTGATCTTTTGCATCCTCTCCAAGAAGCTTTTGTAAACATTCTTGTCATGATTTCAATATAAATATTCACTGGCATGAATAGGTGAAAAGGTGGCTCAGGGCATCAACTGATGTCACTGCAGTGTCTTTGCTGGGAGGTAATAGGGTTTGAATCCCAGCAGTGACAGGATTTTTGATACTAGCTTTCCAGTTATTCTTCGATTTATTTACAAAGTCTGTTGATGTTTGACCACTTGTTATGTTGTCATCCAAGCTCCGGATTGGATGGCACCTTAACAGCACTTTTATGTCAACAGACTATGTTTAAATCAAAGTGTATGTCAAGTTGATCCACTGTCAGGGAGAGAATTCTAGTCGCCAGCTGCTCTAATTAGTTCTCTTCCGTGGTTTCTTTGATCAATACCATGCAAATGCCAAGCAGGGACCAATAAACGGGGCATGCTCGAACTTTCCTTCCTTGACCAGTCCTCTTCCTTTTTAACACTTACTCACATTACATTACTACACAAGTCGGAGCTTGTCCTGGCTGGGGTGGTGCCACAGTGGTAGGTCATACCTGGCTGAGAAAAATCCCTGTAATTGGGCGTAGGATGGTGCTAGATCTTGCCAGTCAGTGGGGGAAGATCACTGCCACCTCCCACAAAAACATGCTCTACATTTACGGGACTAATGACCTTAGCTGTTGATGCACCAGAATCTCTTATCAATCAATAATTAATGAAACTGAACTAGATCAGTAGGAATCTCCTGAAACTAATTTCACAGAGCTGTTTGTTTACATTGTTGAAAAATATGAACACTATTATCTGTCAGTAATTTTAGCTAAATTAGATTTGTATTCTACTGCAAGAATTTATATAGTATTTTTTAGTTCATTTAACATCTCATATTGTTTATTTTGTAGAGTCGACCTTTTGGTGTAGCGATTTTGTTTGCTGGCTGTGATGAAAAAGGACCTCAACTTTTCCATATGGATCCATCAGGAACTTTTGTACAATTTGAAGCAAAAGCAATTGGGTCAGGAAGTGAAGGAGCTCAGCAGAGTCTTCAGGAAATGTATCACAAGGTAGTGATTTCGAAAGAACAATTCCATCATCATCAGTATCTTTTTTAAGATTGCAGAATATTTCAATTAAGAACAAGTACTTTGAAATTTAAACTTTAAATTTCACCAAACTTACATTTTTGTGAAATATAGTCATGAGAAAAGAGAATATCCAGGTAAGAGGCTGTCCATAAATTATGTAACACCAAACCCAGAGAGGGGATTTGAGGCACCGATATGCTGTGTTACATAGGGGTAGGTAGCATTAGTTTAGTGTGATGTAAAAACTTTTTTTTTTTTTTTTTTCCTTCAACATTTGCTGAAATAATATCTTTTTTCAGTCTGTTACTAAAACATTTAAATATTAACTAATTGTTTTTTTAAATTACATAAATTGGGCAAATTGTAACAAAAAATGGAAATATTTTTCATGATTTTTTGATAGAATCTGTAAGATTTCAAAGAAAATATTCAAAACTGATCCATATTCTAGAATCCAATAAAATTGGTGCAGTAATCTCTCCCCATGGAACATCCATGAGGGCATGTGAACTTTACATGTTGACAAACCTTTTCACGTCAAAGCATTCTTCTTTTACTAAAAATTGTTCCTAATCTTATATTTAAGTGTAGACAACTAATTCTGGCTTTAATTACACAAATTTCACTACGCATCACAAATAATATTAATAGAAACTGTTTTATTGTAATATTATTTATTTTGACTTCTTGTAAACAGGCAGGGAGGGGTGTTGTCATGAGCATTATATAATAATTTAGGAAGGGGGTTCAAGCCCATGTTACCAGTTTTACAGTGGGGGTATATAAAATTTTCAGAATCAACATTACGTAATTTATGGATAGCCCCCTAAACAGATTTTCCCAGAGTTTTTAAATTAGTAGAACTTACCCCAAAGAAGCATTTTACTGAAGTGGCAATAACCACTACTTGTTATGTATCTCATGTTCGTTTTACTCTTGCAGTCCATGACTTTGAAAGAAGCTCTGACTACAGCTCTCACCATCCTGAAACAAGTAATGGAAGAGAAGCTGAGTTCTACCAATGTGGAAGTAATGACTATGACGCCAGAAAAAATGTTCCATATGTTCTCACGTGAGGAAGTTGAAGAGGTGATTTCGCAGATTGTTTAACATGCTTTGTTCTTATTAACATGATTGAATGCTTTTACTCGGCTCGTAAACTTTTCAGTGTTTCAATAATTGCTGTAAATCATTAACACATTCTTGTTTGTTCTTCTGCATATGATGTTTCCAAAATTGGTTACAGGCTTGCATTTGTAATAAAGCTCTCTGCATGGGGGTTAATTCTTGTTTCTCATAAATTATTGGTGAAGGGTAGCTTATCCTAGAGAATAGAAGTGTAACAAATTAATGCATTTCTCTTTGTAATACTTTTTTATTCAAATTCACAGAATCTAATTGAGTACACTTTTTCTTACTTTCTCTCTGTCTTTCATGCCAATAATTACAAATGGCCAACTAAATGCATGTCCTTAATAATCCATAGTAAATGTGCTACTTTTTGTTATTGCGGCTTAAACTTAAATTTTCAGAAAAAACAATTTTGAGCATTTTGTAGTTTAAGTGCCAAACCAAAAATTGTATTTGGTGTTGGAACTTTGTGTGTAAGTTGACATTAGTGCATGAAATGGCTTTAATTGTTTTCCAATGGTACCATTTAATGTCACTGTTGAGTGTATTGTTATTATGTGTTCATGAGTGTATGTAAGCTGCATTTTATCTTCGTTATTGTCAAAGTGTAAGGTAACATATGTTGTTGTGGATTGATATTATATCAGAAGAATGCTTCGGTTTCTGTAATTTTACTGTACTCAAAGATATATTGAGATCAAAAATTACAGAAATAGGGTTCACAAATAGCAATTTGTATTGATCTTATCTTGGGCTTTGTTCCATGAAATGTATATTTATGTGTATGCAATAATTTTACTCAACACACTTTCTTACATAGATGTGTAGAATATGCAAAAATGACAACCACAAAAAGTACTTCAAGTTGTTTTGTATACAACAAAATGCTGCTGTGTTAAGTTTATGAAATTATAAAGTTGGGGTACACATTTACTCTATGTTCTGGCCATTTGTGAATTTTTGTAACAAGCTCTTTTTCCAAAATATTTTTTAGTTCGCAGTACTATAAGATTTACGTGAATTATTTTTACCATTAAGAATTGATAATCTGGGAAAAGCTACCTTTATCCACTATTACGTCCCATTCCCCCTGTCATTCGCAATATTTTCCATTATTGATGTAATTTGTGCTTTCTGTTGGTTGCAATGCATGGATTGGGGTAAGTGTACTTATGTATGTGGGAAGGTTGTAACGTGAATTAAATCCTCAATCAACATTCAGTGAATACAACAATACACTTCCAGGATTATCAGGCTGTCATACCAGAGAAAGAATTCAAATATATTGGTATTTGTGTATGTCCTAGTATTGATTTGTTGATTTCAGGGCATCCTAACAGATTCCTTTTATTTGTTATCACAGCATGATTCCTATAGTATTCAGTCCTAGTCTTTCCTGAACTGAAAATAATAATTAGACATTTTCTATAAACGTCACTGATCTACGAAGTGGTTGAATTATGTTAGTTTCAAGGATGGTATCAGTAATTTCTGTTTATTGAAGAAAGTGATAGTTGTAGGTTTTTGAAAGCAAATTAAGAAAAAATAATCAAAATGTATCAAGAAAACAGTTTTGAAATATGTCTTAGGAGAAGTGGTAAAGCTACAAATGCGTTTTCATTACAATCTCATAAAATTAGCATTTCTGTGCAGTGTTAAGTATGCATGAATTATCTTTTTCTAAAGACACGGGGAACAAATTTTTGTTGCAGTGCAAACGACTTTCAGAAGACCTCACTATCAATCTTTAGTTTGTTCTAGATGCCTGCCAGTAGCCTTCAGTTACACAATTATTGAAAGAGATTGCGCAAAGTTTACATGAAACTACAGAGACTAGTTAAACCACTTTAGTTTGTTCTAGATGCCTGCCAGTAGCCTTCAGTTACACAATTATTGAAAGAGATTGCGCAAAGTTTACATGAAACTACAGAGACTAGTTAAACCACTAGGCTAGAATATCAAATTTCAGTGTCATTTTTTACAATTTTACAAAAAAATGTTTATATTTTGTGAGTGAAATTATTATTTTTTGCATGATCTTGATTTTTTTTTTTTTCCCCTGGCTTATCAGTCTCTGCAAAAACCTCAATCTTGATCATGATGAATAACAAAAAGCAATTAACATTTCTTCCATTTAATAGAAAAATAACTATTTACAAAGTTAAATTTTAGACGAGTATTGTTTTAAGTGGAAGCTCATTTTGTTTTTACTATTAAATATCAAAAATTTGATTCCACATTTATAATAGACTTTTCACCTAACTTCAACAACTTTTCCATTGTGTTGCATACAATTGAGGAATACCCTAATGAAGTGAGATATTATCGAACCTGTAATACTGAAAGAACAAAAACATATTGACAAAGAGTAACAATTAAGTTAGAAATGTGTAGAAAACCTATCAAAACGTATGAAAAAAAAAATTTGTTTTTGAAAACAAGTTGGTCATTAAATTATTGTCTAAATGCGGCTCCACACATTCAGCATTCGCCAAGCAGCAAGCTACTGCTCACCCAATCCTGAACAGCTGATGTTTGGCGAATGCTTGCTTCCTTTGATGTGTCCTAAAGACTGACACGCGGTGGATAGAGCGAATAGTGAATGTTCAGCGAATAGCGAGCAACCTGTCCTGACTACTTGGGATTTGCCGAAAGCCACATGTGTGGAGCCGCTTTAAGAGAAAACTTGTTCTAAAAATGTCAGAGAAGAATTCTACCTTTCAAATTTGGTATTGTTACTGATGAAGCTAACATCTTTTTAATCTCACAGTACTCTTAAAGATTATATGTGTATGTTTTTAGATTCTTGGAACTTTGGCACCTATCTCAAAGGAAGACTCATTGGCAGGAGGAGTATCAACAGCACGAGAGGGAGTATCAGCTTAGCTGGTTCATCAAACTTTTACTGGAGAGTGGGCTGCTACTACTCTTAATTCATATTTGTGTTTTCGTATTACTATTTCATTTCAATAAAAAGCTTTCAATTATTTGGGTGTTTTTTTTCCTCAAATTTCCCACATGTTTAAATTTTTCAACTCCACTAAACATTTAAACTGAAAACTATAGTAGCAATAAGAAAGGGGTAAAAGTCTTTGGATTGGTTAATAGTGTTAATTTTTTACTCATCAACTTTTATACTTACTTAGAATGATAAACACTGCTTTTGGTGAGATCCCCTTTGCAGTAATAGAATAATTCATATATTTTTAGTGCAAAATTATGAAGTGTCAGAACTGACAATTTGAGAGTGCTAGAACGAATCCACAAAAAGTGGTAATAAAAAGCAAGTAAAGAATATTTGTTGATTCCCTGTTAAGACTTCATGGAAATCAATTGTCATTAAATTATTTGTCTAAGGGAAAACATAACTATAAAGAAATTTACAGTTTTTTGGGGACTGTTAGTTTACCCTTGCTTCTAATCTGCCAAGACGACAAACATTCATGGGCCTGTGATCTAAATGTAATATGGGATGAGTAAATGAAATGGGTGATAAGGTGGTGTGTAACATGGAACATAAGTGAATATTCACATTGATCAGAAATGTAATATCGACTCCAGTTACAATGAATCTTTGGGGAGTAGAGGTTTGGTTTACTATCTCCTAATCCCAAAATAGAATGCAGTTTTTTATTTATGATTGATTTTATTATTTCTTGGCCACAAATTTTAGATTGCAATGCTATCATGTTCTCTTCACACTTAATTCTACATTGTCCACACACATCTCACTTATACAATCTCTTTTAGTATTGGAGCACTTTCTTCACGTTTGTAACTTCCCCTTTATATTGCAGTATTCCCTCTATGGTCATTGCACTAGTCATCTATTCTAGAAGAGCCTTTCATCGTATTTCTAAAATTTGAATTATCAGTTTCCATGAAATACTTTTGAGGTTCCATTTATTTTGCAGTTGTATAAAAATTACAGTAAGAAGTGAAGTTCTAAATTACCTTCTAACTGATGTCAAGAAAATAGGTTGATCAGTTTTTTTGTTCAGTTTCCCTGGTCCCTGGAGCAAATGCTGAAATGGCCCTGTGTTTCGCTTCTGAACAGTAATGTAACTTCGCTCTCTCCACCCAAGACATCATATGGATTCGTCATACACGATTGTAATTGTATATATGACTCAGTAAATATTATTGTTGTTAATATAAAATTTTTTTATTAAGTAACATTTGAAGTTAATTATTAATTACGTAAATTGAAAATATTATGTCATTTGGACCACAAGGTATCATGTGATTACAGAGATGGTGGGGGGATTGAAGATTTGTAGGAAATGTCATTTCTAATCATTAAACTATTCTACTCAAATAGTTTCTATTTTCCTTATTTATTTGGTGAGAAAAAAAGTGTTTATTGGATGTTTTATGAAAGATAAGTAATTTGAAATTAAATGTCTTGTATACTTCCAGTAAATGTTCAATATAACAGTGAAAATTATTGTGATTAGCAAAGCAATTCACATGGCCTGCATTCATATTCCTATTAGTGCATTTCTTGCTTTTATTAACAAACTAACTGTAATGTTTCCATTATAGGAAACCAACAATAGGTATTGATTCCACAACGATATTCCTCCAAAGACTTCTGAATAATTCCATGACGAAGTTATTAGAAATAATAATTAACATTGACAATGAAGTCTATCACTAAAATTTGTTCAATCCATTGACAGAATGATCTTTGGGTGTTAGCAGAAGGTCAGCTTTCTCCCGACTCATTTTGGTTGCATTTCAATGAGAACTTTTTGCAGCAAAATGCTGTCTTTGGACAGATATCTAAAAACTTATGATGTCTGTGAGTAATAGTCGTAAAATATACCGAGATATTTTGTTTTCAAAATTTCCAACAGATTTATTAGAGTGTTCTTTATTTCTTCCCAAGTGTTCCAACCACTTCTGTCAACGCTTTTTAACTTCCTTAGTTATATTTGTTATCTTCAGTCTTTTCCTTATGACAATTTACTGATCATCCAGCAAAGGAGATGTGTCTTGGGTTATCTCTCAGTTTCAGGATCCAGGTTTCTGAGCAGTAGCATTAGCATGGCTGCCATATTGTTAATTTTAAATTTAGATACCTACTTCCAAAATGTATTTTGATTCTTTGCTTTTTATATAGTATTTTAAAATGTTCTTATACAGATGTTGAGAATTTGGTCTAATGTTTTACCATGAATATTGAAATTTTGAAACTTTTTCTGTTAGATGTCCCTCACCAACAGTCTGCACTCATCTTCACTCCTTTCCTTCGAAGGCCATATCTTTGGTTTTCTCTATGGAGATTTCCATGTCATATGTCTTTGAATTTTGTTTAATTCAAGGGTTGCATCAGATGTTTTGACTTGGCATTGGTTTGCATTAGATTGATTGCCAGAATTATTTGGACAACTCCAAACAAGATTATTTATCATGTTTGTTTTTTATTGAGATGTACTCTTTGTTTTGTCAACTTATATGGCGATTAGCATATACATTATAATGGCGAGAAGAAAGGATATATCCTTTTCTCAGTCTTCTGTAATGAGTTTGTGTTGTGTGTTTAGATTCCTTTTATAATGTATCATGTACCTCCTTTTTCCATGATTTCCCACATTATAGTCCTGTCCACAATGCCCTAAGTATTGGCAAAATCTTTTTAAATGACATAAATGCAATCATGTATCTTTCATTTCTCTTGTCTAATATTACACTGAGAAGAAAGTATTGTTTGTGCTTTTAACCTTCCACATTTTTCTTATATGAAGTTCTAACTGTGTTTATACATTCTATTCTGAATAATGTTGGAAAATAATTTGTCTTATTCAATGTTCAATAATTTTTTTATTATAATAACTCAAAAATATATACTGCAGTTTCAATTTGTGATTTGGCACATTTATTAAAATATTCTATGAAATTACAATGTGCATCTACATCAAACATAATTCATATGATAGAAACAGTTGCTTGAAATATGTTTCTATGATAGTACATAGGAATATATCCTTTTAGCCTATCCTAATCTCTCTGTCAGCATACATACAAATACGTACATAAACAATCATATACCCCGCAAGTCAATGATATACAGGGTTTCAAACCCTGTATATCCCAAGTGTAGTGGAGTGTGGGGTTGGGCTTTGCAGTGTAGTGCAGCGCAGCAAGACATAGCAGAAGTAAATAGAGTAAATGAAATAAAATTTAAGATTAGAATTAGACACAATAGAATACGATAGAATATAATTAGATGGTATTAATTAGCTGTAAGTATATTTTTGGGGTGTACAAATGTATGTGTGTGTATATATGTGTATACGCACGTGTACATGTGTATATGCATATGCGTATATATGTGTATATGAATATATATGTATGTGTGTGTGTGTACGTACTTGTGCGTGGTGCGTGCGTGTTTGGGTGTGTGCACAGAGAGTCTGAGTTTTACATGTGTACGCGTGAAATGGAGGCTTTCTTGCTATGCTGGGTATACACGGTTCTAGGTAATACATTATATTTACTATTACTTCATTGTTCGTTTTCATTGTATTTATTATGAAATATTTCATGTCACTTTATTTTCATTTGTATAGTGTAATTAATTGGCTACCACCTGGCAAAGACGCCAATTGTGGCCAAAATAAATATATTATATTATATTATATATTATATTATATATTATATTATATTATAAACCCAAACCACTACTTTGCAGTGTCCCCACAGCCATTCTATTCATCTGATTTATGAGATTTACACATGGAATGATGCATCTATCCTGCAGCTTCTATTTGCAAAAAGGCAAAAGAGAGTGACTTATGGGGTATTAAAAATAGCCAATTCTATAAAAAAACACAATTTCAGAAAAGTTTGATACAGAAATAGAACATTTCTTATTATCAAATACATGAAATTCAAATAATGGTAAATTAAAAGGTTACTTTTACATTTATTTCAAGATACAAACTCTTTAGAACATTGAAATTTTCAATTTTGGCATTTTTCAGAATATTGTCAAAAGTAGACGCCTAATTTTTATGCTTCAGATTGTACATTCTATCATTATGAAGGATACATTCATGACATTATACATGAACAATTGGATGTAGTGAATATATATTGCCATTATTTAAAACTGAATTTTGAAGAAAAGATTTTATTAAATAATCTCAATCTTAAATAATGTAAATGCAGGAGGACATTAAAAAAATTTTAACTTTTGCAATTTTCAAAATTTCAAAAATTTGAATGAAAATCATGTGTGTGTGTTACTGTAATGTTATTAGTGTACCTTGTTGTATTGGATAAAAGAAAAACTGAATAACAAAATTTGTACTGTTTTTGTGAAAATTCTGAAAATGGTAAAACTTTCATGTAAAGTACCCCTCAAATATCCATTTCAAATTTAAGGGGATGTGACAGCAGTCAGATCGATTAAGAAACATCCGTTTTTTGTAAAAATCATATCTGTGGTTTAGTGCAGAAATTGCCATTTTCTTTTACTAACCCATTTTAAATATATAGTTTGTTTAATTTTTTAACATTTTTCTTCATAATACAAGCATACATAACCATGACAGAAGGAATTCATGTAAAGATAATTTCATACATCTATATTTTCGTAAATATCTTAATTTTCTTTAATCAAAGATGATTGCACTTTTGAGTAGCTGAGTTTCTAATCTTCATATATTTGCATTTGTTACTAAATTTTAAGCATTTTTTTTTTAGAACAGGCCGTAACATTTTCTCAGTTCTTATTGCGGACATTTTCTTGCATGTGAGAAAGTCACTTTGTGAATACATAGTTGCCAAAAGGAAACAAAACAGCAAAAAGACAAAAAGTATACAAAATATACAATTAAAAGATCTAAAAATTGAAAAATGGTAAAAAAGGAAAGAAAACAAACACCCTGACACAATAACTATTCATTTCTATCACCTACATGTCATGACATACATTCATTTTCAAGTTAGCAACACCTACCATGCAAGAGAATCTGAGAAGAAAAGAAGATATGTCATCAGAATCCGAGCCCTGCTTATAAGGTAGGACTCTGTGAAAATAATCAAATGACCTGGATATTGTATTGTTTGTGGACGGTCACTGTGAAAATGGTATTATTTGATCATTAAATACTATTCCTTAAAACTATTATTTAAAATATATTTCCAAAAACATATTATATCCTGAACATTATAATTTTTGTTATTTGTTGAAATAAAATAGGTCATACCGTTTCTTAAGATAACTTTCACATTTTTTATTTCTTCGGGGAAGGGGGTTCATGGCCTAAAATTGTCTAGCTCCGGCACTGACAATGAGATAGCTCTTTCTGCAGCATTGTAGCTAGTGTTGGGCAGCAAATGTCGGCCGTCAAAACAGCGGGCTTCTTGTGACTGAGTGGGATATTTTTGCGGCAAGATACACGCGAGTCTACGTTATTCCGAAGTCACAGTCGTTTTTGTTTTGTGGAATTGCCAATGTTTCGCGCATATAGATATGAATGTTGCCGCGCGGGTTGCGTTTAAAAACATAGACTCCCCAAACTTCTTTAATTCGTGTTAGCTCCTTCACACATCAATAATTTAAGAATAAATTTATCAGCATGGCTGGCAAAACATCTAAACAAGATATTACATTACACGATTTCTTTTTTAGAGAAACTTTATATATAATTTACTAAATCGAAGTATTATTTTATAATTTGAGAAAAAAAATGTTTAGAAAAAGAAATACAAAAAAAATTTAATGAACAGTAAGTTGTAGTAAATTAAAAATATATCTTAGCAGGAATATATTTCGGTAATCTAAACGATATTTCCATGTGTGTATTTCGTAAATCTGGATCGTGCACTCTACCTCTCATGGCGTTCATGTCTGTATCCAGCCACATTTATCTATTAATTTTTATCCATTAATCCATTGTATTTGGGGCGCGGTATGTTACCCCAATTTTTGAAATGCCACATTCCATGGGGTGACAGAAAGGTGCCAGATAATTCATGGGAACGAAGGAGGTCGGATGAGGTCAACCATACTCCTTATCGTCCGAAGATAACTTCAAAGAAGGAATTGATACATATTTCATAACTGGAACAAGGAATCTGTGGTCTTGACCAAAAACAAACGCGTTGGTGTGCTTGTGACATATACATGCACGCATAAGACTCTTCCAAACTTTGCAAAGTACAATTAATTGTTTGCGATATTACGTATGAAACTGTGCGTATTATATAAATTACAATGCTGATAAAGGTCTTGTTCTGCCAGTTGGAAATATGCCGAGGAGAGGGATAGATGTGTCTAAATATTTGTATGATGTCGTTAAGTGGCAGACAAAAAAAGGAAAAAGAAGTTGGAACTAAACACACTGGTCCGACCGCACAACTTAGGTGTTAAAAAATCTGGGGGAGACTTAACCTGTTATTTGCTCCACTTGCTTTATGTTTTTTTGTTATTTTTTTACTGAAGTTCAGTTGGTTCTAAAAAAATATTGAACTCCTAAATATTCTAACGACAACCCGGTTGAAAATTTCTCCATAAATACTGGTTCATGCCAATATCACTGATCCACGTAACTATTACAGTCCATAAAATTAAATATCAAGTACTTGTGGCTTATCCATAAACATCTTGTGAATTACTCTGACAGTTATTCTTGTCACATATATGACCTACCGGCAATCCAACAAATTACGCAGAAACGAACAAGATAGCGAACTGAACTACGTGTACGAGGCAAAGGAATTTTGGTGTAACATTTGTCTATTATTGTCATCTCATTTTCAATATTTGTTATTATTATCATCAATATTATTGCTGCTGATATTATTTTTACCAAAATGTAAGGGATACGGTTTGTCATTTCATGGACTTTCTAATATTTCAAACATCCGAAAGATCATAATTCTGATAAAACTCTCTACACAAACACAACAAACGCCCCCGCCAGTCCGCTTGCTTTCGGAGAAGACACCGCGAAGACTCGCGCTCGAGCCGACAGGCAAGTGCTGCGCCCTGTCGGCCGAGGCTCCAATTGGAGGCGGAATGCCCCCCGCCCGCCGTCGAGCCTCGACGGCGGCGCCTCCCTCCCGCGCCCGCCCCGCCACCTCCACCACCACCGCGGCCGCCGCACCTGTCGACGAGCCGCGAGCCTTCGCCAGTCGAGCCGCTGGCCCCGCCGCGTCCGTTGCCCGCCGCCATCTTGTGGCCGTCCCCGCCTCCGCCGCCACCGCCGCCGTCGTCGGGGCTCCGCGAGTGCACCGCCACCCCCTCCCCCCAGGGGTTGATCATGTGCGCCGGCGCACACGCGCTCCCGCTCGCCGCCGCACCCCCGCCCGCGAAGTGATCGCCCGCGTGCCCGTAACCGCCCTCGCCAGCACCGCCGCCACCACCACCAGCGCCGCCATGGGGTCCAAGGTGGAGTATGTGGAGTCGTCGCACATGTACGCCACCAACTACGTGCGTAACTCCAAGGCCATCGGCGTGCTGTGGGGCGTGTTTTCCATCTGCTATGCCATCATCGTGGCGGTGGCGTTCGCGACCCCGGAGTGGCTGGGCGACCCCGCGGCCGTCGCCTCCGACCACTCCGCCCGCTTCGGCCTGTTCGCGCGCTGCTACTACAGGTGAGCGACCCGCCGCCGCCCCGGGCCTCCGACACACGCATTATCCAAAGTGGTCCCACCCCCTTTGCGGCCTCCTTCCCCAGAGACGAGTGTGCGTGCTAGGCGGCGCTTAACAAAGAAGCGCGGGTCCAGGAACTGTTTCGAGGGGTGGCACATGGAAGACTACACGTGCCTTTTTACTCAAAACCTTCATTTTCATTCTTTGCAAATGTTTTCCTGTAATAAATAAATATTCAAAAAACAATATTAAGTAATTAATTTGTTTTATTGCGTATTCGTATTTAATGCAAATAGTAGACAATGAAAGTTTATGAAATACGTATTAAAATATTTATAGGTTGAAGGAGATGGCACATGCTCCCGAGGCCACCCCTTGGACCACCTGACCAGGTCCATCCCTGTCCAAGAATTCAATTTAATCATATTGTTCAAAGTCTCTTCTCGGAGCTCTGTTATGTTATGGAAACATAGATAAAACGTAGGAATATTAGAACCAGTTTTGTATTTAGGGGGGGAAATATTTTGTTGGCGTAAGAATAGTTTATCTTTAGTTTGTGCCTCGCACTGTCGGTTATTGTACACCAAATAATAGAGAGGTGAAGACCAATTCGATATATTTTGAATCCTATATTATCAGCACTGGCCTTTTTTGGCTTTCAAAATTTGTTTTCCCACGCAGTTAGGACTTTCCTAATAAGATGAAATGAGATGAGATAATATTTCACAAGGAGGTGAATGTATTGTCCTCTATTCATCGTCACAATTTGACAACTGAACAATCATGATCTGTTTTGCACACTTCCGTCACTTCTCCAGAGCAGACGTACGAATGTTACTGTCCTGTTCTCCTCAATCGTACATATTTCCTACATAGTTCGTACGCTCCTGCTATCGTAAGAAAATAAGGCTTCAATGAACAGGTAGGGCTTCGTGAAGTGAACTCACGACTAGCTCGCCCACACAACAGCTGCACCCACCGGCCAGATGGGCTCACCTGAAAAGGGAGACTTCAATGAGCAAGCTCGCTATTGTGCTCTGAGCACCCATGCTTACGTCGTTGTTCGGGAATTTTTCCCTCTGAGCAACCACATTCAGATTTACCCACGTAGCTAAACGATACAAAAATTACAAAAATAATGATACAGATTAACGGGATTTGATCACGAAAGTTAAAAGATTCGGTGAGTCAACAAAACGATGTGGTTGTCACAATCAACATGGGACAGTAGTAATACGTGTATGTCTGCAGTAAGTAACGTAAAATGTTGCCAAATGCACATGTTTGTTTTTTTTTGTTTACGTTTACACGATCTCAACAATTTCTCAGCCGCTTTATTAACAAAAGGGACTCGATAGCGTTATGATTGCAGTTTGTTAGACAATGTGAATAGAAGATGCAATAAAACTTTATTGCGAGCAACGGGGTTCACTCACCGTTAATTGCAGGCAATTTCGCATTCCCACCATTTCCCTAGTTCCCTTTCATAAACATTAATATAGGTCACAGATATTGTTAACCTATTCAATACTGATATTTTACCTAAATAAGATTTTTTCTGCCGAAACTATACCTCTTAAAAGTAAAATTTTCAATAACAGGTAGATAGAAATTTTTAAAAAATGTGTATCACTTATAATTCAAAAAGGAAACTTGAGAATTTTCGTTTTAAGATTAACATAAGGATGTTGTCCTATCACGAGTGACTTAAGCGAAATTAATTTGGAAGAAGAAATTTCGAGAAAATAAAAAACACCTCGGATCGATTTGTAGGTGTTTAGGTGAAGTATAGTTATCATCCAGCCGTGTTGCTTCATTGGTAATGATACATGTCATGACCGTTCTGATGCAACCAGTGAAATGCAACTGTTTTTGCAGAAAAAAATTCTTTTTACCTGTACACACTAAAAAACGAGTTTTGAAAACACAGTTGTGAAATTTCTTAACAAATATTCTGCAAGACTGCTTCCACATGTGTCGTTAGTCGTGCACTATTGTTCATTTAAAGTAGCAATTAATTTGCAAAGGAACGAGTGTAGGTAGACTAATGAGCGAGCAAATGTCAGGGCCCTCGAAACGTGCACGTTCGTGCCAGAATGTAGCAGGCGGCTGAGCGAAAGTCAAACTAGAAAAAACGGCATGAAGTTAAAGAACTTCGAAAAACATTTTCCTACTCCTTTTCACCAACATCACCGATCACGTGACTTGCGAATTCGTTCTTTAATTACTTTTTTAAAATGCATAATCCTACATAATTTTGAGAACCACAAGTCTAAAATTATTCTGGCGCTTGCCTTTCTATTAATTCGCGCTTGCCTTTCTCTAAATTAGTTTCTTCGGCAAACTTCCTACTTCTAAATTGAAATTGAGAATTTAACATAACCCAGCAAAAGGCAAGATGTCATGAAACTGTGATGCTCGTTCACACTCTCACGGACCACGTGCCTTTCCGCCTACGTCACTGGTTAGTCATGCACGGACCCACCAATGTCCTCGCTTTCCAACCGGATGCGTTACAAAATATAACATCTTTGATGTTCAAATGAAATGAACTGAACCTTGAACGTGAAAAAAAATTAGTGTATATTTGTACGAACAAATATGACTGTTTTCTTGCAAATTAATAAACCAGAAGGATACATTTATAACTTGGATTTATAATTTTTTTTTCTTGAAAAATGGAAAGGAAACAAATCTTCCAGAATTATTGAAAAGAGAAAGCCGAACTCTCAAATGTGTACTTCTCGGTATTCACGGACAAAATAGATTTTAATAATTGTCAGACTCTCTTCTGCAAGTAGTATTGTCATCATCACATACTTCAAGAAATTGTGTTTGTGATAAAGACACTGTCACTTGTACAAGAATTCCTGGAAATATTTAATTAAAGCATATATTCGTAACAAACTCGATGGAGCATAAATAGAAAATAGTTTTTGAAGAATGGAAGTCTTCTAGGTTTAATTTTCGAAATGTTTGGAAAACATGTTTGTCAAAATCCATTATGTTTAAATCTTGTCCATCATACTGTATTCTTACAGCGACTTAACAGAGAAGTGAAAAGCCACAGCATAGAGAAATGATGCATACCTTCTTAGTCTACGGCCACAGGGTTTGTTAAGAATTAGTCTGCCGTCCGTTAAAAACAATCGCAATCAATGAATTATAGTTGAAGATGGCGTACAAATACTCTCTATTCCAAGAAAAGGATTTTTATTATTGGTATTTCTTCTTCTTCTTCTACTACTACTACTACGGTGATATTATGAAAATTATTGAATAACACACGGTCGATGTTACAAGTACGAAGTACACTTGGTTATTTACTTCATATCAGATGTTAATAACTATAAGAAGTTTGCTTTTGTTTGTCGCGATGTTCATTGTTTTAATTTCCAACATTACATTGATTTTTACCTGACAAAAAGATGCAATTGTGTTTCTTAATTTGACAGTTTTCATCAAAGTGTTTTTCTTTACTAACTTTTCACTACCATTCCACGTCAGTGGATGGAGGAAATAAAGAATCCCTAAAAGTCATTTACATTAATTGCATTTGTTATTACTCTTTAATACGCTGAAAGCTCCGTGACTTGTTTTTGAATAAAATTTCACTCTTTGTCAGACTTTAATTTCCGTATTCCATCACACACGGGTTTTCAGATTTCATCAGAAGGGAGCGAAGAAGAAACCTATTTGTAATGCATGCATTCGAAGGCTAAAGTCCAACGACGACATCAAATTTCCCTTTCCCAACATGAGTCAGATCTCATAACACGAATGCCTCAGAGACAGTTTCACCATGTGGACTGGAATGTTTGGATGCTGGCGTGAAACCAACTGCCTTTACTCAGCCACTCACAAGCAAGATTGGTACCACGTTTCTTTCTTTTTTTTTTCTTTTTTACAGCATGTGTTTTACATCTCTTTTCTTCCGTTACAAATATTCTCATGCTCACCTACCAGAGTTACAGTTTCCTAAATGGGAAGATAAGTCTCGACTTCCATGAAGTAATTTTGATTCAACAAGTAACAAAATATTATTTACACTGTAAGAATAAAATCGGATAATACTCGTATATCTAATAATTAGAGACCGAAAGTTTGGCAAAATGCCTTTTTATAATGGTTACGATTTTATGACTTTTAACTATGTGAATCACTTAATCGTACTTCTGATGTTGTTTAGTATATTTTCTTTTTGCTTTTTTGTATATTTTTAGCTTCTGGTGATTATTTTTGGCATTTTGCCTTATTTGTGCCTTTTTATTCCTTATTTGTGGCCTTTTCTGCCTTTTTCGTTATTATTTTCGCTTTTTCCCAGCTGGGACCAATCTCTATCAAGTTGGAAACATACCTTCTATCGTAGACAACATGAAGGCACGGTCTTGTATTGTCTTTCTGTAGACGCAGATGCTCTAGTGTCAGATTGTGTTAAAAATCTAAAAGGGAAAGGAAGATGATACCTGTGAAGATTTTCGATATTTTTCATTGATGCCTATAAACTTGGGTTCGTTCACGAGAAATCTCATCGTATGGTTTTGTATGGCCTCGGATCCCTTTTGAGAACAGAGCAGTCTGTGCAGGATTATATCCTTCTCAGTACCTTCTAGTTCTCTCTTCCTTCTGGCGATTACACAAGTGCGAAGAACAAAATCTACACAATGATAACAGTTTTCACTGTTATCATTTCATGATTTGAAAAGGATTCCATAATAACATTTCGTAGAGACAAGATCGCGAGTAAAATTAATTCGTAGTCGTCAACCGGACAGTCAAGAACGATCGAGATTACAAAGAAAAGATAGTTTCTTTCCACGTTAGTTCTAATGTAAATTTTAGTTAAAATAACACTGTTTATTAATTATTAATTTTTTACACTACTTTCAAATGGTGACCTATTTAATGTGTCTTGTGTTTTGCCCCGCACTTTCGCCTGAACCAATGCCTTTTTTTTTTGCATGCCTATTTCAGTAAAAATAAGTGCCTAAACTTCCGGGCTCTACTAATAATAGTGGGTTAATAGTGGGTTAATAGTTAATGTATTGTTTTTCTAGTTAGACACGAGCAAACATTCCGCCGTTTTAAAAACATGGTTTTAAAAGTAAAAAATATTTTTATTGGAACCATTCGAACGTTTCTCACAAACAGTTTTTTGGAATCCACCAAAAATCCTCCATAAATACAGACGGACGTTCCCCCAAAAAGCCTCTTTTTTCACGAGATTAAGAAAACTTGTGACGGACTCGAAACATTAATTTTTACTGTCTAGGATGCATCTTTTCAGGGAGTTGTGCCTGAGAGTAACGTGTGTTACGACTTGCATTTTCACCTGTTGTTTTCCTTATACCATTATCTGCAAAAATCTAAACGTTTCGTCTTCTTTCGTCATGTCAGTCTTCTTTCGTCACACATATGGGGTTTTGTGTTGGTGGTGTTTTGAATCGTACAAAACCGACATTTCCAAGCAATGACTTCGCACAAACACAACTTTTATAGCAAAGTACTATTCATAAATACGCATAGTTAAGATTCACATAAAATCCAAATAGTATTCGTAAAATCAGATATTACGAAATAATTATTCAGTTTTATATTTTCTTTAATTGTACGTTTTGTCAAACCTAAATTCAAGCTGAAATTAAACAGCACTTAATTGCTTTAGATGTTTCCTTATCAAAATGGGCTGTGACCCCCATAAAAATGTTCATGTGCGTCGGTTGACATTCAGACCAACTTGTGATCTCTGCAGAGAACGTATGATTTAAGGTCACGTGGAAGTTTGGTCTAGATGAACATAAAATATCTAGATAAGAGAATGCTTCTTAGATAAAATTTCGGATTAATTATAAACTATTATGATAGAAATTGTATCATTTATAAAATTCAAATTTACTCAAAGATAGAACTAAACTTAGTAGGTTAAAAATAATTATCTGTACCCGTTAATTTAATTTCTGTTAACTTGATAGGTAGACGAGTGTGTTCACCCCGCTGCTCTGGAGTGGTTGAACATGAGTTCGTATTCCGGTTCGGTCAGTTTGAGTTTAGTTAGCTCGTCTAGGGATCTTCCTGTCTTCGGCTAGAAAATCCAGATTTGATAAAATTCATGCAATAAGAAACACTTTTCCTCACTTTCTCTTCCCCGGCATTAAGGCTACTGATGGCTATAGTGAAGTATCACGCTATTGAGGATGCGATGTTTTTTAAGTGAATACTTATTGGAAGGAACATTACAGCTAAAGGAAAAAATGTGGAATTTACATTAATGCAATGGGGTTAAACGACGAAAAAATCTAATCACGAGAATGTCATTGTATGTCGATGGTTACTTACGGCAACACTAAGATAATAAAATCTGTTCTACATGTACTTGGAACTCTATTGACAATACGAATAAGAGTTTTCTATATTGACCAGAAATTTAAATTTAATTACTGGGAGATATCTCCATCACCCAGTGACGGCTGATGCTCGTCAGAAATAGAGGATGCAGCTCCATCGAATGCTTGGAATGTAATTTCCAAATTCAGAAGATTAATACAAAATAAAACTTAAGAAACTCGTATAAATACATGAAATCTAAGTTTAATAAAAGTCTATAGTCTAGCATTATTTGCTTAATTTTACGCGTTGAGTCAGTCAGGTATGCTCACTTCCAGTTCATATGGTTCCGGCTTTGATTTCTAATGGACACTAGAGTTTTTGTATTTGTTCTGCATTGAGACAGTTACACATAATAGAATACATACAAAATAAAATCTGAGTAGAATTTACAAATACGGTTATCACGCTCTAGCACTTTGCAACAACCAATAAATATTTTTAGTAATGTTTTACACTACTTCATTTCATGATTTTAGTTGTTACTGCCACTAGTGATGATGACAGCAAAATAAAATTAATTTCAAAAATTTAACTATCATGATATATTTTGCAATAATGAAAAAAATATAATTTTTCATGAACATGTTGTCTCTTTAATCGGTGAATATTCTTACTTCCTTGAGAAGTATGATTTGTCGGCAGCATCATCAACAACAACCGCAAACAATACTTATACAATAACTTAGCATAATGCAATCACATTAATGTGACCACCGCCTATAGTCCACTAAGTGCAATAACACTTCATAGATGGCAAATGGCAGCACTAAGTGAAGGGTATGAAGCGAGCCGAAGCGAAAAACACTGTCGCAATGCAGAAACGGAACGATTTATCTGACGTCCAAAAGGGCATGATCATTGGCTTTCAGATCAAGGGCTTCCGAAACGGCTAAGTTTGTACATTTTCTCGTGGTGCTCTGGTTAAAGTATAAATTCCGCCATCCAAAATCGGCGCCGAGTTAACTGTGGCGCACCACTGATCATAGATGACAGGGCAGAAGGACGGTTGTGGAGATGTGTACGGCCGGATAGACAATCAATAGTAGAGCATCTGACCGCCCGGATGAACTATCAACAGGATCACCTCAACAGCGACAGAAAACAGAGTTTTTCTGTGGAAAATTCGCCGTTTTCCAGCGCATGATTACATAACTTTCTCTTCTTACGAAGTAAGTGCAAGAAACTAAGAAGAGAAAGTATTGCAATAGTACACCGGAAACGGCGAATTTCAGGCAGAGAAACTTTTATTGTTGGACCATGGTTAGAAAAAAAGTGGATAAATTATTTTTCTATATATAGATTCCTCTAAAACGTGGTGTAGCCAGAATCTATGTTTTGTGGGTCATTGATATCGAAAAATCGATTGATAGCAAAATGTCCGTCCGTGGTCAACGCTAACGTTAAGCAGACTTTCTCCAAAATTGATATTCCCTCGATGTACCTAAACGAACTCAAGGTATTAGAAGTTTCAACCAGATATTTTGATTTTAGAGGATATTGTACATAAAGCCTCAACAACATTTTCAAATGTTTCAAAAATGGCTCCATATTTTTTTATTAAATTTTGTTCTCGGGTAGGATGCTGAAGAGAATGATGCAGGTTTCATGTTCGTTAAACCAATGATTTTTCCAAAATTGCAGAAGTGCAATTTTGATGAAAGAAATTATTTTGTTAATGAAATCTGTTCTTGAATGACAGATCTTCAAATAAGATCATGTTCAATTCTTCGGAAATTTGAAAAGTTTTCGTGCAATTTTGCGCAAAATATTGGCAATTTTTAATTTTTTAAAACAATGTTTTCTCAAAATCCGCACCAAAGTTTTATTTTAAATTTTTTCTTCGTATGTATCAACGGATGGTATAAAATTTGGTGGTAGTTTTCGTTGAAATTCCTGATTTCGAGAAGTACAAAAATTCAAAATTTTTTCGGCGTCTTCCTACATCTATAATATTGATGAACAATATTTTTCTTCTTCATAAAATATATTCCTTAAAGGCACATCTTGAAATTAAATCATGTTAAACTTTTCAAAAGTGTGAGTAGTTTTCGTATAATGATGCGCGAAGTACACGAATTTTGTAAATTAATTTTTTCTTAAAAACCGCTCCAAATTTTTTTCTTTAAATTTTCTCCACATATGCAATAAGGGACGGCAAAGAATATGGCTCTAGACCTATTTTCTGATATTGCTCGGTTTTCCGAAAATTTCAAAAAGTTACCACATCAAAACTACAAAATTGAAGATAGAGATTTTTGGCGTAAACAAAGTCTGTTGTAAAAAATCTGTTATTTTAAAATAGGCCAAGAACATTTTTATAAAAGAAACTAGTAGTTAACGTGTAGAAACGAGTAAGACACAAGGGAATCAGAATAAAAATATTGATCAGATGAATGGACGGAACATAAAAGCGGCTCCATGCACACGAAATTCGGCGGGTTCCAAGCGTCTGCTCACCGAAACCTGTGCAGAGGGGATGGGTTGCTTGCTATTTGTCGAGCACCAAACATTGATGTGCTCGTTCTACATGCAGCATGTCGATCTTTTTGTAACATCAAAGGAAGCGAAAAGTCGCTGAGCACCTCCATTAATGGTTCCCGGCGCGTCAACTGCTATAGTCATTAGTTCTGTAAATGTAGTACATTCTATAAACCCAGAGGATGTGGTGGAGTTCCTTCCGCATTGAAGCGTGAGATTTGGCGCCTATCAGAGCTAGGCTGGCAGGGTTTGCTTTTCTAGGTATCTCACCAAAGTGATTCCGCTGAAGTCGGGATAATTCTCCCGAATGGCCTCCCGCCATGTGTGGTAGTGTAGTGAATGTAATTGAGTGTGTAAATATGAGCTGAGGATAGAGCAAGGAAGAGGAAAGAAAGGTCGCGCGCACGGTCCGTGGCTCGTTTGGTAGAGTACTACTCCGACATTCGCCTAATGTAGATTGGAGTAACCATGGAAAACTACCAATCAGAGCTGCCGGCCGCTAGAATTCTCCTCCAGACAATGATTGGATTTCGTCCAAGCTATCGGCTTCTTGGTCGAGCTGTTTCTGGCTATTCGCCGAATGCCGAATGCAGAATGCAGAATGTGTGGCACTCCGCTAAAGGCGGATCCACATATTCGGCATTCGCCGAGCAGCGAGCTAGTGTTCGTTCAATTCAGAACAATTGATGTGTTTAGTATATGTTCGCTTTCTTTGATGTGTCCACACAGTGAGTAGGGCGAGCACCAAATGTTCGTCGCTCGGCAAATACTAAGCAACACATCCCCACTATTTGCGATTCGGCGTGCGGTCGCTCGCTACTCAACGAATAACGAATATGTGCAGCCACATTAAGAAGGGACCGATATGAGAAGAGCCAAAGCGTGGCTACTGCTGGCAACATAACTGCAGGTTATGTCCATGTCATTAATTCTTTAATGTGTTCGATTGGAAATGGCGCAGTTGCAAAAGGTTTCGACCCAACTTCCTGCAAAGCCATCCATCAACGTGGCTTTCATTTGTTTTCCGACCTGTCGTTTTGTAGAGTGATTTCTCTATTCTTTGCTAACGCACGTGTGTGTCTGTTGCTGGGCAGGACCGGCGCGGAGGGCGGGCCCGACTGCCAGGGCGGGCTGGACGAGCTGACGTCGCTGCCGACGGTGGCGTGGCAGCTGGCCGCCGTGCTGGTGGCGCTGGCGGCGCTGTTCGCCCTGCTGGCCGTCGCCGCCATGCTGCTCTTCTTCTTCCTGCCGGCCACCGCCGTCTTCCGCTCCGCCGCCTGGATCCAGCTGTTCTCGGGTGAGCGCACGCCTCCTCGCCCGTGGCTGGCACACTACTGCGCCAGCCACTCTAATGGAGAGAGAATCACCGATACACACGCCAGTACGAGTTTCTCAGGGGAGGACAGCGAGAAAAATTCCTCCGTCCATGTTGTCTTCGTCTGGATGTACTAATTACCAAATATTTGCTTTGATGTTTACGGGGAAAAGAAGTGATTTTGAATTTATATCTAAGTAGAAGTATATTTTTATCGAATTTAAAACATCGCATGCTTTTAATCGACCCAAAAACGATTGTAGTCCAACCGAGGAAGAACTCTCAGTATTTTCTTCGCTCATATCTCACAGCGTTTAAATATCTAGCGCAATTTACTCACTTCCTTTCCATTTACACAGTTCTTTTGGAAAGGAAGGCCTAAAATAACCCTCTGGGCAAAATTTAAAGAGGCCTATCCGATTCAAAGCAATACCTTACTCCGTTGGAGACAACATTGTGACGATAGACCTTGCCGGTATAACGCAATACTTGATACTGCGCAATAATCCAAATGGAATGGACTAATGGCTAAATACCTATAGGTCTAAAGTATTTACACACGCTCTGAATACGTGACAATTTTGCCCCCCCCCCCCCGCCGCCCAGGTTTTACGACTCTTTGTGTTTAATCGTATCCCAAAGTCGCCCACAAATATCCAGTTCTTCCGTCTGAGTTTACAACGTCTCATCTTTCCAACTCGGTAGCCGTCTTACATTGCCTTGCCCACCCCCACCTCCAACCTTCCTTTTGCTCGCTTTTCTCGTAGCGAGGTTGCACTTTTGGGCGAAGGGGCGTTGCTACCTGGCCTGTGGAACTTCTATGGAGCTGGTTTTGTGAACAGACTTTCATGATACAAGCGACCAAGAACCCGTATCTGGCAGAAAATCAAGAGTCGGAGGGTTTCGTTTAAAACTGATCCGCCGGGTTGCAGCCTGAAGACACTCGTATTCGCTCGGATGGGTGAAACGAAACGGCTAAACTAACTACTAATACCCGCAGCGTCTATTGGCCTCTTTTCATCAGGGCCTTTCAACTTCAATATATCGTGGTGGAAACTATTACAGTTCGCGCTCTTCCGCAGCTTCTTCCCACAGGACCTAAAATACAAACTTCTGCTCATGATTCTTACAACGTGCGTGGCTGCTGCGTGGGTTTGCGAGACGCAATGAGGCGAGTAATGTTACAAAAGATAACGTCGATGTTCGTGCTTTCTTCAGAGGTTTTTCACATGTATAAATTATGAATAATTGAACCTTTAGACACTTTTCGTATATCTAAAAAAGTAGCCAATTTTTATGTGTGGAAGTCAGCGAGCCTAACCTGCAACTGTATCCGGCGATACTAGCTCCACCTATTGTAGCACCCCCAGCTTTGTTTCCGGTTTTGATGGAGTGTTGCAAGGCCCTGATCGCCATGTCCTCTGAACAAACTCACGGCCTAATCCTTGATTGTGACGAAGTTATCCTGTTTTTATTTCAATTATGAACCATTGTGCACTTTTAAGTACGCATCTACACAAAAATTAAATAGATCTTACCCGTTCAAAATATAACCTGGCAATAGGCTTTGCCATTATGACGCAATATCTAGTACAGCGCAATACGAGAAACAAGGTAAAATAATGGATAAAGAGACTCCCACACGCTCTGGATACATGACAATTTTCCCCCTTATCGTTTTTGCCTACGTCTAATCGCATTCCGAAGCCACTTCAAATACCCAGTTCTCCCGTCAGGGTTTATAACGTTTCAACTTCCCAACTCGGTAGCCTTTTCCCCATGCCATACCCATCCCTCTTCCTAGCCCTTTTTTCGCTCCCTCTTCTCGTAATGAGGGTGCATCTTTAAGCGAAGAGGCGTTGCTACCTGGCCTGTAGAAATTCTATAGGGCAGGTTTCGCGCACAAACTTTCATGATACAAACAACCACGAACCCGAATCCAGCAGAAAATCAAGAGTCTGAAGGTTTAGTTTAAGGCTGGTTAACACTAGTGTTTTCAGGCTCCAATCCAATGGCCTGCAGCTTGAAGATACTAGTGTTAGCGTGGACAGGTGAAACGGAACGTGTAAACCCTTATTCTAGGTACCTTGGAGTAAACCGATCACGTACCATCGACATGTATTTGCCCCTTCAAAAGAGTTGTCATGTTATTTGAAGTCTCATTTAGATCTTAAGCTAATCCTCTTAGCCGTGCGTAGCCTACAGCAAGACGGAACAACAACATTTCAAGAGGTGGGACTACGTTTCTGGGTCTTACTGAACCCCATTTCCCAATAAACATTTTTGTTTACATACCACATACTTTTTAGTAAATAAATAAAACATACTACAAAGGGAATAAAATTATATATTAATGATACTTTTAAAGAAATACAAGTCTTTTATATTGAAACATTTACAGGGTTTCCAGATAGTTTTGAAAGCTTCTTTTCTTAATGACGTATGAGTTTCTCAATGTATCCATTATAAGAAACACAGGATTGCCAGGAATTGATACTATTAATGAAAATAAAATATTTTATTTTGACATTCTTGTTTTTAAGATGTAATTTAAAATCAGTTCCTTTTGTTGATAAACCTCGAACATTCCAGGTAGTTACATTTAGTTGATCTATTCCAAATCGTTTAACCTCACGAAATATTCCTTCAGAACTAAGATCGGGACACGTTCTGGAACTAGTAAAATAATTTAATTACTTAGGTCGTAATACTTCTTATGGTTGGGATGAAGACATAGAAAATAAATTACATAAATTTGTGGATGTATTAAAAAACAACTCACAAATAAAACAAGAAAAGCAACTAAAAAAATTCTACAAAATAATGGCAGTACCAACACTTCTCTATCGCTCAGAAACATGGGTTACTCGTAAGGAAGATATGTCAAGAATACAGGCACTTGAGATAAGCTTCCTGAGATGTTAAAGGCTGCACTAGACTCGATAGAATAAGAAATATTGACATACGAAGTGAACTCAATATCTTCTCACTAACCGCTCGTACAACAGAAAATAAAACGAAATGAAAAGAACACATAGAAACAATGACCGATGGAAGATTCCCAAGAGAAGGAATGAAATATAGGCTCCGACGAAGAAGAGATCCAGGTCGCGCAAGAAGAAGATGAAGTGAGAGGTCGGAACAGGCATCGCCTTAATCCCTAAAGGAAGAAGAAGAAATATTTTACTGTGTAGGGCCACGGTGCCCCTTTCGAATTTTTTTTTAGGAGAGGGTTCGACCCCCTTAGCCCCCCGTATGCCCGCCAGTGATAATCATTGATTATGCTGTAGTTATCCCGTTTCCCTTTTAATTCTGAACCACTGTGTGCGGGGCCCACACCGCACCGCGCGTCATGCCAGCCAGCGCTAACGGGACCCCGCGCCGCACCGCGCGGCGTGCGTCTGCGCGGCACTGCGCGCGCGGGCGGGCCCCGGAGGGGGGGGGGGAGGGGAGCGGTGTCGCGGGCGCGCAGCCAGCCACGCATGCGGAGCGGCCGCACCTTGCGACCCGCAGGATTCCGGAAGTCCGCCGCAGCCGCCACCTGTGACCTGTGTGCAGCGGGCTGGCAAATCGGGAGCGATTCACGCCACACGTAGTTTAATTGAGGATTTTGTTTGTTTGTTTGTTTAAAACTGACCGGGAGGTCCTAGGATTCGAGTGAGCCAACGTTGCAGGATTTTCGACACTAGCTAGATAGGCCGAGTTCAGTCGCTCCCTGGAGGAGCATTCTAGCAGATGGTTGTTATGTTTTTCGTTCACTTAGAGCTTGTCCCGGTTTGTGTGGGGCCTCGTCAGTAGGAAATACCTGGATGAGGAAAACATCGCGAACAGATGTGTAGGTTGGCGCCGGACCTCACAATCCAGCTGGGGAAGATCATAACTCCCCCCCCCCGAGGGAAAAGAACGTGCACTACACAGTGTAGGGAGGATTAGAATGTGGGTCGTAAGGCTTGCTGTTGTTGTTGTTGTTTTAACAGATGATGCAAATAGAGAATTGGAATACGGGTGCGCCGTATTGTGTAAAAATATTTTAATTGTAGTCACATTGGGCAAGTCCGTCACGTTAAGCCGTCTCTATACTTTTATGAAAAATACGTTGGGAACTTTGCGTTGGCTGGATTCAAGAAAGTTTTCTGTTTTCCTGCGGCTCGGAAGAATAATGAAACGGGTCTCCTGTGCTTTGACTATATGGTGAACTTGTAGATGCAAAAGTAACGGTAAGGTGAACTTGTCGTCCTTTGTTGTTGAAGTGTCAATTGCTCTGGCGGTTCATGGATTGAAGAGGGATCGGACGCATCGAGAAAGTGTGTTAAGGTTAATTCTTAAACAATGCGCTTCTTATATAAAAAAAATAGTTAAATTATGTTTGCAGACTCATAGTCTGTATATGTAAATACAGTTCTCTTTCGACACAAAAATGCAGGGGCGTATAACTTAATGAAAGGACCACATCTACCAGTACACAAGCATCGATTTGCCATGCGACAAAACCCTCGTATGCACATGATGCTACATAACTTTTCAAGGTTTCTGCGCATGAATGAGTTTAAGATTGTTCTTAAATAACACAAATTGACCGGAACCATCTGAATGACATCTTTAAAATAAACAAAGAGGGGATATATTTACAAAAGTTAGAGCATTCACTATTAAAAAGCAGAGGAACAATTTTTTGTATTGTACAAGATGCTTTGAAGCAGAATTGTCGAAGTCATTTAACAATTCTTTAAAACAAACGAAGAACCAAACTTTATGATTTTATTTGTTGCATTCAATGTAAAGGAGCCCATGACCATTTTGTTACATAGAACGGGAGTTCTAACTGGGAAGTTAGTTGGAATTTCGAGTAGAATTCTATTGATACCCTATCCACTCCTTCTGATATTTACCAGTCTGGGCTCCTGTCCACCGAGCAAATAGATTACTTCGAGGCTTTTCCAAAGGTGGTTATGTCACTCTTTGTGTTTATGTGCGCGCACGCGTGCCCCTCACCCCCCACACAGACAAGATACCGACATACACACACACACACAGACACTGCAGGGTGCCATGGTTTAAATGTAGGTAATTTCATGATGCTCATGG
Source organism: Gryllus longicercus (assembly GCA_038098605.1). Lineage (NCBI taxonomy): Eukaryota > Metazoa > Arthropoda > Insecta > Orthoptera > Gryllidae > Gryllus > Gryllus longicercus. The sequence continues at coordinate 5,470,172 of JAZDUA010000021.1, forward strand.
GTTGAAATCGTGATGAAATGACAGAACTTCCGCAGATAGATCTACCCCATTTCAGCCGTCGGTTAATCTCCTCGTTACAACTTGCATCTTGAGATAAGAATATGTAATGATAGATGTAGTGAGTGATTGGCGCGAATATGAAAGTGGTGGTGGTGGAATGAAAAGAAGGGTAAACGGGAGAATCTTGAGGAAATCTGTAGCGAACTTGCATTGTCTAGTGTAAATTCCAGATGGCGTAACCAGGATTCGAAATCCGGTACCCAGAAATGGAAAGGTAGCGCGTTGGCGCAAAGCTGTTTGCCGCCCACTTCATGATAATTTATTCTGAATAAAACGGGTTTGGGGCTGGTTTGAATCGAGATCCTCTGTAGTCCTTTCGTTTTCAATTCAGTACTATTTGATGTAGTTCATTTATACTTTTTAAATCGGTGTTTCTCATGGAGATTATTTTCGTATTTTCTCAGTTTCATCTCTAGTCGCTGACCTACCTGATCGTCCTTTGTCTGCTCCTTCGGTCAACACATTGTCACAATCAATACAATTACTCCTGTTTAGCATAAATATTTCGTGATGGTTAATGACAGCTCATAATTTTTTATCTCAACTGCGGTCGCAAGAGCATCGATAATAAATTTAATTGCATTAATTGCAAATAATAACAATTAAAATATAATTCTCTTACAAAAAAGATAGTAGAAAATGTAGAATTGTCGATATATTTTCATAGTAAAGTGTTTTTCTCTAATGTGTTGGGTTGAATTTTTCCAGTGTTCGTAATCTGTCCAGTTACACATAAAGAAACACGTTCATTGTTTTCTAATCCATTTTGCACTACTGTCGGCTGCAATGTTTCATATAATCGTAATTTTCGTTATTTACTTTTCGTTAGTAATGTGGTATCTATTGTTTTTAGATTCAATTAATTTGCATAACGGACTCGTAAAGTAGACCATGAAATGCATGGTTTTCACTTGTTATCCAATTTTAAATGTTTCTGCATGAAATTGATTTGCCAAGAAGTCACAACGTTATATGTTTTTACCGTTTATGACCTTAAGAAGAGTAGTGTGCCAAATAAACGATTTTTTTAGGGAATACTACTACATATAATACACTAGCTATTGCATTAATGGACGAGACTGAATTGCCAGTAAACAGCCGAAACTGTAATATTTTCCAAAGTAAGCAAAAAATCATTTTTATTGTTTCCTAAATTACAAAACATTTCGCGTCTCTGAAAATTTTGAAAAAATGGTAATGTAATGGAAATAAAAAAATTTGCCTCTCTTTTTTGATATAATTTTTCATTACTGCATAATCGCATGCAAGCAATCATCAAATCCAAGATTTACCGAAACTTCATTACCTCTCTATACCAAAATTCAATTTGAATTTGATATTAAAATACTATCAAATCAACGTTTGTTTACATACCTGAAAGTATGACAAATTTAATTCCTTTTTTAACATTGGCACTTAATATTCATCGGTTTGTTATAATGCTTGCAGATCTTTCTTTTTAGGTCCATTTTTATTCATCATTCTATTTTTTTGTACGCAGTACACGTTCATCCTGTCGCATTCGCATTTACAATTCAGTTGAAAACCAGCTAACGATTTTAAACACTGAATTTTGTTTAACGTGTCATTCAAACCGGGCTGTGACGTCTGATCGAGTAGGCTCCGCAGTGGATCCTCCCCACTCGGTCACCAGCGGTTCCCCCTCACGTCACCGTGACCTCTTTGAGCAAACACTGAGGCGACGTGGAAAACGCGCCACCCGAGTTCACACGTAGCCGAAGCCGCTCTCAGCCATTGAAACAGTTCGCGCCGAGGCGGCCTGCTAACGGTTCTAGTCGCTGTTGCCACCGCCGCCGCCGCTGCCGCCACGGAGCGTGAACTCTGGCGAGCCCAGCGACACGTCACGCATGTGGGCGGGGCCGTGGCTGAGACCTCTTGTGCATTGCCCCAGTCGCGCTCTCCGCCGAACTAATGAAGCTGTTTGCTCTGAAATGCTCAGCAGCCGAGGGTCGTTTTCGCGTACCGTGACTTCGCGTGAAACTTCAGAAAGTTCGGTTGTAGAAAATGGAAACCCACATGGAAACGTTTCCAAAACAAAAGCAAGGGAACATTTTTGCTGTACGTTGTTTAAACGAAGTACATTAAGATGACAAGAGCCGGGGGACAATTTTGTGTCGTAATTTGGACTATTTGAGCATGAGCATATGAAAATGTTAATATCACAAAAACTATAACTTTGAACTTTTACTCTTGAGCCCTTCGTTTGATGTACTGTATAAAGCATGGTTTTTAATGTTTTCTATAGTTGATTAACCCTATGATGCATGTACCCAGAAAACCACTACATGAATGCATATGAAGGGTCTCCGAGGTCCTGCGCAATACGCTCTCAAAAATTATCATAAAATTGTTTTTTTATTCTTATTCTCAATAATTTCAATATATTCCAACTATTAATGTTAAACATATGATTATATAAATAACTATTATGTAGCCTTTAAGCCTTTACTGCTCGTCCTAACCAACCTCCCTTATCGGAGGATTCTAACTTGAGGGATTTGACATCTCGTCGCCCTTTCGCTAGTTCTTTACTGCATTTTTTCCGAGGCGGGAGCCCATCTATTACAAAGGCGACCCGTGGACCCATCTCCGTCTCGATTTTCCGTAATAACAAATATCTAAATAAAAGCCGAGGTACGCGCCCATCTTTGTTAACATAACCAATGGTAAGTATATGGCAGTCACTGTTATGAAGGCAATATTTACAGTGGCAAGGGTATCAAATCTTCAAATTATAATCAGAAAGGGCAATTAAAAAAAATAGAAATGTTTAGTTCTGTATTTGTGATGGGGCCGCAGCAGAGTCGTCCTCTGTCGACAGACACAGTGCCTCATCTACTACCGTCATCACGTTCTTCAAAGAATTGGGAGCGAGCAGATCGTTCTCTCATACTACGAATCCAAGTACACATGCGTGAATGAGCGTTTCAGAAACGTTAAAGTCCATTTTTAAGGATCGTTATGCGGTTAAGTTAATTCGATGCTGGATAATTTAACAAATCATCTGTTCCCCATAAAATTCATTTTTAAACCCATGATTGAATATACGAACTCAATTTTATTTTAAAATTTACAATTGGGTAATTTCAAGTATGAAGTCAAATAGAATTGCATATTTTGAATTCGCCGTTTGCGACGGGCCCGTCATCACCGCATACATTACCTCCACCAACGCCACCGCCCCGTCATTTACATAATTAATGAAGAGGTTTCTTGGAGAATTCGGGGCGAGCAGGTCGTTCTCGCGCACCGTGTGTGCGTGATAGCGCGTGTGAGCGACCGCGGGCCAGTTTTTTCTTACATTGAATTCTTGTTCATTCGACATTCCAAGAAACGTTTGTTCGTCACGACATTCTTCGTTTTTAATTACGTCTGAAAATTCACTTTGAATGTGCATTTTCAAAGAAAATAAACGGATAATTTGAACACAGAATAAGACATTTTAAATTCTGAATTCAAGTGAGGACGTGTCCCTTCCGTAATCTCTATCATACGAATTACGAAATATTATCGTCGCCACATTCATTGCCCCCATTTACGTTTTCGCCACATTAATGAAGTTCTTTGGTCTAAAATTCTGAGCAAGGAGGTTATTCTCCTGCAATTGGAGTACCCGAGAAAGGTAACGTGACACGCACAACACCAATTTCACTAAGTTCAGTGGGCTTTAATTAATTCGACATTGAATTTTTCTAAGACCCGTTTGTTCCCTGCACGATATATTGCGCAAATAGTTGTACTTGTGAGAAAATTCCACACTTTGTAAATCGCTGTTTACAAAGTGAAAATAGCTTCATACAAGAATCAGCTCGAGCGTTTGTTACAACCTATGCTAAGATTGGAGATATATTTGAAAAATAGTTTTAAAAAACAATTAAAAAAGGTCTCGTTTTGTTGATAACATACGAAACATACAAAGAAAACATTAAGGAACACGAAAAATGAATAGGCAAAATTCTGAATGTATTCCCTCAAATCTGTTTTATCACTCCTGGAGGAGGAAGCACATAATTCCCTATCCAGTAAGATCATATTCATGTTTAGTGCAGATGCACATAGTAAATGTAATCGCAACCATCTGTTAAGTGCTTGTGCATGCAAACGCAAAAGGACAACCTTCGTTTTCTCAGCGGCATTATAGGTAAATTACATAATGGTTAATTCGGATTTTGGTAAATCCGACTTTTGTAATTTTACCGTGGAGTTGGAATTGAAAATAAGTCCCTATCCTTGGCAGTGACAAGTTTCTTCAGTAAGGAAAACAGAAGGTTGGAAATGAGGTATCAAACTTTTTTTAATATCGCTTTTTAACAGCTTGGTCAGATTGAGTCCTCTGCGATTGTTTTAACAGTAGAGGGAAGTGTACGAATAACACGTAAAGACGTGCACGCATGCCCGAACACACACAAACATCCATGCCCGAGGCAGGATTGTCTCCCGCCACCCTGCGAGCCGAGGCACCTAGCGACCTCGACTATCGAGGCTGGCAGACATCAAACATTATGTAGAGAAAATGTTAAATCTAATACGTTTCTTTACTGTAGAAAAAAATGAAATAATCATTATTTTGGTCTAAAAGCATTTCTGGTCACACCATGAACCTGTTATTTCAATCACGTAATTTCTGCTAAGTACACACTACGGCGCTGACTTCACCTGGCTGTTCTAAAAGTGTAGAAATGGGAAAGCATTTCTATTCAAGTATGTAATTATATGTCTTAAAGGAGAGCGAAAATGAGTTTTCCCGTTGCTTCGAATTACACTTCTAGAGGTATTATCTAAATTCCTGAGACCGCTAGAAGCAAAAACATCGTGTCAGAATTACCTCTGCCGTTTAATATGTTTTCGCAGAACGTAGTATAATACTGTACATTGAGGAAACTATGAGAAATCCAACCCTAGTGAATAAGAATATTCTAAAGTCTCAGAAAATTTCAAACTAATATCATTTCCATTCATTCCAACTCGAAATTGGACATCGAGTAATCAAATGTTAAATTTAATTATTAGTTCCGACACATCCCTTTTTACGACGTCACAATCATCTATTAATTGTTTTTTAATCCCGATAATTCTGGTGGAGAACCGTTTTCCAATCGAGCTCTATTCTAACTTAAGAGTTCGCGCTTGTACTGGGCTCAGAAGCCGGTTCATATCCAGTAATGTATATATATATATATATATATATATATATATATATATATATATATATATATATGGACTTTTTACGTCATAGCGCACAGAAATCGACTGCTATCTCGATCTTCTGCACTTGAGAAGATGGGCAAAAGTGATGCGAAACTTGAACAGCCCATGCGCATTAGTTCTAGACTGCTGTCTATTGCTTTAACACTTCAAGGTGAAAATCTCCCTACTACGGAGTTTGTGCACCCTCGAGCGTTAAAGCACTACTGATCATCAGTCCATGCACACTTCAACTTTCGCATCACTTTTGCCCATCTGCGCATGCGCAGAAGATCGGTAGTGCTGTCCCCTATGGCGTGCACCAACTCCCTAATCTCTCAACTCTGGTAACGAGCAGTGTGCAGGAGTGTCGATCGCTCGCGAAGCAGCAGAGCAGCGCGACGTTGCGCCGGGAGAAGTAGGGCACCTCTCGAGAGCGAACTCGCGCCCCTCGACCTCTCTCCGACCTCGCGTGCCCGCGCCCGCGCCCGCGCGCGTGAAAGGCGAGATGCCCGCCTGCCGCGCCCCGCCCCTGGCTCCGCCCCCAGCCTCCGGCCCCGGAACCCCGCCCCCACGCTCCGGCACCGGAACCCCCTCCCCTGCCCCTCCGCCCACGGCACCGCCCCCGCCGCCGGCCCCGCTCCCGCTCACGCTCCCGGCCCCGCCCCCGGCTCCGCACTCGCCCCTGGCCACCGGCGCCGTAACTGTCGCCTCCCACGATCACCCACTGACCCGCCCCGTACCTCTCTCTGCCCCCCGCTCCATCTCGCGCCCCTTCCCGTTCCCCATCCTCGTCCCCCATTTTCACATCTCCGTTCCCCCACCAATGCCTCTGACCGAGAAGTTCTAAGGTTCGAGGCCTGACGGTGGCAGGATTTTCGATATTTACGTAGCAAGGTCAAACTCATGCTCGGTCTGGAGGAGAATCCCGGGGGCCGGCTTCTCTGATCAACACCTGGCGAATGCCGGAGAAGCACCCTTACAAACACACTTTTCGGGAAACCAGTTGGGAGCTTGGAGCTCATCCGGCTCGGTGGTGCCCCGCTGGTAGGAGATACTTAGTTGGGGAAAATTCCACAAGCTGAAGGGGGACGTCGGCACCGGATCTCGTCTTCCAGCAGTGGAAGAGCACCGCCACCTCATGTGATAAAACACGCCCTTCACTTAAGTGACTAATGTGGAGGCGCACGGAATCACGAATCAATACATCAATCTATCAAAATCCGTTCTCCCGCTCCCTTTCCCCATGCCCTCCGCCACATACACCTAGCTTCATTCCCACTCCACCCCGGGCCTTAGCCATAACAGACACAAGTGCCTTCAGCTATGCCGTCGCTTCCCACGATAGCTCGCCTGCTCTACCTGCAAGAAAACCGCAGCATCCTCCCCATCAGGACCGATTAATTACCGAACCAGTCCACCCTAACCACACCGAGTCCTGGGCCTGCCTGCGATCTAAACTGCTCCTGGCAGCGATCTAAACTCCTACAATCGTTTAAGCTCCTATTGGTGCCATCTCTGTCGCTCGTATTCAAAGCCTCTCAGATTCAAGCCATGAACACCATGGCAGTTTGGTCGATTGCCACATATAGTGACATTTGTACAGTTTTTTTTATTAAGTGGAAACTACGAAGTGTTAATGGAAACTATACGTAACCAAAAATGTTATATTCATCCTACATTGCAATCACTTCTCAATAAACAATTAAAACTTCTCTAACAACAGGGTGTCCGTACGCAAAGTTGTAGGCATTAAAATTTAATGATCCACAAATTAGGATTTCCGAAAGGAAATGTTTTAAGTTAAAGTTTGATTCGTTGATGTTTCAAATATATACCGCAACTTTGCAATTTAATACGGCCCTTGTATTCAAGTTGTTCTTTTGGTGACTCTGCTCTCGATGTCCTGTCCACGGCACCTTTGCACTCCATTGTCGTTCTTCTTGGACACCCCTGGCGTTCTTCCATGCAACGCCATCATCCATAGCATCTCATTCTCCCAAAATATTCTGACTCAACGATTCCTAGTTGATGCTGCGCGAAAAATGCATGTGTACTGTTCAATGTTCTCGTAAAGCTTTTTGGGGCAAAGAAAACCATTTAAGTGTCACGTAAAACAAGCAACCAAAATATGTTTCTTTTAACTTATAGTGAATACTACCAATTGATTATGTACACATTCCATTACATATGGTATCAAAGTTCCACATTTGTAGTGCCTAAAATGCCAATTTCACCGTTTGACAAGGATATTTGATATGTAGAAGCCTTTTTCGGAATAATTGAAACTGTTGAGAACATACTATGTTTCAGCATTTACACTCCGCATACTTTTAAAAGTCCATAATTATCTTTTTAATAAAACTGAATTAAAATAAAAGTTATGTGAATTATTTTCAGGTCAATTTGTATTTCTTATTAAGCAATTATTCAGACTTATTTGTCTAAGATGTTCAAGAATGTTAATTACCTGAAGTAGATTTTAGAGTTTCAAGCACTATACTTACCATACATATGCTCCAAAACCTATTTAGAGGTTCATGATTTACACTTAGGCTCTAACTCTCGTATTCTAGGCACCTTAAGGTTTTAGTTCGTACTTTCAAAGGTTTTAGAGCCTTTGCGTGGACTACTCAACACTACGCGACACCGTCCGCGCTTGTTTCTCCCCTGCCAGCGAGTCCTCCGCGCCGTCTAGTTTATCTCTGCGGCAACCGCAGAGGCGGACGAAACGCGCGTAACAAGACAGGCGAGTGTGCGGCGAGGATCGCGTGCGGCTATCGGGTCTCGATCGACGACCGCCCGGCTGCTGTAACCGGAGCGGCGCGCGCGTTACGTAAACAAGGCGCGTCCTTTGCTGCACAAACGCTGCAACGAGGTGCACGGACACAGGCCCCTCAATGCTGCGCAGTTTCTCCTATTGACGGCGTGATCCCTGGTGAGAGATCTGGCCGCTTACCTTCTACCTCTGGATGCCAGGGTCAAATACCGCGACCGGCAGGGGTGGCTAAGGGCATCCACTCATGTCACTACAGTGCCTTTGATCAGGAAGTCCTAGGGTTCCAGTTCCAACCGTGGCAAGATTTTCATCACTAGCAACAGAGGACGATTTCAGCCCCTGTCTGAAGGAGAATTCTAGCGACCGGCTGCTCTGCCCGGTAGTTTTCCGGGGTTACTCTGATCAGCACCAGGTGACTGCAGAAGCTGCACCCTAACGGCCATCCGCGCGCGATCTTTCCTTCCTCTTCCGTGTTCTATCCTCAAATCCTATCGTACACTTACATGCACTACACTACAAATGGCGGGAGCTTAGCGCTTGTCCCGGCTGGGGCGGTACCCCGCTAATTGGAGATACTTGTTTGGAGAAAACCTCGCAAGGCGACATGGAAATCTTCGCTAGATCTCCCCAATGAGTAGGATGATCACTGCCACCTTGAGTGATAAAACTAAAACATGCACTATGAGATTAATGATTATATCAGTTGACGCTTCAGGAAACAATTACTAAGTCAATCGAATATTGCGGTTAAATTCCCGAGAGATCCGTTTACAATTTGAAGTGTACAACGTGAACCCCCTGCAGATTCTTTCAAGGGTCTCTCATTTCACAATTGCTTTATCCTTGTGCAAATATTATCAACATTGACATCACTCATGACAACTCCATCAAAACATTGATCTCAGGTATGCCTGAAAACGCAAGGAAATGAGGATCATAATAAATATTATTATTACTCACATCCTTTAGTGTCAGGCGAGTTTGCTTATGCGGGAAATGATTTGGACAAGGTTACATTTAGCAGAAAATTAAGAATATTATCAACTTTTTTGAATAGAGTTCAAATGCATTTCTTTATATTTTTGAAATTGATTTTTTAATTTCACAATATTATTTTTTCTGTATTAGGAAATGATTTTGATTTATCATCTTAAAGAATGAAGGCATGTTGTCGGAGGTATTTGGACCCGTTCTTCGATCGATGGAATGACCTCAAAAGCAAGAATTCGGGCTTTTGAACATGAAATATTTTTAGGATGAGAAATTCGAGAACTTTAAGTTTCGATTCCGAATATCTCGACGCAAATTTAATAAACATACGCACTGAAAATGTGTTGCGTGTCTTGCGTAATATGGTCTTGCAGCCTGTAGTGGCAATCCTCTACAGGCGTCCTCGCTAACTGACATTCTTTTCGCATTTGCTCAGGTAGAAAATTATGAAATGTTTCACGGAAAGCCGCAACTTTCGTATATTATTAATTAATAATTGATAGGTGATTTAATCTTAAACATTATTAAAGAAAAGTTGTGTAATACAAATAAATTGTGTTATTTGTATTAAAATAACCGAAATAAATATCTGGTTTAAAATGAAGCAGAGAAAAACAAAATAATGAGGTTTAAAAAATTTAAGTAACAAAATATCAAGTAGTATCATTTTTATGAATTGATTGGTAACTATTTACCTAAAAATTAAATACTGGCATCTTACTTCTACATTATGTATTATATTCAACACCATGAAAAACTGATAGAACAGATAGCAACTAAATATTTAACAAATATCAAATATCTTTCCTGGACTTGCGTGTACCAGAACACTAATTCCCCATCCCCACCTAAAAAGGATCTTTTCGTACCTCCCCGGATTCGCAAAGCATCTCTTTCAGCATAGATGCTGCAATTAGCCGCGGTAAGGCAGGCCCCTGAATGGTTCTCGGTCTTCTCTGCTGACTCGCGTTTCTTTCGCGCCTTTTCAGGCAAGGAACTTACAAAATGCTGAGCCGAACGTCACTTCCGCTCAGTGCTTCCTCCAGCGGCGCGCCTGAACGCACAACCCAGCGGCTGCCAGGGCGAAGCACGCGCCGGCGTTCGGGCTTACTAAACCGCTGACACAGATGTTCTGCAATTAGCTAACAGTGACATAAAAGGAGAGTGGCAGCTTGCAGAAAGCAGGAACAGCACAGATGCTCACGGCACGGCGTGACGGAGAGGTTCTAGACAGCGTGACGTTTTCTCGTCTCCCCTTTTACTTTATTTGCCGTAAGACTTTTGGAATAAGTGTGTTTTGATGTCTTATGAAAATGTGTGAAATTAATGATTGCGATACACAATGCTGCGATGTGGTCGTATTACCAGGCGTACGTGAGGGAAAGTACTTCCGTTCTTCCATAAGGTCTTCTTTTACCTAAAAAACGTATTTTACTTTTGACTTTCTCGCCCACTAACTACTGACGTAGGACAGAGAAAGTTTCGTAATGCAGCAGCGAAAAATAGCGACTTTTTTTATCGAAATGGGGGGGAGGTCTGCACTGCTACTGAAAAAGAGGATTAATCTTATTCCAATATGTAGTAAATTACTTTCTCAAACAAGGTGTTAGTCAGAATCCACTATAAGGTTTTGTGGGTCCTCGATACCAAAAACCTGACAAAATATCCATCTGTCTATCCGCCCGACAGTGAAAAATGCCGGCGGCTATTATTACGGCCGGAATAACTATTAAAAAGGGAACGAAAAAGTAAAAAAATATCTTAAGATTTGATAGGTAGCGGGGAAGATGGTGGGGCATGCCGAATTTGAGTCGAGACTAAAGAGATTAGAAAACTAACTAGCACACTAAAACTAACAAGTGTGTACTAATCAGTAGCATCACTAATTCGTGGCTTATTTACCGTCAAAAACAGCGAAAACGTATGTGACGTATAGGGGCAGGAGTATTGTCTGTGCACGATTTGTTAATCTAGAAAATCTCTATCCATTTCCTTTGCTATGCATAGTGGTTGAAATAAGAAAAATTGTACTAACGAGCATTTAAACTTATAAGTTGACATTTTGATTTCTATAATCCTTCATTCATGTTTTAGAAAGCATTAATAAAAACTATTGCTCGTATTTACAGCCACAAAAACACGTTTGACAAAAACCAAATTGCTGAATCATTCAAGCTTTTTTTCTCATAGTTTAGCGGCCTTGGATCCAAGATTGAGCATGGATTCGCCCCTCTGCACGTAATGACATATTATTATTTTTGCTCTGAATGGGACCCATGACGATCGTTTGGACCTCTGGTTCAGAGAAAATCGTTGAAGTCTTTACTTTCTACGAATATTAATTTACCTAAATAAGAATGCTAGAACATAAATTTTTAAAAATTTATTTCCTTTTTACACGTTTTCTAACTCGATTTTTATTTTCTCTCTAAATGTTTTTCTAATATGGACGTAATACTTTATCACCCCGCTTACACGTGTTATTTACATGAAGTGTGTGCTCTTCAAACTTCAGCGTGCCATCGTCGATAAACGTGTTTCAGAGCGGCCGAGTTTTCTTGTTTCTTAATTAAACGCTAACCTTGTCCCAGCTCCCGCGCGAGCCATTCATTGTCCCCGGCGCGCCTTTGTGGAATCCCGCCTGCGCTACCAGTTGACGCGACGCGCGCTGTCTCGCGAAGGCGCCGATCCGATTTTTTCGCGTGCGGTGGCGGCATGCCGCGAGCGCCATTCGCGGTCGGAGCACGTCGTTACGGCGACTAATGGCACCGGCGGGTCTCGCTCCGAAGGCGCCGCGCCGTGCTGGTTGTTCCTCGCCGCCGCCGCCGCCATGGCCACCATTACCACTATTGTCAACTACTGCGCCACCTCCGTCACCGTCGCCTACTCCGTCACCGTCGCCTACTCCGTCACCGTCGCCTACTCCGTCACCGTCGCCTACTCCGTCACCGTCGCCTACTCCGTCACCGTCGCCTACTCCGTCACCGTCGCCTACTCCGTCACCGTCGCCTACTCCGTCACCGTCGCCTACTCCGTCACCGTCGCCTACTCCGTCACCGTCGCCTACTCCGTCACCGTCGCCTACTCCGTCACCGTCGCCTACTCCGTCACCGTCGCCTACTCCGTCACCGTCGCCTACTCCGTCACCGTCGCCTACTCCGTCACCGTCGCCTACTCCGTCACCGTCACCGATACCATCACCGTCACTGACACCGCAGCCGTAACCGTTACCGCGGCCGTCAACGTCGGAAAATCACATCTCCGAGTTTCCCCTAGAGACTCCTGTTTCAAAGATTAATCCACGGACTCAGGGTTGATGAAGTGCTTATTTGATGTTTCCATGCGTGTCAGCTGTAACTGTCATTAGTCCGGTAAGTGTAATGCGTCATTTTATTACTGGAGGTGGTTGTGTTCGTCCCCGCTGGATGGTGAGGTATGTTGCCGGCCTACATGTCAGCTTGCGGGATTCTCCTCATCCAAGGATCTCCCTCAGCGGGACACTGTCCCAGCCGGACAAGCTCTAACCTCCCGACTGACCTCCTGACACGTGTCCATGATGTTCAAAGACGAACGTTTGTGGATGGACTGATGTTTAAATGGGTTGCGTGATAGTAAGAGAGCTAACAACACATCTACATCATGATGAAAACACCCATCCCAGGCGAAACCATAGGCTAAGGCACCAGGCACTTGAATGCTGTTCCACTGACGCCGGTAATGAATACTCATTTCTGAAAACTATTTCTCATCCCAAGCTAAACGTTAATGACAATTTTAAATTTGAATATTTTTGTGATAATACTTCCCTTCATCCCACCCTCCGCTTTCCCCGTTCGTTCAAAAATCTCCGGGTCAGAGACTTTGAAAAGGCGGCAACTCTTCGGCGGCGGCGACACTGTTCGCAAAGCGCATTCGTGTCGAACAGATCGGCGCCCCACTGACCTGACTGCTCAGAGAGGACCGCTAAAACTTTCGTGACATCTGCAGTTTCTACCCGCGATGACGCGACGGCTAACTGAATTGCCGATATTAAAGAAAACATGTGAATATAAGTTTTCATGCTATATAATTTTGTCTGTAATTTATATAAAGATTACCTAGATTACTTTAAACTTCACTAAATAGATGGCCAGTCCCTTATTCTCCTGTACCCTGAGGAGATTCTGCGCAGATTTTTCTCATCGATACTCTTGGAGGAATATAAAAAGTATTGAATAAAAATATATTAAAAGTAAAAAATGAGAATACTTTTACAAATACAAATAATATTTTAAACTTATTTTTTTAAATAGATCTTCACTGCCGGAATATAAAAGCTTGTACTCGAGAACTCGGAACTCAGATTTACTGTACATCTGAGACTCAAGATTGTTCAAAAACAATGAAATAAAAGATGATGACTGATCAAGAAATCGTTAAGTGACTTTTGGCATCTTTGAAGTGATGTAATTTCACTGTGAGGAGTGCCGACTCAGATAGACTTGCATCCACGACATGAAACTAAAACATGTGCTTCCCTTATTTGAACTTTAAATATTTAGGAATGATAGCAAGGCGCTTAATTCTTTGATATCATGACAGAAAATGTGTTATCATTCTTGTGGAATATAAAGAAGACGCACGTGTGGGAGCATGCGTCAGAGGTGCACGTGCACGTGCAAGTGAGGTGTATGTGTGTGAGGGAAGAGAGGTGAGATGGAGAGAAAGGAGGTAAGATGTATTAGCTTGAATCTTACTTCCAATGAAAAGTCAACGGAAATAAAATGACATGCTTTTAATTCCAATATTTACATGACACATATCTTCTCTTCCATCTCTCGTTTCTTAGTGATTTTGAAGTTCCGTTTCTCTATCTGTGGCGTAGTGAATTATGACTTTTGGTGATCGCAAGATCTGTGACAGATGTGGGTTCACAACTAATTTACTCTGGGACGAATGCGTCTGTTAAAAATATTCAGAATATTTTTGACCACGCTTTTCCTTACGAAGTTGTGATTTAAGACCTAGCCTGAAAAACAAAGGTAATTGATTCGTGGCTGTGATTTAAAACCGACCGAGTCTATACAATAAACTGCACCTAATTTGTTAGTTGGTGAAATAAAGAAGGTCAACAACCATCAATGTCAATTGTGGAACATAATCTAAATTTTAATTCATTTCTCATTGATCTATTACATTAAGTTACAAGAAATATTTCAGTCCTGTGTATTTCTAAACTGAAACTGCAAATTACATATAAAATCGAATATAAATAATTGCTCACAACAAATATGATTACGTTCAGATGGGTCTAGACAGTATAAATATCTATCGATTCCAAGAGATTTACATACTGTATTCTCAAGCCAGCGCCAACCGGTCTCATGACCTCCTGACCTTTGGGGTATTGGTGAGGCTTGGCTCATGCCTTGCGGCTAACACGGTTTCTTTCGGGAATGTGATAATAAAACACACAACAGACTTATTTACCCATTTTCGTAAGTTAAGAACTTTAAACTTATTGATGGCTGTGCTTCGATGTACAATTCATTATCAAAATGACTCAACTTGATGATACTGAGGACAGTTATGCGAATGGCTGTTATTCGTGGCTATATCTTAATTATAAATCGACTCACATAGTTCATAAAATGGAAATTTGTGAGATGAGAATAATATCTTCCCGAGAACCTCAGTTACGACGTGTTTATCTCAGGGATCAATTTTAATACGAAAATACATTATAACATTTTGTCAAAGGTTCTCTAAAAAGTCGTAAAATTACGACACCTTGATGGTCGAGAGTTGATAAACTTGTTTTACTACGACCGATTTCATACATGATGCCCTTAACGAAACAAACTGCAGGTAGGGTGAGAGATAAGGCAGAAAGAATATAAATGCGGAAGCCAGTGTACATATATTTTTATGTCCCAAGCAACATACCAGTGAAAAATGTACAACACGTATGAAACAAGATGCTAATCACCAAATACATGAGCACATGCACAAAAAATAACGCAGCTTTTGTCACTCTTAAAATAATTATCCACTTTTTCCTTCGATATCACCCTGCTGCACAATTTCCCATCTTCTCTCATATTTTTCTTCCTCACTTTCTCCTTCGCTTTTTACTCCTCCACTCTGCTCTTTGCTTTTTGACGTCTTTTTCTCGATTTTGCGCCTGTTTTACTGCAACTCTTCGTTTCCCTTACTCCGTAACAATCCCTCACCATTCCTAGGCAGGTGATCACTCCTGTCCCTCGCCTTGTTTCAAATAACGTTGTTTCTCGTATCCTCTCTCTTTTTCTTTCCTTTCTATTTTTCACCCCTCGGTCTTTCTTTCTCTCCCCGCTATTTGATCATTTGCATTCCTGTAAATGAATCTAAAGCATAAATTCTATTCGAAAGATTGGCGAGTTTTCACAGGAACTCAAACGGCGCATCGCGGCGTTGTTTGTTGTGATTGTTTTCTATTTATTTGAAGTAAGAACTCCATCAAACTTATGGGCGAGTACGAAAAGCAATCGTAGAAGCATTTTTGAAAAACATGTCTATAAAGCTTTTTTTTCAGTTTTCCCTCTCCAATTGCCCTGAAGAGGTGGAAGTTTATTTTTACTATAGGGGTAGATTTTCGCTGCAGCCGTTTAGGCTTTTGTAGCTGTCAATACGGCTTAACTTAAATAAACTAACTTATAATCTAAACTTAATAACAAATACATATGCCACTTTAGGTCTATTCTGGTTAAAATACGAGGTAGTTAACATTTTCTGAAGTTCTTTATAAAGCTTCTTACTGGAAAGGAAAAAAGAGTCGGTGGCTTTTGGGCGCAGCGGCTGAGAGGAGGTCCACGAAAAGCAAAACCGACCGTGCGCACACAAGGAAGCGGCGCGACGCGACGCGGCGAGGAGCGACCGGCGCGTGGGCGTGGGCGGTGTGGGCGGTGGCGGGGACGCGCGCGCCTGGCACTTTCTACTCGGCGGCCGCACTCGGCCGATCTCAGCGCCGCGACGGAGGCGGCGGCGGCGGCGGCGAGCCGAGGGCCGCGCTTTGTTCCCGGCGTCGGCAGTGGCCGCCGCTCCCAGCCGCTCGCTCGCACGAATATCCCATTCCCGGCGGAAGGGTAACCGCGTAGCCGCGCCGGTATGAATGTTGGTGTACGTGATTCGATACAATATTGTCCGCGCCCAAGAAACTTTATCCATGTCAAAAATCGTCATTTTTTTATGGTTTTTATTTATTTATTTATTTATTTTTGTTTTGTTTTTTGTACGTTCCATCATCATTGTAATGCCAGAGTAAGCTGTACGACTACATCTGGAATGGCTGAATGATTTGATGGATAAGTGATGGTGATGATATGATTTCAATGGTGGATAAATGGCGAAGTGAGAAATAGGGGGATGGAAGATCCCCGAGAAATCCTACCATTCATGACAAACACCACATGGTTGTCGGGGGTTTGAACCCCGGCCGCTGCGGTGAAAGTCTAGCGGTCTGACCGCTACTGTAGGGATCGCCCGTTGATTCGCATTGAGAAAATTTAATATTTTTACTAGTAAACGTTTTATAAAGATAGTTTTCACAAGAAACCCGGTGTAGGGTAAAACACTCGATCTTTGAGGCAAAATAAACGACTCCTCTCAGATCCAAAATTACAATTTCTTGAGATACTTTTTCTTAAGCACTAACAATATTTGGAATTGATCGCAGGAACGAAATAAAATGTGAATATTCCCATATTAAAGAACCCGACGTATCCACATTATCAATAACAATTTGAATTTGTACTGTATTTTAATTTCAAGAATTATGACCGGGCCTCGTAGATGGGTATGGGAATTCCCGGTACAACGGATCTGCAGTACGTGCGTGTTGCGTTGACGACGCTTAGCATTAGTAAGTCCCTTCTTTCCTCTATCATGGTAATACGGAAATAGAAGTATCAGGAGGTAGTAGGGAAGTAGTACAACTCTTCCGTCTATGACAGGACTTCGGTTAAGCCGTATGAAGTACCGGAGGGGAACCAAATAACGCGCCAATAATTTTAGTGTGGTTGTAACAACTTACGTATTATTGCTGATTCATAATATTGATACAGACTGTGACGCACCCAAGTGTGTATCTGTGTGCATGGGAGGTCTCATGGGGATTAAACATTCCCCAAAAGACAATGAAACATAATAGAAGAAATAGCTTTCACTAATTTTCTATATTAACGACAGTCATATAATAGATAAATTGTTTGCGTTATGCGTTAACCATAAGTTAACACATGAAAATGGATTTTATATTAGCATAAATGAAAAATTGCTTACAAGAAAACATTAAGTCAGTTGCTCACCTATGTCTCTAGTCACTCCCCCTCTAGTTATTTGTATTGACATCAATATTACTGATTCATAAATATCAATATCTATAAGAATATTTTCGAAAACAAAAGCGTTTCTTTTATTAACAAAAATTATTTCAGGATCGGAAAAGCACTTCAAGAATTAATATATATTTCAAAGAAACAAACAAATATTTCAAGTGTAGAAAAAAAAACACATATCGAGAATCGGACGAAACACATCAAGAATCTCAACACTATTTGCTAGTACGCTTCGACCAACACCGCATTGCGCAGCTAGAAATCAAAAGCGTTACTTTAACGAAAAATTACTTGTGAGAGTGGGAAAAGCACTACAATATTCGGAAGAAATATTTTAAGGAGAGAAACAAATATTTCAAATGACAGAAAAAACCTTTCGAGAATCGGAAGAAACATTTGAAGAATCGCAACGGTATTTGCTGGTACGCTTCGACCGATTCCGCATCACGCGGCTTGCCAAAGCGCGAGGCGCGAAGCGTCGGCGTCGGCGTCGGCGTCGGCGAGGGTCTCTGGTGGCGAAGGCCGCGGCCCACAAACCCGCTGCCCGGCGGAGGGTCCCGTTACCCGAAGGAATCCGGCGCCCCGCCCCCGCCGCCGTCGTTCGGCCCGCGCCGCCCCGCGAGCCCCGCGCTCCGCTCCGCTCATTGAGCGTGCGTGCGCTACGGACGCCAGCCCGCGGGGGTCGCGACCGCGCGCCGGAAGCGATTACGTCGCCTCTGGCGGGGACGGGACGGCCATGCAACCTGGCCGGGCGGGCGCCGCCGGCAGCCCTTGAAAACGCGAATGCACTTGATCTCATCGGAGAAGCAAACATTCCATAACAGGCTATAAGACGTTCCTTTTGAAATACAAAGTTCAGTATGAGGTTCTTTTTAAGTACAGTGAGTATTAATTATTACGACTTTTGCTACTATTATTATTATTATTATTATTATTATTATTATTATTATTATTTAAAATTTGGAAGTTACGGATTGCGGAAGCAGAATAAATTGGAAATAATGAAATTCTACATTTAGACTTAGAAATACAACTTAATAATAATAATAATAATAATAATAATAATAATAATATAAACGTTTTCATTTTAGAACCTTAGAGGTGTACTATGTCCTAATTCCGCGTCAGGTATGAATGTTTATTTTTTAACCCCGCGAAAACAAATGAAAACTACGACATATCATTTATCATGAAAAGATGTTTAAAATATAAAATTCAGCAGTGTTAGAAAACGGCAAAGTATATATTAATGTTTTTTGTGTTACAGATTGAAAGTTATCACGTTGTTATTGAATGAAATGTGAATCATGAACTAATGTATTTTTATGACGTTTGCAAAGAATAAGGATATTTTGTTAAATTACTGGCAGCTACGCCGAAGAATAAGTGTTAATGGGCAACATTTCACTGTAATGTGTCTCGCCATTCGAAAATATCTAAAGAGATAGTTAGGTATCAACAACACAATTCTCTCCAAAAGTAAATTCTTCTCCAATGGGGCGCTGACAGGAGAAATCTTACATTCTTCAGTGGTTACATTGTGCTTCCTTTTAAAACATTCCGACAAAGGCAAGCAGATAATCACAAACACTTTCCTCCTCAGAAGTATGCGTGCTATCAACAGGAAAGATTTTCCCCACGCAAACCTAAGAGTCGAATGGTTTTTGAAACTATACAAAACGGCGAAAGGATATATCACCAGCAAGTTCCAATGCTTCAAAATCAGGTTAAGGAAATTTACGAAGTGCTAATTTATAACGCAAAAATATGCCACGTTTTCAAACTTTGTGCGAATGGAGTACCTTACACTTACAACGCAATGCTTTGCAGACCTCTGACTGCTTCAGGGCTTTGCGTTGAGAAATGAAACGACTTTTTCCGCACGTGTTGCCAGTTTGTGCAAAAACTTTTTAAAAGTGTTCAGCATTTACAAGCAGTTGGAGAGAACGTTTTCTCTTTGAGAAGTGGTAACTGAAAGCTACACTTCTTAAAGTTTCCGTCCGGTGACGCAGTTTGAATGTTATTTTCCTGAAACGCAAAGAGCTTGGCGTAGTCAATTGCACTGACAACAAAAATGACGGTAGCGCAGAAGAATGACGCTCCTGTCGTATTTAGAATTGCATTGTGCAATACATAATGTTTGTACTGCCCGTGTTTAGAAAGGAAGAACAGGCGTCAGCAAACAGGCCAAGGAAGATGCTGATGTAACGTGTTATTAAAAAGAAGCAGGAAGGGCAGCGAAGTGCATCGTTGGTTTCCGCCGCGTCAGGCTTCATTTTTCGTCACGCATCGGGAAATGGGCACAGTTCCTTACCGGAGCAGCATACTGCTTCTAAAACCAGTTGATTAGTTGCGAGTTATCCGTTTGAAGTACGGAAGAGCATGTGATGCATAATTTTTATAATACTTTCGTCAGTAATTTACGATTAGATGAAGTATCGATTAACATATCGATAATTGACCCCTGTACTCGTGATATTTAGAAGATGACTATTTTGAGAATAAGTACATTAATAAACTCCAATCAAAGTATCTAAACAACAAATTAAAAGGAATAAAAGATAGATATTGTAATTTTCACATACCAGTTCAGGGATGCTTCTTCTTAACATCACTGCCTCGTAGAATTATTTCCTGTAACGCATGTAGGTCATACTGAGAAAAAGGTTTCAAAATGTTTCATTTATATTAAAAAGTAGTATGTGTTAATCAATTAAAAGAAACATATTAAAATAATGCACATCATTATTAGAAACATAAAAGGAACATTAATTAATTGAACAATTATTAATAACAATTATTACTATTAGCCCAGTCTTTGAAATCTCTTAATCCGATGTTTGTAATGAACGTTCATAATTTATATTACAGAACTGCTGTATCTGTTTCCAAATACTTTTTCTTTTCTTAAAATTACATTTGGACATCGAACTATTCATTTCTATTTCCGCATGGGAAATTTTACAGAAAAGTATCATATTACTTTTTTTTTACTTATGGTGTTTATTTTCGCAGATCAATGCAATGTACACAATTAACAGAATATTTTACATAGAAAATAGTTGACTAATGAAAGAAAAAAGTACACTTATCATGAATTATACTGGTGAAAAAATATAATTTCTTGCTAGTTCAGCACATAAGTGAAATAATTCACAAACATTTAATTTACATGCTCACTTTTTTGTTTTATTATACATCGCCCCTCTCAGCTCATAGATTGGTTTTTACTTCCCTGGATCCAAGGACTTAAGAATCTGAGCACTCCCTCCAAATAATAAATGGTAAGCGGTGTCCACCAGTGCAGTCTTTTGCAGCTGGTATGCCAGATTTGTATCAAGATCTATGTATTCAGATGTTTTAACAGAACTCTTGAAATGGCTCCTAGATAACCCATAACTCTGGATATATCACTGCCCAGTCATTTCCAGGCATTCCCTCTACAAGTATAGCTCGCGGTGTCTTGTAAGTTTTTAAATATCGCTTTCCACCAAGGTTATAGTTTTTTTACGTGTCAGTTTATTTGTAACGAAAGAAAATTTTAACAATAAAAGACAGCAGTTAAGAAAGAATTTATTATGAAATAGCTAATAATTTAGATGAAATGTTCCTGATGCATGTAATAATTTCACAACGAACGTTCAAAAACAATAAATAAGGTGAATACTCTACGAGATGTGTGCGATGGAATGTTCGATGCTGTTTCAATTGCTTCATTCAATAAATTGCACTAATTTGAAATATTGCATTTTCATTCAGGAAAAAATGCGTATTTTACCTATAGTCACTTATTAAGTGGAAGAGCGTCCTTAATTCAGGCCCTTTTTTATATTTCCTGACATTATGTAGGTTATAAAAATATCGACGTGATGATGAAGTGGTTACCCTCGCAAGGGCTTAACTGCGAGACTACGTCCAAACGAGCGTTTTCCATCCTGATTTTCATAAATCTACAATGGCGAAGGAAATTTGTGCGAGCAGCTGTTCCGGCAACTGGCATCCCAAGCGGATCAACCGGTCCTCCCTTGAAGGCACCGGGGAGAAACTGGGGAAATAGGCGTTCATTGACCTCCACTAGACTCACTAAGTTGGATCCGTGATTATGTCTTAAAGAGAATGTTCCTTCTACGCACGTGTACGTATGAACGATGGCTGAGGAATGCTAAAAGAATAGAAGCTGTGGAACTGAGTGCTTCGAAGAGCATACTACAGTACGAAACTTACACATATATTTTAAGACTATGCTTTGTTATTGCTCGAGTATTTGTGGGTGATTTGCTATTGTTTTATAAAGATGTTAAAATATTTGTTTACTACGGTGAGAGATAAAAATGTCATTTAGTTTGATTTTTTGAATAAAAGATTTTTTCAACATTATTTCAATATCAACAACATTATTAATAAGATATTAAATCTCATCCAAAAGACTATCAATAACAATGTAGAAAATACGTTTTATGTTAATTAAGAATTAACTCATAAACCACTGTACATCATGAGTTGAGAACTTCAAGTTGTAGGAATTTTAAATGGTGAATTGATTACTTTATTCCAATGAGGCCACAGTAAGGTAGTCGTAAGGGACGTGGACGAATAAAGTTACGCTTCCCTGTCGTCGGTGCCTCATTTTAATGCTCTCGACCCTTCTTTGCCTGCACTTCCGTGTCTCTTGGACAATTACCCGGATGGCAAGTTACTTGTTCATTAACTTGACAACATCCATTGTTTCAAGCGATCTAAAGAACCCTGCTAAAAACCACAGCTGTAAAAAATTAACACAAATATACTTTTAACACGACACACGTCTATTGCATAATTTTGCTTTTAGTTTCCTTCCCCTTGTAGTGCATCTGTGTCAAGCATTTCTTAGTAGCCACGTGCGTTGAAGTCTCCACGGGTGAGTGGACTGGCCCGACGGCGCGGCGGTCGGGCCGCCACAAGTGCCGCATCGGAGGTGACGGTGGCGGTGGCGGTGGCGGTGGCGGTGGCGGTGGCGGTGGCGGTGGCGGTGGCGGTGGCGGTGGCGGTGGCGGCGGCGGTGGCGGTGGCGGTGGCGGCGGCGGTGGCGGCGGCGGCGGCGGCGGCGGCGGCGGCTGCTGGGGCGGCGGTTAGAGCGCGCTTTCTCCCGATACGGAGGTGATACTCGCTGGGCGTAGCGGGCGCGACGATAACGGGACACGCCGGAACAGGAAGCGGCGTCCCACGGCGTCCGCCGCAGCCGCCGCCACTGCCACGGTCCCGTCGCCTCCGCCGCCGCCCACACGGAGCGGATTCGAATCCCGGCGAGGGAACCGCCGTTAGAAACAGCCCAGGGTTTCGTTTAAAGAATAGAAACTCTCTTGCTGTTATTCATTTTTTTCTTCCTCTTTTCTTTTCTTATCCTTTCCTTGTACTTTTGCCTTCTTTTCTTTTCTCCATTTCTCTTCCTTTCAGTTTATTCTTTTCTTTTTATTATTTCCCTTTCCTGTTTCCTTCTTTATTTTTTCCTTTTTCTTTCTCTTCTTTTTATTTTTTGCCTCTGATTTATCTTCTATTCTCTTTCGTTAAGGTAGGGTTCCTGGAGCCTATAGAATTTTTCTTAGTTTTCTTGGTCATCCAATATCTCACTCGCCAGGTTTGCAGAATCTTGTTGGTTCCTTTGCTTTATTCGTACTCAGTATACAATCCAGTCAGTTGTGTTCGCTTTGCTTTGATATTCGTTTTATATGAAAGGTATCCAATGAAAGTTATTTAAATGAAAGGTTGTTCCCCGTGTGTGACATTTGGTATATTATCTAATGTGTGTGTGTGTGTGCGTGCGCGTGTATAGAGAGTGTTTGATTGGTCTCTTATCTACCGCTTGAAGCGTTCTCTCCTCTTTTCTTTTTAGTATCCACCGTCATGTACTAATGTGCCATTGAATACATTAGGTTTGGAATCAATTAGTGAAGACAAAGGAAACCTTCATACAGGATAAGATTTCATTATCATGAATTGCAGTTTCTTAATGTCTCATAACAAATATGTTTAATGACAAATTGAACTATTAATGGAATGTACCAATTCAACATTACAAATGCATAGAACTATACATACGTAATTTTGAAGTGAAAAGGGAAAATATAGATTCTTTAAGTAATATAACGCCCAGTGTACGTTGCAGAAGAATATTTTTCTGTTTGTTTTTAGGTTTAGTTCATAATTAATTAGTAAAAGTGCTCTCCCATGATCTATTAGAAGTAGGTAGTCTAAAACGAGTCACGTATCCTTCGATCACAGTACATCTTGTACGGCATCAGATACAACCGTTTCAAGCTTATCGTTCCTCCAGTAAACCGGTGTTTTCTGGTTTGTAATTAACAGCAACTACATAGTTTCAAGATACGCAACAAATCTATTCTCTGAAGCGCGAGATTTCTTGATTGACGAAAGCGCTGCCTGCAGCAGGAATCCCACCCATTGCGACAACGGCCGCTGGGGAAAGGGCAGCGTGTGTAGCGACGGTGGCGCTGAAAGAAGCTTGCAGAACGCGGCGTGCGAAATCCATTCAGAGTTTTCGGTCACGTCTCAGGAGCCACTGCCTGCGATACGTTGCAGACGCTCATGCACGCCTGCCAGCGTAGGGGATAGACCGCTAGCTTCCTCGTTTGGAGATGCGACATCGCCAACAAAACATCAATGTTGCTAAACATCGATGTTCAAAATTAAAACATCGATATCAATAAAATGTCGCCTCAAAACCATCGATTATTTTTAGAACGTAACTTTTGTACAGTGTAGCCTGTCATTACAGTCCTGTTGTAGACAGGATTGTATTTCTTCCGCCCCTTATTTCATCTATTGTAATATTTACTATTATTACTATTATTATTATTATTATTATTATTATTATTATTGTTATTGTTATTATATGTTGAATCGTTTCCCATCCCGGGTATAAGTTTATGCCGTAAAATGTTTTGAAATATGCTTTTATGACCTCAAAATTCAGAAATATGCACTTTATCATGCAATTAAAATTAACAATTTTTCATTTCCTGTATAATATTTCTTGATAAAATTTCAGAAGAATTGGAATGAAAAGATACATTTTGGTCAATGTAATATAATCCACTTTACGTTTCGAGAGAAATAATTCAAGCAATTTGTGTGGTTTAAACATGTCATCTAGAAATACTACATTTGCACAAATATTGTATCATCTACAGAAAAGAGAAGAACACAAAAGCACAATGTCTGTGTATTTTCATCTCACAATGTCACTTTATTTTTTATTATTAGCTCTTTATAATCAAGGAACGTTCAGAAATAAATAGATTCTAAGAAAAGATAAAACGTTTTAAATATGTCTTTATTTTAACGATATATGCAAAAGATGCGCCTGTAATTAAACAAACTTGTACCAACAGGAAAAACCGGCCAAATATGCTCTAACATATTAATAGCATCTAATTCTAACGAAATGTCACGAAATTCAGAAGTCATGATCAGTTAGTTAAGCCATGAAGCAACAGGCAAAAATATGCAAAATCACTTAAATCTGCTCCTTAGTTATGAGATATCATTGCAATAAATAATTGCGACCTTCAGTTTAACCTGTGTACGCATCTCCAAGGCCCTTGTGTCTGCAGATTTTAATTCTATACATCACTCATGTCCGCACGGCGCGTTTACATACACACATACACGCACACTCATGCATACACGTACGCACGTACTTGTCACAGTTTATACATTCCTATGAATATTTACGAAATGATGAAGTATGTACAAGCGTCAATGCATCGGCCATCTCCTCTCTTTATACAAGGTCATCACCTGACAATTACAACTACATTCACCTTCACATTTGAACTTATTCAGTAAAGGAACGTTGCAGTAACGGGAAAAGGTTTGCAAGAATCGTTCTACGTAGAAAAAACGACTAAACACTAAACAGCTATAATGAAACATTGTTTTCCCTAAGGGATATTGAATGAATTTTTCACTAGATGTTCATGCTACCACGAAGAATGTGGAATCAGAACTTATTTTTGTGTTTTACATGATTTTTTTTGTCTGAATAGAGATTTATATATTATATTTACATACGTGACAGCATTGTATATTTGGTGAAGAAATGACCATGACACGCGCAACTTTTAATGCTAATGACGACTCAGTAAAATTTGTACACATGGCATCAAGAATTGCACAATGATCGTGAAGGTTGCCTTGAGATGTGGATTTAAATATTAGAAAACTTATTTATCAGATTTATTGCTACTGTCCTGACATATAACTTAGCTGAATGGAGAAAAAACATCGCAGAAATAAAAGAACAAAACTATTCTTTCTCCATGCGAACCTTCCAATATGACGATTCCTTAACGTGCAGCCAAGAAATTGTATGTTAACTTTGTACTCTCTCTTCTCCCAATGGTTCTTTTCGATTTGCGATTTACTTACGTTTCATTCCTAATGCTTTGATGATTATAAATCACAAATTTATACTACGTGTCGTCGTGGTTGCATGCCACTGGTAAGGAAGGGATTTGAAGGGACGACTCCTTGCCCTATATAGAACGTCAATGCAGCTGGAGATCAACGCAAATTCCTTCTGAAAATTGCCCACGCCGTTGGCGTGATCAGACGCTGATGGGTCACGGGATGTAACCTCTTGCAACGAGTTTCTTCACTGTGTCTGTAGGCCAACGTTAGCCTGCGGTAGACGGGTTCTTAGAGCTGGCCTTTGCGATGCGTGTAGAATTACATTACTGGGCTTGCATTGTGTTCCACGGAGCGTGTAAACTCCAGTAAAATTCAAATTATACTGTTTCCGCAAGCAGATAAAAAAGAGCAAACTTTGTTTTCCTTAACTTTGGCTGTGAGAAAAAGAAGTGAATGCAAACAGTGTGGTTAACTGGGTCGAAGCATAGGCATACATCTTTTATATTGTTATTTTTCATAACGTACAATGTCAAACAAATCTCAGGCAAATCTAACAGATTTATCTGTATAGAACATGTCACGTCTAGCTATATATCTCGTTTTCAACACGGTTCTAACCCACGAAACAGCCGCCGGAAAGGTTACACGGCAACGCACGTTGCTTTGTTTTCGAAAGAGGCGTCCGGGCGAAGCAGCTGGGAACAAAGGTAGCGTGGCACGAGGCGGGGCGGGGCGGGGCGGGGCGGGGCGGGGCGGGGCGGGGCGGGGCGGAGCGGAGCGGGGCGGGGCGGAGCGGAGCGGGGCGGGGCGGGGAGCTTTGCGGGCGAAACTGCGGTGCGGCTCTGAGGCAGCGCTGTGGCGTGGCATGTCTCGGCGTGACGGAGGCAAATGGAACAGCTTGGGGACGGAGAAAGAGGTGCAGGAGAAGGCCAAAAAAGTACTTTTTTCTCTTCTTCTTTCTTCCTCTGGTTACTTCTCTTCGAGTTTCTACAAATGTTTCTTGATCGTTTCTTTGTTTATTTCTTCTCCTTATTTACCTTGTTCGTCTAATTATCTATAGGTACCAGACGAAATGTTGGCGTTAAAGTACAAAAGAACTGATAACTGTGCTCTACGAGAAAATTACTGAACTGATCAATGAAGAACAAGGTGGGATTATATGCAAGTGGTGTTTTGCCTATACATTCCACACTTCAAGATAAAAAAAATTGTATTTCACGAGAATACCCAACGGAAACGAAGGCGGTTGCTGCCGAGGCCGTCTCCGCCAGTTGTACCGCTCATACGTTTCACTTCGTTAAATGCACTCTTAAGTGACTAAAATTATTTGGAATAGTAGAAAATGTGTTCCTAATATTATTATTGTATGTAATCGAGGAATATGGGTAGATTTCAATAGGACGTGCCTTTCAAAATTCTATCAGAATTAATCCCGAGAAGAGAAATAGAGAAAAGAGAAGAAAAATAAGAAGAAAAAGAAAAGAAGAAGAAGGGAGAGAGGAGAAAAGTCGAAGTTACAAAGCGGAAGATCAGAAGAAGGAGAAGTAGGATGAGAGGAAGATGGAGAAGAGAATGATAAGAAGGAGATAAGAAAAGGGGAAAAGGATAGAATAAAAGGAAGCAGGGAAGAGGCGTGAACAGAATACTGACATAACCCCGCGGGGAAAAGGTGATACCATTTTGAAGACGCATGTGAGCGTGAGCGTTTACCGGTGTAGGAACGGTGTCAGCGGCGTCGAGTCTCCGTGGATGTGTTGGCTGCGGCAACTGCGGCTCCGCCCCGCTCTACCCACGCTCGCTTCCCCGCTGCCCCGCCCGCTGCCCGCTGCCCGCTCGCGTGTCCGCCCGCCGCCGCGCCGCAGCCTCCGCCGCCGCTGCAGCCTTTCGCCGCTTTCGCTTTTCAAGCGCCCATAAACCGGAGGACCGCGCCGCCCAGCGCCCCGCGCTCGCCTCGCCCCGCGCCTTTCCCTTTGCGGTCGCCCGCTGTTTACAGAGGCGGCCGTCCAGCATCCCCACTCCCCTCCGACTGCTTTGATGGAGAGATACTCCAAAGAGCAATGGCCCTCACGTCAGACGGGTGCCGATATTCCTATGCCCCTACTTCCTCTGCTCTCTTTTGGAAGCTACACGAAATGATTTCACTAACTTTTCGTTTATTTAATCGATTTATTAGTGCTTTCGAGCACTCCAGCAGCTAAGGGCATTAGTCCCGTAAATGCGATGCATATTTTTCCCTCGGTACGTGGCTGTGATATACCGCTGGACAGTGAGATCCGGCGCCGAGCTAACCGTCAGCTAGAGAGGTTCTCTGTAACCAAGTATCTCCCACTAGCGGGGTAACGCTCCAGTCGGTACAAGTTCTCCCGTCAAGTCTGGTAGTGTAGTGCATGTAAGTGTAAGTAGCACAAGGAAGGGGAAGGAAAGATCGCGCGCGGTAATGGCCCGCTTGTTAGGGTTCTGCTCCGGCAGACGCTTGGTGTTGATCGGAGAAACCACGGAAAATTACTGATCAGAGCAGCCAGCCGCTAGAATTCTCCTCCAGATTCCACCGAGCTGTAGAGCTAGTGTCAACGATCCTGCCATCGTCGGAAATTGAACTTGGGACATACCAGTCGAAGGTATTGCAGTGGCATCAGTTAATGCCCTGAGTGAACGCTCCCGGTTTATTTAAATGTATTTCACATTATTTCATTATATGTGGTAACAGAGTAAGATTAGTTTCATCGAAAAATAAAGAAGCTCAGAGATTTATACTAAGCTATAGGATTCAAAGTGTCAAGCTGAATTTTAAGAATTGCCTGCATTTTTAAAATATATCTTATCGTTTCTACAGTAATTCAAAAAGCATCTTTCTTCCATTGGAATTCTTCGGATTATGGTGACCTCGATGGAGTTTTGCATAAGCTTTTGCAAACTATTACGTAATGAAAATGTGAAATATGTGCCAGTATTATTTCCGTCTGAGTCATCATGGTCGACTAAGATTACAAAAATACATTTTGAAGGATAACGTTACATCAACCGAAAGAGAAATATGAGCAGTTATCCCGTATATGTAATAAGGCAAAGTCATTCATCTATCTATTCTCACCCATGCTGTATTTATTGCTCTCTCTCACACAACACAGCACGTTCCTCATGCGTGATTTGTGCTCACTTCCTGATTTAGAAATATGCTGATCTCTTAATTACAGTGTGCATAGAACAAAATGTCAGATGTCATATACATTTTATTTTTCGAAATTAAAAAGTACTTGGAACAAATCAGCGCTAAGTACATCATGATAATTACACGTAAAGTGAATAAAACTTATTACTTCTTTATGTTCTTAACAAGAAAATCTCAATTCCTAAATTTATTTCATTCCTATCGTCGGCCCTTGGAACAGACCGTACTCTGGTACAATACACCTTAGAAGAGCTTTGTTTCCGCTAATGACCTCTTTCGCAGGAATTACAGAGTAGTCCTTTATCTCGTACATGTCTTTCTCGTGCACGAAAGGTTGGTATGTTTCGATAAGATGCGAACAGTTGTTGGAAATTTCTGAGAGAGATGAAGATATGGTTGTGGGAGAAGCTGCAAACAATACTAGCACAGATGAACTGTGGGAGTTGAGATTTAAGGTCTGGTTCAAGACTGAAGGGAAGGATGGCGGAAAGCGTGGAACTGCCTTCTTAAAATTCGTATAATATTTATACTCGTATTTCATTAACTAGTTGATTGATGGATTGATTGATTGTTAGAGATACTGGGCGTGTCAACGCCTAATATAATTGGTCCCGTAAGAGTAGTGCACGTTTTGCTTGGGATGTGGTGGTGGTCTCCACCCCACCCACCCTAAGCTGACAAGCTACTTGTCGAAAATCCTACCACCACCGGGACTTGAACCTAGGACCTCCCGGTCACTACAGTGACTTCAGTTGATGCCCTGAGCCATGTTTCCCAGTGAATAAACTAGTTTAATTAAAATATAAGACATATTTCACACCCAAACTTCTCCAATTGTGAAAAGCGTGTCGCCATATCTGTAATGAATCAATTAAATTAATTATATTTCCAAATACTTCGCTTTCTTTTGACATGTGTGAAGTAGGGTTCAAGAAGAAGTCCATTGGGGTGGTGAGGGTAACTGTCTTACAATACTGAATAAAAAACCCGAAAAGAAGAATGCAGGGTAGAGGACAGGGTAGAGGACAGGGTAGAGGACAGGGTAGAGGACAGGGTAGAGGACAGGGTAGGGGACAGGGTAGGGGACTGGGCAGAGGACAGGTCAGAGGGGCAGGGCAGAGCGGCAGGGCAGAGGGGCAGGGCAGAGGGGAGGGGAGGGGAGGGAAGAGAAAGGCGGGGCGGGATTACCGCAGCGAACGGGTGGTCCTGAGCGAAGCGGGGCAGGGCGAAGGATAGCAAGACATGGTGGCAATATAGAACATATAATTCTCTACTTTTTCCACCAACAACGGATTATGATAAACATACACTCGGCGGGTGCCTTAGTCACTTCCACATCCGTTTAAAAGACATCCTTCAAAGAGTCCTCGCCACTGAGTTATTTCCAGGCGAGTCGTCCAACAGCACGCTCCTCGTGCGCGCGCTCTGCCTGATAGCGAGTGCGCATCGGGCGGCGGTCACGCACGGCCGTCCGCCGCGCGGCTATTGCCGCACACAACGCATAGCTTGGCGCACGATCCCGGACGTGTGCAACGCTGTTTGTTCTGCGAGGATTTATCGAGCAGTGTAGTAAATTGCAGGGGGACGGGATTGATTTGTAGTCCAGTTTGTTCCATTACGCTTCGCATGCATTGCCTGGTTCGTGATCTCAGCCACTACTACTCAGCCACATTATCGCTAAACCCATAAAAATAGAACTTGTCTTCAAATTTATATTATTAGAGGAAATCCCAAATGTACAACAAATCAGATATGTTTTTATGTTGTCTGTTTCCTAAACAAGATGAAGGTCTTTAAGTCGTCCACGAAATGAAATTTAACGAACATATAGTAGAAAAAAGTAACTTCTGTGAGTTTTACATTAAGTACAACATTCTTTTTAAGTGGCCTAATTTTGACATTGTTGGTAATGTTTTTAATCAAAAGCGGTTCTGAGCATTGGCCTTGCAATAATTGACTTTTTCCCCTCCAGCAACAAGCCTGCCTCGGTGACGCAGAGGCTTGGAAATACTTCGAATCCGCGGATAGCTTGCTCCTCGCACAAAGCACAGTTGTTTTCATCATGTGCTCGTGAAGTGGATGGCTTCTCATGTCAAAATTTAAACCAATATTCTGTCCCCCACATTCACCCGCCATAATTACCCTACCATTCTTCTTATAGTGAAAGGACAATGACAAACCACCACTGATTGTGAGATCTGCTCAGGAAAGGGGTGGGCAAAAATGTGAAAACCTCTCAAAAATGTGCTCCCCCACCAATGATCAACAATCAAGTATGACCGAAGTAATCAAACGGCTTCGACGCCACGACGCCGCAAGACGTGAGCGTTCTGACCTGCCTGGTAGCCTAGCTCGCGCGCGTACGTCTTGCAGCGTCGGCGTCAAAACCACGTGAAGTGTCATAATTGATTGCTGAGGTTAGGGAACACTGGTGAGGTGCATTGGTGAGGGAGCAGATTCCTCCTCCTCCTCCTGATTATTATCATCGTCAGCGTCATCATCACCATCACGTAGCAAGTAGCCGTGGGCGAAAACGCAGGGTCTCCGCCAGCGGGAAGGGGCGCAGGACGTACGGTTCGCCGACCGCGACGAACGCCGCCCGGCGCCCGCCCCGCACCGGGGCCAGCTGACCGCGACCGCTGTGCTCGACACGCTTCAAAGGGCGCCGCATTACACATCTCGCAGCAGGGCAGCCAATAAGCGGACGCGGGACGCATGTCCTCGGTCAGAGGGAATTTTAAAAGTAATTGACACTAGCTAGATAGTTACGTCGAATTCAGCCGTTGAGTGGAGGATAATTCTCGGGGCCGGCTGTTCTGATCGGTAATTTTCTGTTGTTTCTCCGATCAACACCAGGCGAATGCCGGAGCTATACACTAATAAACGGGCTACGACGTGCGCGATCTTTCCTTCCCCTTCCTTGACCTATCCTCTCGCCTTACATACACAACACCAGCACACATGTCAAGAGAGCAGTCGGGAGCTTAGAGTTTGTCCCGACTGGTGGGGTGCTACGCTGGTGGGCGATACATGAATGGGAAAACCCACTTATCCTACGTGTGTGCCAGATCTCACCATCAAGCTGGGAAAGAACACCGCCACTTCCTGCAATAAAACATTCACTACAATTACGGTACTTATAATCATAGTTGACGCGCCCAAAACATGAAATAATCAATCAATTAAAAACGCCCAGAGGGGAGTCTCGAGTTTATCAAGAGTCATTCAGCGCATTGGTTTATTTTTTCAGTTATAACCGGTTTTTAATAATTGGACAAAACTGATTTTGAAAGAAGACATGAATACATGAAATTAGTATCCAGTGGGTGCCGGGTATTTTTTTTATTTTTTATATGGGTAAACTGCGCGCACATATGTAATGAGCATAAGGTTTTAAAATGTATTTCACTGTTTATTTTACTTTGAATTTTTCTGTTTAGCCATAAACCCTATTTAGTCATATATCCACAATCTGGCATATAACGGGTAATATTGTGTTGGTTTTGTATAATATTAGTATGTAAAAATAAATTCGATGGATACTGTAACAATACAAATAATAAGTGTTGCGTACAAAAGTAACGTGTTTCTTTTTTGTTTTTTTTGTTTGTTTGTTTTTACAAAAACAAACGAAACATCCATCATTTCATTAACTAGTTATTTTGAACAGCGGATAAACGGATAAAAAGTCAGAAAATCTAAAAATATTTTTTTTTAAACCAGCATTCCTTATTCGTTCCCTTTTTGTGCGATGCGGCGTGGCGTTCGCCTGGACGCCGTGACAGCGGTGCTGCGGTAGCCGCCGCCCCAAGGCTTAACGCTGCCCTTCCTGACCTACTGGCGCGATGGCCGTACCACGCGGCACCACGTCGCGCTTCACAGTGGTCCAAAACTTAAAAAGTAAAAAGTAAAAAAGCGCCGACGGACAAAATATTTCATCTGAACATTACATGTAGTATGATTGTGAGTCGATCTCCTCAGTTCAGGGACATTCAAGAAAGTCTATCTGTATAGTAATCAATGAAAGGTGAACAGAAGTAACACGAATGAAAAATATACAATGTTATTACCTGACCGTTAGAAAACACGTTTAAAAATGAAACTGGTAAAATGTTACCAATAAAATATATACAAAATATGCAGGCTCACTGTAAACACAAAAAGAGATATCACCAATAATCAGAAATATTATCCAAAAAAATGTTTAAATTAATGAAGTCTGAAGTAACAAACCTACATTAACGTAAGTCACTAGGAATATGACATCTCGTGAGAATCAAAACTAATCACATTTTAAATGACACGTCATTTAAACAACTGGGACATTGCCGGACGTAGGAGATTGTCGGGCAAAAATTGCTACAAAAAAATCTAAATTTTATGGACGGTCGATTCCTAGACCTCTGCGTGGCGCGGCGTGGTTCAGCACGGCGCCGCGGCGGGAAATTGCTATGTTCCGCAGTCACCTCCGGCGCGAACGTAACCGCCAGTCGCTGGCGAGATTGGAGCTGATCACAGAGTGCGCTCAGCCATCTTCGGAACTAGCGGTGTTCGAAGATTGAAAGTTACTCTAACGATGAAAATCAGACGTCAAGAAGTACTCGAATTTATCATTTTTTTATTTTCGTTTACTCATCACTAGAGGGCGGATTTTGACGACCTAAAACACTGCCAAAAATGAACAATACAATGTTCTTAAAATGTATTAAAATGATCTAAAAGCAAAGAAAAGTGACGTAAAAATGGTATTAACACCAGTTCCTATGAACTACTTAAGCTGTTGGTTACGTTTCTAATGTAATAGAGGCTTTTTATATTTGTTCAAGTGAACTTAGCTTTCAAACTTTTAGTTTGGACTGTTCTTTTCTAGAAAATATCTGTCTTAAGTTATCTCGAAATCAGGTGAACCTCCAATGGCGCTGACAGGATTCAAAGGAATCTTAAATTACATACTGAAAACGGCTAACATTACAACTTCAGAGCGAAGAAATCGATTAGGCTACCAAATATCTCATTCTATGGAGAACATATTTTGCATTTCATAAATATTATTTGAAGTAAGTGCCATTACAATGATACTAAAATTAATTAAATCACCAAAAATGCATTAAAAATAACGTAAAAAGGTAAAAAATTACTTATTAGTCAAAATTCACGAAAAATGCAAAAAATGTATAAAAATTGGTTATTTTTGTCATAACATAAAATTAATTTCCATTCTAAACGGCATATTTCTAAAGTTGAAAAAAGACATTTCTGCCTATTTTTCTTCCGGTTGCAGAACTTAAGGAATGAAGATTGGACGTGTGATTGTGAAGACAAAACTTTTATGAGATGAAATTATGCAAAAATAAAATGAAATCGTTTGATGTAAAGGGGTTTGATATGGACGTGAAAGCTGCTTGGTGTTTGCCTGGACTCAATGAGGAAATTCCAAGCTGCGAACTTCACTTGGACTGACTGAACCGGAGTTGTCACACGTGTTTCCGTATGCTTTCGGAAGCTGTAAGCAGTAAACAATTTTCTGTACACTTCCAAAATGTCTGCGGTTAAAATTCCCACAATTAGAGTTTATTACAGCCACTAACAGGAAAAACGAGACTTTCTTATTACTCGTATCGTTTCAACGAAAAGTTTTAATATAGTTTTCAGTTCTTATCCGAAGATACTAATACATCAGTTTGGTGTTTATTGATGGGGAAGTTGCACTTTGAAGTACAAATATTTGTTGATCGTTTACTAATAAGTATAGAAATAAAACACCGGGTACAACAAAGTAAACGAAAAACTGGAACGACATGGATGATGTAGCTGCTGTCTCACATATTGAAATACACGAATTGGTACAAAAACGAATTGTATGCGACTAGTTTGAAAGTTTTTGTATTGCTGCGTTCTCAGAAACTTCCAGAAACATGTCATTCGTATATCAAAACGTACTTTCTTTCTAGGTTCATAAGTATTACTAACTTATACTTAGATGCCGCTTGAGACGACAGTCGATCTTTAAAAGAACGCAATGTGTTTTGAATCATTACATTAAAAGTATCCTCTCATAAGAGATGTATGTTACATTTAATTGTCTGGCGAAATCGAGCTTCAAATTACTTTTTTCACTGTAAACAAAATAATTGTTAAAGAATCAAAAGATGTCGGTAAAAGAAGAAATAGCTGAAATAAAAGAAAAAGGTAACATCTTTGCCTTGGAATTTTACGATACCTATAATACAACGGTATGAATGGAGAGAATAATATTCAACAATAACTTCATGTAATGTATTAAGTATGAACCCTAATATTACCAAGAGACGGCTCAGAGACCCAGTGGTGAACTGTTGTTTTTTAGAAAAATCATTGATATTGTTTGAATGTGCTATTTGATCAAAATATAATGCATAAGGCGGTCACGCTCGCCATTTGGCAGCAGTATTGCTCGGAGGAAGGCCGCAGTATTTTGGCAGAAACACCAGCTACCAGAACATAGAAGCGACTCGTCCCGGAGAACCCAGATCAAACAAAATATAATGCAGTTTATCGCAAGTGTTGTAATATTTTGTTACTACAACGTCAGTGGCTGTAGATGGAAACAAATGCAGGACTAGGCACTTGAAAACTGAATATTCAGAATAAATTTTGGAAATATTTGTAATATTTTATAACTTGGAATAATATAGTTCAGTACAAAACTATGTTAGAATATGAGCCTTTATTTGACATAAAAGTATAATAGATATTATCCCTAAATAAGAATATTGAACCAAGAAAGTCGATAATTTATCATACACATGCACGAAAATTGAATAATGTTTTTAAATGAGTACACATTTACTTTATTAGTTATATCAATTTATCAAAATAGTCTAACAACAATAAAATGGAAATTTAATTGGTAGGTCCCAGAGGTCCCTCCGCCTTGGTAATGCACGGGACCTTCTATATCTTGGTATTGCTAAGAGAAAATAATGCGATTATCCAGTTATGAAAGTAATTTACAAATTGTATTAAATCGTGCTTCATGTTTCTGGAATGTCAACATACTATCCACAATATCTGTATGATTTCTGCTGGAGACGAGACGATATACTAATAAACGAGCTGTATTGAATGATATTCAGAGTAACCGATTGATGATTTAGAAAAAATCATATTTGTAATTCCGTAGCTTTCAACAACTTTTATCAATTATGAAATATACGACCCAGTAGGTTGCATGCATCTGAAGATAATTGCAGTTGACGAAAACGGTTCCATGATTATCCGGGTGACACCGCGTCGCAGGATGAGGTGTCATGCCATAGGCTGTGGTTCCTTTCTCCTCCCGCATTCAAATCTCCGCAATCTCTTATCTCGTGGAATCAGTTGTTGGTAGAAACAGTAGTTTTTATTTAAACAATTGTGAAGACAATCAACATATCCCTTTAACAATGTTTACTTTTCAATTTCAGATACTCTTTTCCTATCAGTTTAATTGACGACAGACTTACATTTTTCACATTACATATCAGCTAAGTCAGGTCATTTATGGACCCATTCAGAGATTATTTTGTACCAAACGATGATGAATGAAAAACTGGTAGTGTATATCATATTTATTCCCATTTTGTATTTACAGAGTCTCAATTCGAAGCAACTGATCGTTCACTAGTACCCCAGTCATAATTCCCACGACTTGCAACGCAGATTTAGGGTACGATGTTGGTCTGTCTACAGCCTCCTATTGTCTCGTCGCCGGTTCACCTGTTTTGCAGGGCGTCTTATGCAATCTATTCTTCCATGAACTGTTTCTCAAGCCAAATGCGTTCTTGTCGTATACGTTTCTTATGAACTAAAAATCCATATTTCGTTGTATTTAGTCCTTGTTCTTTACACAGTACGTATTTAAGTATTAAATCGAATTTAATCTCAAGAACATGTAGTATGCCTTTCACTTTTTCAATTCTAGTAAGTTTCAACATGACATTAAAAAATAAATTGATAAAAGTCTTAAAAGTTAGTGAGTAAGAATTATTTTTTTGTTAAGAAATTCTTTTGTCAAAGACATCAACGATTTTCTTCCTATGAAGAGTGTATTCCTTATCAATATAGCCACAATACTCTGTACCTTGATTTCGTTAAGGAGAAGTAATCTATAATATTAGGAAAATAAATCAATAAAATAATTCACTATGTAACTTCTCTTGGAAAATAATGTTTATAAAATTTATTCATGTCCCGAACCCGATAAATTTGATTTAAGTAAATGTTCCGTAGATTAGCAAATAACCTGAAAGTACTGAAAATTGTGACTGATGAAACTTCTTTATCTTTTCCAATAATAAGAAAATTCTTCGGGTATGTTTAAGACATACAATTCATAGCTTTCCATTTACATTTTAATATTAAATCGCTGGACTCCTGAAAACATTACACACTTTGTAAATCATTCTGTGAAACGTAAATATAGCTTTATAATGGAACTGAACGTTAAGTAGCCAGACACTATGTTAGGCGTCACATACTACAAGCTTGGTCCTGCGTTTGTGTAAATATTGTTATCTTACAAAATAAAGCATTGAAGACATGAATAATATCTTACAAAATGTTTATCATCAAGCACTTTGGATGACCCATGCGAATAAATTGAGAATACCAAATAGTCAAATTTAATTTTATCTGTATTTTGCGATTCTGCACGGTTTTTAACATCTTGTCTCAGGGCATCAACTGATGTCATTGCCATGACTCTGATCGGGAGGTCCTAGGTTCGAGTCCCAACGATGGCAGGACTTTCGACAAAGCTAGACAGCAATGTCGAATTCAGTCGCTGTCTCGAGAAGAATTCTAGCGGTCGGCTGCTCTGATCGGTAGTTTTCCGTTGTTTTTTTTTTATCAACACTAGCCGAATTCCGGAGTAATACAAACCGGCCACAGACCACGCACGATCTTTCTTCCCTGTTTCTTGTTCTATCGTCACCACGACTAATGACCACAATCGTTATACGAAGTGGGATACCCAGAAGGCCTCAACCATCAAAATTGTTCTAGAGTGTCCAGAATGGTCACATTTTGTAGATAACGAATAAAAAATCCTAATTAGAATCCCCAACTAGAACTAGGTTTTAAGGGTCTGTGACAAACTTTATGCACTATGGAGCAGCGTATCTTTTATTGGGGGATCCTGTTGATTTTATAAAAAAATATAAAAAAATTTTAGTAGTTCGTCTTAAATTTTTTTGATGCATCCGTTCGCAAATGGCAAAATTTATGAGTTTTGTATCGACGGAATGCCATTAATCGAACAAAACTGACATTTCCCTTGGCGCATAAAGAATGTAAATATGTAGGGACTAGCTTAACTTGGCACCTACAGCGGGTATGTTCATGTTAAAAAGTTTTATTTGTGCCATGCAAGTTCATAATAAAAATAAATTTTATACATATTACAGTTGCCGACTTATTCAATTTAAGGCACAGAACGTTAAATGAAAAAGATGTCGATTTGATTAATTTTATAACAAAATTATTCATCTGATTGACGACAATTAAATCTGAAGTCATGCCTTTTTATGTAAGTGCCGAAAGAGAGTGTAGTAATTCATAGCATTTCACCAATATACTCTTACTCTCACTGAAACCTGATATTATAAATACACTTGTATCTTGCTGACGATGTTGCACGTTACTTTCTTTCGGTATCGACGAATGAAAAACCTGATTCATTATCATCTTATTTTTTATTTTAACAGAAATCATAAAATTTTACTGGTCTTCTTTTGAACATGTATAATTTCCGTCATACATCATACAACTCTAGTTTAATTATGTTGAGAATTTTTTGATGTTTGTCTCGTCTGACATTTTAGAGAAGACTACGACAACATGCAGCTTACAAATTAGTTCATACGACACGAAATCTTACAGAATATTGAGTAGAGAACAGTCTAAAAATTGTCTCAATAGATTTGTCTTATGGAGAGGAAGTGAATGAGGTACTGATCACCTCTGAAGGTGTCATAAGTCACCGAATACACATTTTAGTTGTCTACAGTTTTAGAGAATTCCTTAGAATCTTCTAGATGAATCCGCAAAAACTGACCAAAAAAGTTACCCCTTAGGAAACCGTGAAGCATAGAATGACACCACATTTTTCTCGATTGGTGGACTGGAAATGATCTAAACTGCAATGGCGGATAGACCGACGAACGCATACACGGACGAACGGAGGTTACCCGATTACTACATCAAGATAATGTGGTGTATAATTATGAAGAGAAGATTGACAATTTTGAAGATTCCGCGCAAATGAACGGGGACGTCGCGTGCCATAACGGCAACCGCCACGCATCACCAGCCGCCCAAGGCTCCTTCCTGGGAGGCGGCTCTCATCCCTGGCCTCACGGCCGACTGCCGCGGCCGGCCTCACGGCGGCGCGGCGCTGCGGCGTTGCCTCACGCGTGACGTCACGGTCGCTTGCGATAGGCGCGTGAACGACCGCCTCACCTCACCGCGCCACGAGCGCAGCACAGCTCAGCGCAGAATCCGCGACTCCGCGGCCGCGGGGCGCCGCGCAGGGAGCGAATTCGACGCGGTGGCGGAGCACGTGATCAATTCATGACGCATATATGTGGGAAGGGTGGGAGTAAAATGCACTAGATCCGATAAATATGATTTCAAAGAATTCATTAGAAGTTCTTTTGGCATTATTATTATCATCATCATCATTATCATTATCATTATTATATTTATAATTACATTATTATATTTATAATTATGTGTACATCGTATCTACGACGGAAATAAATTTCGCAGATTTATCTTTCACAGTAAAAATTATTATTTTAACCTATTTATATTAATTGAGTAATTTCCTACAAATCTCCTGTCGTTTCTAGTCGATGAGACGATGGTACTTTTCTGAACTAGCTTTCATAGGTTTTCATTAATATTTCCTTGAGACTTTGATGCCAGGCCTTCCGGGTAGCTCCAGTACTCGATATTAGAATAGAAATCATTCTCACTTGGTTTGTTTTTCATTGTTTTCATGTAGACTTTGAGAGAACCCATGGAACATAACAGACTTTTAGCTCAGCGCATCTTAGAATACACCACTTTTCAGAGAAGTAATAATAATAATAATAATAATAATAATAATAATAATAATAATAATAATTAGTAGTAGTAGTAGTAGTAGTAGTAGTAGTAGAAGGGTCCTAAAATGAGCAAAACGTATATTCACAAATTTCTTTTAAATCACTATCACATTGAAAATTAATTTCAAAATATTTGTTCACTTTAAAATAACACTACGCAAGACAAATAGCACGTAAGATTCAACATTATTCAAATATAAATGTTTCCGTTATTGATTAAAAGGAAAAGCAAATCTCTTCAGCTCTAGCTCCGATAATGTCACTTCGTCAATGTTATAATGTCTATTTATTTTATCTTGCACACTTAAAAGGTAATTAGTAATTACGTTTGATTACAAGATTAAATTGCAAAGGTTTACGCCAATGGCGGGACCTACATTTCCGAGAGATTGGAACAACACGTTGAGTCGTGGGAGTAAACGCTCTGCTCCCACCGCTCAATCGACCTTCTCTCTCTCCGCCCCGCCCCGCCCGGCGCCGCCCCCTTCCCTCACACCGAAAAGCCTTGCGCCACGGCGCTGGGCGAGGTCGCAAACGCAGACACCACCACCACCACCACCATCGCCGTCGTCGTCGCTGCTTCAGTCTCCAAACACCAGCATCTTCACCGCTCCAACATTATTACCACGTCCAAAAACTCTACCTTCAACCCGATACCAACATCAACATCATCCAAGTTCATCTTTATTTCCACTCTAACATCACTCCCATCACCAAACCTACCACCGCCACAACTACAACTACCATCGCCACAATTCCACCACCACCATTTCCACCGCCACCACTTCCACCGCCACCACTTCCACCTCTATAATCGTCACAAATACCACTACCACCTACACCTATACTTCCGCTGGTTTATTCTCCCAATACCACCATTTTCACCATCTCATGGAACGTGATATCAACCTCCTTCACTAATCGCGATTCTAACAACTTCATCGACGTTCATCTCCACTCCCCACTCCCATCATCGCTTCAATCAACACCACCACCAATTTTCACTCCATTACTATACATCTATCTCTACCTCTATCACCATCACAAACACCACCATTTCCACCGCCATTTCCACCGCCATTTCCACCGCCATTTCCACCGCCATTTCCACCACCATTTCCACCACCATTTCCACCACCATTTCCACCACCATTTCCACCACCATTTGCACCGCCATTTCCGTCGCCATCACCAAGCGCGACCCACGCAATCCGGCGCGCGCCGCGTGTTTTCAAGCGCGACCGTGACCGCCCCGCATGCACCACGCCCCCCTCCGGCCGTGGCTTATCGGCCGACCGACGTCGCCTTGTACGGCCCGCGCCTGCGCCTCGCTGCACCACGCCGCGTGCGTAATTAACGACCGCAGACAGCAGAATTAACACTTCGCAAACGACTTCCGGATGATACCGACTCGCGTTTCGGGAGGGTGCTCTTTAGGCGGTTGAGGGGTGGCGTAAGTAGGAAATGGGATATGTAGAGGCTCGTGATCTTCACGGAAGATTTGCTAACCGCAACTGTTTTTTTACACTCCTCGGAAACATCCTAACTACACAAATACAACCTAATTATATACTTTCTCTCATATCTTTCAAGGGTTACAAGTTTTCATGTTTATATTCAAACAATGTTGATGCATGGATTCTAAGATCTGCATCGTATTTTGTGACCTGTTTTTCTTCTTCTTTTTTTCTGATAAGTACTGTTGCATTGCCTCAAGTCCTGGTTATCAGAAAATTTAATAAAATTACATACTTATCTTAATATTTGTAATTAACAGAAATTTAATTATTTAATATACTTTAATTGAAATCATTAAGTAATGAAACCGTCTATTATGTGTATAAATTGATTTTTCATTATTTAGTTTCTTATTTAGCGTCCTCAGTAAGGATATTTGTAATGAGAAGGGAAAAGCATTATTTACTCGAAATTATGTATTTTTTCTCAAAATGGATTTTATTCTCAAAATATTTTTTAGTCAACAACTCTCAAGCATTTGAATTTTATTCTTTATGAAGTAATTCGAAAGTATTTTAACGTTCAAAAAATGTTCTCCATATGTTTCTTTCTTTCCGTAATATCAAAGCGAAAAAAGGAGCGACGGAATGGACAGGAGTAGTAGTTGGATCTAAGTCGTCGTAGAAATTACAGGTCGCGGAATTCTTGGAGATAAGAATTCCGAACTTAATATTTTACGAAGTAAATCTCTCCATTTCAAGGTAGCAGGGATAAAAATATAGAGATACGTCACTATACTAGTATAGTGATAATTTATTGATTTAATAATAACCGTACATATTAAATGGACGAACTCCGTTATGGTTTGTATTGTAAGGAATGTTCTAATTTGAGGCCGTGTAAGGCGCCAAAAAACACCCAGTAATTTTAATGTACACATTCGTACACAGAGACGCACACAATAACTGTCTCAGTGATGTTTATCTGATAGTTGTAGCGTTACCTGGCAGATCGAATGTCAGGCAATTGATTGGGATGTGAATTGTCAGATTGGACCACATTGTCATGGGATTTCGGACCATTGAAAATTCAAATCTAAAATCTAAAAGACGGGATTTGTATATCAGTGGGATAGCCCTCCCCATTGTATCGTCCTCTGAGGTCCTCTTGGAAGTTGCGTTTCGCGAGTAGGGCTGACCCAGTTGAGGGCCCATTTGGCCTGCCCTGGTCCAGCGCTTATCTGCGGGTCACCCTTGTGTTTCCAGTGTTTGTCAGGGAGCCTCCGCGGGCAGTCTG
The DNA here is from genome assembly GCA_038098605.1 of Gryllus longicercus. Lineage (NCBI taxonomy): Eukaryota > Metazoa > Arthropoda > Insecta > Orthoptera > Gryllidae > Gryllus > Gryllus longicercus. The sequence goes on from JAZDUA010000021.1 coordinate 5,513,021, forward strand.
GTCTCCAGTTCCGGCATTTGAGTACCCGCGCCACAGAGTACGTAAAGTCTCGACATTCTGTCCCTTACTTTAGTTTAGTACAGTGCTCGCCAACTGCTGTAAGTGGTAAAATAAATGTTTACTTCCCAACAAAATAATAATTGTTTATTGGAATTACACTAGTCACATGTGCAACTATTTCCCTTTACAATAAGGTTTACAAATACATAAATATTCCACGTCACGTGGAAATACAGAATCTCATATCAATCAACTGCGTAGGGATTCGAGAAGCTTTCTCCGAGTCGCTTCAAAATCTAAAGCATTCTACTTGTTTATTTGCATCTACTGTCCATTTCGCCCCATGGATAAGCAAACAGAAGAGGACAGAAGACGGATGGCTACGTTGAAAGCGCGGTGCTGTCGAGTGGGCCCATCGACTGAGGTGGATCAGGGCATCAACTGATATTACCAGAGTGCCTTTATCCGGGAGGTTCTAGGGTTCTAGTTCGGACGGTGGCAGTATTTTCGACGTTAGCTAGAGAGCTAGGCCGACTTCAGCCGCCGTCTGGTCTAGAATTCTAGCGGCCGGGTGCTCTGATAGACAGTTTTGCGTGGTTTCTCCAATCAACATCATGTGAATGTCGGAACAGTACCTTAACAAAAGGACCATGGACTGCGGGCGATCGCTCTTTCCATTTCTTTGTTGTATTCTCACCTCTTGCTTACACACACACACACACACACACACACACACACTTGTATATATGCACTATACTACCATTCATGTCAAGAGACCAGTCGTGAGCTTAGAGCTTACCTCGTCTTGGGTGGTGCCCCGCTGGTGGGAGGTATCTGGTACCCCGCGAGTCGACGTTTAGGTCAGCGCCCGATCTCTCCATTCAGCGGCGGAAGAACGCCGCCACCTCCCGTGAGGTAAACATGCACTACCCTCTCGGGACTAATAACCATAGCAGTTGACGCGCCCGCAAACTCCTAAATAACGAGTGAACCAAGTGAATAAGTAATAATGAGTGTTGGTGGGTGTGTTGCAGCGCTGACGCTGACGGCGGGCGTGGCGGCGTACCCGGCGGGCTGGGACGCGCCCGAGGTGAAGCTGACGTGCGGCACGGCGGCCGGGCTGTACGAGCCGGGCGGCTGCCGCCTGCGCTGGGCCTTCCTGCTGGCGGCCGTGGGCTGCTTGGACGCGGCCGTGCTGGCGGCGCTCGCCTTCATCCTGGCGGCGCGCCACGTGCGCCTGCAGGCCGAGCCCGGCCCGCCCCCCGGCGCCGCCTCGCTCTACAAAGGTACGCCCCCTCGCCCCATCGCCACCTCGCCCTCTCGCCCTCTCGCCCTCTCGCCCTCTCACCCTCTCACCCTCTCACCCGCAACATGACGCGTACGCACCTAACACTACACTAGGATTTAAAACAAGAGAAAGAAAAACGGTGGAAAAAGAAGGAAATGCCCGCCAAAGTGGGAAGTTTGAGTAGAAAAGATACACAACACTCCAAAGAAAAATTAAAGCAATTAACAATTATTACGTTTTATTAAATTAAGGGTTCAGATGTAAAACGTGGCAATGCACGTGGAAACTAATGCGAGATAGTACAGGCAAGTGAACATTTTTGCTGGACGGGGTTTGAAACTCCTGGAAGGGATTTAAAAACCCTGCAAGGGGTTTATGAAGATGACAGCAACCGATGGACAACTATGCCAAGGTGGGCAGTTTGAGAAGAAATTATACAAAACATGACAACAATTAAGACATTAATGAACAATTATTACTTTATATTAAATGAAGGGTTCGGGTGTAAAACATGGTAACCCAAATGCAAACGTTTGGAGATGCAAGCAAGTGAACATTTTTGCTGTACATGGAGTACATAAAGATAACAACAGCCGGAAGACAACTACCATAACTTGAATTTTTTGAAAATCACAACGCAGGGACAGCAGATGGAAGCATACGACTAATTTAATATTACAAAAACTAGAACCTTGGGGGTTATCATATTTTATTCCCGAGCCCTTCAAATCTTTTTAATAATTGGTTGAGGTGTCTCGGTGGCAACGGCTGAGATGGCTCACAGCCATTGGCTCTGCAGCGTCGCTGACTGTAATGTTCTAGGGTTTGCGTGGAGTATTTTGCGATTCTATCGACATAGCTGCATATAATTCTGCCGCTGTCTGGAGTAGAACCCTAACAAAGTAGGAAATGCGCAACGCTTGTCAGCAATCATTTATGATCCAGAAAGATAAATGCATTTAGTCTTTGAAAATCTATCTCTATTGAAATTATATTGTGCATATTTTAAATTAATTGTACCAGTAAATTCACTTCTCTAAGCATTGTATTCGTTACTTAGTAAATTTTATTATTTGATACCTGTCTCGAAGGAACGTGACTTTCTCGAACTTCATTTCAAATTTACTTTCTACGTCAGAAATATCATTATTGTTCATAGACAGGTGAGGCATTACAATAATATTGTATTTTCGCTCACCCCATTCAGTTCCTTGATTATTCCTACTCCCTTCACGCGCCTTTCATTATGGAACAATGGGTTCTCAAGTCATGGCAGGTGAATTTACAGAAGCATTCACTACTCTGACAAAGGATTAGAGAGTTAGTTCTAGGAGCAGAAATATCAAAACATTGAAAAGGACTTAAGAATGAGAATCATTTGGTCAGCAACATTTTTACTTTTCAAACATTGTGTTCAAGAATATAAAAAAGTAATAAAACAAGTCAGAAGGGATATTCATTCCTTATTTTTCATAGCTTTTGTGTGTTGCATGTTTTATAGAGACGATAATCCATTTAACTCGTATCGCTAGCACATCCTCAGGATTTACCTCATTTCAAAAAAAAAGTCTTAATTAAAAAGTTAATATTTGGGGGAAAGACTCCTTTACCTGTGTTAAAATTGACTCGGCCTGCATCCGCATTCTATTAATATTTTATTATGTTGTTTGTTATTGTTTTGCAATAAAGAAGTGAAGATTATTATGAATTTATTAGGTTTGAAGTTTTAGTATTACTTCCTTATGTATTATGATCAGTTCTTGTCACATATCAGAATATAACGCACTAATACAGCATATTTGCTAATGGCCACTTTATAGCCTTGCAGAAAGAGGCACAATGCCTATTTATCAGGCTCGTGAAGAATCGTGTAATAGAGGCTCTACCGCGTGGCGCCCCTACTCAACGTCGTCAGCAGTGGATCGTGCAATGCATGGAAGGCTGCCTACAAAGTTTACGCTAGTAGATTCACCGGTCTGTGGATTGTAAAACCATAAATTTGCTTCGGCGCAAGGAAGTCTCCGACTTCCGTTTCCGCCTTCACTTTACGTAATGGACTTCGACAAAATTATGACATTTCTTCTGCTTCTTATAACTGTTCCGTTCATTTCTGAGTGGTTTACTGCATGAAAATCAATCGCAATTTCATAGTATTCATTTACTGATGAATGATGAATTTTATTTGTGACTATCTTTCTCGACAGCGAAAATGTTTGCAGTGCTTCCTGGAAATACATGCTACTCAAGTTAACTTAATTTTCTGCCACCAAGTAAACAACAGGATATTACAAAATGTCAACGTATGAAAACAAAAGTTGGGAAAACAAACTAAGTTCAAGGAAGCAGCTGTCTTGCAACAAAGCACCAAAGCATTCATAGATGTTTAGAAATTGAAAGTGTCATCTCAAGGACATCGTCAGGGCCATTTCCTGATCACCTGTATGCTCATGTAACTACAGATGTCCACCGAGTAGTAATATTATAATTTCATATGTTCACTATTTGATTTATTAATTTGAAAATAAAAATTGTAGATTTTAACGTAACTTAATTTCTTAAAAAGTCATAGCTTTTGTTTAAATTACATTCACATTTCTGTGTGTCCTAAGCCACTGCACATATACAACATTAACTTAAATAGGTAATGCATATATATTGTATTGTATATTTTATTAACATTCTTTTTCATAGGCAAATTCATTTTCTGCGCATTATCTAATGTTTTCAATTAATTATCCTATTACGCTTTAAAATTACCCATGAATCCTCACCTTTTTATTGACGATTACTCTGGCTATCTAAAATGCCGAGGCATATTTATTTGCGTGGGTAGTTCTGAAATTTTTCTTCTACATTGCTTCCTCATTTCTGGCTTCACTCTCCTAGCAAATAATCGCATCATCGCAATCCCAGAATCTCGTTGGTGTGGAAACTGAACCAGCAAAACAAAAAAAAAATGAGATAACGAATTCTTCGCCCATTCGCTATTCACTTCATAGAACCGGTCGAATACTGAAGTTGTCCGGAGTTCCGTTTCATCAAACATCCCTTTCTGTTCGTGAAAGGAGAGTGGTTAGGGTGAAATCAGGGAATCGATCGCAAAGGCGCAAAAAGCGAGCATTGTGTTATGAATCATGCATACGGTGTGCCTCCACTCTCGTCGGGCTGCTGGGGAAAGGTTGCGTCCGGTTCGCGTCGTGCTACTGAACGGCTGGCGACGGCAGCGACGCGGCGTCTGTAACGGGTTTCGTCTAACTGAGCGCCGCTGCAGCGGCGTCGCCTCGACTATTTAATGGAACTTCTACCGTTCTTCTCGAAAGAAGATAAACCAAACACATGCGGTAATATTAACGTCGTTATTTGTCGCTGCAATATGCCGCTGAAGGTAGATGAATCCTGGAAGATGAGTCTGCTGTTGGGTCTCGTATCGTGACATTTCACTCTCGGCTATAAATTATGTGTCTTACACCAATGGTTCTCGAACTGATTTAAGATTGTATCCCTCTTGCATGAGTAAACGTTTTATGTAAAGCCCACCATGAAATTAACGTAAATTACTGATTTTAAATATTTGTATCTGGCTATTTATTAAGGCATATGTAATTAGTTGAAACCATTTTATTATTTGCTAATTAATTACAAGAACGTGAAAAAAGTAATAATTTTTTAGGCTAATTTATGTTTCAAATATCCCCATGGAGATTGACCACGTACCCTCTAAAAGCCTACGCCATGCCCTAGAGTTTGAGAACATCTTACATTAAAATACGCAAATTTACAGAAGTGAACATACGTGAAATATTTTCAATATATCTGAAATTTGTAAGGCACTATATCATATCCTGCTTTTGTAAAATAAAATTTAACAATTATTTTAATGAATTTTTAGCAGTATCTGATATTTAAATTATTTAAATGTACTCGTATTACTATTGATATTCAAAAATTGTTGATAACTTTTTAGAAACGGATATTCAATGTCCATCAGCATCAAGTAGAAATAATTATTTTTTAAAGACTTATTAAGAAGATCACATGAAAAGAATGTGTTTTGAGCTTACTTTTTAATAAGTTGCACATACTTAATCAATATAACTTTTTTCTTTTTGTATTCTTTCTAAAAATATTTAATTGCAAATACTCAGAAATTTTGAAGTAAAATCCTACAGACATTTTGCGATTCACCGAGTCAACTCAACATTGAAATCTTACCATACAAGGAAAACATCATAAATAATTTCCAGTTTAATTTAATTGTAGAAAGCAAAGCACGAACAAGACAATATGTTAGGTACTGCGTAATAACGTATATGACAATTTTCATTCTCTCTTGAGTAATTAAAAAATTAGTCTGAAACATGCAGTTAGTGACGTCCATGGCCATATCCAACCTGCACTCCTCCTCGTTCTATTCCCGTAGATCTCTACCGTAACGGTGTTATTAATCATGCTGCTTTAATTGGAGGCATTGTCCTCGCCAAGCAACGCTTGCTTCAGCACGCCGCCGCTCCAGCTGCCTCGTTTGCAGACGCGGGTTCTCAAGTGGGGTGTCGTGTCTCGGAATCCGTCGGACTTTCTCCTCGACCACAACGGAACACAATGGGTGACGTAACGGTTCACGAAAATATTGCTATTACACCGCTACGTTTCGAGTATGAGCACGCTTCTTCAAACGACTTACGTTGACGAGTCTAGTAGGAAATTGGTAACAAAGTTGTAAATAAAGTTGCATAGGTAGAAAAAAAGGCCTTCGCTTTGAAAATACTGTCTTAAAACAATTAATTACACGTGTGCATTTAAGGGTATGCTGACTGGAAACATTAAATAAAAACATTAGAAAAACTCCTTAACTATTCATAATATTAGTGGTAAAAGAAAATATTAACATTAATAAATCTTTCATTTAGTATTAACGCCTTGTATCCTATAGGTGAAATTTATAGCAAACATAACATTATCTTGAAGTACAATTTTTCGATTAAAAACTATGTTAGTATCCCTCCTTAAGTTTAATTTATTGAGATTCAATTTTATTTGATCACTGATTTTTTTATACAATGTAACAACTTTTGACCATCATTCATAATCTGTATTTATACATTAATAAGGATAACTTATCTCTTCAAAAAATTGAATTGCCAGTCTAAAAAGCTCTCCTGAATGAGTGTGCAAAAAATCACTGTAAAGACATTCTCGTTAACTTGAATACTTATACCTCGCAGTATAGATAGTAGAAGACGCATCCATTGTCGCGACAACGGCGAGTCATGACAGGTCAACGCCCTTCGTTGTGTCGGCGATGCGGTGAAGGGAACGTGGGACGCGGTAGGTGATCGTGAGAGGAACGGCCAGATCAAATCATATGGCTCATTCTATTACCGCTTCCCGGCCAAGCCATATCATCCTATCCGTTCATCGCCTCGCGAACTGCGACTCAAAATTGCCGACCGATTTGCTTCACTTTCGTCGACGACGGAACCGGTGAAATGTTGGGATGCACGCTTTCACACAGGAGAAATTAAATGAGAGTGATTGAGAATACACAATTATATCGTTCTTTCTCACAAGACTTCCCCAGTGTATGGTATTCTGCTGAGAAGTTACTATGACTTTCTCTGCTAATTTGACGCATCTTTTTTTACTTGTTAAATAAATAGTATTGTAATTAGAGTTTTAGCAAACACCTATACCAATACGAACAATTAAAATCATTTAAATGAGCAAAATCAAGATCAGTCTCAAAATGCATTTTTTTCAGTAACTTTTTATACATTTCTATTCTCTACACACTCTAAAAATCCTCCCATACGATAAATTTAATCATCACTATTTTTTTCTGCGTAAAAATTAAAAATCTATTATTAATCTCTTTCAAATCACCGGATCATCATCGGATCTATCTTAGCGTCTTGTGCGGCCCATTTATATGTCTGGCATACAGACACGCCTAGAAACATCCAGGATAACTATCTGATAAACGCTGTGTTGGGATACGTCCAGCCCAAGGTGTCCGACATTCCCCCATGGTTGGTGTTCCTTCGAGATAGCCCGAGGAGCCGACTCACATCTTGCACGAGAACAGATGGATAGTGCCTAATAATAATAATAATAATAATAATAATAATAATAATAATAATAATAATATCCTTTTATTCGCGTCAAGACTCAAATAATTTATCATTCATATAAGGCTATAGGAACAGGACACATTTTTAAAGATGACAGTTGGAGATACAAATGTTTTCCATGAAAGAGATCCATGCCTTACACGAGATTCAAACCTGATTTAATTATGTCACCTGCCCAATGCCTAAGCACCTTCAGGATGGTTGACTATTTCTACCTTTCATGACACATTACAAAATACTGTTTAGTTTTCCACATCTCGTGAAACTATTTACTGTCGTAGCTGTAGTAAAATAGGTTTAGGCACTATATTTTGATTCTAATTTTCCTGGACTCTGAGTTTAAAATACTACTGGTATTCGTTTTATTACTTTTCTTCTAGTACCATTTACTATTTAAAACGGGCCCTACTGGGCAAACATAGAATAGCAGTTATATTCTTACGTTTCAGCAAAGTGAGCACTTTGGTGCTAACGGAGGTGAATCAGGTCAGAGAACATCAGATATGAGGGTCATTTCTTTCTGTATGAAGTAAGAAGCAATAAACTCTGGAAGAGTACCTCTTGGGTTCTTGTATTCTTCTTTTCTCTGTTTTCATCCTTTTCTCATCAAGATGGAATTTTAACAGAATTGTATGCGCGTATATTTCTGAGAAAAGTCAATGCAATCCTTTAAACTTCATAGCATAGCTGTATAGAAAATGGAGAGTTAAATCGTGAGACAGTGTTCATGGAACGGAAAGCATATTTGGAGATGTTGACACGACTTCAAAATCGTTATTTTTCTAAACAATTTTCATAAACTTCTTGTTCTAATGCACCCTACATAACTTATGATGTCCTATTCTAAAGTAGCTCAGGATCAAATATGGACGCTGGTTCAAAATAAATGTCACACAGAACTAGAGAATATAAGGAGTCGAGTCCTCTTTTTTCAAATGAATAAATGATCGGAAACCTCTTATAACAAAGTTACACACGGCACTATCAAATGGTAGACAAATCATCATTCACTGGTGTTTGGCAGACACCGAACTCTCAGGGATAGCCAGTTTACGGGGTAATGGCAATAGGAACTTTTACTTTATTGTTGAACTTTGAATACAAAACACATTATTCGACGGCCGTAAGGTATGATGCATGCGCTGTATCAGCGACGCACGTTCTCTCGCAGTCAAACTATTTTCGGGCCTGTATTGTAAATACGGAACATTCTCTTTTCTATCTGTATGACGAATCTATTGCATAAAAAAACAGCACTCTTTTTGCATAAAAAAGCACCCTTTTTACATAAAAAACAGCAGTGTTTACAGCTCTTTCTTCCGCCACAGTCAGAAACAAATTTCATTTGTAGTGATGACATGACGTGTGAGTTACAAACGATTACATCCAATAATTTAGGGGAGTATCGTTTTTTGATATACTCTATTGAACATGTATATACGGGCTCAAAATAGGCTTTGCATCATACACCATGTGATGCTTCAGCCTGCGTGAGAACTCTATTAGGGCCTAACACTACCTTTCATAGTTTCGTCATTACTCACTGCATATACTTATTTTCCTTTACATTACTTTACTATTACATTATTTCCTTTATATTCCATTTTGTTCTTATTAATTCTTCTCAAAGGTTTTTTAAACGTGGTCTGCCCTGTACCGTCATCCTGATTGAGGTATTCCTTTAATCGCTTAAGGCATATTCTAGGATGGTCCCAAGCCCAACATTCCATTCAATAATCATGTAAATTTATGAAAGTGCTAAGACGTAAGGAACAAAATCGTTTGGCCTGAGTTTTGCTACTTATACATTCATTATTTATTTTATTACTATTATTATTATTATTATTATTATTATTATTATTATTATTATTATTATTATTATTATTATTATTATTATTATTATTATTATTATTATTATTATTATTATTATCATTATTATCATTATCACTATCATTATCATTATCATTATTATCATTATTATTATCATTATTGTCATTATTATTATCATTATTATTATTATTATTATTATTATTATTGTTATTAACTGCGTGCGTGTGCTGTTGCAGGGGAGGTGAACAACGGCTTCGTGGGCGACGCGCACTCCGTGGCCGGGTCGCGCAAGTCCCTCAACCTGCACCCGGTGCTGCTGATGCCGGGCAACGAGGCGGACCGCTTCTCCGAGTTCTCGGGGCGGACGGCGGGCGGCCGCTCCAAGTCATCTGCGTACCGCGGCGCCGAGTACGCGCCCAGCATCCAGAACTTCCAGCTGTGAGCGCCGCCCCCGCGCTGCCCCCCCGCCGACCACCGCCCGCCGATGCTGTGGACGACGGCGGCGGGCTTCCCTACTCTGCTGGAAGAGCGTGCGCGGACGCCGGTGGAAGCCGCCGCCGACGAGTGAAATGGGTGATAAGTGGTGTCTTGGGGGAGGAGAAAATGCGTCTTGTTATTTTGTTTTTGATGACGTTTCAAAATTGAATAGTTGAAATTCAAGAGGTAGAATTTCAGTCGTGTCAAAGGTAAATTACCAATAAATACAACAGGAAACGATGAGAGGATTTTTTTTATATCTGAGAATTTTCGAAGTACGAGTGGTATTTATCTGAGGTGACACCAGGAGAGGTTCTGAGTTTTCCAATTAATTTTGTGGCGAGTGAATTTATTGAGTAAACTCAACACCTCGAATGGTCTAGGTGTCAAAGAACCAGTAGTTCGGTAAGGCGATTGTTCCGTTAACTTGTAAGGACATTCTAATTCTATAGAGAAACAGAGCGCACCAGCTATTGAATGAAGGCATGTAATAGTAACAACTTGGAAAGCCAAAACGATAAGACAAAACCGATCATTTTTCTGGAGGAATACAGCTCTGGGACGAACCTTTAAGAGATGAATACTATAACCCAATTGATCAAAAATTGACCGAAATAAAATATACTATCACAAAAAAACACAAAAATATATAATTGAAAAATATACTTATTATGATAATTCATACTTCATTTTGTGTCAATATTTTATAATACCCTTTAAAATATAATAATAGTGCAATTTCGCGCATTAAAACGACGATTACTCGTGTTTTATTGCTTGGCACGGTATAATTTTCTAAACTGGTATCTTAGTATTTCAAGAATAACGTAATTATTTAATCAAATAATTCAAACCAATAACAGGGACGTTCGGAAAAGAACTTCACGAAATATTTACATTTGAAATATCTTTCTTATTTATCGGAGTGGAGTTTTTTCTGGCACTAATACTTTTGATTTGAAACTAGCCATTCGTAGAAACTACCACTATATGTTGATCTCAGTGTGTTTTACCAAACGCGAATATAACACCAAGTGTGGCTGTCACAAATAAAAGTGCTATAGAATTTCCCTGGTCCCGAAAATACTCCGAATTTGAATGTCTAACCTCCCCTTTCTCAATTGTCAAATAAGCAAATTATTATTTAGTCATTCAGAAAATAAAAAAATATAATGGGGAAATAATGCAATAGATCTGCTACGTGTTTTCAACTAAGTGGATTCAACTAATTGGACGGTGACGGTGAATTAGCAACAATATTGTTTTAAAAATATTGCTCGTACATCTCTAAAATGAAGATCAATATTGGATAGAAAATAATAAACAAAATTTCTGTGTATTAAATGCATCCAAATGAACAAGTGATGTAAAGAATGTGTTAGTAGTTTTACCATTAAATATGAATTAAAAATACTAGGTAAATTATTGAAAAAAATTTATCTTTCCCCAAGACTATCACTCTCAAGAGCTGATTTGCTTGTGATTCCATTGCAAAGACAATTATTTCCACGAATCGTAAATAATAAAAATAAATAAATAATGGAAAAATTGAGAATGTGATGTTCAGTTCACTAATTGTTCTCATCAGTTCATTAATGTTCAATATTAACCAATTACGTGTTGGCCGAAAAGAACGATGCCAGAGTAATTAGGTATGTTTTTAACATGCAACCTTAGCAACGGTGTCATGAGAGAAGACTCTGCGTGTGTGACTACGTGTGGCTTCTCTGCCAACCAACGAATATCCCACGGCCTCAACGAGCTGTTCTCAACCCCCACCACAGCAAGCCACGGGAGATGAGTGAAATGTGTAAAGTAAACAGCTGTTCCAGCAGCGGCAAAGACCTCTCTCTACCCAAGTTCTCGTATTTTGTGGTCCTAGAGATTACTGTATTGTATCTGATATGCCTGTTAATATGTCATGTATATGTGGAGTCTGAAAATGTACTGTGTAAACTACAGAGGCACTGAGAGGCAGTTGTCATAGGGTATTGCGGGTAAACGCTTTTATATCATCGCTGAGACTGTTAGTGAACTAAAGTATAAGTATAGGGATGCTTTTAATGCGCGAGAATGGGAATGTTGGATAATTACTTTTATAAACTAACGCTGTAATTTTTAGTAGAGAATCCCCCAAAAATAATAATATATATTTTTCTTTTTATTTCATGACAGTAATGAAATATTTCTTTTTCAATCAAGGCAACAACATCTATAATACATTCGCTTCATATTTACCATTTATACAAAATAAATAATTCCCGGTAAACAATTTGATTTAAAACTTCGGACAGTCAAATAACACACCTTCAAGTTAAAATATCGATTTGATAAATATCTGCAACGTGAAATAGCGCTAAGGGTTTAGAAGTCTTCCAGACTCGGTAATGGTAATTGTAGCCATCTAGGTAGAGGTAGAAAGATACCAAGAAATCGAGATTACTTCCTATGGAAACGCCTCTCAGTGGCTCCTGACGTGTGTTAAACATATTATAGAACTTAGCCGTAATCTTATCTTCGTGTATATAGAATGTAAAATTGGTCGGCATTGCTGGCGGGCTCAGCGGGAATGCGCAGGTGCCGAGACAACGAAGGCAGACTAGTCGCACCTGCAGCCGAAACCTCGATCGGCGTCGCGTTTGCGTCCGCGAAGTGGAAAAACCCGTTGGTACACAACAAGCGCAAATTTCCTCTCGTCGCTGATCGGAGTAAATACACTGCTTTCAAAGACTTTGAAAGACACATTTACTCGGCTGCTCATTTTGCAACAGTCTGTCATAATAGCTCATCTGCATTCCCGTGTGGTTATGGGCTTGTTGAGGTAATAGACTGAAGAATCTCTGTAAAATGTTTAAGTTTAAGGAATGAATAGTTTTAAAAATTGTCATGGATAGAACTTAGGAGATTTTGTTACTTAAAATAACTTCATAGATGTGGATATAATTTATATATCCATAACCTTATATTAATTTATTGTTTTCTACGGAGATTTTCCGTCATTAATCTCTAATTTCCTACCATCAAGCACATACCACGGGCCCAAAAGCATGCTTGTGTACATTATCATATGAAATGCTTTTGTCAATAATAGGAAAAGACAACAATAAAGAAAACAATACTCTGCAACTATAAGTGGTGTTTCCATGGAAGTTTGCCAGTTAATAAAGAGGCGGGGCGCGACCGCTGAGACACCAAGTTCTAGCTTCTCTCCCTTTCGTTGGGTGTACACTCTTAGCCGCCGACATAGAGTGAATCAGATCATGCATTTTGGGTCGTTCTCTTTCGTTTGAGTGGAAAGAAATTGGGTACGTTCAAATTGACTTCAATGTAGCATTTCTTAAAATGTTAATAAGAACAGTAGGGCACACAGGTTTATCAAAGTCTTCTGAACACTTGAACTTATTATTTACAATTTAAAATTGAGTTAAAGACTAACACTTGCTTTATTCCTTCCTTGTGTTATCCTTCTTTCAGATTTCCGTTCCCGTTCCCGTTCCCACTGAGAAATCTCTTCTGTTTGGTTCAAAACTACAATGGCGGCAATAGGTAAATACACATTTTAAAATTTAACTTCTTTAATGTGAACTCATACACATTTCTTTGCATTTTTCTTTCTCGTGATTCACTTTTATTGAGTAAGAATGCGATTTAAAAAATGGCACAACAAAATTATTACAAGTAATCATTTCATATGCTTTAAAAGCTCCTAACACCAGTATTGCGTTTGGAGGATGGGTGTATGTGAATAGATTTTTAAATTTAAGTTTTATAAATCTCCCAAGAAATAATATGAGATGTCAATTGCAATTATTTAAAACAATGGTTTCTTATTTCTGATTCCTTAATATAATCTTTCAGAGATGTCGATTAATTTCTCTGAATATACCACAGAAGCATAAAATTTAATTTATTATTCATACCAGCTTGCTTTTGGTACAAATGATCAGCATTATAATCCAATTATATTGCTTTTACTAAAAGATGAAAGTTGCTCACCGTCAATAACTCTCTCTTGCAAAATGATCAACTAGATAACGAATAATTTCCCATTTCTTTTTGAAAACGTTGCATTTGACTTAACACCTATTCTTTTTGTCACTATGATGTAATCTTGTTATTTTTGTTAAATATTGCGTATTTTAATACTTTAATGCTTATTATGTTGTCAGTGCTACGTCTGTAACTTTATTCCAGATTTTAAAAGTGAACATCTTATTTCTAGAGATACCTAGTGCAACATTGAAAGCAATAATGCAGTTATTGTTTTCATTGATGACAAAACTGACTGCATACAAAAATAAAGAGCTCTGAGTTTTGCAAATGTACCTATCGCATAGAAATTGTTAATATTTGAAGATATTTGTAGAGAGATTATAAACATCTCGCGTTGAGGAAACGAACTGTGCTACAGTAGAAAAAATTATATCAAATTAGTTTCTTAAATTCTATTTTAAATGGCATTAACTGAAGTTAACCACTGAAAAAATAAATATTCAAACATAAATTATGTTCATATGAAGCAGATTAACATGTCTCTTACAACATTGAAAAGCAATTACATTCACGAAAAGCATCTAGCAGTCTTCTGAGCTAACTACAAAAGATCCTTTATAACGATACCAGTTATAACTTTATTTCAAAGTGTTACATGTTCTGACTAGATTTCGTTCAAAATTTAAAGGTATTATTACATTACTCTTATTATCTTTTATGGGTCAATTTTGTAATATTTTAAACATGTATCTAAAAACAGTCTTTGAAAACAACTTCAAGTCCTAGAAACTAACCAGTTCTTAAGTCAGAAAAATAAATTCATTTTTGTTTTAAGAATGTACTATTGACAAATTGAAATAAGTACACAAATTTTGTTTCTTAAAGAAAAATAAAATCAATTCAAGAATAGAATTATTAATTTTAGGGAGCATGAAATATTATTACATCTGTCATTTTTCATTAATTAGAAAATAGTTGAATAGAGAAAGTGCATGCAGTACAACCATAGACACTCAACGACTACACAAAATTAAGATATCGTCAATGATTTGAAGGTCATATTTTGAAAAGAATTATTTTAAAATAAAGAAAACGTGTTAGATAAGCGCAATATGTATGAAACTTCTATCCATCAGCTTCGTTGAACAGAAAATCATTAAATCACTTACTGTGTGTGAAAACATTTTTTATATATCTTTAATATTTGAGTACAACACTAGATGGGATTGTACAATACATTCTGATTTTTGTACAAAGAAATTGACGACGATTATTTAAAACTCACGGGAGTGTCATTAAGATCCTTAGTTACCACATTACATTCAATATAATACCGTGGTATTAAAATAATTTTGTTAATTAACAAATTGTCATTCATTCAGCTAGTTTACAGTGAGAGTTTTTAATAATAACAGTTTAATTCGAAACTATTTCAACACATTCAACATATAGAAGATTCAATGAGCTAGAAATTTTCGTTTTAGGGTAGACGTTTTTCATCGAAAAAGTATTTTGTCCATTAATTTATTATTTGTATGGTATTTAAGAAAATGTACATTTATTATAATTCCATTTGTCGTCACGAAGAGTTATCCAAAGTGTAATTACAATGTTACTATTAAATATTAGGCTTGATTTGACGTTTTGTAAAATTTATTTAGTTATTATACAAAATGGTACAAGAGACTCCAGAATGTTTATATATTTATAAAATTAAATAAATTTCAACGAACTGAATCAGTATTTCAAAATATTTGAGGTCGTTCATAAATTAATTAAAGTAAATTTGAAGTATTTTTAATACCCCCTCTCCCCCTGTAACGCGAATAGGGGTAGCAAGTTTTGAATGAAAGAAGGACGAGTAAGGGAGAAATTTTCTGATAAACCGTGCGCACGTCTGCATGGGTGTGGCATAGGCTCAGTCTACTGCGCCAACGTAATTGGATTCTAGAATATACTGTAGATCAGTTTTGAATATTTTCTTCGTAATCTAAATGATTCAATCAGTATATCATTTATGAAAAATATTTCCATTTATTGTAACAGTTAACTTCTTTAATTTATTATATTTTTAATTAAATTCGTTAAACTCTTAATGTTTTAGAATAAGACTTAATAAAATTACTTATTTCAGCAAATGTTGAAAGATTTTAAAACTAAATATCAGCATTACATAACAATAAACAATGATCCACCTTATCCCTATGTAACCTAGCGTAACTCAAAACTCCTCCCCCTCTTCAGCATTATGCAATTTATGGACGACCTCTTTATAATTAATGGTAGAGAAATAACACACGCAAGTTGCCACTCATGCCTATACACTCTGAACCTATTTGAATGAACATACCCGATCGGAGTATGACGTGCATTTGCACACAATAAGGAACCTCTCTCTCAGCGTGAGGGTGGAATTCAACGCCTTTCATAGATAATTCAGAAATTGGTAGAGCGTTTGTTTTAAGTAGGAAAAGGGGCATTCGAATCACATAATTCCTGGAATCATACAAATTGCTGATTCTCAAACTCAAATCTTTGCTACAATTTTTTTCATTAAAACCCTCGCAGAATTCACCAAGATGCTCGATGTCCTTACATTTCAATTACTTTGACATTTTAGCCGACCTTACGTTTACATTACAATATTAATAAAATACATTAATATAATTACAGTCAAATCTTCCTTCAATTTCGACCACTCCTTTACAGTTATTTAACGTTGCTAGGATTTCTTCTCGTTTAGTATTCTATCAATTCCACAATAAATGTAGTTTGTTTTATTTGTTATTAACATATATTAGTATTTCAATTGCAACTCTTGTAAATAATAGTTTATATGAATGTTCCGAAGTTCCAATAAAGTTTGAAATTCGTGATTGGATTCGGAAAGAGTTGGAATTCTCCACACTTTCAACTCACAGTACAGATTGAGCATTTGTCTGAATTTAAGAAAATTCAGGATTCGTCACACTTAAAATCCACAAATCCGGATTTAAATTCGAATCAAGAAAATTATGATTTCGGTTCGATTCCAATTCACGGTCTAAATTCAGTATGAAATCTAGAATTCAGTAAATTGCAGGATTCGGCCCTCACTTAATTCACAACGTAGATTGGAAATTTAAAGGAATTCTAAGAAATTGACTATTTTAGTAGTAACACACCAGCACAATCTGAAATCGTTCGTCGTCGTAGCACTGTGACGGGCACGTCTAGAAAGCGACGCTCGCGGCGCTAGGTTGGAAATTGGATTGATATTAGAGAAAATGGAATAGTATTTTAGTGGTAAGTCGCCAGCACGAGCTGAGATCGTTTGAATGACGGGCGCGTTTATTGAATAGCAACGCTCGCGGCGGCACGTTGGAAATTTGTATGATATTGGCGGAAATGGAAGAGTATTTGAGTGGAAAGGCACCAGCGCAAGCAGCGGTTGTTCTTCGTGACGAGCGCGCGTGTCACACAGCAGGGTAGGAGTAGGCCGGGAATGTCCTCGATGTTAGAGTAACCAGAGTACTTTAGCGATACTCGTAAGTGGCCAGCGTGCGCGCTTGCGCGTTCGCCGTGGTGACGGCGCGCTGGGGCGTGCGTGCGCGCGTGTCAGATAGCGACGCTCGCGGCGGCGACGCGTGCACAGCGCGGCGGCCCCTGGCGCGATCGGCGGCCAAGCGGCCGGAGCCGCCTTCCTTCCGCGGCGAGGAGCGCCCGTGCACGGCGTCGGGCCACAAGCACTTCCCGGTGGGCGGCGACGCCGGCGGTGCCCTGCCCATGCCCGGCTACGGCGACGCGCAGTCGTGGTACGGGCGCGGGGAAGCCCCGCCGCCGGAGCTGCCGCCCACGCAGAAGCCTCCGCGCTCCTCGCTCAGCCTGCGCACCGCCGCCGGCGGACCGCCCTCCGACGGGCAGCCCTTCAAGGTACGACGTCCATGACGATGTTTTCAAAACGTCCACGTTTTTGAAGAAACGTGGATGTGTTAACGCCGATGTTTTTAAACATTGGTGTACCGGGAGAGGTTGCTCAGGCCATCAACCGATGTCACTGCAGTGCATCTGACCGGGAGGTCCTAGGTTTGAATCCCGACGGTAGCAGGATTGTTGATTCTAGCTCGATACATAGGTCCAATTCAGCCGTTGTCTGGAGAAGAATTCCAGCGGCCGGCGTATTTGATCGGTAGTTTTCCGTGCTTTCTCTGATGAATACCAGGCGAATGCTGGAGCAGTACCATAACAAACCGGCCACGGAATGAGCGCGGTATTTCCTTCCCCTTCCTTGCCCTACCCTCACAACTTAGTTACACATGCTTATGAACACTACACTAATGCACATGCTGGGAGACCAGTTAGGAGCTTAGTCTGTCCCGGCTAGGGCGGTGCCCCGCTTGCTGGTGAGAGATATCTGGTTGGAGAAAACCCCGCTAGTCGACAGGCACGTCGGCGCCGGATCTCACCATCCAGCGGGGGACATTCGCGGTTACATCCCGAGAAAAACATTCTCTACAATTCCAGAAAAATGACCATAGCCGTTGACGCGCCCAGAATCACGAACCAATCAATTAACATCGATGTTTTGTGATTTTTTTTCTTTTCAGTTTTTTGTGAATGAAAAATGCCTATGATCACAATGATGTAAAAGTTCAGACATGAAATAACTAATGGTAACTCTGTTAGTTTACATGTTGGAACCACAGGCTATTTTTATAACCTTTATCGACGAAACTCACTCATCCGAGATGACCTCCATGCCCTTGTACGGCATTTATTTCTTCATATTAATTTCGATCATTGAGAAGTCAACACATGCCCTATGAGCGCAGGGTCTGCCCCTCCTTCTCGTAGCCTTATTCAGTAAATCGAATGAATGAACATTGTCAAATTACATTTTGTTGCACACGCATTTGATATTATACCTTGAAAAATCGATGTTATTAGTCGATATATTATTAATATGATGCTTGCTAACATTGATGTTTGGTCATCGATGTCAAGGGCCGCTCCAGCAGCTGCTCCTTCGGCCTGCGCACACCGCTCAGCGACCATCACGTGCCCGTGGGGCCCGGCCCGCTCAAGTACAAGATCCCCGAACAAGTACGTGCACGTCCATTGAACATTTTCTCCGGCAGAGCGTTCAGAACTCTTCAAAGTGCAGAAATCATTTATGATACATCCATAAATGGAGTAATTTTGCATGGCAGGAATAAATTACTACATTCCCGCCAGACTATAACGAACACACTATGGCAGGGATTATCAACCATTTCCTTTGATCGGCTCTATTTAAAATAATTATTTGTTTCATGACTCCCTTCTTCAATTCACAGACAATACATAAGAATTTCACAGGATTATGAACAAAAGTTTTGAAAAAATATGTTTATTAGGTTTATAATGTTTGTACTATTAAAAGTTTCAATTTTTAGAGCAAGTATCATTAGATGTGTAGAACTTTCATATAAGAATACAATTTAAAATTTCATTTATATTTTTGTTATCAATAGGATCTTTATTATACCGATCATCTGCCGGTGCATATTCAAGTATCGAATCCCATTCGGTCAACATTGACCTCCTCTAAAACTTAATCGACCACCTGGGGATCGATACAGACCCCTTTGGGAATCACTGCTATAGGGGAACAATCCTTGGCATCGTTTAACCAGAAATTCCTATCACTCTATATCTACTAGCTTACTTGCAATGAACATGGACCCAGAGGTAACTCGGCAGCGACCCTCAGTCACGAAAAGAAAGTTGGAGATGAATCTAAGGGCTTGCTTCGAGAAGATGAGTAATGCGTTCTATACTTATGTGTTCAAACCGAAGTGAATGAGACACTGTCCCAACTTGCGTGCTACTGAGACTTTCAAATTATCGACGACAGGGCACTTCAGTGTGTAGGTTCAAATGTCTTAATCCAAAAATGTGTGTGTAGTTTTTCTACACTATCACAAGCTGTGCGTGCGTACCTGATGGCTCCGAAGAGGTAGTACTTAAAAAAAAACTTAGTCAAAGTACTTCAAGTCGTAATCTTTCATCGCTGTGAATCAGACTACACTTTATTTGTAACGACTAATATTACATGAGTAAATGTAAGCAATTACATGGATTAAGATACATACATGTTGATAATAAAAACTGCTAATACATAGTCCATTACGAGAGAATGAGGGAAAAGCAACTTGAGAAATACACTGTGTTTGAATGAAATATACAATTTATTCATGTCTAAACATAAAATAAATACTATTGATTTGCATCTCCAAAATTTGGAAAGTTTAATAACATTTTCGAAGGACACAAGTGTCAGAAAAATAATTCGACTAAACAGATACCGATGCCAACGGTCAAGGAAAGTCACGTTTTTCACGTTTTTCCAATGCTTTGTTGGATTGTTAATGACTTGTAATTCATGTCGAATACTAGCATTTGCGCTGGATTACTAGCCTTAGTGGTTGGTTTCCCAAACTTGTATAACTTCCATATTCACACCAAGAATTTACATTTTCATATTTGTAACAGGTCGTGATCACTGTCTAGTTTCTAATATTGTTATATAACATTATTATTACTGTTATTATGTATTTATTTTATTATATTATTTTCCTTCGGTCATACTTGTAATTGATGGATGACTTTCCTAATATATTTCGCCGAGGCCAATAGCAGTTCATCATAACTGGTTTAATAGATTAGCCAGAGGCCAGTAGCACTGCGCAATATAAAACTGTTAATGTAATAGCAAAGTACTGTAAAATAAAATGAATGAAAATTATAGTATTTTATTAAAACTTAAACAAATTACATAAAAAAAGTATCTTAAACTCCGTGGTTTATAAAAAATTGATCTTTGTCCTCTTCCACAAAGATTGGATCTGAAGAACGCCTGGCCAACGCCATATATTTTGCTAGTTTCTTATAATGAGGTTTAGCATGATATTTGCTCCTGATTGTTAGGCAACTCTCCATGCACATGTACTCTGCTAACCATGTTCTGACCTCAAAGATTTCGTGGACCTGCCAAACCCCGCTGAATGAGGATGAGTCCATCAGGGCCAATTGTCGAACAAGAAACTTCGTATATGAATTTTCCGACATTTTAATGTGAAAAAAGTTATTATCTCCCACCCATCCTCCTTTATCATTGATCTCGAGACACCTTAGGACCCTTGCACACGAACGTCGCGTTCACGCGTAATAAGTAGGGGCCGGATTTGACCTAAAACATTATCAAAATGATCAACAAAATACTCTTAAAATGTTTTTAAGTGCTCTAAATTTAAAGAAAAATTACGTAAAAAATGTTATCAAAACCAGTTTGGATGAACAACAAACTGTTGGATACATTTACTGATGTAATTGAGGCTTCTTCCATTCGTTCAAGTGAACTCGGCAGACAAACTTTTGATATGGAATGTTTTTTACCACAAAATATATGTCTTTAGTAATCCCGATATTGGCCGAACCGACAATGGCGCTGATAGTTGTCACAGGAACCTTAGATTGCACACAACAGCTGACGTTACTAGTTTCAAGCGAGGAATCGAATACGCTACTCAAGAATTTGTGGCTAAGATTTATTCGAGATATTCGTAAATATTATCCGCAGTTAGTACCATTAAAATTATATTAAAAATGATTAAGTAAACGAAAATGCATTAAATATGACAGAAAAAGTAAAAAAAGAGTTATTAGTCGAAATTGACGAAAAAAGACTTCAAAGGGGTAATTTCTTTTGTCATAACATAAAATTAATTTGTGTTCTAAACGGCATTGTTCTAAAGTGAAAAATGACATTTCATTAAAGTTCGTCTCCTAGTGATAAGTAAAGCGCGTCGTAGAATAGCTCTTATCTTATGCGAATAGCCACAAGAGCGCTTTGGCTGTTCCGGATAGGATAAAGTGTTACTCTACAACGCGTGTTACTTAGCGCGCGACAATGCAACGCTCGTGTGACACGCGCCTCTTACGATTCGTTCTACGTCCGGCAGCTGACGCGCTACGGCAAATCGGCCACTCCGAGCTACAGCATGGGGCGCCGCATCGAGCCGGCGCCGCCCACGGACCCCAGCGTGCCGGGGCCCGGCGAGTACTCGCCAGAGGTCGCCAACAAGCTGCAGCGGGGCCCCGCGTTCACCCTGCTCGGCCGCAGCCGCTCGCCCAATTCCGCCTCCAGCGCCTCGCTGCCCGCGCCCAACCAGTACTCCCTGCCCCCGTGCATCGGCATCAAGGTGCCCCACAAGCCGTACTCGGGCGCCGTGCGCTTCAACGGACGCCCCAAGGAGGACACCAGGGACTACAACAAGTGCGTCGATTGACGGATAGATTGACTAGTGATTCCGGGCGCTTCAGCTCCTAAGGTCCTTAGTCCCGTAAGTGCAGTGTCACGTTTTTATCGCGGGTGGTGGCGGAGATCTCACCCTGCTGGATGATGAGATCCAACGCCCACCTACCCCACGGCTTGAAGGTTTTCTCCCCAACAAGGTACCTCTCACCAGCGGGGCACCGCCTCAAACGGGACAAGCTCTAATATTCCGACTGGTCTCCCGATATGTGCGGTTGTGTAAGTCTGAGTATGTGGAAGTAAGGGATGAGGATATGACAAGGAAGGAGAAGGAATGATCGCGCGCGGTCCGTGGCCAGTTCGGTAGGGTAGTGGTCCGGTATTCGCGTGGTGTTGAACGGTGAAATCAAGGAAAACTACCTATCAGAGCAGGTGGCCGCTATAATTGTCCTCCAGACAGCGGCTGAATTTCTTTCTAGGTATCAAGCTAGTAACAAAAATCCAGTCACCATCGAGACTCGAACCCTAGGTCCTTCCGGTTAGAGGCACTGCGGCATCAATTAATACCCTGAGAGACCTAAGGTATTGCTTGAATTTAAAACAGTACTAGTATATTAATTAAGGAAACACTATTTTATACGTAATGAGATCTCTGTATCGTTATAATTTTAATTATATTCAGTAAAAATACGAAAACGTTTGCTTAGGGGAAGCACGGGCTCCCTTGTCCCTCATTCTCCTTGGATTTGCCATTGGTTTCCAAATAGGCTTGTTAAAAAAACATTTCCTACGGAACTGGAGCAGAAATCACTTCAGCAAGTGAAATCATTTTTGTAGAGAGGTTGTGGATAACATTTATTGTGAGATAATGTACATAGTTTTCGTCAGTAGAAGATGAGTGGTGAGTTAAATGATTATATGTGATAGTGATTTGTTTGTATTTCACGCAAAAATCACAATTAGGAATTATATTTACCTTATTTGTGATTTGAACTCATAATCGGGTAGGTTTTTTAGGCTGTTTGCTCCCATAGGTCGGAAATTTCTTACGTTTCTTACGTTATATCTTCCGCAACCAAGTGACACAGTAAGCAGTAAATAGAGACGATACTAATATTATATGTTTTTCTTAATGTGTTAATTTTTATACCCAGTTTTCTCCCCAAAAGACCTTAATCTCTCTTCAAATATATGTAACGAAAGAACCGTTCATATATGTGAACGTTCACGGTTTTTCAATACAATAAACACAAATTTCACAATCATTAAAACTAGTAATACAATGATTGAACATTATTAATATATTAATATCATACTCCGAACCATCAATGAAAAAATAGAGAAATAAAGTTTTATCTTATCACAACATTCTTCACTTGTGTGTTTTTTCCCAAAGTTTTTTATTACAAAAAGAGAAAAATGTAAATCTATGTACATTATCTCGCATAAAAACAACAAGCGAGAACAAAACGCACGTTACTTGAACAAAAGGTTCAAGTATTGTCTGTTTACGAACGCTGTCTTGATCGCGCCTTATAATCTTGGAGTAGGCCACCCACCATACACTCGTGCTCAACCGGTTGCGAACCGAAAACGTTGCTCATTCTAGCAGCAGCGTTGAGAGACTCAGCTAAACGACCTTGGACGAACCAATTAGAATTCCCACGAAGCTGCCTTGCGTCATCAATGCGAAGGAACATCTTTTCTCACAGGTCACGCAGCATTCTTTCGCTCAGACGATCACCGAGTTACCTCGTAAAATACAACAGCTCCTTTGAAGTCCCAATGACGTCATTTTCTGCACCTTCCTCCCTGTGACGTATTGTCATGATTCTGCAATTATGTGAACATGGCATCGCTTGAGGCAGATAGCTATTCCTCTACCCATGACGTAGTAGATCGTAACGTAGATTATGAAAAAATACACGATTAGGAACTCAAGAAAGAAACTTGAAAATAGAATTCTGAGATGAAAAGATATTTGTATGACGCACAAAATGTGTTTCTCGTGATGACTTAATCTGAAAAATCCCTTAAAATAAATGCGAAAGAATGTATTTTTCATTCCAGCTCATTTGGGCAGTCCAATCCATCCAGAAACACAAATTCCGTTCAATGGAGGGATTATTTTCATTCATATATATCTCAGAATCTGCTCCAGTAACAAAGATTAGTAATATTATGAATCATGAATCCGAAATCATTTCGAATAATTATATCGAATTACCATATTTACATATGTAATAAACGACAATACTGATTTTTTGTTCTTATTAAAAAGTTTCGTAGTATAAAAATCAAATTTTATTACTATCGCAAATAGAATGACGGCAGACAAACGTTCAATTTTTCGAGACTACCATTACCCAAACTTGTAAGTAGAAGTAAACATTGCGTCAGTTGAATCCCAGCCATTGTATTTCCTACATGTTGGGTCAATATATTATAATTTTCCTAATTCAGTTCATTCCTGATTGACTTCAGTATTTAGTTTCATATTATATTTTAAACGAATAGTTAATAATTTCCCATTAAAAAATTATGTTCCGGATCGGAAAAATATCTAAAAAGTGTCGTCTCAGTTTCTGTAGGTGTGTGACGAAAGAAAGCTCAGGCAGGGTACGATGATGGAAATACGTCACGTCGCAACATGTCTCCCTTTGCGTGTATCATAATAACAGGACGAAGGCCTCCGAACAGCACTAGCTTCAAAAGTCTGATTAATCTGATCCTAAATATATAATTGTTACATTACAATTTTCTTGTTAGTATTCGTCAGGTTTTTAATTAACGTTTCTGTCGGTTTAGTAACCAAAACAAATATAAAATGTTTCGTCGAAATTAAGAAATTTTCTAACAATGCTACATGTGTCATAGATAATTGATTTTTACATAATTTTGAAGGTATCTTTGCATAAGTTCCAAAAATTATGGGTGTTATTTGGCATAACCCCCAGGCCAGACACGACCGGAAGCCATTATGATCATCGCGCCTTGCGTCGCAGGTCCCCTGGCCCGGCACAGTACGCGCTGCCGTCGGTGAGCTCGTACAAGACGCAGGCGCCGCGCCCGAGCATGACCGGCAACAAGCACTTGCCGCTGGTGAACGACACGGCGTTCACGCCCGCGCCGTCCGCCTACAGCGTGGAGCGCGCCTCGTCCGCCGTGCAGCGCCGCCCGCCGCGCTTCTCCTTCGGCGTGCGCCACTCCGCCGCCGCCCACACCATGATGGGGCCCGAGGACAAGTGACCGACCGACCGGGGATTCGTTCGTTGGTCCGATCGGTTCGCACGCGCCCAAATTCCACGGTGGATCCGCGACCTCCAAATTATTTCACGCGCGAGCTCCAAATTCCTCGGTGTCTGATCAAGGAGGGGGGGGGGAGACTCGCCCGCGCCCGAACTCCCCGGTGTACCCGCGACCGCAACGACCTCTAATTTATTGACGCACGTCTGCTAAATTATTGGTGCACTCCAAAGGCCGTGACAGTGCGTTCGTGGGACCTTATGCTGGGTTGGGTTTTGCGTTCGTGGTATTTTTTTTTTAATGTCGTTCTCTGTAAAACAATGCGTGGATTTTTTTAAATCGCTGTATAAGATATGTTTTGTATTTATGAAATAAATGCTGTAATGTCATTTCAAATTGTGTTCTACAAATCTTTTCCCTCTCGGGGAATACGTCTTTATATTCTTAATTTTAAATTTCATAACTACATATTCATTTTCTAAGGTTAATTTTGCTCTCCTGGTTTCAAGAATACGCATTTCTTCAACTGTTATATGAAATTTGACTGATATCAATAAAGCAATCCTGGTGGCAAAATATACGAAACTATATTTCATTTCATTTAATGAAAAACATAATAACTGAAGTTAAAATATTTTAAATTCTTCAAGACCCTCGATGTTGTATAACCATAAACCAGCGAAAAATTCAACATGATATTTTTACCTTTTTTTCTTTTCTTTTTTTCCCCCCACACAATACAAAAATTAGTTTGATTTTTTAACGAAGGATCTTTCTCATGCGCACATTACTCTCCATGTATTAAAGAATCTTCAATATTTTCTCTTCTTAGTTTAGAGCGATTGTTTTCCGCGTCAACAACAATAATTAGACTCATAGACTCAGCTGAAGTCATAGATCGTGCCTTGCGAGGTTTACTCCCTAGTGGGATAGCGTCTAGTCGGGACATGATACTCTTATAAGCTCTAGTGTGATCTCCTGACATGTGTGGCAATCCAAAGTAATCGTGTGTGTCTGTACGCGCGGGTGAGGGGAAGGGGAGAACAATGTCTGGAAGGAAAGATTGCGCCGCGATCCATGTTTTAGGGTACTGTTCAGACATTCGTCTGGAATTTATCGTAGAAACCACGATCTCTAGAATTCTCCTTCAGAAAGAATTGAATTCGACCTGCGAGTGTATCGAACATTTGCCTTCATCGGGATTCCAACTCTATGATCTCGCGGTCAGCGACGCTGCAGAGGCAAAGAAGCTCTCACTGAGCCATCGCAGTCTGTGTTTAGATCCCAAGCATAGTATTAGTTAGCTAGATATTTTCCGGCTGTTTTAATTTTTTAGTAAGTTTATGTTACACTGTGCGATAATTTTAATTACTTCCCACCCAAATATAAGCAAGTATAGTTCATAATTCTCTAAAGGTATATAGCAGCACAAATACTAGATCAAGCTCGTTATTTATACTTATGAAATACCGTCCAAGGTCTCATATGTAAATTATAAACTGTCATTCATTACTAGATGTAGTAATATCGTCAGAATAAACTTGAACTTTGGAAGTACAGAAGTAAATAAGAGCGCCCACAAGGTTTGAAATTCCATAGCCTTAATTGACCACTACGCAAACGATCTTAAACTAAGTTCTCCTTCAAATGAAATCAAAGTCTCCCTTGTGCGGAGAAGTAAAAGTCAATTCAATTACGTCAAGTCTTAATATTGGCAAATAAACCGAGGTATTTTCTCCTCTCATCTTCACATACGAATGTCTTCAATGAATATTGAATGTGGTGATGATTTTTTTCCCTTGCCGTCTCGATGCAATCCGGCAAATGTAGGAACGACAAGATATCTGAAACAATTCCTCACTACGCTTCCGTGTTTACCACCTCTTTTGAACGTAGTGTAACTTAAAGAATTGTAATTTTTTAATACCTCACTTTAAAACAGAACTTATCCATTCATTAAATAAACTGAAGCAAAATTACTTTTGAAAATGAAAGAGAATTTCAAACGTTGTTTGTTCATATGGTGTTTTAATGAGATGCTACTTTTATATCATTATCATTATATCTTATATATCAGCGTTTGCAGCATATGAAAATTAATTCCAACATTTAAGAGTTTAATTGAGACAGCTTTAATTGATAAAGTTTGGTACACTTGTTTGGTTAGCGTGTGTCCATTCCTGAAATCTACGAAGCCTTAAACCGTAATGTCTGTATCGACATTGACAAATTGAATCTGAAAATAATGCAGAGAAAATATGCAGAAGAGAGATAAGCAAATATCACTTCCTTAGTAAATACAACTTGCGTCAGAAAATGGTTGGGTTTTGCAAGAACAAATTCCTTCTCGGAATTATGTTCGCAACAAACATGATACCACCTCACTATCAAAGTTGATTTTTATATTTCTGCACAGTAAAATGTAAGTAAACATACTTATTTCCATTTCGTGACGTTTCTATGTCTTAGCTAGATTATTACTGGAGAAAACGCACAGAAATAATGCGTCTATGATGTTTAAAATTGCTAACAATTCTTCAAAAATAGGTTGTGTCTACACAAATGAATAGTTTTTTGACAAAATCTAGCACATAAAGACTACAAAACAATTTGAAAAACTATTTTTTCCTAATCATTTCATTTACGACACTAGAAACAAACATTTTATTCTAGTATCTATCAGGTTCCTCCGAAAATAGGGCCAAAGAGTGAGTATTAAACATAAGCGTTTTTGTACTTCATACCGAATTTCAAGGGGTGGAGCACGAACACCAAAACTTTTGACAGAAAGTATATTATTACATTTGTATTAAAAGCATTAAATTGCAAGAATAATGTAAATAAGCTTAAATTTGAAAACTTCTGTTGTAATTGTCGTGATTTACACGCTCCAAGAGATCCCCTCCCCCCCAATCTCACCTTCAACAGAAATCCAGGCTGCGTTCGCGGCATTACAAAACAGGGGGGGAGAGAGATCGAAGTCGACGGAGCGCGGTCGGTGGCGCGCCTGGCGGCTAGCGCGTCAACTTCCTGCCCGTCGCGTCAGGCGGCGCGGCATGGCATGGCACTCTGTTCGGGGCAGGGAGGCAGCGATCGGCCGGCGGGCGCAGCGGTGGGTCAATCGCCAGCGGCCGGGCGATAAGGATGCCTCTGCACCTCCTCTGCTTCCCCGATCGCCGCGCAACAGTCTTATCGACGACGCCCCGCCGACCCCGTGACCCCGGGCGACCCGGCGACGCGACGCGACGCGACGCTGCACGTGTCCATAAAGCTGGCTGACACGCTAGAGCGGAACCCAAAGGAAACCAAGTTATAATTTTAGGGTAATTAAAAGCTTTATTACTAAATGTTACTTAGTGTTCTGCTTTAGTGTGTCAGACAGCTTTTAGACATTTCCTGCTTCGTGGGCGATGAGATGATGCCACGTACGGCGTGGCATTATCACCCTCGCTTATGAACAACTTTTCATATCATTTTGAACCGTGCGAAATCACAAATGATTTTAGACGTGTGGAATGGAGTGAAGAGGTACCGCCCCCCTTGAAAGTTTTTGATAGGGAATGTGTAGCCCTACGTAATACTTTTTTTATGAAGATATGAACAATTCCTGATATCCCATTTTCTTCAACGGAGATTTGGGGAATTGACACACGGTATTTGCGGAAGAGGTTCTCCAAACTTTGCAATCCTGTAAATGTTTTAAAATAAAATTAACAGTATTACTATGT
Organism: Gryllus longicercus; assembly: GCA_038098605.1. Classification (NCBI taxonomy): domain Eukaryota; kingdom Metazoa; phylum Arthropoda; class Insecta; order Orthoptera; family Gryllidae; genus Gryllus; species Gryllus longicercus. Next base: position 5,541,986 of record JAZDUA010000021.1, read on the forward strand.
ATCATTAAAATTATAAATGTAGTCTCTCTGCTTTACGTTTTATTTCCTAATAAAATATTCCATATGTAAATAAAAAAGTTCAATGGACAAAGGGGCCAAGAGGGGCAGGCGCAGAAATGTGGCTGCCTCCCCCTCTCATATTAGCCTGCACATGCTTGTACTAGTTATAGTTATAATAATATATTAACGTCATAAGGTTGAAGTAGAGCAAACAACGATCACGGTTGAACGTTCTGAACACAAGCGATTGCAGAATCCGTAATTTGAGCTATCACTCATGTGTTGTTCACAAAAAACCGCCTTAATCATAAAACTATATAACGTTCACCAAGAAAGTCTTTCCAGAATGGCACCTAGTTCGTGAGAGAGCTAGCAACAAGAATTATGTGGAGGAGGGTGAGGAGGGTAGGAAGAGTAAAGCAGATGAAGCGGGTGAGACGGGTGAAGCGTGTGAGGTGGGTGAAGCGGGTGGGGAGGGTGAAGCGGGTGCGAGGGGTGAGACGGGAGAGGCCAAATGGGTCGCGCGGGACGGGACAGAGTGGGTTACTTGAAATGGGGGCGTGGGAGGTGTGAGGGAAGCGAGCAGGGAGGGGTGAATGTTGAGCGGATATAACGGATATAAGGTTTGTTCCAGCAAACAATCACGTACAGTTTTAAGTACTCTCTCCACCTGCACGAGCGCAAACTAGTCAGAAATGAGTCCCGGATTGGGATCTGCTGGATCAAGTAGGTTCAAGAATCAGTTTCTAGGTGCCGCTGCTTTCGTTTCAGCGGATCCGCCAAATGTCACAATTTTCTAATAGCGTGCAAAAATCAAAGCGACCTGGTCCTGGTCAGTTCCTGATATTTACTTGCGCTTTATGTTTCTCCACATTTGCTCGCTTATTATTTTTTTGACCTCGCTATTAATTACGGATTTTGAACCTGGTAAACTGTGAATGGGGTTGTGTTTGATTATTCTTTTGGATTTCGGTTAATTGTATTTTTTTAAATGAGCGATAATAGCAGTTGGGCAGATTCTTCTCAATCTTCCATGTCTTCGGATGAAGATTTAATTGCCCAGGAAGAGAACAAAGATCGAAGATTATGTCGAAATATCCACAAGAAAATCCGAATGATAGCTGTCACCAAAAACCAAGAATCAATAAAATGTAAAAGAAAGCAGGGTCAAAATATATAGAGCGGAACACAAAACAAATTTGCAGAAACCTGACGGAAACTTAAATGGCGCGTCGTCGATGCGTTGGCGGGAACTCGGGGTTCCGAAGTACGCATGCGCGGATTACGCGTTTGAGGGAGAGTACACGAACTGATTCGGACTGTTGCTGACTGGTTTCAAACTAATCAGTAACCCTGCCGGAACGCCCAACTCCCAATCATCACTGACTGCTGCTGCTGGAACGGCCAATACTAGACTGCGCATGCGCGGACTAATTCGGGGCTATTTCGGACTGGTGCTGGAACAAACATGTAGTAGAGGTGGTAAGACTGACAGGGCAATCTGGGCGGCTGGCTGGTCGGTAAATAAATTCCTGGGTCATAAGAATAAGTTTAAAATAAGACAGAAAACCTTGTATTTATTAAAATGTATGTAAAAAATCAATTGCAAATTAGGTGGAAATACTGAGTAAATATCCGAGGAAAGAACAGCAAAATAGAAACATTCGTGAAACATTAGCGATCGTCATTAACAGATAATTTGCGGTGACGTCAATAACATTAGGACAATTATGCGATCTCTCACTTTGAATGACAGTTACCTCCCTTGCCACATCATATTTGATTTCAGGAAATGCCTGAAACTGGTCAGTGAATCACGTCAATCGTTAAACTCTGTTTCTTCACAAGACCATTAACTGAATTCCTCTATCGATATATCACTGACGAGTATTAAAGATTTTGGTACTTATCAAATTGCAGTGAAATGACATTTAGATTTTGTCACGAGATTTGTGTGTGTTCGCCGTTAGATTTCATGCACTTTGATTAAGATTAGAATTTAGTAAGAGTACAATAATGAATCCATCATTAAATGTACAGTTCCGTACTTGTTACAGAATGTGTCACCACCTGATAGGACCCTTTTTATGAAAGAGAAAACAATATTAACTGCTATCTTAATGGAGTTAAGTGTTTTTACGCATAGATTTAAAACGTATTAAAAAATAACTGTTACATGTAACGCCGATCTGCCGCATAAAGAAACTCATACGCGCGCTTGAAGAAACTTAAATAACGCCTTCCCGTTACCGACATTAAATTAACCGAGAAATTAACTGAAATTAGGAAAAGTATTTCATGTAAAACTTTAGTGCTATAAACATTAGCCGAGACTAAATAAATTCCTTCGAAACTAGAGATTTTATGTCACAGGCATACAAATAATTAAGTGCACTAGAGGTGAGTGAAAAATTGAAAAATAAGTTTTATTTTTTACTGATATGCTATTGCTTGTTATTGTCTTCGATACGAAGCTCGATTTACACTGTATAACTTAGCTGGAGAGGGAGGATCGTGATTACGAGGAAAATATGGAAAAAGTTGCATGATGTTACATGTTCTCTTAGGGGGGGAATTATGAGAGTGAATTATGGAAGGTAATTATGGGATGGAAATAAGAAAAAGAAAACCAAATAAGGATAACGTCTAGTTAAGTAGTAAATAAGTAAATCTGAATTATTAAAATTATTAAAAAATGAACTATTCTATGTATCACAGGCAATAACTGGTTCTAACGATCGAACAGCGACCAAATGCCGTCGGGTTTTTGTCACCGCTCGATCTTTACTTACAACGCTCGTGGTGCATAAATAACTATTGTATAGATAACGGATTTACCCGTCATTTCCACATCACAAGCGATACTACTTTTGAAAACAAAATTATTGACATTTGATAAGAAAATGCAACCGACAACATACGAGGGGAAGCAGCATTTCTCCACCTCACGCCACCAGCATCGATCGCCAGCCAGAGCGCGTATTCGGAGGCGCCGCCGGGCGCGGCCTGTGGGAGCAATCAGAGCGGGCGGTAGTGACAGCGAAAGTGGCCGGACTGGATGAGCGAGCGATTGACGCCCAACGGAACCGAGCGCCGCGCCGCCGCAAGAGCGACGACCGCTCACGAGAAGATGCCCGCCCTCCCGCGGCGCGCCCCGCCGCTCGCGCAACCGCCCACGGCCAACACTTTACAGTGATTGATTCGCCGATTATTTCGTGTTTCCTGGGCCGTCAACTACTATGGCCATTAGTTCCGTAAGCGTAGTGCATGATTAATCGCGGGTAGTGGTGCTGGTCTTCGTCAGCTGGATGACGAGATCCAGCGCCGATCTACGTGTCTGCTAGCGGGGTTTTCCTCAACCAGGGAGTTGCCTTTCTCGAGCGCGTACCCGACACAAGGGTTTTCCGTGGGACTCAATGCCGTTTCTCGCTTATGACAACTGGAGAGAATATGCGGTATTTAATAAACCTTTTTCACTACTTTCCCCTTCCTATCTTTACGTTATTCTGTCTCAGTCCCCACTCGCAAAGGAGGCTCATGGCGTACCTTTGACCGAGACGTCCTAGGGATCGAATCTCGACGGTGGCAGGATTTTCGACACTAGCTAGGTAACTGGATCGGGTTCAGCCGCTCTGTGGAGTATAATTCTAGCGACCAGCTGCTCTCATTGGTAGTCTTCCGTGGCTTCTCCGATCAACACCAGGCGAATGCCGAATTAGTACTCTAACAAATGGCCAAGGACTGCGCGCGATCTTTCCTTCCTCTTCATTGTTCTACTTACACACTCACATGCACTACACTATCGCACTTGTAGGGAGACCATTACGGAGCTTAGTGCTTGTTCTGGCTGGGGCGGTTCCCTGCAGGTAGGAGATACCTAGTAGGAAAAAAATCCCCGCAAGCCGACATAGGTTGGCCATCCGGCGGAGGAAAATCACCGCCAATATTTTTGAATCACTCCATACAATTATTAATATCCGAAATTGACATCTTTACCAAACATTCTATTTTTATCAGTTGAGCAGATATCAATAGCTATGCAATCAGACCTGCCACATAGTGAATCTCTAGTGAATGTTTTACTTCCGCAAGCGGAACTAGTAATCGTATCTGGGCTATTGACAACGTATAAAGAGATTGATAAAGGGACAGTAAAGAGTTTTGTTTACAACTGTAGCCGTTTCCTGTTATTTAATCTCAATTTATTTCGATCCTTCTACCTTTCATCCTATATCTCGCTTCACTAAGTAACTTCCTCCAACTTCCTTCTAGCTTTTTCTCTATATCTTGTTTCTTTGGGAATGTATTCCCATACCTACTCTGAATGTCACTCACAGGCTACACTTCTTAAATGCCCATACCAATGTGGTGATTTTATATGCATCATTTCCAACGTTGATTTTTCAGTTTCACTATGCCTATAATTTTTGGTTTTGAATTCTTAATTTTTTGGAAACCTTGCAGCATCTTCACTAATATTCAATTTCTCTTGCTTGAATTCTGGTTCTGCACCTAGTATTCGCAACCCCTTCACTCAACTCCTCACGTAAATAGGATTAATATAATTGTTTTATATAAGTTAACGTTTTTTTCTTTTTACGACGGTCTCATGCTAAAGGGTGTAATGTCTTCATAAACTGCCTGCCACTGTTCGTTTTGTTTCAAAAATCTACTCATCTACGACAGCCATTCGTTGATAGATTAGTGATTTCAGGAGCGTCAACTGCTGAGATCACTAGTTCCGTAAATGCAAAGCATGTTTTTCTTTGGGAGGTAGCTATGATCTATGCCGCGCTGGATGATTAGCTCCGACCTATTTGCCGGCATGTGTGGTGGTGTAGTACGTGCAAGTGTATGAGTTTGTAAGTAAGGGATGAGGAAAGGTCAAAGAAGAGGGAGGGAAGATCGCGCTCGGCCCGTGCCCTGTTTGTTAAGGTACTGCTCCGGCATTCGCTTGGAGTTCTGGAGATTCCGCTATCGCCTGGAGAAATCACGGAAACTACAGATCAGAGTAGCAGGCCGATAGAATTCTCCTCCAGACAGCATCTGAATTCGATCTGGCTATCATAGCAATTCCCTGTCAGCGGCAACCATCATTCGTTATAGTGAATCCCAGTTAATAATGTTTCAATAATTTTCTTAGCCTTTCCAGAACCTCGACGATCCTGCCGGGCGCGGCCGCACCTGGAGCGAAGGGGGCGGGGCCGGAGGAGGGGCGCAGCGGGCGGCGGAAGCGGCGGGGCCGCGCGGAACGCCCGCCCACCCGCCCGCCCGCCGCGGGCTGGCGCGCCGAGATACGCCGCCCCCCGGGAGCCGCCCTCGCTCGCTCTTGCCGCCGCCGCCGCCGCCGGGTAATTAAGAGAGAGAGAGGGGTTCGCGGCTTATCGCGGGCAGAACTGGCAAATTCTGCCGGGGGGCTCCGGTGGCGGCACGGGGCGATGCGGGATGGCGCGGCGCACAGAGGTCCACAATACGGAAAAAGCGCGCGTTACCAAAGAACGTAGCTTGTAAGCTCGTAAGTTGTTGCTCGCAATCAATAACTGAAACTTATTTATATTTGGATAATGTTCAGTCTTACGTGCAATTTCTTTTGTATAATGTTATCTTAAAGTGAACAAAAATTTGGAAATTCATTTGCAATGTGAATGCTATTTAAACGGAATTTGTAACCTTAATTTGCTTATCTTCTTTGCTAATTTTAGGATCTTTGTATCATAGACTATTCAATATTACTAATATTAATTACCGGGAGAGGTGGCGCATGGCATGAACTGTCTCTTACCGTGCCTCAGCAATACCTCTTACCGGGAGGTCCTAGGTTCGAATCCCGACGGTAGCATCGTTTTCTACTCTAGCCTTTCAGCTAAGTCGAATTCAGCCGCTGTCTAGAGGAGAATTCTAGCAGCCGGCTGCTCTAATCGGTAGTTTTCCGTGGTATCTCCGTTCAACACCAGGCGAATGCCGGGGCAGTACCCTATCAAACGGGCCATGGACCGCATGCGATCTTTCTTTCTTCTTCCCTGTTCCTTCCTCCACCATTACTTGCACACACTTACTCTCCCATGCACTACTCTACCACACATGCCGGGAGACCAGTCGGGAGTTGAGAGCATAACCCAAGTGGGATGGTAGTACGCTCGTGGGAGACACCTGGTTGAGAACAAACCCTGCAATACGATAAAGGTGGGTCCCGTATGTCGCCTTCCAGTGGGGAAAGATCTCCACCAAATAAAACGCGATAAAATATGCACTACGCTTATCAATAACCTTAGCAATTGACGCGCCCGGAATACCTAATCAATCAAATCCGAAGAACGTGTAATAATTGAATAATAGTTAATAAAGTAATAGTTTATTTTGAAAATACTTTTTAAACTATGAAAACTAAAGCAAAGTTTATGGAAAGGGAACTGCCTAGCGACAGCCTTAAACTTACACCTAATTAGCTTCTAAAATGGTTGGCTATATTATTCAGAGAATAAAAATAAAGGCATTTTCAAATATCCAAATGTATGTCTATGTCCAAATATGTAAGTGGAATCAATAGGTTAGCCTCCAGATAGGTCTTGTATTCCATGTAAGTCTTAATTAGTAAGTTTTGACGATGAAATAGCCCGGTATGATTAATCTTTCACGATCAGCAGGTGTCTTGGAATAAAACAATGTGACCTAAACTTTACTAGGGGCCACTTGCAACTCTTCTAAAACTGGCACTTTAAATAACACCATTGAGAAAACGACGAACTAAATAGAAATTTAAGTTTTATTGAAACAAAATTTTTGTTTTCGAACTCAGTATTAGAAATCGCAACGTTGGGTCCTTTTCTTAATTTTTTTTAGTTTACAAAAAATAAGAAAATGTCGCTATGCGTACAGAAACTCCAAAAAAATAGAGTTCGAAGTTCTTATTTCTGTAGCTGACTAATCTGAGAATCTCCGACTCAAACGTTGAAAGTATGATGAAAAATATTTCTGAACAGTGCAGGAGGCAATAATTTCGGTTGCAAATCTCTGGTGGGGGTTCGTGCCACAGTGCCTAGCGCATACTCCAACCATAGTGCATTTAACCCACGTGAAATATGTGGCGTACAAAACTTGCTATCGCCACATTTTCTTTAAGTTTTCCTATTCTCTGAGTCACTTCACCACGTCTCCATCACTAATGTTCTGGTCCTCATATTGCTACCATGTACTCATTTGATCACTCATGACCATCAATGATCTCATTAGTTGAAGGACGCGTAAACCCCAATAAAAAGTTACGAGACGAAATATGGTTATGGTGGAGTTGAGAAATTCACAGCGGCATTTATCCCTTAACTTTTATTAAATGCAAATCCACCATAACTCAAAAACTGTTATTTGTGTCTTATCATGCTGTGAAAGTGTTTGTATTTTTTACTGAATGGGTATGGAATCTGAGGTCAAACGAATTAAAATGTGCGATAATTTCAGGCTTTTTCCTACTGGAGTGCGGGTGAATATTAACCTTCAGATGCATTTTCTACAAAACAACGTTTTTGAAATTCTCGATATTGCATTTGATAAATGATATAAACCAAATTATAATAATGTTTGAGGGAAGCCGAGAATTTTTTCTTGGTACGAGTTATAGTTTCCAAACTTCGCGGGAAGGATGTGGTAAATGAAGGTGAAGAAATAAAAGTCGCACGAGACGAATTACGAGACCAAGTACGAGACCAAGTACGAGACCAAGTACGAGACCAAGTACGAGACCAAGTACGAGACCAAGTACGAGACCAAGTACGAGACCAAGTACGAGACCAAGTACGAGACCAAGTACGAGACCAAGTACGAGACCAAGTACGAGACCAAGTACGAGACCAAGTACGAGACCAAGTACGAGACCAAGTACGAGACCAAGTACGAGACCAAGTACGAGACCAAGTACGAGACCAAGTACGAGACCAAGTACGAGACGAAATTTTATGAAAGCAGGAGTAAAGTAAGTAGAAGGGTCCCCCAATGCACTTAGTGGTGCCTTGTGGACCACTGTGTGCCACAGGGTGGAGCGGAGCGAGGCGGTGGCGGGGGTGGTGGCGGGGGCGGGGGCGGGGCAGGCAGGGGGCTGAGCGCGGCTCCCGACAGAGCGGCGCGGAGGCAGCGCGGCCTCTTTTAATGCCGCGCCCCGCACCGCTGCCAATCACGCGACGGGGGTGGCCGGGCCCGGCACCCACGCGAGGCCGTCTGCCCACACCCTTTCCCTTCCTCCCCTTGCGGGCAACGCCTCAGGCGACGAGCTAAAGAGGGGCCTGGCGAGGGGAGCGCCGTCATCTCTTTCGCACACCATTTTTTTCTTTAAATCGAATTACGTTAATAGTCCAGCCACACATACGGTCTCACAAAAAGTAGTGTAGTTCACCTCATTTTTGGAGGTGGCTTTTAATCAGATAATCTGGTGCTGACACGAGAAGAAAATTGCTCATTGTTGGGGAAATGTATTAGCAAGGGGAATGATGCGCTTGGAAACAAGTTACAGAAGAGCTTGAACATTGATATCTCGATTTTCTTCCAATTTCTGTTTATTTCCATGCCTTCCAATGGTCGGTAACTAACCTTGATAAGTTTATATAATTCGACTATTTTTGATTTTTTTTCTTTCCGCATGAAATTCGAGATCTTGAAGTTCCACTTTTTTGCCGTACTTTGCGAGGCGTATTATAAAGCCTACTTGGAACATTTTCAGTACGTGATTTGTAAAAATGTCTTACAGAAATTGGATATACTATACCATATACTATACTATATCATACTTTCTTAGTTATCAGCTTTCTTTGTATGTGTCTTATCACACGGATTCCTCAATGAGGCAATGAACTCAATAGTTAATGACCTCAGCTTAATCTTAATAATAACATAAGAAAAATGTTATCAATTTATTTTCTACAGCAATACGGAGACAATGACCTCGATCCGTCAAAAAAGTTATCATGTCCTCATTGATGCTATAATTCCGTTCGCTCATCAAATGTTCTTTTAGAAATAATTTAAGTAACTAATGTAGCCCGCGACATTTTACAAAATATGTAATATATGACTTATTCGACCAAAACTTTTTTAATTTTCCCTCCCAAAATTTTTCTCTGGATCCTACCCTGATTAACTTAATAACAGACGCTAAATACTTTTAGAATCCTAATATATTATTATTATTATTATTATTATTATTATTATTATTATTATTATTATTATTCCGCTATTCAAGCGGTTCTAAGTTGCTTTTAGAATCCTTATTGAGACTAAAGTTTCAAGTTCCTCAGATTAAATCAAGCTCATCGGAGAACGATTCCATACAACCATCCCATATCAGGATACCATTATAGGTTTTCAACATCACCTTTTCTTCGTCGAAACGGCTCGAAACGAACATAGCAAGCTGTGCTGTGGACATTTCAAGCTCCCCTAATTGAGTTACTGAAAGGTAGCTGTATAAGTCATTAATCCTTAATTTTACAGATCAGCATTTTTCGTCTGATGCGTCATTTAATTGTTTCGACTCCTCGTACAATGCTACTGTTAAGCGGTCTCTGCAATCGTTGGACGTATGCCACTTTGCCTGGTACCCAGAACTATCCCAAAATGCAATAAATCAACATCGGAATTTTAGTGACGTCACGCTGCCGCTCAGAAGCTCACTTCTCCCAAGTCCATCGAGGAACGCATGAGGGTGTAGCAACAATGATCCTTTGATGCAATGCCGAGATTTGAAGATAATAGATAATAAATAATTTGTAGATAATAAAAACTGATACTACGGATTCTCAAGTTCCCCCGTTTATTTTATACTCATCCAGAAACACATCTGGGAGCTAAACATCCCTTGATAAATTCAATAAATGAAAGATGAATAAAAACTTTCATCTTTAATATGCAAACTTTCCATTAATAATGCAAGTTTACCAGACGATTGGAAGGCAGCTATAGTGGTTCCAATTTTCAAAAATGGCGATAAAACGAAAGTATGTAATTATAGACCTGTATCCCTCACTTCAGTAGTATGCAAAATAATGGAGCATTTAATAGCCGGGTACATTCGTCGCGAATGGGAGAAAGTGAACTGGATTTTCCACGGACAGCATGGGTTTAGAAGTCAACATTCGTGCGAAAGTCAAATTGTTTCTCTTTTTCAAGATCTAGCTGACGTAGTTGACGCGGGTGGGAGGGTGGATGCAGTAGTAATCGACTTCGCGAAAGCATTCGACGTGGTACCGCATAATTTACTTATTAGGAAAGTATTAACCTCAGGAGTTGACGCTAGAGTTGTGAGGTGGATAAGCGAATTTCTAAGGGACAGGAAACAAAAAGTTCGAATTGGCAATCAGTTTTCGACTACGGGAAATGTTACTTCAGGGGTTCCACAGGGAAGTGTGTTAGGGCCATTACTCTTCTTAGCGTACGTGAACGATCTCCATGTGAACATACAATCAAAGGTGCGTTTATTTGCAGACGATTGTGTTATATACCGAAAAATCAAAGATAGCACTGACGAACAAATATTACAGCAGGATTTAGAGCATTTACGTGATTGGGCTGAAAAAAATGACATGGGAATTAATGGATCTAAAAGCAAAACAATAACGTTCGGGCGGGGACGAAATTATGAGGAACCAGACTATCGTTTAGGTGAGGTAATCATCCCAAGAGTCTCATCATGCAAGTATTTAGGCATTCATCTAGATAGTAAATTAGGGTGGGAGGTGCATATAAATCAGACAGTAAGAAAAGCGTGGAAGTCTTTACATTTTGTAATGCGAATACTAAAGAAAAGTTCTGCAAACGCCAAAGAGTTAGCATATCTTACGCTGGTTCGCCCTCTCATGGAATACGGAGTTGCGTGTTGGGATCCATACAGAAAGGCGCACCGGAAAAATCTAGATAGAATACAGAGAAAAGCGAATAAGTTTACCTATAGACGTAACGTAACAAAAAAGTCATGGGAACCTCTAGAAACGAGAAGAACAAAGGCGAGGCTTTGCGCTCTTTATAAATCGTACGTAGGTCAACCAGCTTGGAAGGAAATTCAGATTAGACTAGAAAAACCAAATTATTTCGGCCGAAGCGATCACACCCACAAAATTCGAGCAAGGAAACAAAATTCAGATCTTGGGAAGTTTTCCTTTTGTAATAGAACAATTAGAGATTGGAACAGTTTACCTGCGGCAGTTTTCAAAGCTTTTCCTCTCAGTGTCCGAAGTTTTAGAAATAAGTTAGAACAAGATAACAGTAATTGATATTAAATGAGTAAGTGTTGTGTAGTGCGGTGTAGTGCTGTGAAGTTATGGTCAGTGTAATTCAAAACAAAAAAGTGTAGTGTAGTGAAGTGAAGTGCGGTGAACGCGATCAATGCTCTTTTCAATGCTGCTTTTCGTCTTGTACTGTATTGTACGGTATTATTATTATTATTATTATTATTATTATTATTATTATTATTATTATTATTATTATTATTATTATTATTATTATTATTATTATTATTATTATTATTATTATTATTATTATTATTATTGTTATTATTTTATTATTAATGTAAGTCTTGTAATTTCTGCAATTATTGTTATTTAACTGCCACCGGGTCATACCCATTTGCAGTTCTAATAAATCTATCTATCTATCTATCTCCCTGTAACATCGAACAAAGTTCTACATCTCCAAAGAACACATCACGTTGAATACCAATGAGGAAATGACAATATTTTTGACATTAACTAAATAAAAGATGAATGTATTCTCAGACAGCACACTATCTGAAGCTCATCGAGGGTGGAGAGAGCCCTCACGGCTGTCACTGGCGCGTGAATCTGGCAATTCAAATGCGTGAATATCACCAGGCGCAGTGAGGCGCTGTAACCTTTTAACAGGACCATTTTTTACACTTTCTTTAACTTTTTTTTCAAACTGGAAGTAAGCGAAAGTAACAACGAAAAGCCTAGAAGAAAATTATTATATCTCCTCGGTTGTACGATCCAAATGAGCAAACATAAATTTATTCACAAAAATAGAAATTGTTTTTACTAGAAAATAAGAATAACTCCCCCCACAAACTGAGTTCCGAAGGTTTAGAAGGGTGCATTGAATTTTTTTAAAATGTTTATGTCACCCTTATTGGGGCAACATTAGTCTCAGGATTGGCGAAATATGAGCGCTAAGGGGTATAATTTTTATTGATATATTGGTGATTCCGAACGCGTCAATTATTAAGGTCATTAGTCCCGTAAATGTGGAGCGTGTTTTGGCATCGGGAGGTGGCGATGATCTTTCCCCGCTAGATGGTGAAATCCGACGTTGACCTACCGTGGGGTAGCGGGCTTTTCACCAATACAGTACCTCCCAGCAGTGGAGCACCATCCGGCTGGCCAAGATCTAACCTCACGACCAATCTCCCGGCATGTGTGCTAGTGTACTGCATGTTAGTGTGCGTGGAATTAAGATGTGAGGATAGGACAAGTACGAGAAAGAAAAGATCGCACGCGGTCCACGGCCCGTTTGTTAGGGTACTGGCGCGGCATTAGCCGAAGAAATCACAGAAAACTACCGAACACAGCAGCCGGTAGAATTCTTCTCCAGACAGCGACTGAATTCGACCAAGCTGAGAAGCTAGTGTCGAAATTCCTGCCACCGTCGGGAGTGGAGCCCTAGGACCTCCCAGTCAGCGGCACTGCAGTGACACCAATTGATGGTCCTGAGCCTTCCTGGTCCAGAGCGTCATTTGCGTTTTTGGACTTTTGGCCAGATTTGAGGCATTGTGGCCCACGGTGCGGCACGGCGCGTCGCCCGTCGCGACGCCTGGCGTCTGGCCACCCCCGCGGCGCCGAGGGCGCAACGCGGCGCGCGAGCGTTATCGGCTCCGTGGCAGCAGCGACGCCGGCGGCGGCGGATCCCGCCTCGCCCCGCCCGGCCGGGCCCGTCGCACGCCTCCGCTCTGCCGCCCGGGAAGAGCTAATCCGGGCCGCGCCGCCTCCTGTCAAAACTCGCCGCCAAGTTTAATTATTTCCCAATCCCGACGTAATGAAACCCGGAGTCGGCACCGCGGCTGGGCCGGGCTCAACTGTGGCGGCGGCGGCGGCGGCGGAAGCGTAGGCGATGGACGGGGGGAGGGGGATGGGGAGGGGGAAGGGTTAAGTGCGCGAGGCAGCGTGCCCGCGTCGGCCTCGCTCGCTCCGTCCCGCCTTCGCCCCTGCCACCCGCCCCTTCCAGCCGCCCCGTTTCGACGCGCCACTTCATCGCCCTGCCATCGCCCGCCGCCTCTGTTGCCGACGCGGCGTTGCTACTCGTTCTGCTGGTTCGGCTGCTCCTCTCATTTTGGGCTTTAGTTCTCTGCTTCGCGTTGTTCGTCGTTTCTTAGCACTCAATTGTTTTTCATTTAAATGTACCTCTGAATTCTTGCCTTTTCGACCGCTCCGATCTTTGTATACCTCACTCTCTCTACCTCAGTAAGTTCACTTATTTCTTCTCCGTAATTATGTTGACAGTTTTGCTCAGATTTTTGCCTTTATTATCATTGCCAATTTCCCGCTTCATTTCCACGTCAATATAGTTTGTGAATTCCACCAGAATCTCCTCAATTTTTCACAATGGCGTTTATTTTTTCTTCCCGTTTCATGTACGGCTCATCTCCTCTTGATCGACCTCCCGATTGAACTTTTACGACAAACCTTACCCGTACGTTTCCACCTTATTTTAGATTTTGTCTTTCATCCTACACCTTCCCTTCATACCTACTTACCTTCCTCAATACTCCGTAATACCCTTCTTCTTTGCTGGTGACCAGTTCATCACCCTCGGCTACATCTTTCTCCTCGTTCTGCTTCTCCTCTTCTCCCTCCCCCAAAATTAGGTCTTCTTCCTTCACCTCTCCACTCCATTTTGCTCTTCTGGTATCCACGTGACAAAACTGTTTCCTTTTGAACGTCGATTCGTTCTAATCACCACTCCTCGCCTTGCTTTCCCGTACCGCCCTTCACTTCCATCTCCACCCGTCCTCCCAGTAAACACCTCCCACCCACTTTTCCGTTCTCCTTTCGTCGAATTGCTCTCCACCTCCCTTGTGGCCCGTTCGTACCTTTCCCAACCCCCTCGGTTCCTCCTTCTCCTGCCGTAACTGCGGCGTGGCGTAGTGCGGGCGGCCTCGCCCCCTGCCGTAATCCCGGCCGCCGCCGCCGCCGCCGCCGCCGCCTGGCGCGCGCACGCTCCGTTCTGATCCGTGGAGCGCGGCTGCGCGCCCCGCCTGCCGCCGCCAGCGCGCCCATCCTGCTCCCCTGGTCTGCGCCTCGTTCTGTCACGTTTAATCCGAGATATCTCGCGGGTTTTCATCGTGACGTTTCGTTCCGATCGCCATTCGCTGCCTTCTCTCCTGATTTTTCTTTCTCGTTCGCCAGCGTTTTTGTGTATTTCTGGTTTACTCTCTCGCCATGCTACTTATGTATATGGTGAGAGTTATGTAAAAATATAGTAAAAAAACAGCGTTTTTTGACAGAAAAATTAGTATAGTAGGTCCCTGAAACCGAAAACTATTGGTGCAAAAACAATACTTTATGGCATTACTTGCAACTTTTGCTGCAATTTTTGAATATTCGGAGCTCGACGACAATGAGACCTGTTTCCATAAAATGGAGCCTGAACACTTTTCTTGCCGTCCTTAGTTCTCTCTTCAGATTTTTTAAAATTCGATCCGCTTTTTTTTTTAGAAAATACATGTTAAATATTTCCCTGTAGTTCTCTAAAAATTACGCAAAAAACTCATTTGTGAATATTTGTACATGACCTTATTTCAAGACCTGTCTTTGAAGCATAGATTTCATTGGGAGAAAAAAACACTGTCTTCGATATTGTAGATAAAGGAAGAAGTCAATTAGTTCTGAACTTTTGCAATTCTCGAAAATTCATAGAGTTTAACGATAATGCAGGTTTAAGTGTCATTTGTTCCATTCGAAGAAACATTTTAAGAAATAAATTTTAGGGCACTTTTGAGAAAAGTTTGAAAATGTTGAAGCTTCATGGAAAGAATCCCCCAAAATCAAAACATCCGTTTCAAACTCACAGGACCTCGAGTTCGTTCAGATAGACTGGTAACTTTTGAAAAAATCGCCAAAATGTATAGACGTTACCGTTGACCGCAGACAGACGGACAAACAGACGTTTGTCTTCAACCAATTTTTGGCATCAAGTACTAACAAAATGTGGATTTAAACAGCACAACTTGGTGTGTACAGTGGCCTCAATTTGCTACCAAAAGAATATACTAAACTCATAACAATGTGAAGCATATTTCCTACTTGAATTTTTTTATCGCGTGTTATTGCTTCCTCCAAAAAACGAGCGAAGTAAAAAGTCGGTGTGATATATTCAAATGAAAACAAACCAAGTTCTCTAGGCGATAGAACACCAGAGTTACTGCAATAGAGGTAGAACCGACAAATTCGAATTTACCTTCCTTCTATTCCGAAGAACGTGATGTCTCTTGACCCAAATAAACTTTACTTAAAACGTCATGAAACAGGTATCAAACCTGATGAAAGAGAAGCTCTTGTCAATAAAGTACAGCAGCCCATCAGTTCCGTAATAAGGTGGCTGATCTCTGAAGAGACGTTGACTCATGCCGACTGAAGTGCTACCCACAACGCCACGAGTGTCGCAAGTTCACGATGTTGGGTTTGGATGGATCACTTCTCAACCAACCATAAATAGTACGCGGAACTATTGTTGTGTGAGAATGGCGATCACTTCAACCAAAAATAAAGCTCTTCTACATGTTCGAGACCATTTCGGAGCCCAACACCATGACTAGATACTTTTTCTGTTGGAGTGCTGCATCATTTTGGAAATATAAATTAAGTGTATATATTTCTTTTTTCATCTGTCTGTACTATTAAGATGTTCTTCAATGTTTTGTTATTTCACAGTGCTTTGTTTTAATCTTTGTCTACTTTCTGAATACTAATACAAACTAGTTGGTATACATTTAGAACCTTTGAAGAGAATGATTCATTTAAACTGAGAATAGGATTCCTGCATATAATTGAATTTAGAAATCGAATGATGTATTCTAAGAGATTATTATTAGAACATCCACTACTTTTATAAGTAATAACGGTAAAACATTTTTTTAAAATAACTTCTCTATTTAGTCCAGCCATTATGATAACAATTCTCTTCATTAAGTACCACACGTTTCAATCAAATCTGAACAACAATGTGTTCAATGTGCTTCAGAACAAAAGTACGCTCGAATTAAATCGAGAATAACTTGTTCGGAGAAAAGTACCAAACCTACAACTAGAACTTTGCGTTTTACAAACCGATACGTTCCTACTAACCAATATAGGAAATATATCACATATTTTTTAACATTTATCTACAGAAAAAACAAACAAACTATAGACAAGTTAAACTAAAAATAACTTAAATGTTTGGTAATACATATTCATATGAAGGTGGGTTTTATGCTATTAAATTGATTACAAATGACCACACGAGTCTTGTAGATTCATCCTAGCTGCATCTTTTGAGATTAGGAAAAACAGAACTGGAGTTGGACATTCGTTCATTGGCAGATGCAGCTGATCTAACAGTACTCACACTACAATTATCTTTTTAAGTTGTGTTAATTTGAGTTTCTCTATGTCATTTTATTTTGCCACTGGTCAAATATTCTAAAAAAATTACATTGTTGAGTGCTCTTCTTGAAAATTCACTTGCTTTTAGTATAAAACATTTTGTCCTTTTTTTAATTTCGCTCTTTAATTTGTAAGTGTATTGAGCAATTAAAATGATTAAACCAGTTTATATAAAACAACGCATATTATTTCATACTAGTACCTCTTTTCTATTTGCAAAATATTACAAAAAATTATCCTAATAATAAAATGTGACCCGCAATCATACTAAAGGTTTTCAATGCGGCCCTCATCCCGTATAAGTAAGAAGCTCTTCTTTCAGAGCTTCAAAATCCGCTCTAATAATTGTAGATAATAAATACGGTTGAGATAATTTTGAAGCATGACACGTTATGGTATGAAAAGCTAAACACGCAACAATCACATGATGAATATTCCCATGTCCTTCTTGGGGCGAGATATCACAAGAGAATTCGAGTCTGCGGTAGGTCTTATTGCCCGCATTTCACTCCAGACGTCCCCGAGGCGCCTCCGGACCAAGCCCCCGGCATCTCGGATGGGCGTGTGAGTTCCCGGGGTTATCGGCGCGCCGACGAACGCTGCAGTTCTCCCATTAAAACAGAGAGCGGATTGACGTTAGATCAGTCGGACGCGGTCATCCAATCGGGAGATTCAATTCCAGAAACCGAGTCGTAACGAAACTCCCGATTGGAGAGTCGCGTCCCAGCAGATCAAACGTGAATACGCCCTCTGTTTAAATCGGAGTGTACTTAAGCGTAGGCCGCACCGCGCGTTCGAGGACACCCTGTCTGACACCGTCGCCGCCATGAGTCGCCTGTCGCTGCTCGTCGTCGCCCTGCTGCTGGCAACAGCCGCGGCCTCCATCTCCCGAATGGCGGTGACTGAATGCCCACGTGAGTACAGGCGCGATTATGGGGTGGAGGTTGACTTAGACAAGAGGTCATAAAAATAGTTGCAGCAATTCAAATGACAGAAAGTATATATGCATGACCAAATTTACCTACATGTAAAATATGCAGTAACTAAATTCAAGCTCTAGAACTAGAAAAAAACAGAAAATAATACAAAAAATCTCATTAAAAATTATTTTGTGTCTATAATATAATTGTTAATCAAATCTACTTTATTAAAAAGATTGTACGTATTAATTTGTTTATAGACAAGAAATAATAAATGCATTAAAATAAAAATGTAATACATGTTCCCTTCTACGTGAAATGTTTTAATATTCATTTACATTTGTACTAAAAGTTATTTTATTACTTGGTAATTTGCTTGTTTTTGGGAGGGAAGACCCAACACGATTTTGTGATAGAAGGTACCTAAATCCAGACCAATGAACAACCTCTGCAATACGTACGTTGATGTTACAGAAGTTTATAAGAATATTGTTGCACAGAAACTATATTATATCATTCGATATAATATTCATTAAGCTAATTGAAATAATCAAATTTGTTACTACATTGTTCAACCTATACAATGATCTGTTACGCCTATTTGCTGAGTTCTCGAATGGCCAACGCTTATGGTTTTCTTCGGTAAAAAGTATCATGCTGCATAGTGAATTTTCGATTGTTTTTCTTTCAGCTGCCATTTCAAAATTATATAACTTCCGTAAATGCTTAGAAATCATTTTGATTACAATTATCATCTGTGTAAGTATTAGTGACTCTACAGTGAAAGTGCAAACATTTGCAGTACCCGAAATTAGAATTAACCAATAATCAAGTAGACATCCATTCTTCCAATCGAGAACTGCTATTGTTCTCTGTCAGTCAAAGTGAAAATACTTAATGCTTTAAAAAATGCAACACGTTTAGCCTGAAAGCGATTGTAGTCATAAATTTATGCCATATCAATGTCGTGATTTGTTGATGTGTTAGTATGTTGAAAACATTTAAATGTTTTTAGGCACTTGAGAAGCAATACCATTCTTAATCTTTTTTACTTGCCTTCGTATATCCCGTGTCATTTAACAATTGCTACATGCATCGACATTAATACATAAAAAATGTCTCTACGATCTGAATTTACGAATTCGAAATGTCTTATTTAAGTCGATAGTCAACTTAATGCCGTGAGGTTTCCGAATTATTCGCATTACATTATTTCAAAAAATCGAACTCTTGTTAGCTTAATTCAGAATTTCGGGAAAAACGTGCTTTTGTCGATTTATTCTTTGTCTAATTAACCAGAGTATTCTAGTAATCCTCAGTCAAAGGGGCTTTTGAGAAGGTTACTCACTAAGGTTAGGTCATACAAGGGGTCAGTTTCTATTACTTTTCTGAAGGGTAGAGGGAGTCTGTTCTATTTTTTTCAATTTTCCAATAACCATGTAAATAATTTTCAATCTAGTTCCTCTTCAAACCTTCTCAAACATTAAAAAGATCTACGTAAGAGCCATTATAAAAAGAGCAAGTCTAACAATGGTGTCCGTATAACTTTAATATTCTTCGGTGCGAAAATGCATCATTTAAACATAAGCAAATGATGAGCTCTGAAGCTCGCTATTTATTATAATGAGAGCAGTTAGAAAACTGTCTCGAAGCATTACTTTTAAATTATGTTCGTTTTCGGAAGATGAATCAAATGAGGGGGAAAACTCTCTAAAACTTTTTTTATGAAATCAGTAATAAAGACTTTATCTACCATCTTTAAAAAAAGGTATGATTTTGTTCGTGGTACATTATCAAGCAAGGAGACAGAAGTTTATTTTTAATTAACACAAATAGTAAAATTTCAATGCGTGAAAAGAAACTTTTGTTGCAATTATAACATTACACCTTCTCCATGAGAAATCCTTTTATTCAGGTTTCAAAATGTTCGTCTTGAACTTTGAGTAGAATAGTGATTTTATACGTAACATCAAATAAGAAAAATAAAGTTATTTTAGAAATCGACAAATTCAGTATGTTTTGGAAATAAGTCTACACAATACGTGGTAAGAAGTAAGCATACCGCATTTGAAGCGAATCGTGACTGTCTCCCAATAACAAATAACATTATGTAATGGCCTCATTGGACTCATATTAAACACGAGTAAGGAATAGATAGCTCCGTGTTGGAAGATAAGAAGGCCTGAAGACGAAATCGTGACATTCCCAGAGAAGCACAACATGACGTAATCCCCAGAGTAATCTCTGAGTTTTTATGGTAATTTATGGCTCGGAACTCGATGGGGCAAGCGCCCGGGACATCGCGATGGGACACCTCTCCGTGGCAGGGTTGCCAGATCCGCTCTGGGGAAGTCCGCCTTCCGAGGAATAAAATTCCGCCAGTACATTAAACTAAATACTCCTGTGCAGTGTAGCCCTCCTTATCATAAACCATCAATACTTGCACAACTCTTGCAGAAAGGTGGGCTAGATTACATACATGATTAATTAAAAATAAAAATAGTGGGTTCTGACATCTTTGCATAATAGCTGCACATTTGCAAGTGTTCAAAGCTAAAACTCTTGGGGGTGGGCATATTTTACTGGGGGCAATCAGTGTTTGTACAATTTTTAGGAAATAGTGGGTACTATTGATGATTCAAAGCACAACATTTCGCAGAATCCTCTCAGGAAATAGGAATGGAATTGAATTGAATTAACGCCTTATTTTACGTGGCGAGACTTCCCCTCAATTGGTGAAATTCATCAAAATGCATTTTCGTTCCGCAATTTGGCGCATTTTTTTCAACCAATTGGCAAAATTCCGAACAATGAATTTTCTTCCCGCGATCGACGCCTTTTTCCGCTCAATACGGCATCCTTCCTTCAGGGCTGACGCCACGGAGGCTGTTTTCCTCCCGCGGTTCGAATCATTATTTTTGTAAACTGGAGATAAGCAACCGCGGTCAAGGTCACGGCTCTCGTGTTGCAGATCACCCTGGCCAGTGCCAGGACCCTTCCACAGGGGAATTCCACACCGCAGGCTCAGAATGGTATCACCAGGGAGAATGTCAAAAATTCACCTGCGCCTTCCCTGAGATCATCATTACAGGGTAAGTTGCCGCGCGCACGAATAAAGTACATTGCTATTCGTGATTAATAAATAAGTAAATAGCTGAAACACTGCGATTACATCGTTCAAAATAAACAATAGCAAATAAGTTAAGTTACAATAGAAAAGTACAACATATAGAAAACCTTAAAATATTTTTTTATGTGGTGCAGTAGTTTATTACTTATTCTCCATTATTAATGAATGATAGTGGGAGAAGGTTTACAAATTTTGTAATAATAAAATCACTATTCACTGTGAACATAAGGTTCAGATGGAAAGGAGATGCGTGTAATCTTGTAACCAAAAATTAATTTGTAGAGACTATTTTGGGCATTCCATTCAATCAAATTTCGTGATTACATGAACAAAAGGTAGTGGGCTCAAGAGCAATTATTAACCTATTTTTTAGTGTAAACAAAAAATTTTAATAAAATCATTACGTTATGTGTCTCGTATCTGCCACCATTTGTTTATCATTGCATTGATTGAGTTGTGTATTAGATGTATTAAAAGCATTCGGCATTTACTCGTCGAGAAATCTTGTGAGTGTAAGGTAGTTGTTGGAGAAGCTAAAGCGAGTTTTCTTAAGTTCGAAAAGTGTTTATAAACACACAGGTTTGTGAGAAGGTAAACGAAATGCTAGCAATTATCCGACATACGTGTCCTTTTACACAAAAAAATCATTTGTTATAATTATGTGGCGGATTACCATTTTACCGCAAGGTGATCAGCACAATTTCTTTGTTACATTTCCCACCAGCAGTTATTATGTTTTTAATTTTTGCCTAATGATTTTAACACAATATTTTCTTTCATACGTTTCTAATTATTTTCGTAATTCTTTAGAGCCTTATTTATTTTCTGTGGGTACCCCAATGGGCACAATGCCTTTATGACTAGAATATTAGATTTAATCTCGTAAAAATATTTTTGGATCATTTATTGATTATGCTCATAATAATATTTATAAAAGTTGAGTTTTAATACCGCCACGACTAGATATTCAGTTACACCAAACCGTAACCAAAATATGATCATTGTTATTTCACAAATTCTCCTGTTCAATGGCAGGCTCTGAAGTAAAACGTGCTTCCGGACCCTTTTGCCAGTTGACCGCAAGCCTCAGAAAACATCCGATCCCGGAAAACCATTTCCAGTGGCGCATGCTGAAATAACGGAAGTTTACATCTTGCAACCACATAAAGCACAAAGCGCAACTTCCTTTTGGAAGCGTTTTAGAAGAGCTGAGAAAGTTATGATGAACAAAGCTATAATATAAATATTAATCAATGAGCATGCGACACATTAATGGTTTACTATTAATAGTGGCAAGACATTCGATCATGGGTACACGCTCTGATGACGAAATAAAATTAGAAAAAACTGCATTTTTACTGTTTTAGAGAAGAAGAGAATATCACAAAAAACTTTACAGATATTTTAATTATATTAGTAAAAAAACAGTTGTGAAATAGTCACGAATGAAAGAGAAAACGTGAAAGATTCATCAATATTAGCGCATCGAATTGAGAGCTCGCTGCCTCCCTCGGTGACTCATCTGGCCGCTTCGTGCCGTATTCCTTTGCAGGGCGATAAGAACTCCAGTGAGTGCTGTTTTCGTTGGATTCTCGTCTGTTCCCAGCGGAAATAGTATTTTATGTTCGTGCGTGTCGCGATTTAGTGCTTTTACTACTCGAAGGTTTGTTAGCAATGCACTGTGAAGGAAAATGAAGATATCATAGTTTAGCTGAAACAAAAACGATTTGGTTCACTAACATTTAAAGAGAATCTTTTGATGGGTTGAAAAATTGTGCTTTTGATCGTGAAACGAATTTTTCTAAAAAGTTATTTGCTAATTTGGATGTAAATACTTTTGAATCACTGGGATTTTAAAAACAAAAATGATTGTTTTTAATAGGTTTTAAACTTTTACGACAAATCTCTATTAACATTATTTTTAAGACAAATCTCTATTAACAGTCGTAAAATGTTTGATGAAAATATTGACTGCTTATTTAAGGAAATTTTCCGTATGTCTAAATTAATATGCACAATACCAACTCCAACAGCATCCACAGAAATATTTCTGCTTTAAAAATAATACACAAGTATAAAAGACAAAAACGAGAAGAGCTCGGCTTGTTTCTTGTATAAATTGAGAAACAACTCTCAGAATCCATTAGAGGTAGAGGATTTCTATAAAAGTTGTTCAAAAATTTTGCCACTACAACAGGACGGCTTGACTATGCGTAATTAGTAATGTAGGATACATCGGAATCTCTATACATATTTATCTTATAAATTTATTTATGTTAATACAAAGTTAACTTCCGAATGTCAGCGTCCAAACGTCTTTCGTTATTTCAGAAGATAATTTATATACATTTTTATGAATTTAAATCATTTTGAATTTAAATGTATGTGCATATCCAAAAGGTTGTACGGATGAGTAGCATTCTTTAGCGTTCCTTGACTTCTTTTGCTTCGTCTTTATTTGAGAGTTCAATAATAGCCGGAAATGCACTGATTAGCTGATGTGTTGCGGCAAGATAATGAGAGAGTAATCCAGCAGAAATCCAATACGCGGGCGCCAGATACGCAACTTACAAATCACGCATTGGTGGCGAGGTCAGCTCGGGATTGTTTGGAACATCCGTCCGATGCATGAATTGCTGCTTGCTGGTATCCGAATACGAAACGAATAATAAAATAACTATTACGTTTTAAATTTCGTGGATTAAATTAATTTCTCTTTTGCCGTTTTACCACGATTTCAAAAGTATTTCAATATTGCCTTAAGGAGTTCAGGAGATTAAAAAAATTAAGAATATTAGAAAAACTGTTTAATTTTGAGAATTTGATACACAAACGTCCTACGATATTGCGAAATTCCCCCTTGCGTCAGAAAGATAGACTTGGATGTTGATTGATTATTTTGGGTTTCCCGGCGAGTCAACTGCAACGGTCATTAGTCCCGTAAGTGTAGTGACCGTATTCTTCCTGCACTGGGTGGGGAGATCCGGCGCCGTCCTACCCAACGGCTTGCGGGATTGGGAAAATTTAGCGATGACCACACCAAAATGTCACGCCTCGCCACTGACTTTTAACCTATTTTCCTCAAAACGTAATGTCAAATATCTTTCCATCAAACAATATACGTCTTTAAATTAAACTTCGAGTCCGGCCTTACAAACTTCGGTTTCATTATAATGATAATGAATTCTACTTCGCACCGTAGTCCTTATTTCACAGAATCAATGTATTTACAGATTCCGCGATCCTCATTTTGACTTGTGATTATTCCAGATGGCGCAGTTTTCAGCCATGGTAGCAAGCGTCATAATGCTTTTGAGGATTTAACTTTGCATGTGTTTATTGATTGATGTTTCCGGACAGCGGTTAACGTCGACCTACCTACGTAGCTAGAATGGAAAATCCACTACTGTCGGACTCGAACCTAGGTCTTCCTAGTCAGAATAGCTGCAGAGACAGTGCCAATGAGCTAAAGGCCAGAGACTTCAGCTCGAAGGTAAAGGACGGTCGTATTTGAAAATAATTCAGTTTTGTTAGTTCAGCTCTTAATTTTAAAACGTAAATTCCCTATGAAATTCAGTGAAAAGTAACAAACTTCGGTTTCTATTACTCATTTGCATATATCTGCTAAAATAATATTGTAAAAAATGAGTTAGTTTTGGAAGCGTTGTTGGTTTTCGGTTTTGCATCAGCATGACATGTTGCAGCATTTACGGAAGTAGTTCCTGCAATTTGTTCCGCGTATTTCTGTTTCCTTTCCGGAAAAATTATTACTATTAGCTAAAGCTTGTCGTATTCGTAGAACAATTTATTAGTGTTGATCTTAGTGCGACCTTTTCATCAAGAGAATAACAATTGTCATAAATCATTTGCATTGTACAAAGAGACGTTTCCATTCTCTTAGGGGATCTTCATGTCAAACACTGAGAAAAACATTTAAAATATCCACATAGCGATAAATCCGAGACGCTGCTGGTAGGCCTTAGCTCGTAAATACCTCTTGTGCCAAAGTACATGCATACAATAAATACATTTTAACTTTAAATGGATTACGAAGATATATTTGTTAAGATTAATATTAAATGCTTAACACACTTAAATACTTCAATTCACTTACTGAGAAGTTAAATGATCGTAGTTAATGTTTAGCTTCTAACAGTGTCAGAAATTATTGACGTTTTGAAAATGAAACTGAAATTTTTTGCTTTGTTATTGATTTTATACATTTTAACTAATTATTTTATCTTGATATTTAACATATATACTGTTATATATTGTAAATATATGTTTATATATTCGTCTATTTAGAAATATAGACACTTTTGATGATTATACTAAACATACGTGAAAACCTACACATAAACGAAACATTTTTGACGCTATCTAAAGCCATCAGATTTCCTTAAAATACTAAAAAGTATAAAAATACAGATCATCAGCCTCACAATTCGGGAACTTGGGTTGTTCATGACAAAAATATCGGAACAGCACACAAACTTCTTAAAATATTATTTAATAGTATTTGAATATATTTTTGACATAGTCTTAGTCCAGAATCCTTACAAATTCCGTGGGCACCAAAATATAAAAAACACACTTTTCCCCCGAAGTTTGTGTGTGAGAAAGAGCGATGACTTTCCTGGGGGTCTTGGGCTCGGGACAAATGGCTTTCTCTCTCCAAATCATACATTGTTTTTTTCCACGACCCTCATGACTGCATATATTTCATTATCTGAAACCCATTTCTAACGGGATAAAGATACAGGTTTTCCGGGGTCCCAAACAAGGAAAACACTTCCATAAAATATGAATGAACGGCTATTGTAACCACGAAAAACTAACGCGTCATTTTTTTTTTTTTTTTCTATTGGAACATAATGTGTGTTTCACTGTATCTATCAAGCATCCCAGACATACAATATTCTTGGAACATAATTTTACTGTAGGTTTGCGCAAAAGGGAATTGGTTAGGAATCACTTTCATTTCAACAACGAATGACTACGAATAGTTTTGCATAATAAATATGTGATTAGTAATACTCATCTAGAGTTTTTTACACTTCTGCTCGTTTAATATTTGTTATCTTAAAGTATAAACAAACATTAAATGCTTCATGTTTTTTATTTTGACAGGGTATGAAACCTCCGTACAGAGAAATGTAACGTAACTCTCATAACTCTGCTGACCTAGAAACCTATTTTTATTCGCGGTAGTGGAAAACACTTTAGGTACACACAGAAAGCGTCCTCAATACCACAAGATCTAGTTGCCGCCGATGTTTCCTTCTCTAAACTACATAAACGAGAAAGTAATGAAACTATATTGTACGAACCCATATATGTGTGTGTGTAAATAGATAGTGTAAGGGATGAGAAGTTCAAGTTTTATTAAATTTTATTCAAGTTACCGGACATCTAGGAAATGCGCATGCACATCACCTGCACATTTTTACCAGAAAACCTACGTAATACTTCTTTCTCTACTTAAGTGCGTCGTGACGACACAACACGAAGATAAAACAGGAATTTCAGAGAACACAGATGCTCAAGGTAGATATGTCACGAAGAAAAGACACTCCTACGTGAATGCAAGCTGGAACTGAAGTTTTCCACGGCACCCCATTCCCAGGAAAAGAAAAATAAACTCCACCTTGTACAGTGGTCACTTAGGTATCGAATGTCCTGTGGTACCCGAGATATAAAGGATCATGGTTCTGAGGAAAGAGTTAATGGAAATTGTTCACAGATTCAAAGTTCCTTTACTGATCACTTTGAGAAGACTGTGTCCTGCTTCTTAAGAGGAACAGATAATGGGAACGCAAACAAGATTTCAGAAGTAAACACTACGAAAAACCAAATGTTTGATCATAAGATCAAAATGTACTATACACTCGCGTATTTTTAGGTACCTTGTTAACACATATTGCTGAATTATTGAAGTTACAAATTTGGAATACGTATTTCCTAACATGTTTCACAGCATTCTTTACTCTTGCGTGACCACTATTCACAAATATTTTCTAGGATCTTTCCGGGCGCGATGTAAATAATGACGCCGTATCTCATTGTTGGTTTCATTCACACATTCGTATGTTGGATGTTGTTGCGATGCATTGCACCATGGCATGAGTAAATAAATATTGCGTAAACGCACGTTCCAAAACGTACTGATGTCGGAAACAATCAACGGACCCGCATCATTAGCGAAGGAACGCTGCTGAGCCGTTGCCATTAAGAGAGCCGACTCAGCGGGCAGCACGTAGCGGACGGGCAAACGAGCGGGCTGGCGGAAGGTCAGATGGGAGCGCTATAGGACTCCTGAGAGTCGGATGGCGAGAGAGGGGAAAGGAAGGGCAACATTAAGGCCGGAAAAGGCCTAAGAATGAGCGAGTGAAAGAAAAGGTCGGCAGGCGAATAAGTGAGTGAGAGAGTGAGTGAGAGAGTGAGTGAGAGAGTGAGTGAGAGAGTGAGTGAGAGAGTGAGTGAGAGAGTGAGTGAGAGAGTGAGTGAGAGAGTGAGTGAGAGAGTGAGTGAGAGAGTGAGTGAGAGAGTGAGTGAGAGAGTGAGTGAGAGAGTGAGTGAGAGAGTGAGTGAGAGAGTGAGTGAGAGAGTGAGTGAGAGAGTGAGTGAGAGAGTGAGTGAGAGAGTGAGTGAGAGAGTGAGTGAGGGTGAGTGAGTGAGTGATTGAGAGTGAGTGAGTGAGTGAGTGATTGAGAGTGAGTGAGTGATTGAGAGTGAGTGAGTGAGAGTGAGTGAGTGAGTGAGTGAGTGAGTGAGTGAGTGAGAGTGATCGAGGTGAGCGGTGGGCGTTGCTGTTGGCGGGAGGCGTGTGTGTGGGGGGGGGTAGATATGTAGGTGGGTAGATAGGCGGGCGATTGGTGGATGGGGCAAATTGATGGGTGAGTGGTTTAGCAGCGATCGGGTGAGTGGCTTGAAGGGTGGGTTGCGAGTGTGAGTGTTGTCGGCAAGCGTGTTAGTTTGGTGGCTGTGTGTGTGTGCGCGGGTGGGTGGGTGGGTGGGTGGGTGGGTGGGTGGGCGGGCGGGCGGGCGGGTGTGTGAGAGGCGATCGGGCATGCAGGTGAGCCGCGGGCGGGTGAGCATTCGAGCGAGCTCTGCGAGCCCAGCCCGTGGTCGGGCGACCGGCAGGTACATAATTAGGTGGGCGAGTCCGCTTGGCGAGAGCAAGAGGGAGAAGGGCGGGGCGTGCGGGGCGGGCGACAGGAGGATCGGACGCCGCGTCCGGACGAGCGAGCGAGCGAGCGTCG
This sequence comes from Gryllus longicercus, assembly GCA_038098605.1. Classification (NCBI taxonomy): domain Eukaryota; kingdom Metazoa; phylum Arthropoda; class Insecta; order Orthoptera; family Gryllidae; genus Gryllus; species Gryllus longicercus. The sequence continues at coordinate 5,569,932 of JAZDUA010000021.1, forward strand.
TGATCGGAGAAACGTGCGTCATACCGCGATCCTCCTCCGCGGCGACCTCCGTGCCCCGGGCGCGGGCGCGGGCGCGAGCCGGCCGCCGGCAGGGCTTCCCCAGCGGGCGCGGCGTCAGCAACACCTGTCCGACGAGACCGCCCGCCGCGCGCGCCGCGCCGCGCTGCGTTATTCCCCACGCGGATCCATTAGGGCGGGGATCAACATTGTAGTCGCCCTCCGCGGACGTAAACAAACGCTAAGAACGCTTAAGCTTCGTGTACTATGTTTGGAGGTCGTGCGAGAAGTAAGCCGCGGTTTCATCGCGTTAATGCATTCGAATGGAGGATCCTGGTCGCAGCCTTGCGTCTTCGTTTCACGTAACATGTCTATCGGTACGTGTTTGTTAGCTTAAGGTAAAGACGGCATGTAGTCAATACGCACAGGAAAGAGCTACGAGGAGCTTCTCTTCACGAAACACTTGCTCCATTCCAGGCAGAGAAGTTCGTAGAAATACAAGTAATATTATAACCACATACGAGCAATAATTAAAAAAACATAATAAAGTAAAAATCAAAACATGCTAGTAGTGGTTGGCCTTGAGTGTGAAATAACAAAGGCATGTATATAAAAATTGTTGGCCATGTTTGGAAGAAAAAAGAAGTTACTTTGCATTTCAATAGCCGGTCCGCAAAAACACCTTTTATCTCCATACAGTTTTCACTGCGTCACGCACCTACCTTTCTACACATTTCTTAGTGAAGGCGAGGAACAAGTCATTATTCTAAGGCGGCAATTTGTTGGGAACGTAACGCAAGACAATTGTGCTTAAACACAAGAGACCGTGAACTTGGTGAAGTGGCTTGAGTTATAATTACTCACAGAAAAATTATGAAAGTCAATATTACTTGTTTGTTAATTAACACACCTCGGTGGAATATGACAATTCCTTTCTATTCTGACTTATATTTATTTCATTATTAAAAGTAAAATAAATGGTGAGCTTCAATATATGTACAACAAAACAGTCATATTTCGTAACCACATTATGAAGAGCCAGAGAATGATGATGATAATAAAAATAGTATTAATTACATTAATAGTATTAATAATAGTTCATGAATTCACGTCCACACTACTAATTCTAGGAATGGGTGTTGATCTGTTAATTAAACACCTGTTTCTCCAACGTTTAAGAACTTTATGGTTACCTTTTCTGAGCTATGCGATACATAATTTCACTGTTCCTCCATAGCTTAGTGAGAAAACAACATCTCAGCATACATATTTTTTATATATTACTATTCAACCTTGTAACTTACTTCTGAAGTAATTATTTGGCCCATAGTTCTAAGAAGAGACCACAAAGTTTTGAAACGTTGGCAAAATAGGAATTAAATTAAGAGATTGACACTTATTACGTATTCCTAGAAAGATGAAATATTATTATTATTATTAATTATTATTATTAATAGTATTTAATAATAGAATAGAATAACACAATATAACAATAGAATAATAGAATAGAATAGCAATAGGGAGCAGAGCGGAAGGCGGCGACTAGGGCGGAGGCTGCGCTGTCCCGCAGGTGCCCCCCCATAAGCAACAGCCCCGGGTGCCGCGCGGCGCCCGGCGACGCCCACGCCGCCTTCCCGGACTGCTGCCTGCGGGTGCAGTGCGGCGCCGAGGCCGCCCCCGCCGCCCGCTAGCGCCGGCCCTCCTCGCCACGCGCCCCGCGCCCCGCGCGCCGGCTGTTGCAGCTGCCCGTCCATCGACGTGGAGCCGCCGTGCTTCGTGGTGGACGGCGACCCCGCCCTCACCTACCCCGCCTGCTGCCCGGCCGGCGCCTGCTCGCGCCCCGCGCACACCCTGGACGAGAACGTCATCGCGTGATGCCGTCGTGGAGTGTGATCGCTCGGGCAAGCCCCTGCGTTTGTATGATGCGCAGCAATAAAATTTTGTCTTCTGTCTGTATGATTGTTTTATTGAAACTCTTCTGTCTGTCCTCCGCATCACTTCAGTATGTTCCTCTTCTTCATTTAGTGTTTAGTATAATCTCTTGATCTATTGTCATGTCTCCATTTTTGTGTGCTTCAAATCCTTTTCTATATGCTCCGTATTACTCCAACTTCCTTTATCGTCATTCAGTATTGGTGTGCTGTTATTTGTCTACATGTTTATTTCCTTCAATTCCACCTGCTTCACTTCAATTTATCTCAGCTTCTTGGGCCTAATGTCATCTGTCTACAACTAAGTTTTCTTCAAATCATTTTTCTTCCCTGCGTTTCACTTCGGCTTTGTTGAGCCTTAGTCTATTCTCTAGCCATCTGCCAAAGTGTTGTTTTTTTCAAACCGTTTCTATCTCTCCCATCTGCTCTCTTCAGCTACCTTCAGGTTTATTCAGTGTTCACCGAATGCCATTAGTCTATGCTTGTTTTCTATTATTTAGTTATGACGTTCGCTTGTAACCCAGAATGAAGTAAATCCTTGATACCGTTTTCCAGTACACATTAATTATAAATACTTTTCCCGAAACTCAAAAATAAATTAGAAATAATTAAATTGAACAAAATCAACACCTAGTACATTCTTTTAATTGTTGAGCGAACACATCTAGAATCTTCAAAGAACTTCACTTCTCACAGGTGAATCTTAGGCCAACTATCTTGCGTTGGAAATGCGCCAACTCAGCATTATGGTAAATAAATTTTCCAAGAAGACGTATTATTTCAATAGATGCAAGCTATTTTTAAACCAGATATTCATCAACTATGTGCATTACGACACAACGCAATGAAGTTATTTAACTATCAGGATGTTTAAAACAAAAATAATTTGAATTATTTATATAATATTTGTATCAGAATTATTTATAACATTTTTGTATCAGAATTATTTACATTTTCTATAATTATTTATAATTTTGTGTTATAAATAATATAATATAATACGATTTACTGAATTGGAAACTGTTGAAATTTATTGGATTGAATTGAATTGATATCTTATTTTACGTTGCGAGGCTCAGGCCATGAGACCTGCTCTTCCGTCTGCCCACGCAAATTTCGTTACGCCCTTTTTACCAACTAGCGGAGAAAGAAGGTATTACTGGGGCGACGACACATGGTATTTGAATTTAGCTCAGAGGCTTCATTTAGGCTTGATCTTTTATACCCAATAAATCTACTAACATGGGCCAGCAGGCTTCACTTCTCCTCCGAAGGAACGTTGCGTACGAAGGATTTTTTCGCCCTTAAAAGTCCTCGGCTTCAATCGGGTTTGATTGCACGTCTCAAATGTGAAATAGTCGGTAATATCCTACTGACTCGAAAACAGTGTCAAAAGATAATAAGAACCGAGTGCGGCTCCGAGACCGCCCCCGGAGCCCGCTGGCACCAGCCCTCGCCACTGACAGAGGCAGCTGCAGCTCCCATGACGTGGAGTCGCCGTGCTGTATGTTGGACGGTAACCCCTCGCCTTTCTTCCCCGCATGGCGCCTGCGCCCCGGCCGTGGTTTGCGCCTCCCACAGATCGCCCACAGATCGCCCACTCACCACCAGGGCCAGAACGTCCCCTCGTGATCTCGTGTGATCTCTCGGCAGTAAAATTCGCAGCAATAAAATTGTCACCTGGCACTGTGATTGATTTATTGAAACCCTTTTATCGTTCTACCGCTTCACCAAAGCTTCAGCCTGTCCCTCTTCTTTATTTATTTTTTTAGTAAAATCTCTTGATCTATTGGCATGTGTGCATGTTTGTGTGCCTTTACTCTTTGCTCTGCTGTACTCCAATTTCCTTCAGTATTCATGTGTTGTCATCTATCTGCAAGTTTGTTTTCTTGAATTCCTTTATGTATTCAACATTCTTCACTTCAATTTATCTGTTTTCTTTACCTAATGTCATCTGTCTACGACTTTTCATCAAATCATTTTTCCTTCTCTCCGTTTCACGTTAGCCTACCTCGACCTCGTTGAGCTTGTCTATTCTGTAGTCATCTGGCAACGTGTTATTTTCTTCAAATCGTTTAATTTTCCCTCCTATTCGCGTTTACTTCCCTCATTCCGCATTCTCCTGACGTTAATCAGTCAAGGTGTTAGGTTCTTGCAAATTCTTAAGAAATCCACCTACTTCAGTTCAGCTTCCCTCAGCTCCTTTCGGCCCTAACCTGGTGTCGTCTGTCTATGGCTTCGTTTTCGTCAAAACTCTTCATCTCTCTTTCCGCTTCTCATCAGCTTCTTTCACCTTCATAGATTCTCAGTCTTTTCTATAGCCATCTGGCAAAGTGTTGATTTCTTCAAATACTTTCTCTTCTCTCTCCTCTCTTCAGATACCCTCAGCTTCATTGAGCCTTCACTGTGTCCTATTAGTCTTTGTTTCTATTTTATTATTTAGATACAAAGTTATTTTGCAAGCAAACGTAAAGAAAAACCTGGATGCCCTGTTCAAGTCATAAATACGTTTCCCGAAACACAAACATAAATTTAAAATAGAGCTCTGCAAACACTTTTGATACCTGGAAATTCACCTTTAGCTACGTCACCTGAAAAGAGTCTCTTAAAAGATTAAACAAAATCTACGTAGTACGTTCTTTTAATTTTTGTGCGAAAACACTTGGAAACTTCAAAGAACGTCATTTCTAACAGGTGAATCTTAGTCCAACTATGTTACGTTGGAAATGCGCCAACTCAGCATTATGGTAAATACATTTTTAGAGAAGACGTATTATTTGAATAGATGCAAGCTATTTTTAAACCAGATATTATGTCAACAATGTAAAGTACGACACAAGGCAGCGAAAGTATTTAACTGATCGAATCTGCAAAACGAAACCTTACTTGATCCTTTATATTAGAGTTATTTATAAAAATGTTAAAAATAAATCCTGACGATTTACTTTATTGGAAACTTTTGAAATTGATTTCTTGCCTCAAATGTAAAACTGTCAATAACTCCCTTCAGACACATGAATAGTGGCAATATATAATAAGAGATGAATTTCCAAAGTCCAAAGAAGTGCTATTAGCATATACTGTAGAAAACATTCACGTATAATATATAAAATTGAGCATGAATATGACAATGAGTGAATAGTTTAGCAAAGGTAGATTACCCACGTTTCCGTAAAATGACGGACACATGACCTCATAGAATATACCGTCTCACGAAGAATGACTACCTTACGTCAGCATTACTCATATTACATTCATTTTGAGTAGCTGATCCGACAATCGATACTGATATCTCAAAACGTGCGTTCTTACTAGTCACTTAATGACACATGAACTTGTATGAAGTTCATTCTGTGGAGTAGTCAAATTTTCTAGATATAGGTAGTCACACTTCTCCGCAGCAATTAATGATTAAGAAATATTCCCGGCGATTGGCGTCTTTCAACGATGTGTATTTCCAAATGGTTCTCAGTAGTTCTCCGAAAAAAAATCCCCTCACATCATTACTTATCACCTTAGATTTTACGTAAATCAGAGGTTCATGCGAGCTCAACAAAGAGATTATAAGGTCGTTAGAGACAGGAACGTTAAAATATTTTTTTTTATTAGCATTCAAAAAATTTCTTACCACGTTCTCAACTCTATTATAATTCATCTACGAACTTTTATTTAAATTAATAGCAGAGTCTACCTCTGGACCTCTACCGAGATTTGTAAACAAATCTTCTGCTTAAGACTTCATTGTAAGCATTTTGTAGTCTGGGAAATACTTTTTTTCTTACTTTTTCAGTTCTACCCTGGATTAAAACTGGTCGAAATCCCGACGTATTTACTTATGGTATTTATTAATCAAACGAAATGCTGGTATTATCTAACACACACCGCATTTGGCTATGTTTGGCAATATGAAAATATATATATTTTGAGAAATAAACCACCTCTATGTGGTACGCCAAATCGCCACATCGGGACTCGAATGTATATATTCTACAACAGTATTCATAAAAACACATTAGTGATATAGTAGTACATACAGGCGTTTGGCTTTGAATACATAACCATATCAAAGAAAGTCACGTAGTTCCTAAAAGTTGCCATCCGTACTTGCTACGCCAAAACGCCTCATCAACACATCGAATATATATGTTGTAGATTATTGAGTATTCATAAAACAAATGATACATACAGGTATATAATAAACATATTATAATACATACAGGTATATAGTAAACATACTACATACAGGCGTTGTGCTATAATTACATGACCATATCAATTTAGCCCCTATGTTTCGTGAAAGTTGCTCTCCCTACTTGTTACACTAAATCGCCAAATCGGCACGTCGAATGTATGTATTTACTAACGTACACACTAGTATTTATAAATATACATTGGTAAAACACTACCCAGTGATGTTGTGCCATCAAAACATGCCCATATCAAAACAGACCCGCAGTTCGCGAAAGCTGCCCTCCCTACTCGCACCTGGCCGACCCGCATCGGCTGCGACGTCAGTGGGGCGGGAGCCCGGCGCGTGCGCGTGCCTTTATCCGGCATTGGGCCCGCCCCGCTGATCGCCTACCTACGTAATCCGCCACGACGGCGCACCTCGGCAGAACGCACCTCGGGTCGCGTCAACGGTCGCTGAATCTCTCTCTTGCGGGCGGGGCGGAGCGGGGCGGCGCGGCTTTTCCTGCTGTGGCGTGCTGACGTCAGCCCCGCCGCAGCTACATAAGAGCGGAAGAGCGCGCCTCCGCATCATCAGCGAGTCCGCCGCCGCCGCAGTCGTCGCTTCGCCTCCTGCGCTCAGCTCCGCTCCGCTCGCCTTGACGCCATGAAGAGCCCCGCCGCCACCTCCGCCTCCTCCGTGCTGCTGCTAGCGCTGGCAGTGGTTGCGCTGGCGCACGTGGGCCGCGCTGCCGTCGCTCTCGAGAAGGTCGTGGAGAATCCTAGTGAGTATACGGCGTTGTTGATGTGCTGCTGGGGCGTGCAGATTTAATTGTCAACGGGTTTGCATCATTGGACGTAGGAATGTAGAAGTCAAGAATTTATGCGTCGAATACGCTGATGTAACTCGAAATAATAATAATAATAATAATAATAATAATAATAATAATAATAATAATAATAATAATAATATAGTTTTTATTTGTTCATAGATACCCTTGCTTTAATTATTTCATTGAAAGAAAGACATGTGGTAATCAGGAAAATTTACACCAGTAGGTAGTTGAAAATTGTATGATTACATTTATTTAATTTTGGTAACGTTTCGTGTCTGTGTGTCCCACCTATTCACACACATAAATTAAGTCTTGAATCACGTGCAGCATAATGAGATTGTTTAAAAAGAGGTTAAAACTTAAATTACACATTAATAACTATTCAAAAAACACTGCATCACAAACATGTGCCTCACTGTTGTTGGAGTCCATTGTCTGTGACATACTGACTCCAAAAGAATTCTCGGGATTGCCAAAACCAATGACGACAGTTATAAAGTCTCGAGCGGGAACTTGCAAATGAACTCTCGTCTGTACCATGTATTTCGTATAGCAGATCCTGGAACGGTTCCACCCTCTCCTGTTCATACGTAGCAATATCACTGAATGTTCTGCATCTACTATTTACTCTAGTTATGCTACGAACTGACATCCACAATCATTAAATTTAAGTGATTTGATAATGATAAAATATTCTTTATAAACGTTTTAACGCAATGAAAGAGACTATTCTTTTAATTTTACAGTTTACTTCAGTTGAAGAATTACCACATGCAAGGAATATGTTTATCTGAGATATTACTTTTACAGAATAATATTTTGAATACGAGTTTTTCTTTTGATTTCAGTGTATCCTCGTCACTGTAAAGATAGCAGTCTCAACAGATATTTTGCCGATAGGACGTCGTGGTTCATCTCTGGCCAGTGCCTGAAGAGAAACTGCAACTTTCCACACATCAGTACATTCTCGTAAGTATGGACTAATTATCTTTGCAATATTTAGAAAACATTCGAAGATAATGAATAACAATAAGTAGTAGTATTCACGAGCATTCAGCAGTCACTTTTCAGCAGCAGCCATGCTGCAGATAACCGCAAATAATTTGAGAGGGGATATATAATAACATTGTTAATTAAAAAGTATTTATTTTATTTTAGAAATTTTGTAGTCTTAATGCCATTATGAACGAGCTTTTTCTTACTGAATTATTACGTGTGCAGTAATTACCTAATTTTTATATTTATTTATACGTAAAATTAAATCTTTCCTTGATTTGTAATAATAATAATAATAATAATAATAATAATAATAATAATAATTTATTGTTCTTCTAGATGTGCTTCTGTGTCTGCGGAGCCCCCATGCACCCTCGTCGTCGACAACACGCTACGATATCCTCAATGCTGCCCGCAAGTCCGCTGTCCTTCATTGGAAACCTCCAATGTCGATTACAATGACATATAAAGACCGTCATTCGGCCCCCTGCATCCCCTGGGAGCACGCGATAATGCGCTTGGTGCTTTATCTTGCCTTCAATCATCATCCAAAGTAAACTTTTAAAACAATTGGCAAATGTGTCTGCTCCAGTAGTGGCGATCACAGAGACTAATTTGGTAGAATATTGGTGATACCAAATCAAAATAATCATGTGCACATTAAATGTGGAACATACTTCCATGTCACCTACTAGGACTAGTCTCAAACATTTCATCTTAATTTATGATCTATCATCTCATTTGTCATCCTTACGGTGCCATCTGGAAAGAAATCGAATAATGTAAACTAAATGTATTTATTTAAAGATATTAAATTAAATTATATTTATTTCAATGTATGAGCAATGAATAAAGAAAATTAAATTTACCCATTTAAAACATATTTTCTCTACCATATATTTCTCTTTTCTAAAACAATTTTCTCAATGTTTTAACATCAGGGAATACTAGTGACAATTAACAACCGTAGAATAAAGACCATGAACTCAAGCAGGATGGAAACTCCTTCAATATTATCAAGAATAAGGCTAAGAAAATGAAGATATAAAAGTATTATAATATCAACATTTTATTCAAAATATTTTATGAAATATTTTTGTTAAGAATTTCCTCCATTAGAATTATTTCAATTGCTCTTTTAGAATTATTTTCAGCTTCTAACAGCGACGTTTTAAAGGCGATTTATGCCTATCGTAGTAGTTGTTTATTGAGGAGATACATTTCATTCCTATTAAGATTGGAAATATAGAAAGTGTTCAACTACCAGGCGAAAAACAGCAACCATAAATTAGACAAATTGTCGCCCTCCTTTTATTGTTTTGCACAACTCCTAATGGTCTATCACGGCGATGGTGCGCAGCCACAGATAATATTGGAAAGAAATGTATTTGCTCACAGAGTTGGATTAACGTGCCAATGCGGAAGCGGCAAGGCGTGCCATTTGCTCGCTCGTACTCGTTCGAGCATTTTAACCTCGAATGGCATATGCTCTCGAGCGTCCGGCGCGCTGGTTCGCCCGAGAGCCTGTTTCACGGGCCGGAGCAATGCCGCTGGCGGCTTCTCTTTTTGGATGCGACATCAACGACAAAACATCAATACATAGTATTAAAACATCGATATTAATAATACAGCCTTGTTAATAAACAATCAATGTTTTTAGAAATATCCTTAGGTAACTTGAAGCATTCATGTTCGCGCGAGAAACTATTTAATTTGACAGAGGTAGTGATTATTAATTTGTAACTAAGATTTGCTGACTAAAAGTAAAAAAAAAAACTAACCAAACTTTGTGAGCTTGAAATACTGGGCGATCAGTTTCATCGCAAGGGAACAAAGCCTCCTCGATTAGCCTCGCTTCGCTTTCTTGGTCCCTAAAGGCTGCGAGAACAAAGGGGTGCCTAATCCACGTCGAAACACTAGGAAAGGCATAGAAAACCAGGGCATCAGGCTGTGTCTCGGGAGAGGGAGAGGGTTGTATTAAACAGCGTTATCTTCACTCGAACACAAACTGACAGAGGCATCGTTAAGTTGTTGTTTCATGTTTTCACTTTCACTAACTGTTTCGTTCACAAACAAAATGTCTAAAATGAAATAAACTTCGAACACAAGATATCGGGTATAATCAATGCATGTTTAATACTTCGATGGATTTATAGATAACTAAATTGAAAATATCGACATCAAAGTTGCATTCGACCTTCGCTTATTCCATGGGAAAAAGACAAGTGAGGCACGATACCTGGAGTTGCAGAATAAATTTATCATAGGTAATACCACGAGTGCTGTGAAATGAGTCGATCAGTCTGGACTAGTGAAACGAGGAATGGATTTAGATGAGAATTTTCAAAGCACGAGTGGTATTTAATAAGACTATCCCACGAATAAAATTATGTCCAACAGAATTCCAAAATGCGTCAAATATTGAAAATAACTTAAAGATATGTTAAAATCAAAGAGGGTATGTTATAGTGCATACGCTGTTTATTGGACATCAACATAGCGATCGTGATATACCGCCTACTAAAAAAGATTAGTCACAGTTTATGATTGGCCAGAAGTAAGAATCGAAAGAAATCGTAAGAAAAATTGTAGAAAAGGTGGAAAAAGCGATTAACTTTTTTAGATACACCGCGCTACTTAGGGGCATTTTGTAAACATAGCTAAACACTTTGGTTTTAATTTCACGAGTGGAATAGTCTACGTAAGCAACCCATATATTACCTTTCACGGTAATATACTAATGCAGTCAAATTAGTCAAATCAAGTGAAAAAAATTGGAATTTGAAGTGACTCTTCGTTGGTACCTTCCGCTTATTATACTAAAAACCCTTAAATGTGGGGGGTAGCCGGTGGTAGAGGGAGGGCTGTTTAAAGGTGTTTAAAGTGTTTTGCATGTATCTCCGTAACTACCAATCCTACCGAAAATGATGCTCTATATAAAATTAAAGAAGGCATTTTTTTACAAATAAGTTCCTACTACGTTTCTTTGTAAAAGTATCCTTTTTAAAGTTACAGGTTCGACAAATTCTCGTTTTCAATTACGACATGGCCCTTTTTTTAGATATCTTCCTTATAAAAATGATGTTATGATTTGTTCAATACAGGGAAATAATTTTATTTTTGCTCAACATTATCCACAATATTTATTTGCATATTTTACGTAAAAACATGAAGATTTTACATCTTATCAAATTTTCTTTTTGTACGTAACTGCAAGTGTCCGAGTCATTGAGTTCTAGATTGCCAGGGGAATGAAATCCGTAGGTTAATTGATAAAGATCGAGTACAAATATTTGGTAAAGGATTGTGTACACTTTCAACGTATACAAAAAAATAAGCGGGTACAAATATCAAATGGAATAATGCATAGAATAACCACATTTACCGAGTACTTAGAACGACAACTAAAACAGTGACGAACGACACACACAATCTTTAACGAGGGGCTCCAATCATTACGGAATCGTGGAAAGGCCCATTATTCCTAATTTTTAAGATGTTTTTGGATGTGAAACATGGAGAACGTTCCAAAATTCTTGAATGTCTGTCAAAGTCAGTGTCGAATGAACATCCTTAGCAGATTCTGAATGAAGCCACAAAAGAACCAGAATTGCTCAAACGGGTCATAGACGGTGAAGAAACTGTGTACGGAGGCTCAATCGTCTAAATGAAAGCTTTCTGAAGAGCCAAGTCCAAAAAAGTGTGTCAAATTCGATCGAATGTGAAGACTTTGCTAACTATTATCATTTTATTTCAACAGCGCAGAACATCGCGAGTTCTTGCAACCAGGTCTTAGAGTCAGCAAGGAGTACTACTTTGCGCCGTTTGCTTGACAGACTCTCAAGGAAACGCTGGGATTTGTGGAAAAAGAATTAATTGCACCTGCTCGCACTTTACCGCTTGTTCGTTAATTGTTTGCCTAAAGCAAACCCGGTATGATGTCTCAGCCTCCGCATTCCTGGGACAACCAATTTTTATGAATAAATAATAATGAAAAACTAGTTTCTGCGTACATATGGATCGTAAGATAATATTTGATACTAGAGAAGACTTGGGAGTCATTCATAATTCGAGTCCCGATTAACCGAGTCAGTATTAGGAAAAGCAACAGAATAATTCATGGAAAAACGGTTGATGCTGTTATCAATTTTAGGAATATTAAAATTCTCCCCTATTACTTAATAATTGGGTACCCTCATCAAACATTGAGTCACTGACTCACAGTTTCAGTTGTCCCTCTATGTACGTGGTGGTCGTGATTATTCCATTTACGATATATTTGTGCTTGTCTATTGTTTTATATGCTATACGTATTGACCGTGTACACAATCCATTGCTACCAAATATTTGCATTCCAGCAGTAACAAATGAACAATGGATTATCAGATTTCGTACCCGAGTAAATCTCGGACTCAATGACCTCGCTTACTCGCAGGTATGTACAAAAAGGAAATTTTATAAGACGTAAAAGCATAATGTTTTTACGCGCAATATGCAAATAAAAATTGTTGATAATGTTGAAAAAATTACTTACATGCATTGAACATATCAGAACATTTTTATAGGGGAGGTATCAAAAAAAGGACATGTCAATGAAAACCAGAACTTTTTGGGCCTATAACTTATAAAAGGGTAATTTTACAACAAATTGTGTTACCTTTAACTTCCACCTCCTTCAGAAATTTTAGTACAATATGCGGTAGGGGCCAAAGAAGAATTATTTCAAATTTCAAAACTTCGGGTTTTTTTCCTTCGATCGCCAGTTTTTTGTCTAGGTAGACCTGGCTATACCATATATTGTTACTACTACAAATACATTTATCCTAAACAGCGTGAAGAGAAATGTGATTACATAATTTGTAAATAAATAATATCCATTTTTTTTCAAAGAATGTTACTAATTCTTTCTGAATCAATATTGCACTCGACATCGTGACTCAGCTTGGAAGGCAGAGCAAGGAGTTGGGTCTTCGCAGTAAGCGAAACCTGTGTCACTCTGACCTGACATCTAGCGGAGTTAGTGATAACTGCTGCGCGCTCAAGAGAAATCGTCGGTGGCAACACGGCCAGTGGCAACATGCGCAATATTTTTTAGAGCAACATCACTACTATGCTTCGGATTAGTTATCCGATCATTACCAAACCTCTCGTGTCTGCTGATTTCTGCGCCTTCCTAGTAAGAATATTTACACACTCCTAACAGCAAATTGTCGTTTTCAAACGTAATGGCTTAGAGTAATATGTATGTCAAAAGGAAACCGACGAAAATAAAAGACCCAAAAATTCCTATATAAAGATTATACTATAAGGAAATTATTTCAACAGCCGTTGGGACATGTGCACATGACAGCTAAATTATATATCCTATTAGTACACATTAAGAGAAGAACTTGTTAGGGAAGTAGTAATTATATGTATTTATTGTCTAGGAAGATTTATATTTTCCTTGAGTAAATCCGAAAACTACGGTATCTGGTAAGTAATGGATTATCCCAATTGTTGGATAATTTTTTGAAGAACACTTAAATAATGACATATTATTTAAAAAATAACTTAAAAAGTTCACATTTAACCAACACGAGAAAGTTAATCGAAACATTTTATTGGTTGACGAGTCAGCATATGGCATACCACCCTCATTTAATATCTCTAAGGTTACAGTAAACTATTTGGTAAATTTGTTGAAGTGAAATTTGTAGAACAAAAAAGGAAAGCAAATGGAATTTACTGAGAGAACCTACAGAATTAATGATAATTTAAATCCACGTCCACACATGCAAAAAATTTCCCCAAATACTGCGTTCAACAAAAGATCGCGCAAGCGAAGTTAATTTCTCTGGAATGGACGGCGCACGCGCAAAACGCGTCCTAGAAAAATGGGACTTCACACACACATCGGTAAAATTTGCAACGCAATTCAGTTGTAGTGTGGACGGGACGGGTAAGTGTGAAGGTGATAATCCCACAAATGACCATTATTGCGAGGAAATGCGAAGCCTTCATCTTAATACTGCATCTCATTATAAACTAATGGCACTAGAACTGCGCACTATTTCTCACATTACTAGTAACTTTTGCAATTTTCAAAAATTCAGAAAGTATCACGATAATGAGACCTGCGCCTATCTTTAGCATCCTTTACTCAACCCCCCAAAAAATGTGAAAAACTGGGAGCGGTTTATGACAATTCTTCTTTAATTGCATTAACTGCCAAATTAATTTTGGGTGCATAGCGCTCGCCTATTTTCGTTGCGTCCGTGCGCGCATTGTCATTGTTGGAGGTCTCTGGCAGCATGCTTTTGCATGTTAATGCTAACCAATTGTTGTGTTGCTAAATTATAGATACTTCATGGGCGCTCCAAAGCGAAAGTGTTAGTTTTATGAGCATTTTTTCTATAAAAAGTACCAAAACCGTTAGAACCTAGCTGCATATGCCACGTCCACTTCGGTGTGGACCAACCACGGTTTGCTTTACACACACCTCTCTTCTGAACTTCACCAGAGGCATATAGCTGCTAAGCACGGTTTATTATCCGAATCCACACTAGTCATCTGTATCTTTCGGGGCATTTGATGTTTCATTCCATGCATCACGATCTTCTGATGAGTAATTATTTCCCCGATCTTTCCGGAACATTTTAAGATTTCTCTGAAAATTGTGCTTAGAGAAAGGGAGATAAACACAAAGTCCGTGTAGGTGAGGTATTACAGCTAGAGAGTGGATCGATAACGCAATCGTTTCTTCCGAACAATGCGAATTGATTAGCACAATTTTAACCACTCCCACGTCCAGAATAATGCTTGAAAAAATCATTTTTTTTTAGTTTCAGGGTACTCTTCAGTGGTAATATTCTGTGAATGACATTTATTTTTAGCATCACATGAATAATTACGACTTGATTAATCAGATTGACAATAACTCTAGTTTAAATATGAAGCAAAAAATTGTTTCTACCCACACTTTTGCTTGTAACTTGTAACTTTCTATATCCAAGAGTGGACGAGTCAGGCAATTGAAATATGTATACTATTTATTTTTATTATGAAATACGAAACGAATACAAATTTTCAATATTGAAGTACCTTCCGGACACGCTCGACAAGCTAAGTAGTACTTGGGCATTGTTCAAGAAATATTGTTCATGGTGGCTTATTAAATACAAGTTTTTGTCAAATATTTACCTACCTTTCAAAACGTTCATAGCTGCTATTTGCTGCACCGCGAGCCCCAGTACCACTAGCACACGTCCACTAACATCCACCATCACTAACTTCTTACACCCGAATTCCAGTTCGATTTTCTTTCTCAAACTATGTCAACACCTACTTCTAACCGTGAGCCACTGCGGACGCCTTAGCCACCAAACTTCATGCACGGCTCCTGACCCCACGAATAAGCTTTACAAAGAAATAATCATCTCGGCAACAACATGGCGAACGACAATACAAATACGGGTCCTCCGGAATTGGGTTCTGTGTAATCTAACACTTTTAATGTGTAAACACTTCGCTTCGCTTGGCTTCTCTTCACTCTGCTCCATGTCCAAAATGACGACGAGATACAGAAACAACCACGCACAATTGCTGAATTGCTCTACGAAACACAGCAGCCCGCATTCCCGCCGATATCCCGTATCACGATTTTCGCTTTCGTTCACAATCTCGCGGGATCAGGTGTTGTGCATCAATTTGGTTGAACTGTAGGCTTCCAGGGCGAATGTGACGCGTTTCTCCTAGAAAATGCAAAGAACGCTTATCAGTTTTCTTGTGAAAGCTCTCTGACTGTGCCACCCCTTCCCGCTGCCCCTTCGCTTGTAAGCGGCAGCGAGATCGGGAAGGGCGGCAGCCACGATCTCCTCGGTGTAAATAGTAGAAAGGGCTAATTAATTATATTATATGGTATTTAATAATTTATATTATTAATCATCATTAACAATGGTAGTGGTACTGGGATTTCATTAACGAACGGAAAGAATGTATAAAATACTTGTTAAGTGAACACAGAGACAATATTGAGCCACGTCAAAAAATATTTCTTTTGCTCTTCCGAATTCTTCTCTTCGATTTTATTATTTTTATCTTTCTTCTTCTTCTTCTTCTTCTTCTTCTTCTTCTTCTTCTTCTTCTTCTTCTTCTTCTTCTTCTTCTCTTACAATTTCTGCTCTTTTAATTTTTTCTTCTCTTTCTGCTGTGCTTTTACTTCAGCACTTTTTTCCTTAATTTGTTCTTATCTTCATAATTTTTTAATTTCTCTTTCAATCTCTTCGCCTTTTTATCCTCCCAAGGGTCCCTGCTAATTTGAAGGTGGCATGACAATTGCAGCATAGACTAAGGAGGTATAGTTCATTACCCTATGATTGCAGGGGTCATTAAAACACGAACGATGTACAAAAGATTCATGATCTGTTAAATGAGTATACAACACTCGATTTGGGAAGAAGTCAAAACCCCGTCTTTGTCTTCTTCTTCTATATTCCTGTCCACTTTTTATGACGATTTGAATAGATATATTCCTGTCCACTTTGTTGACGAGTTTTACTCCAAAATAACAGGCAAATTATGTATAAGAATGAAAATGAAGTGCAGTGAATGACCATGAAAACCTCGTACGTAAATTGCCATTGGTATTATAACTTTGTGTGGAATGCATTTAAATTAAATAATGTTTTTATGAGCCGTTTTATTTATAACTAATATTTCTAACCATTATTTTATCGCATATATTCTTCACCTTAAGTTAGATGTTTAAGAAACTGCACATCATCAATGTTCACTTTAATTTTTTTAAAGCATGAAACCATGCAAACAAGTGTTTTCTCGTTAAACAATTATAAGATCCCAATAAGCATACTTTAAAAGTTTAAGCTTATCTATACAACTTGTATTATCGTATAACAAGAACTTTTTAAGTTTTCCATACGTAGACATCCTTGCAGATGAAGTATTTCTCAAATAACAGCACGAATTAATCAGGATTTTTAAAACGAGAGAAAGGTTCGAAAAACGAAGAAAACTAGTTCGTATTTGCTTTCCTAATTTTTTTCAAAATTCTCCTTGATTCTGTCAAAGTATAATTTCATTCAATTTTTTTTTCTCCCAGACATTTTAAAATTGTATATTCTCTACTTCAACACAAGTTCTTGAATAAAATTATTTTCAAACAAATGGAGTGTATATTGTTATTATTTTTAAGCTACTCGAGCATACTACTCGTGTCGAAAACGTGATTAGAAAGATAAAATAAGTATTAAGAAGTAGTACTATTGAATCGTTTCATAATAAGAGTATAATGAACGAAACGCCTCTGATGAAACCCACGCAAGCACAGTGCTAATTTTAAGAAAAACATAATAGTCTTCGTATTTTAACATGCATCTTAGTTACCGTTCTCATATTTCTACTCGTCTCTTTTTCCTCGTCTTCATGCTTCGACAGAGTGTTCCCAGTTGCTATCTGCTCATGCCCATTACCTGATCTGGTAAGCTGGCGGCTGGCCTTTCGTTGAGGCCGCTAACGACGCTGACTCAGTACAGCGCACAGTGAACAGAGAAGGGTCTATACGCGCGCATAAGACGCGCACAACGCCTCATTTTTGGTACATGTTTGCTACTTTAACATTACCACAGAGTATTTGTAATTGGAATAAGTTTTGAATTATAATGATATATGTTTTGAAACACATTTTTACTTTCTGTAATGTCAAACTGTGAAAACTTCGACCTTTTTTTCACTTAATGTAATATACATTTTAAAGGGTCGTCGTTTTTCATACAGTGCATCTCAACGGAAATAGATTTATTGTTGTTCATTTTATAACATACTTGAATATATTTATATAATTTTTCAAAGATTTTATTTGGCGTTCTTTTAAAATAAGCCGTGACAATTAAGTTAGTAAAAACTTATTTGGTCTTGGTAGATTTTAAAACCATATTAATTTATTCTAGAAAAATAAAAATATTCTCATATTTTTTATTTGAAATTCATTGTTTTCGAAAGCTGTATTTTCATAGCTAGTATCCACGTTTATTTCTATCAACTTTAATATTTCAAGACGTCTTAACAAAAAAAACTTATTTCTAGTACTTCATTAAAGTTTTAGAAGGGATATCAGAAAATTTTACCCCTGTGGGCCAAGTTCAAAATTTTAGGTCAAATGTTTAACAGATATTGATTCTCTCAGCTCCTATCCTTCTGTAACAAAATGCACTCTGTAACAAATTACCCTCGCATATTAGGAATCTCTCTTCTTTTCTAGGCAAAAGTGAATGGATTCAACAAGATTCTCAATGTAAGTGGTTAAAACCATTATGTTATGGAAGGATAGAAACTGATTGAGAGTATTGTCTCTTATAGATGCTTGACTTACAGTCGTAAAATACCATGACATATAGTTCCGCCTTTTTAAGATAATAGTTAAAATACACTTTTTTATACAAATATACTTTCTGGGGTAATTCTTAAACATAATAAATGCATTTGATATTCTGTAGTAGCAAAGACCTCTAGAGAATAATATTCAGAAACATACATGACAAATAAATAGACACTTTTCCGTTACGTAACGGATGTCATGGAATTGGCCCACTGGCGTGAGAACACGGCAAACGACAATACGGTCCCGCAAGCGGAATGACGTATTCATAACCTCAAACTTTTAAGGCGCGTTGTTTCTTCGCTACACTTATCAAAGTTAATGACAAAGCTCTGACCTTCGTCCTACGCGATTAACACAAAACATCCTTGAACCTGACCGCCGCATCGCGTCAAAACCTTTTTTTTTTTTTATTTCAATTAGTGAAAACGCTCCTGAAACGAAAGCTGGAAATTCTCAGTTTGACAACGAAACGAAACGCCCTCATTCCCGCTACTATTTCTTGGCTCAAGACACCAAACATAAAATATATCTGTTCAGAAAAACATTTTTTTGCTCACGCGCGTGCTTGGGCCCGGCTCAGAGCAGTGCAGCCCGGCGCGGCGCGGCCGTGCCCGGAGGGCGTTCGCGACCTTAGTCTGTGGGCCGGGGGGGGAGGGCGCGGGGAGGCGCCCGAAATCTCTCGAGCGCGCGCGCCGTATCGCCGAGGCGAGAGGCCGGAGCCTGGGGGCGGCGGTGGCGCCCCGCAGCGAGCCCCTTGACCCCACGCACCTGCAGAACCTGTTGCGGCGGCGGCGGCGCGCGGAGCGCCTTATCAATTTGTAGTAACAATGTGCTCACCTGCCCGCGAACCCGCCGCCAACCGTCGCGTCAGCCGTGACAAACGGGCTTAATTACCGCGGGAGGCCTGCCCGCCTCGCGCCGCTGAGGAGGTGGAAGGTTGCACAGGTGCTCGCTGCGAATTCTGCGGCCCGCGCGCGCGCTCGCGCGCTCGCGCTCCCGGGCGCAACGGCGACTTGCTGCACCTGCCGCGCCCACCTCGCCCCGCCCCCACCCGGCCTCCCGGATCTGCAGTGGCACGCGCGCGCCCGTGCGCGCCCGCCGACGAGGACGACGCTACCGGGATAGGCACGCCTCCTGTGGTGGATTGCGGTGAATGGCAGCGGGAATTTGTTCCTAGGCCTTGACTGCGGGATGAAGAAGTTGTGTTGTGCTGGGTGTCGGGTTGTAACTTGGTTCGAATGGCGGTAGCGTCCTGCCTCCTCACAGATGCGCCGGCAGCAATTTAGTGGCGGTCTTCCTTTGGCGGAGAGGGATGAGATAAACATGTCAGTGTTTTCAAAACATCGAATTTTTTGTACATCAATCTATTATAGCAGTTGTTTCTTAAATCGATATTTTGGTTTTGACGTTGCTCTACATTTTTTATGGTCCTGGTTTGTGGTTGGAAAAGCACTTAATCACCAAATACTAAAGGTAAAAATATGATTTAATAACTGATAGTTTAATGGACAATTCATGTGTTCGAAGGAAACAAATACTGTTTGTGTTACTCCTTATTAGAGGTAGGACACAGGATCGTTAGGACTTGAAAGTCTCCATATGCTATCGGATTAGGAGTAGTACGAGTATACGAAACATCTGGTCAACAAAGGCAAAAGTTGTTTTGCCACTGTTGACCTACACGTCACCCTCTATGTCCAGCATTTTTAAATAACTGCCCCACTGTAAACGGATGTCTGTAATTATGACCATACCCAAACTCTTTCCTTTTTGGGATTTTTTAATATAAAATATTTTGGCAGAGAATATACATGATATTTAATTAAGCGATTTGTAAAAATAAAATAATTATTGAGTGAATTTAAATTTAAGAAAAGACTTCCGTGAAACAACCCTCCTCGGTTTGTCCGTGTCCGTTAGGGTATGTTTTTTTAGAAACCCTTCTCCTCCGTAAGTTTGTAGACACCTTTTATGAACGGAGCACGAGACCTCTTCTACCTACTGTAGTGCGAGAAGAGGAGTTTTAATCGCCTTTTCGGAGGACCTTTGTATGTGTGCCTAAGAAGTTGTATACCCTGCAGGGTGTCATGTAAGTTGTTTGTAGTTTTGGTCGGATGTAGATTGTTTCCTTCTTACTTGGAAGATAAGATGTTGCTGTGTGTCAAGTTTCGTGATTATTGAAATGCTAAACACATCCGTCTCCAATATTAAGAGAGTTGTTGAATAAGATTTTATTAATCTAATCCTGATAGAAATTAATTCTCATGAATACTATTGACATGGGAACTTGCAACTGAAACAAATTGTCAATGACAACGAAAACAATATTTATTTACTAATAATATCGAATAATATTAATCTCTATTTGATATTTTAAAGTCAGATAGAAACGAACTTAAGCATAATAATGAAGCGTTAATGACCATCAAAGCCCCTTAACCACAAGACGTTTAGAAAGTACTCGAAATATATACTACTTGGACCCATACGAACATTGTACAGTTCTAAAACCATTATTCCTACAATAAAGTTAACGTATGGAAAGGAATCTAAGTTCGAATGTTTCGGACAACCCTTTTCGAGTAGAGTTATAAATTTATATTAATACAATATTAATGATAACTATAACAATAATTGAAATTACTGAAAAAAGGGCAAGGAAATCAGAATGCAACCCACAAGTTTATTACAATCCAAATTCCAAAATCGTAATACAGCCTCTAAGTTCACAGTTAGCAAAGAAGATGTACAGTGTCGTAGCGTGGTCGTCATAAACCAGTAGATGTACCAAAATCGAGCAGTTGTTACTACAACAGCCTGGAGAAGAAATACCAAGATGCAAGTAGGGGTCGAAACAGTATCACAATCATCCACAGTTCTCGCTCGCTACTAAGTCCACTGAACTCCGAGGCCGTGGCCTTCACAACCGTCGCTTATCAGCCCTCAACTCGAAGGGCGATGGGCGAAGGGAGGAGGGGGCAGCCGCACGTCGCCCGTCAGCTGTGGCCTCTGTAGGAATACAAGATTGATGCCGATGTTTTCAAAACATCGATGTTTCCATTAAAATATCGACTTTCGATGTATCAAAGTCTAGGTTTTTGAACTTCGGTGTCTTATGCTCGATGTTTTTACGTTTTCTATATTTGTTCATGGATGAAAAGTCCCTATAATCACAATACATAGAAATTAAAATATGAAATATTTGTTCTGAAATATATGTACGAATTCAATGTTGGAGGTTACTAAACTAGCTTTAAAACATTGATGTTTAAAAATATAGATGTACTTTGGTCAATGTATTAATAACATCGATGTTTGGCAACATCTGTGTGTTGCCAATGTCGTTTCAATAGGCGTCTGGCGCAGATCCGACGCTGCACTCTCCAGAGGCGAAGCTCGGAACTTGGTGCCTACCTAGCGCCGCCAGGGGTATGAGTGGCGGTAGGTATAACTACGGCATTACCGCCACTAAATAATAATAATAATAATAATAATAATAATAATAATAATAATAATAATAATAATAATAATAATAATAATAATAATAATAATAATAATACCGAGCGAATTGGCTCAGTGCGTAGCGCACTGACTTCGTAATCGGGAGGTCCGGGTTCGATTCCCGGGCCGGCCATCCTGACCGGGGTTTTTCGTGGTTTCCCTCGGTCATAAAGGCGAATGCTGGGATGGTACCAAAAGTCCACGTTCACCTATCCATTCCTATCATCTTTTATCTTCCATACCCCCGGGCTAACAACCATGGGGGATAAAAATCGGATCCAGCTAAATGCTGGTCCTCCCTAAGAATTGTTGCAAGCACCTGCTACCGCGATAATAAATAAAAACTGAGCCACGGTATATGCAGGATGCTTGCTTGCGTGGTCCTAGTCGGCCGATTAACGAAATAATAATAATAATAATAATAATAATAATAATAATAATAATAATAATAATAATACAGCATTGTAGGCTTTCACGGCCGGAGTCAATATTCTTCATGTCTTCCGGGCTGATGGGCCGTGGTCCAATTGGCTTTGAGATACCAAACGTTTCGCCCACGACTGCGGTGGGCATCTTCAGTGGCGAGGTCTCGGGCGAAGTGTCCGGTCAGTCGCCAGTCAGCCGCCGTCCCGGACACTTCGCCCGAGACCTCGCCACTGAAGATGCCCACCGCAGTCGTGGGCGAAACGTTTGGTATCTCAAAGCCAATTGGACCACGGCCCATCAGCCCGGAAGACATGAATAATAATAATAATAATAATAATAATAATAATAATAATAATAATAATAATAATAATAATAATAAACGTAATATTACACACGACAGCACTATACGGCAATACCCAGCACTGCATACCGTTGCACTTTATTGCTCTGCACTTCACTGTCCTACGCTTCAACACACTTCTTCTAACACTAAATTACTTCCTCTAACACGTTGAGTAGCCAGAAACCACCTTTATCTGGGTATTTGATACCGAAAAATTGGTTTTCGGAAAAACGTCGGCCCGTCCATCGATCTGCCCATCTGTCTGTCTATGAACAACGCTACCGGCTAAACCGTAAGTAGGATTTTTCCCCAAAATTAAATTCTCCGATCGATCTGACTGCTGTCGCGGGATCTGAAACGGATATTCTACCATTACTCGAGTACGAATACTCGTAACTTTGGGCGCACCTGAAGTTTCAAATGCATTTTCAAATTTTACTCAAAACGCTCCAAATTTTTGGTTTAATCATTAATTGAATATAGCAAAATGCGCTAACAAAAATGATGAATGTTCGGTTTTCATTGAATTCTCTAAATTTTCGAAAATTGAAAAATATTAAATTTTGTTCGGCCTCTTCCTACAACTACAAGATTGTAGACAGACACATTTCTTCTGAATAATATCTTTTCTTCAAAATTTGACCTTTAAATGAGGACATGCACATGGTTTATTCAACATACGAGTTGTTTCCCCGGAATTTTGCTTGAGATAACGGCAATTTTAAATCCAGGATTTTATCAAAAATAGCTCAAAATTTTTCTTGAAACTCTTTGTACGTTGGTGATAAATGCACTAAACAATATGACATCAGTGCCATTTTTATGTATTCTTTTAAATTGTCAAAAATGAAACCAATATAAATTTTGATATATCACTGACGGCGATAATATTTACACTTCGATAATTTTTATACATTATTGAATTTGTAAGCACAAGTGACTTAAATAATTTGCTATGAAGTTTCTCAAAAATTGAAACGTTTTCTGTGAAAATTTGAAACTTGCGAATTTTCCCTTATATCATCATCTGCAATATTCTAAATATTTCTTCTGTTTGATGCACCCGTGGGAGGTTCTTTCCTTGCTGCAGCACATACGATATTTTATTGTGTCTTCGTACAGAAGTCATATTTCTTTCACGAGTTTTAAATTTAGATGATACGCGCGTATTGGCACTTGCTACATAATATTTATACATCGCTCGTGGGCTACAATAGTGTCACAACTAAAAAATAAGAATTTTGAGTTAATGCACACACCGGAATTGCATATTGCAACAATACAACCGCTTTCTGAAAACAGAGGGAGGTATGAGGCGCGTTCAAAGATATTATATACGAAGCTTTGCAAAAGTTTGTTCCGTGCAAAATTTTAAAAAATAATCCTGATACAGAATACTACAATGCAAAAATTAGGAGAATGAAGAGGATAACTAGAAAGGCATTTAAGAAAAGAAAACGCAGTAGTGAGCATATGAATATTTTCCGAAATCATTCAATAGAATTGGAGCGACAAAACAAATTGCTCAGGAGGCATATTTAAAGAATATTCTAAATGAGAAGGGAAATAACTGGACAATATTTTATAAATATGTTCGTAGAAGGAAGGGAAATAAAGAGAATATCCCAGCTGTTCGTGAAAATAGAAACTCACTTATTACTGATGATCGGGCAAAAACTAATGCGTTTATTAAGTTTTTCAGCTCGTTTTCAAATCCAATGCGAACCATTCACTAATTCAAAGTTCCTCGGTTACAAATCAGTTTAATATTGAAGTAAACGTTCTACGGAATAAAATAAAATCTATGAAAAATGGTAAGTCAAGGGGTCCAGACGACATTTCTACGGATATAATTAAACTAGGGGGAGGGGCAATATTACCGTACTTAATTAGAATATTTCATGTATCCATGAACAATTCAAAAGTACCTGAAGATTGGAAATTAGCTTTTGTCGAACCAATTTTCAAAGGTAAGTCTTATGTCAGTGGTCTGCTTACTTTTGGAGCATGTAGTCGCGAGTTACATTAAGCAAGAATGAATAATCAAAAAATGGCTCTATGATGGATTCCGGAGTGGTTACTCATGCGTAGTCACACTAGCCAATGAAATTGACGCTGACGGAAGAGTAGACGCAATAGTTATAGATTTTGCCAAAGCGTTCGATGTCATTCCACACATTCGGATTGTACAGAAATTGATGAATTCAGGCATCAATTTCAGGGTTGTGGCGTGGATAACGAGTTTCTGCGAGACAGAAAATAGAAAGTTCGAATTGGGCACGAGTTATCTTCCGGGGCAAGCGTTACGTCAGGAATACCGCAGGGGAGCTCTTCTATTTCTAGCGTTCGTAAATGATCTGCCAGCGCACTTAAACTCAAATGTTTGGCTATTTGCAGATGATTGCATAATCTATCGCGGTATAAATTCGAGAGAAGATGAATGATTATCACCTTGTTTTAATTTACCTTTTCTAAAGATTTTATTTTAAAAAAACTTTTTATGACTTATTCCGGCAGTGCATTCTAGTGATCTGTGAAATCTCAGTGCCATTTAATATGTGTCAATTCTGCAATTTGTTGCCCTACGAAATCAGCGTCTATACTTGCCTATCCGATGCCTATTGTCTAATTAAAATTTCTGAGATTGCATTTGGGAATAGTGATATGCCGTGTTTCCACGAACTATGTCCGCGGCCCTTGGTTGCGGCTGCTCTGCCATTTCCATGTCCGAGGTCTATCTTTCCAATCGGATCACATATCCGTTTTGTCAGTCTTCGTGGAACTTACCAACAAGAGACTGAATGCACGATTCACATTGGATGTTACGTCCTGGTGCCAACCTTAGTGGCAAACGGCACTGCGTTTCGAATTTCTCGGAAAAATAATGTTGCCTGCGAAATCGAGAGAGAATAAAAGCAGATTGTGACAGCTTTTAGTCGCGTGCACACGTACATCAGATGATCGTAGTGAGGCTCGGCACACAGATAGTAAGTGTAAATGGAGAACGAATTTTTTGTCTGAAACATGTATGTAATAGATGATAGGAGATATAGTAATTTACCAGAAAATAATTTGGAAATGCACATAATTGTAAATTATAATGAAAACAATTAAGAACATTTCTCGTACAACTTAATTATTTTTTACTTCTGAAGGTATTTTTGTATTTTTCAATTTTTGATTTTGCTTCCTTATTTTTTGTGTTAATTTAATTTTGTGTGTGAATAATATTTAAAATATCAAACATGATATGTTTAAACTGTATGTACAATCAATTTATAATAAAAGCACTAAACTTATAATATTTCATTCGCATTAAATTTCACATCAGAAATGTAATACAAGTTGGTAAGATGATTAACCGGAGTTTTTAGGCTACATAACACCATATTACCATGTTTTTTGCACGTTTTGGTGTTTTTACTGCACGTTTTAGAGAGTTTTATTGCTCGAAAACCCTGTGATCGTGATTCATACTTCATCTGTATTCATATAAAAGACTCTTAGAATATCCTTTTATGGATTATTTCAAAACTACTTCTCCTTTTTTTAGTTTAATATGGTAGTATGAAATATTCACACAATGTTTGAAGCAATTAGTACTACTCATATAAACCAATAGTTGTTAGAAAAATTAGAAGGTCCGCATTGAAATTTCGAACTAAAATTTCTTAACCTAGAGTACGTAATAATCCACCTTATAATGAATGTATCCTAAGCGAGTAAGTTAATGAGTAAGTGAGACATTTGAGGCGAAAACACGTTTGAACACGTGTTTCGCTATGCTTTTGTCTGACTGAGGGTCGGCAACTGGAACAGCCGTCTTATCGATTCGCTGTGTCACAGGATTCATGCTAAGTTAATTGCACACTGCATATTCATAATGAATATGAATAATGTAAAACGCGCTCTTTAAATAATTTACCATCACTAATTGACTCTCTGTCAAGTTACACAGTAGCAACGAACAGACGTATCAAAAGCGATAAAAAAGATAACTTTCTATGATTTACATGACTGTTAGATATTATGAATGGTCGCATTCGTCCGTTTTTCTTCCATATCATTCGCTATTTTGCATAAATTCCATTGGTCCCATATCTGCAAATCCATCCCCCACACACGTCATCTTTACTGAAAATATCACAATTTTATTTCCTTGAAAAATGCACTCATTATCCACGTTATCCACAGTTTTATGAATATATCATTGAAAATAAACAGACGTCAGAATGTAGCATTATCAAAGAGTTTGAACGTCACATATCTCGTATAGAATAGAAAGCAAGCATAAAAATTAAGAACGTGATAATCATTAAAATGATCGGTACTCTATCAACGTATTAAGAGCACTAACTTGTGCGACACAAAAGTTGAGTTTTCTAAAATGAGGAAAATAGAGCGATTCACAAAACTAACTATAAATATTAATAAATTTGGTGGGCCAATATCAACGAAACTGTAAGTCTAGAGGGAAACATGTGAAGAAGGACACACCTTTTGACATGGCTGGATATACTTGAAGAGATTAAATCTCTTTTTAATCGTAAGAAATACTGTCAACAAGACAAAGAACATGGGTAAATGTTGAAAAGTGTGAAGTTTCAAAGATATAAATGTCCATGTCTCTTAGTTTTTGTTATGCTTTTCTTCAATTTTAAAACTTTATTACGCTTTACATTGAAGACCTGACATAAGAAATATAAATCAGCGAATGTAGTAGATTAATATCATAATATGTATAGTATTGCAAATACGAGTATATGCGATAAATGTAAAATCAGGATGTATAACTCGGAAAGTCGGTCCAGTCACAAGGAAAGGGGCAATTACACTTAATTGTCCTGGGCTGTAAAGTCAAATAAAAGTGATTATGAAATGTTGACACAGTCATAATCACTGTAGCCTCAACCTCATAAAACGATCCCCGGTTACTACGAATATTCACTCACCCATCACCACATATAATTCATCAATTCCATCTGTTTCATCTCCCCCTTCACTGCACATTCCACCTCAGAGTCCAATTATTCGCATCGGTTGTAGCCCGTTCTGCCACCAAGACCCAGTTTCTGTTGAGTATACGTGACATGTCTCTGTCACCTACTTACTACACTAACTCTTTTCCTCGTAACACTTCACGTTTTTGTGGCTCTTCTTCTGTAGGTCCATTATCAACAATCACGTCGGCACAAAGAAAAACCAGACTACGAGAAAATTCAGTCACGCACACGTCTCCAAAAGTCGCGGGCAGTCACAATGCCGATTCAGTCGGTGTCAGTGTTTCTCTCTCGCTAGAAAGTGAGTTTCATTCATTATTTCGCGTCGCCGGGCGCGTCAACTGCTATGGTAATTAATCCCGTATGTATAGTGCATGTTTTGTTGTGAGAAGAGGCAGTGGTCTTCCCTCGCTGGATGGTGAAATGTGGCGCCGACCTGCACGTTAGTATATGGACGTTTTCCCTATCGAGGTGTCTCCCCCAATGGGATACCGCCCCTGACGGAACAAGCTCTGTTCTCCGACGTGTGGTAGCGTAGTGAGTGCAAGCATGTTTATACATAAGGGGTGATGTAGGAAGTAGTCAGTCAACTACCGGTCAGAGCAACCATCCGCTAGAATTGTCCTCCGAACAGCAGTGGCCGAGTTCGATCTAGCTTCTGTTGAAAATCCTGCCACCGTTGGGACTAGAACTTTAAGACCTCCTCGTCAGAAGTACTGCAGTGACATCAGGTGGTTTTGTGCGTACATCAGCCCGTATGAGCGCTAAGCCTAGCACATAGGTTCCGTCGCTGCGTAGTGCTAGGTTGTCAGTGAGCCCTTTGAATTCGTAAAACATAGCATAATAAAGATCATACTAATGAACTTTCATTCTTTTTTAAAATACTTCTTGAAGATTAAAATTTATAAGCACAGCTCATTTTTCTTCACAAAGGGGGTTCGCGGTAACTATTATCTGGGCCTTTGCTTTTCCCAAGCCCTTCATCGCATCATTCAAGTAATTTAATTAAGCGTCACCCTTCCATGAATCCTTTCATCTCAGGTACGGATAAATAGTGTTATGTACTGATTAGTCATAATAAAGAAAGTTTGTCGAATACGTCTTCTAGACTTTTGATTTGCAAAATCCTTCACTAATACATTGACAGGCCAAACTCTCTGAAACACTAATACAACGACAGGCCAAACTCTACAGCCATTCATCCTACACTTCACTACGGATTTCAACTATCTTGCGCGTTCTCATGGCAGCTATTTTCACCCCATTTCTCTCTCACAGCAGTAGCGATAGCGTTACCTTCCGCGGAAATGTGCTGAGTCTCCTTTGCTCTGGTGGCGATGGCTGTTTTGGAGAAAGATGACGAGCATCCACTCATCGGCACGGGCATCTGCACGGCCGAGATTATTTCCTCAGAATTCCCGTTTCGTAGACGCACTACCAGCGATAGGCTTTGTCAACGACGCGACCCAGATCGACAAAAAAAATCCTTCTATTTCCCTAGTGAAACAACGCCAAACCCCAGTTGTACGCCAGTGGCGTCCCAAAGCCCCGCCACACGTCTCCAACAATCGCCGGCCGTCACTATCACGGCAAGCACCCCGTTTCACTTTGATCGACCAACCTCTCTGTCGGACCCCGCCCGTCCGGTGTCCGGCCAATTCCCCCAGGACGTCCTTCTCGTTTCCCCTGCGCAGTCGGTCCCCGCGGGCGCTGACGTCCTCGCCCCACCCCCGCGCCCGCCCTTTTACCGCCTTCGGCCCCGGCCCCGGCGGCGGCGGCGGCGGCGTCACCGCTACCGTCACCTCGCGGAACTGTGCCGCGTTGACCTCTTTTGTGCCCGGCCGCCCGCCTGCGGTGGCCGCTGTAGCGAGAGGCGGCAAGCGGGGAGGAGGGCCGGGACGGGACGGGTCGGGCGTCTGCGCGACAGAGATTATTTATATTGGGCCGGGGCGACGCGGCGCGAGGCGAGGAGAGGGGAGGGGAGGGGGCGGGGCGGTGTGGCGCGGAGCGGCGGGTTCGGCGGGCGCAGCGGGCCGTGTCGCGGGGATAATTAACGGGGAAGCAACGTTTTATCCCGGGCCGGGGCCCCCGCCGCGGCGCGGCGCCGCTCCCGCGGGAGAGCTGGCCGCCGGGATAAGGGAGCGCTGTGCTCCGCTGCGCTCGCCTCACAAAGGCTATTGTGAAGTATCGAAATAACTGGCGCCGCCCCGCCCCGCCCCGCCCCGCCCACGCCCGGTCCCTGCGGGGACCACCGACCCGTTGCCCGCGCCGGCGCGGTGTCGCCGCAGACTCCGCTGTCGTCAGCGCCGCAGAGCCTGCTGCGGCGGCGGCGTGAATTTAATTACTTCCCAGGAAATTAATTAATACGCTCCTCTCCGCGCTCGCCTCGCCTTGTGATGGAGAGCAAAGAAATTACTTTTTTACTCGTTAGCGTACGAAGTGTCAACGCCTGCTTGGAGAGATGAATTGATAAATATCTTGATTAGTGAGTATCTGTCGCTGAAAGTGATATGTCACAAACAAAAATAAGAGAATTATCTTCAAATAACTGTTACAAGGGTACATTACTGCATTACTATCTATTACTGCGTAATATTTAAGGACATCAAATGTACAAAAATATTCAAATTAAAGTCAATTACTACTTTTAAAATGGGTATTATTCTATTTATTACTCCAAACGCCACGAAAATACGTTTTTGGCAGAAGAAGTGACTTCACTAGTTGCGCACTAGTTGCGAATTAACTATAAAGTACATAATCCATACTATAAGGACAAATAAATTATAACTTTAATGACTTAATTACTAAATACTTTTAATAACAAACTATTTATATGAACTATTTATTGCCATATGTCTTGGAGAGCCTCTTCTCCAAATATAAAACAATTTCCCAAATCGGCAGGTTAAAGAAAAGGATTGGATTCTCAACAGAAGTGTTGAACACATTAACATTACGTTTAAGTTTGAATTATTGAATGATCCGTTTATAAGTCAGGTTGGTACCATGTAATTTAAATATCAAAGGTTATCAGGACTTTATTATGTATTATTTTTCATGCTCGTGTATTTCTTTAATTATTAAAGCTTAGTTGAATACATTGCCAGTGCTTTGTTCTGGTGCGTATTAATAGCCTTTAAGAGTGTATTAACAACCCTTAAATATTCCGAAGCGTCGCGTCAGTAGACAGAAATACTTTACTGTTTTGAACTGGATTGTGATTAAATTCCATGATTCGGAACATTTTTCATATTCTTCAATTTAGTTAGATCGTCGTGAATCTTTCGACAATGATTAATAGAGTTTTTAATCTTAGCATGGGCTTAGTTTAAAGCGAAATGCACAAGGAAAGCATGGAAGTGAATGAAAAATAGCGCCGGTCGTTAGGCGATCCGCAGCGGTTGCTTCGTCTGCACTCTTTCATTCTTTTTCCTCGCCATTTTCTCCTCAACGCTTCTACGTCGGTCATCAGTGTCATCTGGGACATTACCGGGCAGCTCACCTGGCACGTACATATACACCACATTACGCACGTACAAAAGGTACGCAATGAGAAAGCGTGTCCTTATCGTTCCCTCTGATCTTTCTCGTCCCTGTCTGAACAAGCGACTAACATTTCCCGTACAAAGGCAGACAAATCTACAATTAACACAAGAGCGTTTTGATGGGAGTGCAAATATTTTACAGTCATCAGCCTGTCTATGATCAGTAGTGACAGAAGATCAGACAGGTGTTGCGTATAATTGTCTGAGTGATTGTTGTTGTTATTGGGAAAAAGAAGAAGAAGAAGAAGAAGAAGAAGAAGAAGAAGAAGAAGAAATGTGGCTCGATATATCATTCTACGAACTCGGAACACGAATGTAATGTAGTGTCATGTGCAATAAGAACTCAACATCATTTATGTGGCACACAAGTAACCTGACGTAGGGAGTGCAGGAAGATGTGGCCAAAGAGCTCATATAAAAATTTAAATGATAGTCGATAGTTGGGAATATAGAGGTGTTTCCTTACACTGAAACATCTGCACTCAAAATTTTCTCTAGCGCTTTCTTATTTAGGTGACAATCTCAATGCCCTATACTTTTATTATTATACCTAATCTTTTTCTTATTACGAATACATAGTGTCAACATTTGATAAATAAACTAAGAACATATACCACTTAAAACAGAGATGCAATTCACATAAGGTAATTTCTTTATGATAATGTTTTTAATTTCCACGCTTGATAAGAGAAATTATACTGGTGAATTATGATGAATTAACACTTAAAGCTGTAATTCACTTAATGATAACAACTCTTTAAACTACATTTATAAATGTGCTATCAAACACATAATTCCGTTTGAGAAAGGTGAGAAGGTTATTTTAATTTAAATTCATGTCTATCTTCTCATAAATAATTTCATGAACATCTTCAAACTAAGAGAGTCATTAAGGTGAATTTAAAGTTTACCGAGAATAAATGAGGTATTTACGTCGATTTGTAGTCACTTCAATTTTTTTTTATCTTTTCTTACTAATTTAGGTTATTTAACATTATGGGTTTTACTCACGGGAATCTAATTAAGAACTTTTAATTTACGCAATGTACCGTCTTCAATAATATAATATTTAGTTCAGGGCCTGGTTGATTTAAGTGCGAAATGGTCGCATAGATCCAGCTAGTGCTTCATTTATTATTACCGAAATTCAGAACAATAAATCTTGTATTCTGAGAGCACACATATCAACGAAAACAAATCGTTTTATGTATAGAAATGTATATTACATGAAAATAAACTGCACTGAAAAGCTTCTATGGGTATCAAAGAGTAAAATCTACTTGGTGTTTTCCCTCGAATGACCTTTAATTGCTCAAGTTGAAATATACCTTCTTTTTTACTTCTCCATGAAGTATACATGGTGTAGCATATCAAGTATACATGGTTTGACGTTTTACAAGCAGGTCCAAACATCATTACGAATTTTGTGCAGAAATGGCTGCTTATAACACTTTCCGCAGAATTAACTCGATAGTACACCAATAACAAAAGCATACATGTTTAATGAATAAGTGAGTTTAATATCATTTAATTTTAGTCATTTAATTTAAGAAACCGTATAAGAGGAAACAGTTACGGAACTACGTAGTCAGTAATGAACTGTGTAGTCACAAGAAGATTAAGAAAAAACGGGGAAGGAATCAGATTGAAAGATTTTTATTTAAGACACTAAGATTCAGGGCTGTGTGTATTATTTCAGACAAATCAAGGGACAAATGTGGAAATTCTGAGAAAATTATTTTTGAAAAAGTTGCAATATGCTAATTCTTCTGGCTGCTAAAGCCCTAACTGGATTGGCGTATGTTGTGAGGGTATCAACTCTATAAGTGCTAAAGAATTTTTAAAATCCATTTTTAGATGTTAGTGTACAAAAAGTAATTCGTATTGCAGAATCCATGCTTCTGAGGAAGTTCAAGGGTTATTTTAGCAAGAGTAAAAAACGACGATAATAGCCACAACCGCAACAAACCCCTACCACAGGAATGCTCACAACCGCATGATAGTAATAGCTACAATGAACAATTTTAAAAACAAAAACCAGGGAGATGTGAAGAGAGAAAATAAACGGAACAAAAACAATTTTGATTACTATTTGCGGTTGCTGAGTGATTCACTTTTCGCAAATTGTCAGTTAAGTATTCGACAATTGTCTTACAAAAGAAATGAAAAGTAACCACACGATTTCAGCCGTGAAAGTACTAGCGGGATTGTAAAAAACGTTATTCAAGGAATTGCAGATAAAAATTAATGATCAATTCTTTATTTCTCAATCATAATAATGAATTATCAATCATCTAAATATAATTTCATTTGCACTGGGTCATTACATGTAAGAATTACGCGGAGGGAAACCTAAACCCATTGAGGGTTAGATACAGTAGAACCTCGATCTCTCTTTCCTCTTCTGAGATAAGCTTTATTTTTTTCGTCTTTTGCTCGAAGGCTTCATTTTTTTAATTCAGCGTGCAGGCTATTAAGTAAGCGAACTTTAAACAAAAACATTTCATAATTTAACACTCATTTTCTCTACTTCTGATAATAAATATTCCATTTCTAGAGTTAATATACAAACGTTTATTTCGTAGACATTTATGTAGAAGTTAATCCAAAACTTAAACGTCTCTAAATGCAGTTATGTCAATGAATTGACACACCAAGGAATTATTGGGGCTAATTTTCATTAACGTTAAACTGGCAATCTGAAGAAAACAGGGGCCCGTTAACTACTTGGGCTTTGCTCTGCCTTTCTAACATGAGCACGTCACAATTAATACGCCTATAAAGAAAATAGGACTATCGCCATGGAGCAGACACCCGAAAAAAGATTGCCCCATCGTGTTTCGATCGGAAACCGGAAAAATTACACACAAAGGCCGAAGCTATCGCATATGCTAATTTCCGCACGCACTACGCCGGCACCGGCACCGGCGCGGAGGGCGGCTGTTGGCAGTGCAGTGACCCCCTAAATCTCCACGATCAGTTGCACTAGTCGCCCTGGCGCGACTCCAAGGAGGGCTGGTGCGGTCGGCGGCAGGTGCATCGCGGAGGGCTGGGCGCGGCCTATGGCCCCACCCCTCGAGTGGGTCGCCGACCGCTTTCGCGACCACCGGCCGCGAGGCGAACAACCCCGGCGAAGGCCCTCCGTGCCGCCGGCCGCCGCCGCCGCGTATGCGTCCAGCTTGCGCCGCGCCGCCCCGCGCCGCGTTGCGCCGAGACGGCCGGGCGGCGCCGCGCCGCGCCGGGCCGGGCCGGGCAGGGCCGGGCCCGCCCCCTTTGGGTGAAGCGGAGCGTCCCCAATGGCAGCAGGCGCGTTGCGGCGCGGCGCGGCGCGGCGGGCGGCAGGTGAGCGCGAAGCCTCGAAGGCCGCGCGACGGCCACGGGCGGGTCCGCGAGGCAGCCGCGAATTCCGAGCGACGCAGCTCCACGTGGGCCCGGGCATCACCCTGCGACACCGTATTCTTTGTCTTTGCCGCCAATTCCCAATTTGTCACACGTTAGTTAAGGAATAAATGGCTACACTTGGTAGTGATTGCAAATTGATTATTTGTTTCTAACTAACAATTAGAAAGTTAGTGCAATTTGCACATTGAAGACATCCGTCACGTTCGAAGCTAGAACTACAGGATAACTCCTCTTATTAATGGTGCACTGCTAGTCATCATGAACCATACCTGTGACGGTAAAGGCTCTCAGAAAACAGGCTCTGAATGAGGCATGCCCAGCAAGTTAATTTTCCATCAGCAAGTGCTGAAAGTGCGATTCCCAACGGCCGCAAAACATGTTTGTAGATTCCGTAAAAAGTTTACGGTCACTGTGGATGGAGCAATTGGGAAACCGTCTGAGGGGACTGTAGTTGGAAAATCTATTCGATGGGTCACTTGATTCTTTTTTTCTTTCTGGATGAATGAGATAAGAAATGACAGGCTACCTTACTGCCTCTAAATTGTCTACTAACCACCTGAGGCCTCACCAACCTTTGGGTGATGCAATTGCTCTTATCCTGCAATAGTCACAAGGCGACACAAACATTGCTTTCACGGGACCCGAAGCCAGAACTCCAGCGCAGAGAACGGTAGATGAGCCGCGCAGATTCGAAGGCCGTGCGACGACAATAAGCGGGCCCGCGAGGCAGGCGCGAATGCCGTGAAATGGTGGTCAACGCGGGATTTCGGCATCACCCCTGGCGCTCCATAAACTTTTACTCTCTACTACTTACTATTATAAAGAAAGTGTTTTAATGTTGCAAAAAAACGCGACTTTTTTTCAACAAAAAAACTCGTATTGTGGGGTTCTCGAACCGAAAAAGTGGATAAATCTTGTTTCTATATGTAGTAAATTACATCCTCTGATATTTCGAGTATTCATAATTCACATTTTATGGGGTTTTAGCTCCGAAAAATTGGTTTACGGCAAAATATTGGTCTGTACATCAGTCCTCTCTTTACCCTGCTCCTCATTACCCCATTCCTCACTTAGTAAATCGGTCATCATTTCATCACCAACACCCGTCCAGCCACGTTCGAAGCAGGATAGCTTCTCTTATTAATGGTTCACTGCTAGTCATCATGATCCATCGCGGAGGAGTCCGACAGGCGTTACAAGAATCAGAATGAACTATAATTAAAAATGGTGTTGTTATTACAATCGATTGTGACCCATCAGATTTCTAAATACCTATCTTACATCTCTCAAGTACAGAGTCAGAACTGTGGAACTACTTAAGGCATCAGTTAGTAACGCGTGAACGTCAGGTAACGTATCTATCCGAGTTTCCTGTTCCTTATTCCTGAAGAGATGATAAGGGGCCGTCCATAAATTGCGTAACGAAAATTTGGAGTATTTTAAATACCCCCTCTCGCCCTGTAATGCATCCGTAACGTGCGATTGACCCCCCCCCCCAATATAATTTCATAACGCTTGCGACAACCTCCCACCCCCTATGTAATTGCAATGTGAAAATAAATTATAGTTCACTAAAAAAGAGTATTTATTTCATTTATTCAGTAACAATTTCTAATAACTTAAAATATTTTTGTTTTAAATTAAATTAATTAGATAATGTTTTCATGTTTTAGTGAGACCAAATAGGAAATACTTCAACAAATATTAAAGAATGTAAAAAAAATCAGTTACATAAAACGAAAGGAATAACCCCCTACCCCTATATAACGCAGCATAACGCAGCCTCAAACTCCATCCCCCTCTTTAGTGTTACGTAATTTATAGACGGCTCCTAAAGTGTACTCCACGTCCTACTGCTTGTGGGCGAGGGAGGAGACCCACTAGAAGTTCCATTTTCCTGAGGGTTTGTCGTTTCCTTCGTCTGTATAATGGTACAGATGATCAAGATAAACTGAATGGGTTGATGGTTCAGGTAGGGAATGTGACGATATGAGACACCAAACAATCTTCCGGCAATGGTGACAGTACCCATGGCATTTTTACCAAGCTCCAAGGGGAAGGAGTCTCGGGGATGAAAATGAAAAATTGAAGAATAAATAAATATTTTTTAAAATGTTTCAATGTCATATATTAATTGTATATTTATTTTCAAATTGATAGCAATTATCGCATTTAAAAAAATTGATATATATTGACCCAGCTAAAATGGCTATTATTTCTAATAGAATGAGTAGTGTGCTATCTGGAGAAAGATGAAAAAATATTGCTTAAAAGTGTTTTTTTGATACTCTTTGTACTATATTTAAATATTCATAGTGAATATAATGTATTAATTATTTTTATAAATGTTAATTCAAAAATTTTTCCACTTATTTTTCATAAATCCTCCTTTATGTATTTTTTTGAAACCGCCCTTTCCTCGAACTCTCAGTCTTTTGGAAGTAGACTGAACTCACTGGAAGTAGCGCCTATTCCCCACGACATCCTTGCCGTGATTCCGCCATTCCTGACGTGATGCTGAAGCCAACAATAAGAAAACCGATGTATGTACATAGCATTTTGCGTCGACTGTCCGACTTTGCCGGCTAGCTAACGGTGTCCGCCATGCCTGGCCTTAGTTTAATTCGCACGCTTGAGGGAAAGAGAGACATGTGGCGAACGTGACCTAACCATAGCTAACACTACCTGCCTGAGCTTCTCTTCGGCTCCCCGACACAGAAACTGACACGATTTTAAAGTAAAGCTACAACTCTATTTTTGCCCCGACCGGGAATTGAACCCAGGATCAAACCATGGGAAGTTAGTACTCTGCCCATGAGCCATCCTAGAGGCAGAAAACTGATACCGAATAATATTATTCGGAAATGAATTATGATTTACATGCCTATAAAATGATTTGGATGTATCTAAAATAAAAATGAACATTAAATACCAAACTAAATTGTTAATGGCCGTCTTTAGAAGCTAAAATTATTTATATGCTTGCATAGGGTGCTTAACTTTCTGCTTTTGTCTTTCATCTTACAAAAGCAATTCACGAACCCTTGTATTCACGAACTCACTGACCTTTCGGGTATCTCTTCAGCATTTAGGCATCCATTACGATCTCTCGATAGATCATTGGCTGCTACAGCCTTCCAAATGCCATCAAGAGAGCGGCAGGTGGGTCGACACGAAGTTGCTTGATGTCTACAGACGACGATCCTGAACTTTCTCGTGGGCCAACCTCCCCGGGAGGTTTTTGCGTTTCTCCATTCAGTGCCAAATTCCGGATTTGTCAGCTGCGCTGTTTAGGTAATGTATGGCTTCATTATAAACGTTAACTGGTTTTACGGGTATTGTGTACACGTGGAAAGGCTTCTCATTTGAATAGGTAGAACACGATTAAATGACACCATCGTTCCTAAATTTCTTCGAACTCGATACATCTTCACTCGGTCCTGGAGGAAAATCGAAGAATTAGAATTCGTACAATAAAAACGAAAGGAAACGTGAAACATAGGAGTTTCCTGTTGCTATTCATTCACTTCTCATCATCAATGGCTTGTTTGCACAAAACAGATTCGAAGTGCTCTTGTTATTTAGACAATATACTTTTTACCGAAATGTAATAAATATCTCACAAATTTCAAGTATTGGTGTACATTTATCACACATTTGGTTTGAATATTTTAACAAGCGTACGTCAAACGAGTTAACGATAAATCGAAGATAATTGATCCAAGTTTTGATCCACAATACTAAATTATAATAATCCGAATCACAATTCCTAATACGCTTCATTAATACGCAAAGGATAAATTGGCTGAACAGTAGGTGATAATCGTCCCGGATGATACATGATGACCGGATACAAAAAAACAAGGGGACCAATAATAGAGACAACACTGCATACTTAATTTTAATCAGTCCTCATTAGCCCCGAGCAGTTGCCAGCCGACCTGCCCCCTAGCGCATAAGAACCTTCAAGAGAACCCTGCGGGGACTCAATTTCACATAAACCGACTCCTCGAAACAAGAAAATTAGCGCGAGCCCGCTCGCGGGCCCTAGACGCCGCTAATGAAATCATTAGAATATAAATAAACGGTTAAAATATACAGGGGATAAATCTACAGGGGCAGATGCGAGCCGGCGGCGGCGGGGCTGCTCGAGGGCTCACGCTCGATATTTCAGCAAAGCATTTACATTCGAGGGCCTTCGCCCCACGGCGGAGGAGGTGGTGATGGAGGAGGCAGCGGTGGTGGAAGTAGTGGTAAGGGAGGGGCCGGTAGTTATGAAAATGTTGATGGCCCCATAGGCGGTGTCGGTGATGATGGTGATAGCGATGGCTTGATAGCACAAAACAAAATAGTAGGTAAAATGGTAGTAATTGTGGTAACAGTGGTCACCACGGTTGGTGATGGCGGTGGTGATGGCGGGGGCGGGGGCTGTGGAGGTGGCGGTGGCGGTGGCGGTGACGGTGGCGGCTCCCTTGCCATCGCGTTACGGCTCGTTGGGTCCAACAGGCTGCTCTGCTTGTGCCATCGCTTCTGCGGCTGTCGTCTTTACAGCTGGCTACAACCACATTGCGAAACCACAAATTCTCGAGCATGCCACGTTCATTGTTAACGAATATGAGTCAATGTGCTGACCTTTTACGTTATTGGTGCTAAAATTTCTTACCTCCAATAACGTCGCCTACTGCGCTAGTTAGATGATACGCTTTTGTTACTTATGTAAAATAAACTGTTTTTCTGATAGAATATCCTTCATTGCATTTTGCACTCTCGCCTGTCGACGTTGGCTACTTAAGCATGATTAACTTTCTAGTTGTCTTTTTCTATCTAACGTACTACTGCAAAGTTTACATCTGCCCTTGACAAAGTTGTCAAACATTTATTATAATCCGTCTGTCGCAAAAATCCTATTCTCCTGAATTTTATATGTAATAAATTGTCTGCCCCTTACATTCTCTCCAATACAGCTGAACATGAAAACCACCTTTACAAATTTTATGTCATCACTATATTTCTTATTACGTTTCTAGCTCTGTCTTCGTTATTGTCCACTCTTCACTGGCTGCGGCTTGTTTCCCCCGAATCGCTGTCGCGATCTCATCAAGCATGATCAACTCTCTGCCACCTCTCTACTTTCCACCTTCGTTACTGTCACGTTTATGGTCCCCGTTGCTGACGGTCACCCGTTTATTATGCCACCACGTCCGCCGCCACAACCCCCTCTATCAGACCGCGCAAGCTGCGGGGTCGCCCGGGCGCCCACAACTCAAAAATTGTGTCCGCGTCGCTTGTCTGCGCGACCGTAACTCAGCGGCGCCTCCTCCCGGTGCCGCCGTCCACCACAGTGGTCCGGAAGGCGGTAGCGACACCCACGTGCGGAAAGTTTGCTTTTGTTAAATAATGTTAATGACACTGTTTTAATAATGTAGAAATTCCTTTCTTCAATACTGCAGCTGTGAAAAAATTCGAAACTATTTTCGTTCAATGGTGGTAAGTTAAAATTGCACATGGTTGAAAATTAATAATGTAAATACTTGATAAATAATTTACCATTTATTTTTATAATATAACTGTGCACAACAATTTTTATAAAAATTGCGTTGAATGTAATATATAACTTAAAATATAACTTTAGTAAAAAATGTATTAAAAATGCTTTATTAATAGTTTTATTTTGAATAATAATTTTTGTTAGACGGAGGTTCTTTATAAATATTTAAATTATTATCACAGAAATAATTCAACACAAAGAATCATTCACGATCATGCAAATGAATACTACTTAACCGAATTAACAGTGAAATCTCTCCGATTATGGCACCACTTTCGGTGTGTAAGCCGAACAATGGTGGATTAACTAATATGCAGTGGGTTAAGTAATTGCCTAAGACCCCCGACGGCCAGAAGCACAAACGACATGAACATGTTTTTAAAACTTTTTTATCATTAAAAGTGTCAGACCTTTTTTTGGAACAACGTATTCATTTTCGAGACATATTGAGTTCATAAGTACATAGTAGTACATAAGTACATAAGTAGTTATAAAATTTAATGACAGTATATAACAAAAGTGAAAAGTAAATATACATTTTACATCGTGAAAACTATATTTTTATATTATTGAATTCGATGACAATTATTTTTGTTTACACGTTTTCCGGGACTTCAAAAACGTATTAAAATAAAATCTTGCACCACAAATGAAACGCAATGAGAACGAGGGGGAGGGGGCTCCTCTCATTTGCAATCACCTAGGATCTCTTTGAATATAAACCCCCCACTGAAGCCATTCACGTAGTTCTGATGACGCAAGGTTCGGCCAGCCCCACGCGCGCACTTTGGGCCGTTCCGGAGCACTGCGCGCCTCGCCGCGCCGCGCCGCGCCGTCGGCGGAGCAGGCCCTCTCCTCCGTCAGCGCGCGTCCGCTCGGGAGGCAAATTGCTCAGAAAACATTTGTAGGAGCGTGTTGCGGGCTGCATACTTGGACGGATTAAGCAGCGCCGCAGCAGCAGCAGCTGCTGAAGCGGCGGCGGCGGCGGCGGCGGAGGACGGGCGACGCGTGGAGCGGGCACCTGCGAGACCGCGCCCGCCGCCGCCGAATCAGGTCCCCATTACCCGCCCCCGGCGCGACGCGGCGGCGGCGGCGGCGGCGGCGGCGTCCCGGCCGACTGCCCCGCAGCCGAGGGCGGTCGCGCGGGGGCACCTGCTGTCGCTGGTTGATCTCCGGTTCGGTGGCTCCGGGACGACGGCGGACTCGCGTCCGAAAATCCTCATAGGGGCGGAGTATAAATTGTTTTTTAATTACCCACGCGTCTATTTGCACACAGATGCGGATGTTCTTTTAAACGTGTATGATGTAATCGTTTCGATATCTGCCTTACTGCAACGTTCTCAGAATAAAGTGGGTTTCTTAGTTCCGAGAAGTACACTCGGGTATCCAAGAGAATCAAAGGTGTACGAAGTGCAAAATCAAGATGTGCTATCGATTAGATCGTTTGTACTTTCAAATGCGTGAAGCATAATTTCGTGTAAATTACTAATCTGAAATGTGCGGCTATGTAACTTCAATACTTTTAGACGGGTATGCATCATCTCATATTTGACCGGTTATAGAGTGGTATGATAAATAAAGAATCAACAAATTCCTTACATTTATTTAAATGATGATGGTACATTTAATGCGTACAATGAATTTGTCGTTGGATAAATAATTCACTTTCTCCTATCAATAATAACATAACAGACGTGAAATGTTTTCGCCAACGAGGACATTATTTAAACACTTAATTATTTGCGTCACAACTGAAATAATCACCGTTTCTTGTAATCATTATTATATACATTGAAATACAAGATATTCTGATTAATATCCTGGTTTTTTGCATTTAAAAAATTAAAGCCACTTACCATGTAGGTTTTTAAAATGTTATTCTCTTTAAAGCTCTGGTTTGAGAGAAGTAGACACCAACTTTAAACTCCTCTGGTTTCATCTGTAACAAAGACAATGGAAACTAACACTTGAACACTTAGGTGATGTCATGGATGTCTTCATTTTGTTTCCTTGCGAATACTTTACTTTTCAAAAATTCTGCCACGAAGATCGCGGTGGGTAGGACTAGGGGAACTGAGATGTCATAGAGACCGATGATTTCTTTCATCGCAGTTACCACAGATTCCGCGTTGTTTGCCCTAGAGAGTGAACCAGAATGTGTTTCTAATCCGTTTGAGGCGCATCTTGGGTAACTAACGGTAATTAAAGGTATGATGTGTAAGACGTAGTCTTTCATGTACTCTCCCGCTCCTCGGGAGGCATAATTCTTGTGTTACGTAACAGGTATCCTGGTCTGTGAATGCTGCGATGAAAGAATTATCAGTCGAGGCTTGTGGCTTATCTGTTTCCCATCTCATCGTAATTTTATTGTTAGAACAGTTGAAAGATGAAGTGTACTCAAGGAACTCAGAAGAAAATCTGCATGAAAACAAATGTCTCTGCTGACATTCGGTTATATGGTACACCTTCTGCAATTTATTGATGGGAATTAATTCATGTCAGCATTCATTGATGTCACTGCAGAGCTCCTGGTCGCGAGGTCCTAGGGTTTGAGTTCGGCGTTGGCAAGATTTTCGACACTAGGTTGATAGCTAGGACGAATTCAAGTAATGTCTGGAGAATTCTGGAGACCAGTTGCTCCGATAGGTAGATTTCAGTGGTTTCTCTAATCAACACAAATCTAATGTCAGAGCAGTGACATAGCAAATGTGCCACGGATCACACGCGATCTTTCCTTCCTTTCCCCTGCCCATCTTCACACCTTAATTACACACAGTTACACTTACATACACTACACTACTGCAGATGTTGGGAGGCCAGTCCGGAGCTAGAGCTAGTCCCGGCCGGGGCGGTGCCCTGCTGGTGGTTGACACATAGTTGGCGCAAAATGCCGCAAGCCTACGGGTAGATTTGCGCCTGATCTGGACATCCAGCGGGAGAAGATCACCGCCATCTCCTGCGATACAATCAGCTACACTTACGAGACTAATGACCTTAGCAGTTGACGCGTCCAGAATCACTAAATAATCAATCAATCAACCGAACAAATCAATGCGATCAATCGATGAGACGGAGAGGAAAAAGGCACAGCAAGAAGGCCTCTGAGTTGAGTACAAAAGACGCAAAAATCGGACGGGCCAAATGAGCATCAGTGGATGTCTTCGAAATACAATTAAGCAAGAGTCAGAAACATGGATGAAAAATTCTCGTACATTCAGAGCGTGAGTGGTTAGCGAAGGGGCGCTGAAAAGACCAAAATCAGTTGAGGGAGTAGATGTTCTTTAAAATCGAACGGATTATTAATAAGAGTAATGAAAGATATCGACAGATCTTCCTACGCAACGAATCTTTTACATTTTAAAAAAATATTTTATTTATGTTCATAATTTTGAATCACTAAACTAACACTTCCAATTACGCGCCAATTCAAAGACACTCAACGCAAATAATATAATTGCGCATCTGTAGTTGATTCAGTTTTTGTAATTTCATTAACATGTCGCCAGATTAAGTACTAATAATTCAAACTGAATACCCACTACAGATTAGGATGTACATTAAAGCCTCTCTTTCGTTTGCAGTGAAAAAGCCATGAGGTAACTACATTTTTTCACACATTT
This sequence comes from Gryllus longicercus, assembly GCA_038098605.1. Taxonomy (NCBI): domain Eukaryota; kingdom Metazoa; phylum Arthropoda; class Insecta; order Orthoptera; family Gryllidae; genus Gryllus; species Gryllus longicercus. The sequence goes on from JAZDUA010000021.1 coordinate 5,613,625, forward strand.
CACGCAAGTGTGGAGTTGCCGAGGGGACCCAATTCTCGTTTCTCAAGAGTAGAGTAGCCTCGGAAACCTAGATTCCTTTTCGCCCCTGGTAGATTACCGCAATGGTTTTAGATCTTATTTCACCTATCGCGGATAGCCGCGAGGAATAGCTTTGGAAGACCTAGATATTCTTTCGCCCGGGGGTAGAGATGCCGCGGAGACTTAGTCTCTCTTATTCCCGGTGAGGAGTAACAGTGAAAACATAATTATCTTTTGTCTGAAGTAGTCGCGGGCTCCTAGATTCCCTTACACCCAGTATCGAGTAGCTTCGATGATACTTGATTCTCTTACATCCAGATTGGAGTAGCCATAGGAACCTAGATTGTCCTTACGAGTGTAGGATAGCCACGGGAACCTTACACCCAATTTGGAGCCCTACCTTACACAAAATTGTGAGAACCTAAATTCCCTTACACCCAGTGTGGAGCAGCTGCGATGACCTAGATTCCCGTACTCCCAGAGTGGAGTAACTGCGAAATCCTAGGAACTCTTACACCCATTGTCGGGTCACCCTGTGGGCCTAGATTTCCTTACACCCAGTGTGGGGTAACCCTGTGGACCTAGATTCCCTTGCAGCCAGTGTGGGGTAGGCCTGCCGGCTTATATTTCTTTACACCCAGTGAGAAGCAGCTGCTAGGACCAAGATTTCCTTACTCCCAGGTTGGAATAACCGCATGGGCCTAGTTCCCCTTCTCCCCAGTGTGGAGTCGCTTCGGGGATGTAGATTCCCTTTCGCCCGGGGTAGAGTAGCGGCTGCGGCTGCGGCGGCTGGTCCGCCTCGCGTGCGCCGCGCGCCGCACGCCCTCTGCCGCGGGGCCCCCCTGGGGCGACGCCGGTCCTGCGGCGAGGCGACGCGAGCGCCAGCCGGCGATTAGTCAAAGGCGGCGGCGCCCGGCCGATTGCATTAGCATCCGAACGCGGACGCGTGCCCGCCGTGCCGGAATGTCATCCAAATCAGGCTCCAAAACTATAAGTACAAGCAGCAACGATGTCAATAGTATATTTAGCAAGGAGTTCGTAATGATATGAATGGGTGAAAGCCAGTAAGGTACAAATGGCATTTTATAAATTCTGAGGAAAACATGTTTATTTTAGGCTATATTTCAGTGACAATGTAACATCGACACGGCAACAGGCTCTGTAACAAACTGCTCGGCAACTTCGAGACGCTTACTTTCCGAACGTTCTATTCTTCCAAGAAGAAAAATACAAGGAACTGTAATTCAGCAAAAGATATAACATAAACTGCTTTGCGAATGCGCTGCACTTCCAGAAAAAATCAATTCTTGTGAATTCTCCACTACATTTAAATCTCTTCACGATCACATTAATAGCGATTATCGATAATGAAAGGTTGCGATGTTAAACCCGATGTTTTCAAGTTGTTCAAAATACTACATATCTAGACCGGGAAAAGACCCGAGTCGTCTGGGTTACGTCTAGCGGCTTTTCTTCTGCATCCACTACATATACGAGTACTTATCTTGTTTCCAGAAGTTTTGAGATAAAAAATAACTATTAAAAATATTTCCAAATGTTTGCACTTTTCAGTGTCCTAAAAGTCTACATTACGCAGCGAGAACGTGGGTATCTGTACCTTCGACAATTAGGTCATGATTTGCGAAAAGGGAAGTATTTTGCAAGAAATGTTTGTTTTTCTCACAATAGAGTAGTCCTGTCATCCATCTGGTATTTATGATGTTTCTGTCGAAGGTTGGCGTATATCATAGACGATAATACGTTAATAAGAATGTAGTTCTGGTTTATCACAAGGCAATATCTTGCGTAAACGTTTGTAGTTTACGGCCAGACGAAGCATAAATAGTTCGTTTTCGTCAATTTAAGAACTATAACCGTGCAAACCTTCTTTATATCTGGTTTATAGTGTAAATACACGTAAATTCCTATTGAAAGTCGACGATTAAATTATTTATTATTTTTATTAATATAATTATTTATTATTATTATTTATTATTATTTGTTATTATTTATTATCATTTATTATTATTTGTTATTATTTATTATCATTTATTATTATTTGTTATTATTTATTATCATTTATTATTTGTTATTATTTATTATCATTTATTATTATTATTATTATTATTTATTATTATACCCTGTTACTAAGTCTGTGGATTGATCTAAAAATGAATTAATGCTTTGATGGACATGTGATTATGACATTGATATGATACGAAATAAACATGCAAGGTGCTGGCATTTTTAAAAGACGCCACTATAAAATATTGTGTTTGAATTACAATTAGCATTAAGTAAAAAAAATTATAAATGTCGATAGAACAGTGAAATATGGCCCTTTGATGAGAAATACGTTAGATTACCCAATTAAATAAGTGAGAAAATCATAGCATGGATCATTGCATAGACGACCAGACATTCAATCTACGCGTCGCGTCGACCCCACTGCCGCTTCTCCCTTCCCCCAATGCTGCCTACACCCCACTACAATTGCACTTTGGCAGCTCTCGCGGGCAGACGGCTGGCTCGTAATTTCAGGATGCCCGCAGAAGCAGGTCTTGTGCATGCCTCTCTTACATTAATGTTGACGGGAGGGTATAATGATGACGAAATCAATTTAATAATGTTGAAGAATTGGTGGAGTGAAAGGCAGGGGAAACGAAAGTACTTCGATAAAACGTGAACCCACTTAGTCCACCACAACTTCCTCGTGGATCGACGACGGCAATGGCTGAGTGCGGAAACGGAGCACGAAGAGAAAACCTGACGCGAATTCGCTTTGTCAGCCATTTGTGGTGGTCCTCATCGATCGACCCGGATAGAAACTCGCTACCCAGGGGTTCAAGGTTAGCGCCCCTGATCGTAGGTATTAAAACCCTGATATCTTCCATTTTCCTTTTCCCCTTTTAATTTCCGAGGGCGCCAGCCGGCATGGTGTGCTTGATGAGGCGCCATCGTGCGCCGCCTCCAGTTTCACTTTCGAAGGATGTTTAGGGGCGCCGAAGGAGATCACCGAGGGTTTAAACAGGTACTAACGAATCGCTTAACTGAGCGAGAAGCGAGTCACTTGTAAATTATCGAGTTGTAATTATCACATTGCTCCAGCTACTCGCCTCGAAATTGAAATCACTTTGAAGAGCCCAAAAAACGCCTCCGGGTACAAGGCGTCGTTAAGTTCAATCTACGACGAAGAGCTCTCTATGCGGAGGGGGCAGGCCCCAGGGAATTACAATTACGGGCGCTGTGGTCGGACGTAACGAAAGCAATTTTTAAAACATAAAATTAATTAGTTAATCATTATTAAAGACATTGAACTCTTACAATCATTACAAACAAGTGCAGAAGACACAAATTGTTATGATACGACTAACTAAGAGTGATGAAGTATTTTGATCTAACAAGTAATAGAGAGCATCAAGTAAGATTCATTACATTGTTATCTCTTTTTATGAACTATTTACTAAAGAATAAAATAGCAAGAAAGGTCAAAATGTTAACGGTAATCAAATATATTTATAACATGCTTCTAATAGACCAGTAATTTTAATAACCAACGAAAGTTGATGGAATATTTTTTCTCTTTTAATACTACACATCTAAAAAAGGAGCAGGATAATATTGAATAATTCCCGTGTTTGACGTCAGACGAAAAACGTGTATTCGAACTATCTTTAGAACTCTTCGTTCGCGACCCAGAACTCTTGACAGCAATGTAGAAAACATCATTTTATTGTTTTTTAAAAATTTTCATATGCAAAAGAAACTAACTCGTAATTTTGTGATAAATCCTCCTTTTGACTTCGTATGACATTTGTTCATTACACATTTTATCAGAACTCATTTGTTACCGAGAATGTTTTTCAAGGCTTTGATACCTTTGGTGCATGGTTAAGACTTTTCGGTCTGCTGGGAAAATGAAAATTAATTGTTTCAATAATTTGGTTATTGTTTGAGTTTTTTCTCATTCTTTTGAGAATTCTCAAACTCTTTGACCGCCATTGAGAACTCTTATAATATTCATATTTTTTCGATTTTTGCCTTTAGCCCGTGTTTTGGTTTTGAATTTAATTTTTTGTGATACTTATTTTTTTTAATTTTTGCGGAACTTTTTTCGAAACTTTTCGAATACTCCAATTGATTTCATAAGTTCTCTTTCTTCGCGACTCAGAGAACTGAAAAATATTTAGAAGTTTCAAAATTCACCCCGCCAACTTCAATCACCTCGCGTTCAACGTTTGTTCAACGATTTTGTATTGTAGCGGAAGAGGAGGAGGAGGAGGAGAAGGAGGAGGAGGAGGAGGAGGAGGAGGAGGAGAAGAAGGAGAAGGAGGAGAAGAAGAAGAAGATTTTTGAATTAGCCCAATACTTTGTGTTCGGTAATCACTTAACGTATCATGTATTCGGCTCATTCTTATTTTTCGCTAATGAGGCTCCGGTACAACGTGGCTCCGAGATATAATAGTAATAATAATAATAATAATAATATAAAAGATAAATCCCTTCCTTGCTTTGCGAATTGGGTATATATCGACAATTTCTAAAGCACTCGTGGTATTACCTATGATAATGTCACTAGTGCTTTGGAAATCGATAAATTCCTCACTCGCGTGAAGGGGGGGAATTATCTAAGAATGTCCAAAGCACGAGAAGCTGCGACTCATCTATCTTATGAGGTGGTATGTATCGATCGCTTTTTTGACGTACTATGGAACTGAGTATGTACTACAACATAATATCTTGGAATTTAACGTACTTTCAGTTATCTTCAATATTTGGGGCATTTTGGTACTCTATTGAACGTAATTTCGTTCAGGAAATAGTCCTATTAAATATTATAGTTAAATATTATAGATTTTAATTTCAGAAGTAGAACTGTCAACTATAATTATCATCTTGATTACCTATATATGTCAGGTATTACTAACTATGTAAGTTCGGTAAGAGTGGAAGGTAATCAAAGTTTTCATTTTAAATTGAAAATGAATGTATTAAAAAATATCAAACATCTAAAACAGTGCAATTTGGATGCATTATTCTAGAAATAATTAATACATTTGGTTTTTATTGCGAAGTTTTCCCGTTTAAAATGCATTAAATTGAAACATTAACTATCAAAGATAATAACTTTCCGCAACAAATAATAATTAAATAAATGGAAAATATAACAAAAACATTCGAGGATATTTAACTTTTGTTCTATTGAAAAATAAAAATCACTGTGAACTAAACAGAGGAGTCAGAAAGTCGTATTTACCAAATGATCTTTCGTTCTTTTGTTAGGGTCACAAAACAGGTTTGTGTATCATAAAATGGTTACGTTTGACAGGGCAAAAAAGTACCCAAAAATTCTAAAATATTTACATTTCTATAACTCTTCCAAATAACCTTTTTCCTTCAATATTCAGAGTGAAACTGGTATTCTGTTAGACGATAGTATTTTTCCTTTAATTTCTTGACACTTTCAAGTATATAATAATGTCATTTAAAATGTATCGAAAGGGTTCATTATTAACTATCTTCAGTATTCATTGCCTAAGGTACGTACAAGATGCAGTTTACACCTTCCTTACAAATTATATATTATCCTAAATTATACACGCGAGAGCATGTACATTTTTAAAGGATGTCTGAAGGCATCCTTATTTAAAATTGCTAGCTTTAAGAATATTATGCATACCTTAGCTTAAACGAAATTTTCAAAACAAAGAAGTACTTTTCAACTGCTCCAAAAAAGTTCCCGATTATTTATTCATATATTTAGGATATCAAGTGTAGTTGACGCAATTAATAAAGTTAATTATTATCTGGTCAGACAGCTAGAATTTCAATTGATTATAAAGAAAAAGAGAGAACAATATTCGAATGGACCATTTTCACTGTAATTACCTTTTCAACGTTATAATTCCTTTTCCATAAAGGGGCATGTTAACAGACTTGCTTGACCTTTCTCCGCTTGTTTCATTTGTTTGCAACCTCAATTTTATCGGCTTGTCCAGAGTCCTCCACTTGATAAACTTATATCGGATACTTTACTTTTCGACTTTCTCGACATGGTCTTCTTGATCGACTTGTTCAGGATCCACCAAATGGTCGACTTCCACATGATCCAATTAATCGACTTATTAGAGATTCCTCGCCTAATCCACTTGCTTCAGGTCCTCCACATGATGGTCTCGCTCTAAATCCCCCACTTAAACCTATCGCAAAAGTATTTTGCCTCATGCTCTTGCTCGAGATCCTTCACTTTATCTAATTGCCCAGACCCCCCTTGATCGGCGTGCCTGGATTGCTCCATTTGAGTTGCTCAATGGATCCACTGAAGTCCCTTCAGTTGATCAACATTTTCAATACCCTACACTTGATCGACTTCTTCTGAATATTCCACATAATTTACCGGCTCGTGAAACTCCACTTGAAAGTCTTTGTAAAAAATTTCATCTCGATCGGCTAGTTCGGGTTCTTCCTTTTGAACGACTTGCTCAGTATCCTCCATATGACCAAGTTACACGGAATCTTCCATTTGATCAACAAGCTCAAGATCTTACATTTGATCGACTTACTTGCGAGCTTCCAATGAAATTCCTCTAACTGACCGAATTGTTGAAGATTTGCACCTTAATCTACAGGCCCAGAATGGGCTTGAATTTACATGATCGATTTCCTTAGGACGTTCCGCTTGATCAACTTGCTCCGAACCCTCAACTTAATCGACATTCTCGGGATCCTCCACATGATAAACGTGCTCGTGATTCTCCACATTAAAAATTGTCACCATGATTTACTTGCTCGAGATTTTCATTAATGCACATTTCCAGAAATTGAAAAATATTAGTTCGATGTAGGCATGTCCTTTATATTAAGCTAGAAAAATATTTGTTCTTCACAGCACAAAAAAATAAAAATAGGTTTGTATAATCCCTTTTACTTAATTTAAGATGAATCTATCTGTAAATGTTTGAAACGTAGGGTATTACAACACACCTCCCATGACGTCTAAAGCATAATTCATCTCTGTATTCATCACCAAAATCATTTTATGGTAAAGGCGAGTTCGTGTAATAACACAAAAATGTATTGGAAAGCAAAAAGATAATTATGAATGCGATACCGAAATTAAACAAGACAAGTAAAATAAATAGATGTGAAGTATGACTGGTAGAAAGACAAATACGATAGGAACCGATATTTATTATGAAAATCATTTACTGAGTAAAATAAAAATCATAATACTAGTTTCTTTCTAAGATTAAGTAGACAGTGATAATGGAGGTTACAACGTTAATTAGGTCATATTTATAACACAACTAGAACATGGATTAAAATTTTATGATGATATATTACAGTAGGAAAATTCAGCAGGCAACAACGAAATCTACGCTCTGTGTGATTGATAGTTCACATAGCTTTTTCTAATGCAATAAACACACGATATTATGATGATATCGGTACCTTTATAACATTCTAGTTTCAATTTTAACGAATATTTTGTCGAAATGGAAGTTCACCGCAAATCACGGAAATAAGCAGAGGTGGAGATATCATCAGAACAACCCCAGTACTAACAGTACGGCCGCCGGCAATGCCTGTTTCAAAGTGAATTCAAGTGAATCTGGAAGCCGCAACCGAATTAAGGCGGAGACGGTCGCTGCGGCCGAGCTTCCCCAACCCCCTGGGAGGCTCTGTAACGAGCCGCGTTCGGCGCGGCGGAGCTTTCGCAAAAAGCGGCGGCGGCGGCGGCTGCGGCGAAGACTGACCTGCTGCTTCACGCCCCCGCCCCGCCCCCGCCGCGCCGCGCCACCCTCGCCGCGCCGCTGCCGCTCTCCGCCGGCGGCTGCGGAGGAGGAGGCCACGTAATTGGAGCGACATGTCCAAAGCGAGCTCGCCGCGCCGCACCGTCGTCGCCGTCGCGTCGCCGCGCGCACACAATGCCCTGCGTTGCCTGGCGGCGCGGGCGAGCGGGCCGTGGTGGGGCGGGCAGGTGGGGAGAGCCAGCGGGGTGGATCGGGGCAGGACGTGGCGAGCGGGGGTGAGCGGGGAGAGGCGAGGTGAGCGGAGCGGGGCGAGGCGAGGTGAGCGGAGCGGGGCGAAGGGAGGCGAGCGGTGCGTAGCGGGGCGAGGCGAGCGGAGCGGGGCGAGGTGAGGTGAGTGGTGAGGGGGGGAGGGCGATGCGGAACGGATGGAGCGGGGAGAAGGGCGCGAAGCAGAGCGGGGCAGAGTGGGGCGGGGCGGAGCGTGGCTGGGAGAAGCGTGGGGCAGCGGGTCGGAGCGAGGCAGGCGGGGCGAACGGGCGGGGAGAGCAAGGGGAGCGAGGTGAGGGAAGCGGTGCCTAGTGGGGCGGGATGGGCGAGGCGAGCAGAGCGAGGAGGTGCGGTACGGGGCGGGGTGGGTGTTGTGGGCGGGGCGGGCGGGGCGGGGCGTGGCGGGGCGGGCAGAGCGGGGCGGGCAAAGCGGGGCGGGCAAAGCGGGGCGGGCAAAGCGGGGCGGGCAAAGCGGGGCGGGCAAAGCGGGGCGGGCAGAGCCTGGTGGGCAGAACGGGGTGGGCGGGGCGGGGCAGGGCGGGTGGCTCCGCCGGTCACCGCTTAATTGCAGCCGCGCGCCGGCGGGCTGCGCGCCGCGTGCGGTGATAACATCGGCGGCGCGAGACGCGCGCTGCGTGCGGGAAACGCCGCGCCGCGCCCGGATTCGAACCCCCGGCCGCTTATGGCAACTTGGCCACGGCCGCGCAGCTCTCCGAAGCGGAGGTCCCAGGGGTCGGGGGTGGAGGCAGCAGCGGTAGCGGTGGTAGTGGTGACGTTGAAGGAGGTGGTTGTGGTAATGGTGATGATTATGTTATTGAAGATGGTGATGGCAGTAGAGGCGGAGGCTACGACAGAGAAGGCTGCTCTATACAGCAGCGGCAATGATGGCGGTGGTTGTGGTGGGGTTGGTAGCGAGGGTGGTGTTGGTGGTAGTGATGATGGTAATGATGATGATGATGGTGGTGGTGGTGGTGGTGGTAGTTGCAATGGCAATTAAAAGGGGAGCATCGGTGACGGCGTTTGTAACGAAAACAGCGCCATAACTGTGGGCGTGGTGTGGAAAAAGTGACGGTGATGGCCATAGCGTTGGTGATGGCTGGATTGGAGGTAGCTGTTGTGTTGATGGGAGTGGAGGTAGTGGTAATGGAGGAGCGCTGTTGGTGACGGGTGATAGAAGCAGCGGTAGCGGTGGTGGTGTCGACAGGGCTGGCAGTAGCTATGGTAGGGCCGATGGTGATGTGATTATGTTTTCGACGGGAATGGTGGAGTCTGTAGAGACTTCATGGTGGAAGCAATAACGACAGCGCAGTGGCTCGGTAGCGATGGTGATGTGATGTCGTTTACGGCGGCGGGAGGCATTGGTGATGGAGACGCCGTTGGGCACGGCGGCGGTACTGACTTGGCAGTGGTGGCGACGGTGGCGTTGACGGCGGCGGTGCAGGCGACCCTGCGGCCGTCACGTTGCCGCAGCGCGCCCCGACGCCCCAATGCACTGGCGGCGCGACGCGTTTCAATTATTTATGTGCAGCGCCGACCGGTGGCCGCGGGCGGACGGGCGAGCGAGGCGTCATTTTCTCTTAAAGGGCGGACGCCCCCGTCCGCCCGTAATGCCGGGCTCGTTGAATGATCTACGGGCTATTAGCTGGGAGGTGGGATAATAGTTCCGGCGGAGGAGCCGAGGCGAGGTGAGCCCGGCATTTGGAAGGTGGCGTCGCTCAGAGCAGTGGATTCTGAACATAATTCGATACGCTGCTGCCTTCTCTAGCTTTCCCGCGTAACGAGTTGGTTTTCAGATGACGGCCTGCGGGATGCAGGATGTACGTTTCCCACACCTTCGGCATGTGAAGAATCTATCTGCTTACTACTGTCATTTCCTTAAACTCCACTAAAAGGTATCGTGATCCTATAAAACGGAGTCAAAACAGAAATTCAAGGGTGGTAGTTATACATGCATGTATTCAGCAGCTGGGCGTGTGAGAGGGGTGTTTTACGCGGTGAAACGAGAGGAAAAATAAAACCGGTTTCCGAAAAGAACGAAAAATGACGTTGAGAATAACTCGTTTAGCCGTCGTGCTCGGCCCCTCCTTCCGCCCGCTTTGATATTTACGAGTATATTCGCCGGCTCCTTCATTCATTTCCGCCCGTCACCTCCGGACAGACGCGGGGCGGGGCCGGCCGGCCGACCGGCCGTCAGGGCAGAAGAGCGAGCGGCGCGCGGGAGGCGTGGCCCCAAGCGACGCACGATCGCGCCCCGTCCGCCCACTCGGCCTTCGCGACGCGTCGACGGCGCACGTGTGACACGCGTGACACGCATTTCACACTCGAGAGGCCGCCTCTCCTCCCCCCCCTCCGCCCAGTTTCCGGCCGCCCGCCCTCCGCAGCGTCGCCGCTCGCGCGGGCATGTCCGATAAACGCGCGACAGAACGCCTCTTCCGCCCGCGGCCGCCGTAATCCCGAGCTCATTTCGTTCCTGAATGCCGCGCCGCCGGTCCGTGACACGCGCGCGAAGGGTTGCGGCCGCCTCCACGGCGCACCCCTGCCCCCCAGCTTCCGATCCCCTCCCTCCCCCTCCCGTGCCGGGCGCACGCGCGGGACGGCGAACGCCCCTCGCGCCGGCTATCTCCCTGCGCATCTGCAGCCCCGGTGACGCGGCCGCCCCTCCCCCTCTTCACCTGCGACCGGGCGAGGGTGTGAATGCGATGAGGATCGCGTCGGCCTGTGTCGCTCGGCCCCGCCCCCCTGCGCCGCCTTGCGCGCCGCCCTGCCGCGCACGCATTTCACGCCCCGCCAGCCACCACGACGGCGCGGCGCGGCGGAGCGGGCGTCTCCTGTACGGAGCTAATGGCGCCTGACCGCAGCCTCCAGCTGCGCCGACGCGCCACCAGATGGCGCCCGCTGCGCCGAGCCATCTCGCCGGCAAACAATCCGCTTTCGCGCGTGCGGTCGGCGCGGTCGCCACAGTCATATTTTAAACAAACGACGGCGGCGACGGAGCGTTTCACGTGGTGTTGAGTGCTCCTCCACCACCACCACCCGCATGTTCAGGGCAGGGGCCACTGAATAGGAAGAAGGGGTTCGCGAGCGCGCTGCTCGGTTGATTCGAGCCATAAATAAGATTTGAAAGCACGTGAACGCGCTCCACAGAAAAGGAACAAGTGGACGGATGGGAGGGAGAGAGAGCGGTCGCTGGTAGCGGGCAATCGAGGTGTGTTATTGCCGACCGCATCTCAAACACATAGCCACGCACGGTGGCTGCTCGTAAACCGTCGGGGTGCGAGTGCGCCAGCGGGGGTCACGAGAGGGCGGAGGGGCACCGCGGGCGGCGCGGGCGGGGGCCGCGGGGGCCGCGGGGGCCGCGGGCGCCGCGGGGGCGGCGAAGGGCCGGCCCAACGACGTGAGAACGATGCGCGGCCGCAGCGCCGGCCAGCCCCGAGGCCCAACGCCGTTATGAAGGTTAATACGGCCTAATGAGGCGGTGATGGATCGGTAATTTATGTCCGCCCTGTACGCCGGCCCGCGCTGCGTTCCGCCGCGCCCCCGACGCACGCAGCGTCTGCCGCTCATGCGGCCACTCCCAGCGACAGCTGCCACCGCGGCTACCGGCCGCGCCGCGCCGCGCCGCAAACACCTCGTTAACCCGGCCCGCGCCCTGCCTCCATTCACGTTGCCTTCCTCCTTCATGTCACTTCAGTTAGCACTAGAGCACGGATTTACAACTTCAAACCTTCTTGCAATAAATCTCAACTAAAAAGTCCAAGCCCTAAAGAATCTACCTATACTATCTCTTCAATAAATTATTAACAAACATCAGTGCAATTAATTAAAAATGTTATATATATATATATATATATATATATATATATATATATATATATTAGAGAGAGAATGAGAGAGAGAGAGACAGACAGAGAGAGAGAGAGAGAGAGAGAGAGAGAGAGAAAACTTGCCGAGTAAGAACAATCGAAATAACTTTAGAAAGTTTCCAATGATTTAGTGTAATTACGTTCCTCACTTCTGGAAAGCCGCTTGGTCGATCGGATAAAAATATTTTAATTTTAAAAGCCCGGGTTTATAATTCTTCTATTTAGTGGTTGTTGTACTGTCTTGGCCGTTTCCCACATTGCTATTTCCGCTATGCCTCTTTATACCACAAGTCTTTTTCCTCCAATTCTCTTTTTTCAATGGCTTCAGATATTACCATGTGTCTTGTTCTTCTCGGTCTTCCTCTGTGTCTTCTTCATTGGGTATCCATTTCCAAACGCTTTGTGGAAGTCTACCTGAATTCAACCTTCTCATATGTCCATACTATACAAACGAATTTGTAATACTGTTGGTAATTCTGCTCTACCAACGAAACGCAACCAAGCAACGCAAAGAAAACCGGACGGTAGTCGTTAGAAATTTTAACGCCCGTCTTATACAAAAATCTAATCAAAACGAAACAAATTCTTGGGTTGTAGCGAATTATAGTGTATCAGGTCTCCTATTTTAAGCAAATGTATGTAAAAAATTTTACCTCTAAAGACAAAAATATCGTACAAGACACGCGAATAACGAAATCGATTAGTTATAAAAATCGATTATCGCCTAGGTTTAGAAATTTAAATTGAGTTATGATCTTTACCAATCTAATGAGGTTTATAACTCTTAAAAATTGGTAATATACATGTAGAGATCGAAAGAAGATGAAGAAAAATCTTTCGTGTTAGGAGTTTTGACTAATATTGCAAATATCATTGATAGACAAAATTAGCAATTGGAAAACTACTGCCTACTAACTTCGGAATTGACAATCTTAGAAGAAAATTACACCTAGCAAAACTATAAGAATGTACGTATGAGCGTATCATCACTTACAAACTTCACACAGTAAATATTTTAGAAAATAAAATTACACCTTTCAGTTGGTTTTACTTAAAATGAAACTTTTCAATGCCATTCCATGATTATGTAAATACATTTCATTTTACAGCTGTGACACCTAAGGTGGAGGGGAGGATCCTGGGGCTTTACTCCGTCCCACTTTCCTGAAGCCGACGACACAAATATTGTTCACTATTTTTCTGTAGTAACGAATGTCATCTCAATTGGATACATTTCAAATCAACAAATACAACATTTTAAATTCAAGAAAATGAAAAATCTTTCATAACAAATCGTTTGCACACTACATCAATAACCCCAAAGAGAATCGTCTGATTTCGATTATTATTATAAACTACCATAAACGTTATTGCAATGTTTTATTAGAGAAAAACATTCTATGGCTATATAATTGCAATCAAGTTTTGGAAATTCAGAATAAAAGACATAGGAATCTCAGACTCAATGTGACTCGCTAGAGTCTACGGCATTTCCGCTGCTTTCTGAGGAAGGTTTCACGGGAAAGAGAAATCACCGAAAAATGACAAAACATCTTAAGTGGAACAAAATTTTTCGCGTTGCAAAGCTTTAATCTCGATCCCCATCACAGTTTCATAATTGACAACTTAAATATATATAATGCTAATGCTAACGTATAAAGGCGAGTCTAAGCTCTTTATAGTTTTTTTTTAATTTTTGTAGGTCACGTAGAATTTGTTTTACTAGCACATACTTCCAAATTTTATAGGTACTACATTTTACGTCAAAACTCGTTGCTTATTTATCACCATAACTTCACCTATCAATACAATCTAAAGACCTACATAGTCTTTATTGATTACAGTAAAGCATTCGATAGTGTACACAGAGGAAAACTATGGAAAATTATGGAAAAAAGAGGAATACCATTGCACTTGATCGAAGTTATAAGAAATATATACCTAGGAACACAGATAAACATAAAACTAAAATCTGGAATTATTGCCCAAGGAAATATTAATAAAGGGGTCAGACAAGGGTGTTGTATTTCACCTATACTTTTTAATCTATATCTAGACAATGCTGTGAGAGAATGGAAACAACAGATCATGAAACTTAATATAGAAGACAATTTTAAAGGAACAAATTTTATTAAAACTTTTATGTTTGCTGACGACCAGATTTTAGTTGCAGATAAAGAAGATAATCTGCAAAGGGCACTATATGAACTATATAAAATAACAAAGCAATATAATCTAAGTATATCTACAAATAAAACCAAATCCATGGCATTCCAAGGCTCACAACCTTTAAGATGTAAATTCATATTAGAAAACAAAATTATTGAACAGGTTAATACCTTTAGATTTCTAGGATGTGACGTATCATATCTCGGCGAAGTTGATATTGTAAGGAAGATAGAAAGATTCAATATGATGTGTGGCACCATCAAAAGAGCGCTCAAAGGAAAGGTCCGTAAAGACACAATGCTAAAGTTTTATAAAGTTATGGCAGTGCCTTGCGGACTTTACGGAAGCGAAAACTGGACTATGAACTCCAGAACACACAGTAGACTTCAAGCAGCCGAGATGAGATTTTTAAGATCAGTCCTGGGAGTAACAAGAATGGACAGATTAAAAAACGAGACCATCCGGAAAAATATAGGAATTTACAACTTAAACGAAAAAATTAAGGAATACAGAGAACAATGGAAAAAACACCTCGAAAGAATGGAAGACGACCGTATTCCAAAGCAAGTGCTTCAGTACATCCCTAAAGGAAGAAGAAGCGTTGGTAGACCCAGGAGAAGATGGTTAGATCAAGGAGGCGCAACGGACCAACCGGTCTAATGCTTGAGGGAGAAGAAGAAGAAGAACTTCACCTATTAATCATCTCTACCTAGGCGAATCCCAGCATAGGTTTTTTTAAACCTTCTGCTACTCTTCAGACAATTTTATTGACTTTTTTATCTGATGGCTCCCGATTTCTCTTCAATGCTCAAGGGAAGACACAATTATTCTTTTATTTTTCTCACTCACTTTTCAGGAGCTGTTTCCTATGATGCTGAAGAGAGGGTGATGGGTTCCAATCTGATAGCCAACACCTACATTCAAGATCGATATCTCGATTGTAAACCGAGTGGAATGGACATAACACAGATTGTATCAGTAATGTGTTGCGCTTCATAGTTCGATTTATGAAATAACGAGTCAAACATTTGTGTCTCGAGGCAAGTGCAATATAAAGTATCCCATTCCGAAACCTGAATCACATATAACAATTTATATTTGAGTTACAAAGACGTTAAGAAAATTGGGATTGGAACGACGTTATTTTAATATTACACAGTATTTCGTAGAATCATATGTATGCATTATTCGCAAAAATCCACGAACAAGAATAATTTTATTGATTTTAGGCTTCGTAATAAATATATAACTATATTTCCTACATGATTTCCGTATTAAATGAAATGCAAACAGATTGCTAAGTTTTTTATATAAAACCACATTTCTTACCTTTTTCATTTACTACGTATGCTTAACAAGAATAATTCTTGTTAAATTACGGATAATATGTGAACTAGACAATGCCACGAAATATTAATTTACGAGCTTTTGACATCTGGAGTGCTCATGTCACGGATGGAAAAAATTAAACAATGTATTCCAGAGTTCATTTCACAAGATCACGCTTAACAAGATGTTGCGTTGCCAACATATAAGAAGATCGACATATACCAGCATTCTGAGGTAAGCTGTCGAGCATGAACGATAGTTAAAAAACGTCGAAAATATTTAACATCTAATGATTGTAAATAAGGCAATTCTCTCAGCAGGAAAATGAACTTTGTGCGGAACGTGAAATTTACAATATTCTTGAAATTTCAAATAATGCCTCATTTTTTTCAGAATTTTAAGATCGATATTAATGTGACGGACTGATACCAGATGACCTCAAGCATGACCTTGGGCATAAATAAAAAGAAGCGCGAGTGGGGAAAGAAAAAAAAGAAAATTAAAAAACTGAAGTCAAAGCTTCATAGGAATCAAGGACGGTGGTATTTAAATCGCTGATACTTCGACATTAATATGTATTTTAAGAACTTCCTTTAGATATTTATAAACAAAGCATCCAACCTTCCAAATGAGAGGCTCAGAATAATAAAATTGTTGATAAAATATTTTGAATTCGGTAATTCATGAGAAAACTTTTTCGTTTGAGTTCATGTTCCAGTTCCGATTCTGTAACGGATCCAAATAAATTTCTTAATTGTTCATTAAAAATTATGATTTGTAAACAAAAAATATTATTATTAATATTTGGTATCTGTAGATTATAGACATCGTATATTAAAATAGAACACAGACGAAAACAGGTTTTTCAAACACACAAATGTATTTACATTCCATTGTTCCATTCCATTTCTTACGACTATGGGTATAACGTTTCGCGATGCCTTTCATCGCTTTTTCAGGTAAAATCTGTGAATTAAGAATTTTTACCATATTAAAATTAGATTGAAGCAAATTGGGCCACAAGAAACAAAAAGACAAAAACAATCACAAAGCACAGCTAGGTAATGAGGCTGACCTTGTCACACTATTAAAATTATTAAAATTACGCACACCACATATGCAGATAGTCCTGAATGAATATGTTTCGACTGTGTTCTATTTTAATATATGACTGTCTATTATCTAAAGTTACTAAATATTAATAACAAGTCAAAGAGAACACTTACTACTATAAACACTACTGTGAAGTGTTTTTAAAAAAATATTATGTAATCACATTGCGTAATGAAATATTAAAAATGACCTACATTTATAGTTGCATGGCACTCAATCTTTTAATTTTAAATATAGAGACACTGCTATTATTATTAATGCTTTATTTAAACAAATATATTCATGTTATGTTTATTATATTAAATTCCTGGTAGTTTTCAAATGACTCAATTCAAGCATATCTCGTATGTCTTCATCTGTTTCGTCTGTACCGTATGTAACTGATGCAGCTGGCAACTGTTCAGTTTTTGAAAAACTAACACATTTATTCCCCCCTAATAGAAATATTTCTTTAGAATTTCGGGAAATAATGATGAAAAATATTATCGAAAGTATCTGTAATGTCTGAAAATCTTAGCTTATTGTTTCAATAATAATTTTAAACGCAAAGAGCACATTACATTAACTTATAGGGCACAAATGTCAATTTAAACTTCGATTTTCAAAAATTACAAAATTATAAATATGATGTAAAGACACAGCCCATATAAATGTTATCAAAGAACAGGATTGGTTGCAGTACTAAAAAGAACTATGGTGTGATATAGAGGGCAAAGGAGACATTCAAGAACACTTCATACCAGAAAATATAGATCCTATAAGTATGAAAGAATTAGAATGTGCTTTGAACATAAATAGAAAAGCTGCAGGAATAGACAATATAAATATTGAACTATTGAAATATGGTGGCCCTGCTTTGATAGCTCGAGACTGCTGTTCTTCATTAATCTATGCTGGACCTATTGCCAAATACCAGAAGAGTGGAAAGTGGCTATCGAAAAACCCATTTATAAACGACGTTTTAATGAAATTTCTCACATTACTTTAAGCATTTTCTTAAACGCACTTTGATGCATTCTAGCAACAGAATTTACGAAACCTTGCCAAACATTTTTCAGAAAATTCTGAGAAAGACCAAAGAGTGTCATATACCCTCAAAATTTAAAATACAGATCTCAAATTCGTAAGACTTTGAGATCAGCATGATCGATTGGAGAACGTCATTTTTTGATAGAATCCTGGGAAGAGTTCAGGTGTTAGTATTTTGCAGACAAACAGATGAATAGGCAGTTTTTGGAAAAAATAACACATTTTCAGTACTATTAGCCTTCGAAGCTATTTCAATCGATGTTTGGAATCATTTAAGTATCTGAATCTACATTACGTTTACGAGAAAGTATACCACGGTGTAAGATTTATTTCTTATCCTGTGCGTATGCGCATATATAAGTAAACGTATATTATTTCTGTTTTCGTCTCGCTGTTGATTCTGTTTTTGCCGGTTTTGGCTTGTTTATGAACAAGGTGAAACAGCCAAGAGAATCACTTCCCTTCTTAACCAGCTCCTCTTTAACGGCCGGCGGCCGCCGCTGGCGTCGGGCGCGACGAGGGGCGGCGCCACGACGTGCGAACGGGTCGTGAACGGGTCGTGGCCGGCGCGGCGGCGGTATTTAGCGGGCGCGGGGGACGCGCGCAGCCCGCGCATTACGGCGGCATTAGCATGGGAGCCCTTCCATTAGCCGCGATCGCCCGCGAGCTTGCGTCCCGCCCGCCATCCGCCTGCCCACCTCCCGTCCTCACGCTCGCCCGCCCGGCGCCCCGTCCACGAGTCATCCGTCCTCCTGGTGCCCGCCAGTCCTATCGCACGCCCGCCGACCCTCTTTCGCCAGCCCGACCCCCTTCCCGTCCACCACCTGCCTACTCGTTCATCACTCTCTCGCCGGCCACTCACCCACAACAGTCCCGCCACAGTCCCGCCACAGACCCGCCACAGACCCGCCACAGGCCCGCCACAGACCTCCC
The DNA here is from genome assembly GCA_038098605.1 of Gryllus longicercus. Classification (NCBI taxonomy): domain Eukaryota; kingdom Metazoa; phylum Arthropoda; class Insecta; order Orthoptera; family Gryllidae; genus Gryllus; species Gryllus longicercus. The sequence goes on from JAZDUA010000021.1 coordinate 5,632,100, forward strand.
ACAGACCTCCCACAGACCCGCCACATACCCGCCGCAGACCCGTCTCAGACTCACAATAGACCCGCCACAGGCCCGCCACAGGCCCGCCACATACCCGCCGCAGACCCGCCGCAGACCCGCCTCAGACCCGCCACAGACCTGCCACAGACCTGCCACAGACCTGCCACAGACCTGCCACAGACCTGCCACAGACCTGCCACAGACCTGCCACAGACCCGTCACAAACCCGCCACAGACCCGCCACGATCCCTCACGGACCCGCCGCTCGTCCTCCGTTCGCCTGCCCGCCCGCCCGCCCACTCCGTAGCCTGCGGCGGTGACGGTGGCGGCGACGTCCCGGCCACCAAACTAGCGTCTGATTGAGGGCACTTGGCTGAAGGTGCCTCTTTGTTCCCCCTTTCGCTGCGCTTGTTCAGCCCGCCCCCTGCTGCCTAGCCCACCGTTGGATTGAGATTCTTCGCACCTGGTCTATTTAACCTTCCTCAAATTTCCTGACTTGGTTAACAGAAAATACGATTCAGAAAGACGCTTACTGAAACAAGATTGTCGTGTCCTGCATATTTACAGAATGTATGCAACTGATCCTAGGGAGGTAATAAATGTTGTGGTAGACTCTTTTTTATTGATCTCCCGGACTAACTCCTGGGAATTATTTATTTTTGCATGTACTTGTTTTTAATTTGTAGTATTTTTGCAAGTAACGATGAGTTGAGTTGAAAAGGTAAAACGATGGAGAGTCTAATTTAGGGTCGAATTATTTCACAGTCATATGTAAGTAGAATAAAACATACGTTTTGCAGCATATTCATTTCTCCATTGCTATGTTTTAATATAGTAAGAGTCGGTGCTACATTGTAAAATGTATAATACTTATTGCAATTTAAAGTGATTCACATCTAAAATTGTGAACAGCAGTGGCAGTATTATCTAGATATACACATTCTCTACATCAACATCATACGCAGCAATTAATAACAACAAATAAGAAAACAATTATATTTCAATTCTTTAGCAATCTGCCATCCATCTGTTAAACTTATGACGCCCAACAACGTGACTATCGCCTCAAGCAAGGCCATCAAATGTGGAGTTTCAGTTTCGCTTGAACGTTATTTTTTTCCACACCGATCATCAGTTGAAGATCCCATTACGAATAATCGCACTAATAGTAAGCCTGATGCGCAAAACAGACCTTGAAACGAACGTCGGCTGCCGAGAGATGATCGTAACGGGTGAAGAATAGGTGTTCCTGACGACTGCCCAAGAAACGAGCCAACGTCTGAAGCCGCAAGTAGGCAAGGCGAAGCCGTGAGTGCGGTTCCGAGGTGAAACAAAATCTTACGCACTACATAAACGCTACACGCCTCTCTTCGAAATGCTTCGCTCGTTCTTCCCCATTTTTCTTTCGAGCTCTGAAACAGGTTTCCAGACATCTGCGTTTTGTTTCTACCTGTCCATCTTCGACAGCATTTCTCTTATGACGTCTCCATTGACCATTAGTCTACGTCATGTTTCCCTCTATCCGGTTTACGAATTCATGATGTAGACGTACTTTGCGAAATCGTTATCTCCATTATGTCTCAGAGTGTAGGGCCTCTTCTCCAACAGCAACTGATGAAGATGAACAACTGGAATACATTAGAAATGAAAGCCTCTTTGTGTTCCCTTTAAGGAACATAATTAATATCAAATTTAACGGAGCGTTATTTTGTATACAAGTTTCGTACAACATATTCCGTTCGTACAACCATGTACGCTAAAAACAAAATACGAGGCGCTCTTCACGGTAGATATTTCAAACTACGCAGTTATTCAGCGGCAGGCACGTGCGAGCATCTTGCACACATGTGGAGATAAAATATACAGAGGAAAGAAACCTATAACACTTGGCCGGAGATGATCCACGATAAGGCTCCGTCGAAAAACACTCGCAGTCATAAAGTGAGGCCGACACCGCTGGCAGGAATGTAAAACCAACTCGCAGACACAGCTCACACACACACACACACACTCGCAGGGGCTCGCACGCACGTGCGAGGACTCGAGGCGGCAGGTTGGATAGAGTCAACTGCAGGTGATAGCGTGGCGAGCCCACGTAAATTATTTCGCGTATAAAGGAGACGTGGAAGCCGGCGGGCGTCCCGGTCCCCGACGCCCGCGGGGGAAGACGAGAGCATTCCTGCTGCATAGACGGGATGCCTCCGCTGGGCTCCGCGCGGCCGTCGCGGACGCCGACGCACAAAAAGACGAGGCGACAGAGGAGGATGGGCGGGCGATGCGAAGACGCTCCGGGCGCGAGGCGCGACGAGTGCACGCGAGCTGGCGACGGCGGCGGCGGCGGCGGAGGGAGGTTGCGGAGGCGGTGGCAGCGACGGGGGACGTGGTCATCATGGAGGCGATGGGAGAGTAATAAAGGGGTGTAAGTAGGGTAGTGGAGGAGGAGGTTTTGGCAGACGTGTAGGAGGTAACGGAGATGGTGGCAGTGACGAGAACGGCGCGGCAGCGGCGGGGTGGGGGTAAAGTGAGCGTGGAGGAAATGGTGGAGTGATGAGAGGTAGGGGATGGTGGCGAGGTTGTGGAGGCGCCATTGGCGGGCAGGGAGGTGGTGGAGATGGTTGCAGTGGCTGAGACTGCACGACAACGATGGTTGGGGTGATGAGGAGGCGGAGTCGGTGGGAACGGCGGAGATAGCACGGTAGCGGGTGGGGGTGGCGTAAAGTGGGCGTGAAGGTGAGAGCGGAAAGATGAGGTGTAGAGGAAGGTAGTAAATGGGGCCTTGGTGGACGCGTAAAAGGCAGACGGAGGAGTTGGTCGCAGCGACTGGGAAGGCGACAGCAACGGGGCGGGAACGTAGAAGTGGACGCGATGTCTTACAGATGAGAAAGCGGTGGCGGGAAAGGCGAGGAAGCATTGGCAGTCGCAGAGGGAGGTCGCGGCGGCGGTGGCAGCGATGGGGATGGCCACGGCAGCGGCAACGAGAAGGCGGTGGTGGTCGTGGCAGCGATGGTGGACTGCAGCGGGGTAGCGGAGGAGGCATTGGCGTCCGCCCAAGGAGGGGAGAGGCGACAAAGGGCAGGAAGCGGAGCCGACGAAGCTGACGGAGGCGGCGGTGGCTGAAACGCCAGAAGCGTCTGCAGTAGCAGCGTCGGCGGTGGTGGCGACGGAAGAGGCGAAGGCGGAGACAATCAGAAGTGAGACCTCCGTCGTTGAAGTGATAGAAGCGGCTTTAAAGGCGAGCCAAGGGTCAAACCAAAGATGGCGGAGACAGTGACTTAACTACTAAGGAGATGACGACAATACAGGTAGTGGTGATTACTGCGGCGCCAGTAAGAAAGCAACGGTTGGAATAAAGACTATATTGACGGCTTTTACGGTGGAGACTGAGAATGGGGACTCGTAGTGACAACTAAAACGAGCACTTCGTGACAGACTTAATAACTTCTAGAAACCTTTAAAGGTATTAACACGGCATACTGGTGCTCGTAATCGTGAACCTTAACGTGTATCTAGAGAGGAAATAAGATATAATATTATTAGCTTAGTATCCAAAAATATATAATATTTTTACCATTATACCCTAAAAAATATAGTAAACACAATTCACCGTTTCTTGCAAGGATTGATTATAATAAAAAAAATCATTCAAGTAAACTCCCTGAAAATAAAATCGATGCGTTCGGTTTGAAATAGATTAAATATTTACGCTGTATATTCTTGTTGACTGATACTCGGAGAAATGCTTTTGACTATTTCGGACGTAACTGTTCTTTGTAAATGGTTATAAATTATATAGTCAACCACATCTACTTCTAATACTATGTACTGATTTTCACTATTTTCGCTTCTGGTAACCGTCACGAGGACTGTCTCTGTCATATTTTTCTATCACTTATGTGATTTCCTGGCTGAAGAAATTTTTAATTACGGTATTTAATTACGTTGGTCAATATGGAATGTTATTTCACTAACTCGAGCTCTTCATATAGTACAAGCGTGCCATGGCAAGCTGGAAATTTCTGACCTAGAGAAACCCACCGTCTGCAACCGGGTTTAAACCCGTGAGCTAGTGTTTCATGAATTGACTTGCATACCAGAATGATCGCCTCATTTGTGTAACGAAGTCTGCTTACCATTTGCGAAATGTTTGCAACGATGGTGGTAATAAAAATGTTGTAAGAAAAACATCCAAAATCAGGAGTGAGCGTGCAATACAGAAACGTCCCCTTACCTTCCCCGTTGCACCGTACTAACAGTGCAGAAGAGATACAGCCGCTGTGGCCGCGACGGCGGATTCGCCACGCGCTTTTTTTTCTTTCATTTTTCTCGTTTTTCTTTGGCCACGTCGGCGATGTCAAATGTGGCCTGGCGGCGGCGGCGGGGGCGGAGGCGGCGGCGTGGCGGTACGAGAGTCACTCTGGAAAGCCGCAGACAGGTTCGTCGTGTTTCCACGCGTCAGAGTCTCTCGCTCGTGCGCTATTTCTTCCAGTCGACTCGTGCAGCGCCAATCATCGTCATGTCGACTACCCTCCCGAAGCAGGAGGAAAGTGAAACGCGCTGGAATACGCAACCTCACAGCATGAATGTACTAAACTCTCCATGAAATCTACGCATCCAATGTTCTTCTTCACGGACTGTGCTTGTCACTCGACCATTTATTGCGGCGAAATAACGAGAGTAGTCGGCGGGCAAAAAGCACACGGCTCGTTGAAAATCGTGGCGAGTGTCTGATGACGGCGCAGAGTCCGTTTTTTCGAACGCCGCGGCGGCGACCGCGGCAGCCGGGTTCGAATCCCGCCGAACGGGTTCCGGCCGGTCGCATTCTTCTTCCGAAGGTCAGCGCCGCGGAAGAGCCGGCGCGCCGCGGCGGCCTGCGGCACGGCGACGTCCCTCGACCGTGAGGAGGGTGCTGCTGTAAACGGATTACAGGGTGCGCCCGAGAGCCCTGGGCCTCCGCCGTCTTGGCTCTCGCCGCCGCCGCCGCCGCCGCCGCCGCTGCCGCCACCGCCGCCGCGGCCGTCGCGTGGCGCACGCAGTGCGTCCGCGGCCCGCGGCTCGCGTGCGAGGCGCGGAGACGCGCGCGCGAGCCGCGCGGCGCCCAATTGGAAGGCACCTGCTGCTGCTGGACGGCCGTCCGCGTCCCAGGGCGAGACGAACGTCGCCGGTCGCGGTGCGCGGCCGCGGCCACAGGTGCCGGTGAGCCGCGGGCGGGGCGGGAGGGTGGGGCGCCGCGCGAGGGGGACGCCAGGAAAGAGAAGTCGGGCCGGGAAGAGGGTGCGCCTGGGATGCCGCGGCGGCGACGGCGGCGGCGAGGTGCGAGCGAGGAGGTCCGCTGCTGCTGCTGCCGTGCGTGCGCGCGGGGGGGTCACGCGACGGCTCCAGCTGCCCGCGCGCCGCACGCGAGCCCGCGCCGGCCCAGGGCGGGGACGCACGGCCGGGTTACGGTCCGATCCGACCGCGCCCTCGCGGCCGGACACGGAAGGAGCTGACGGTGGAGGGCGGGCGTCGCGGCGGGTCGGGCCGCGGGATCCGCCCGCGCGCACGCGGACAAAGACCGTTGCGGGCGGCGGCGGAGGCGGGCGACGGGCAGGTGGACGCGCGCGGGCAGCGGACGCGGAGCGCGCGTTCGCGTGACGCCCCGCTAACGTGTCCGGACGTAATTAGCTTGGCGTGATCGCGGTGGCGGCGGCGGCGGCTAAGTCTCTGAAGACGGAGGCGGAGGAGGCGCCGGAGGCCGGGCGAGAGGAGGAGGAAAGACGGGCGGAGCCGTCGCGCGAAGCTACGCCCCCACCGGGCACGCCCCTCGCCGAGCGCGAGCGCGCACGCTGCTGCCTTGCGCGGGCGTCGGGCGCGGCGCGGGCACAGATTCGCATGAGCGCACGCGAGCGGCGCCGCCCCCACACGCGCCTAGGCGGGGTGGGGCGGGCGGGGCGGGTCGGCCCCTCGCACCTCCCGCGTGACTCGTCCGCGCCTCCGGCGCCGCGACAGCACGGCACCGCTAATTCCATCTGCCCACAGGGGACGCCGCACGAGAATGGCGGCTGTCGTCGCCGTTTTCCTCGTTTCATCACAAAGAAAATGGACGTAGAAGTGCAATGGTAAGAGTAAGCGCAAAAATGGCCAAAGCCACATTGTAGGGAAACGGATAAAAATCAAGTTTAAGTTTCATAGTTTGCTTCGAGGACTTGTGAAGAGAAAAAATAGCGACTTCATTCATAACTTTTATGTGGAAAACAAGTCTAACAAATGGTGTCAATAACACATTTTCCATATTTTGGGGTTAGACCACTATTGGAGTCAGCCCTCTAATTTCTCTAATATCATTCATGATATGCTCAAACAGTGTCCTTTTTTCTTTAGAACGAAATGTGAAATGTATTTCATTGGAAACACCGTTCATAGAGAAATAGCATATCTCCTTTTACATTCAGTGCAATGCACATTTTCTTCTCTGAAATTTAAATTAAATCTGTAATATAAAATAAAAATGTTAAAATAAAACAAAGTGTCTTACAAGAAACTTTATCATTATTTCTCAAAATATACCTCGTAAATTAAATCGGTCTGTTATAAATGTAAATATCCCGTACCTAATTTTTATGTATTCATAATTACATTTAGTTTATTACTTATAAACAAGTTTCAAACATTAATTTTCCTTTCAATGGCCCAACATTACAATGCATTGTCGCTGCTTATGTTGAATTCCTACTGTCGATCGTCTAGAGTTAAATTCGTGTTTCCCATGCACCTTCGTAAAGAAACTAATGAATTTTTAATGAAGATATTTCCATTCTCCAGTAGCCAGAATAATAACCCTACAGACAAATTTGGACAGTGAAGTAGACTAATATTTTAACACTGAAAAATTAATTCTTTAAAGGAACTGTACATTAATTTCATTAGGAAATGTTGGAATATAATGTGAATGAATTGTTTCCGTTTGTATAATTTATATAAAGCTGTATCATTGTGAAATATAACTTATCAATTAAATGCAATTGAATTATGTTGAAAATTTAAAAAAATAGAAAGAAAGAAAGAAATGAAAAATTCATAATCTTAATCCATCTTTGTGTGAAAATTTCCAGTCTCGGCTCAAGTCAGAATAATCAAAAAGATAGATTACAGTAATATCAAAACCTTCACAAGTAACACTGATGGTGCCACTGGCTATTTAATGTTGTCGGAGAGTTTGTGATGAAAGACTAGAAATGAATGAAATGAAGATAGCTGCGACAGAGATGGTGACTGTTGACAGCAATGATGGATTGTTTTTGCAGTTAAGATTATGATGATGATTCTAATAACGGTTGCTATAATTGTGTTGGTAATTGTGATGGTAGATGTGATAGTGTAAAAATTAAATTACAATGCCAATACCGATGATGGGATTGATAACAAAGTTATGGAGGATTTGGAAGTAACCATAATATGTCAATAGCTATTGCAGTCAAGTAGAAGAGTTAAAGAAAATCCTCCTCGCAAACGTCTGAAACCAAAGATATGAATATAGTAATATTAGCTGAGGTGAACATGATGAGTATTTTACATGTTCACTTGTACACACGCATCTGAGCAGTTTTAGTCTCCGTAAAATTCTACGCCATCAAAAGTAATCAATTTAATAATTAATCGTTTCAATACATATTTAATTTTATAATTAAAACATAATTATTGCATTAGTGGCACGAGCAAACGATGCGACAAAGGTTATGCAAAAAATTGTGACACAAAATAGTAATTAACGAAACGATAGTATAAAGAGGAGTATAATTGCATGTTCAAAAAAACGAGAAACGATAGAAGTGAGTTTTTATATTTACCATATCTGGAATTATACCCCTGTATCCATATGTTATGTTCAAAAGTTTTGCGTTTCCATTAAAGAATAATTTTAATTTTGAAAAATTCAATCGAACCATTTGAGCATAGGTATTTGATGGCGTCATATTGGTTTCGAATCTATGATCGATCTATGTTAGTAGTGCAATGTGTATTTTTGATCACTTGGTGTGTTAGATTGAAAATATTTAATGTATTCCAGGCGAAATACTAGAAGACGCTGACAAAGTCATGAACACATTACTTCGTACGAAAAGTAAAGACATATATGAGAGATCAACACGTGTTAATACAAGACGATTCAGTTCCGACTCAGACGTTTTGCTGGTGTACTTTTCAGAGCGGGTGACAACTGACGATTACATTTTTTATATTTGTAATATGCTAAGACCAAATGTTTTACGCGTAATGCTTGCCTCGTTTTGGAGTTATATATAATACCAACGCTACTTGAGTGGTGCAGGTTGCATTTGATATGAATATTTATATCATTTTCAACAAATCTTTCATATTTTTAAAATTAAAATGTCATTCTACAAGTCTTCGTAAACTTCTCTCTCTTTACAGACCTAAATTATTTAATATTGATTGTGTATGAGATTCTTAAATCTCATCTCTACTACTATATTAATACAGGATAGAATTATTCAATGCAAATAATAGGCGTAATTCATTCAAAATTAGTAATTGACATTTAAACTGCTTTAGTTATGAATACTTGGATACTCTATGTAATCCACAGAACCCTTCAAAAATTAAACATAATATTATATATTTTCAACGCTTCATATATCCTCAACTCATTCGAAACGAGGGTCGCCGCTCCGCCCCGTCCCGAGTTCGCTGCTCGCCGCGCGTCGAGGTCTCCGTGGCGAATCGGCACGCGGGGCGGTGGCGGGCGACCCGCCCCGCCCAGGGCCAAGTGGCGGCAGGTGGAGGCGCGGCAATTTGTCGGAATACAACCGACCGCAGGCTGGCCTGTGCGGAGGCCGACGTCGCGTCCCGCACTTCCTGGTCGCCGCGCACGCGAGTCACTGCCTTGACGGCGCACCGCACTCCGCGCCGGATTAAGCCGCTGTCACACGAGCGTTGCTTTGACGCGCGTTAAGAAACACGTAAAAAATCTGGGCCTCGAATTAAATCGGGGCCTGGTTCCCCTTCTTCTGGGCGCCCCTGCCATTCTCCCTGCCGCCCCAGCCTGCCCGTGAAGATAACAAGCTGTTTGCGACCTAAGGCATACGTTTCACGAGCGTTGCGTTGGCGTGCGTTGAGAAACACGCGTCGTAGATTAACACCGTGTCTTATGCAAAACGCCACACGAACGCTTTGACCGTTCCTTATAAGATACTTTGTTTATCTACGACAGGCTTTACTTAAAGTTTTAAAAGTTTTATCATTCAAAAGAAGTAAATGTATTTAATTATAGTTCAAATTAGCATCTAAAAGTTATTTCTATTCCATGGCGAAGTTAATTCTGTTCATTTATTGGGGACAGTGTGACGTTGTTTAAAATAAGGAGCCCCCGTGGATCTCCAACCCAGGCTTCTTGTTTTCTCTGGGCACCCCTGGGGAATGCTACAACTAGAAGCGTATTGCAGTGTGCACGTGGATCTTCAGGACTTGTTCAAATAAATTTACCTAGGTACAATTTAATTCATTGTTGGAATATTAAAACTATTTGAACGATGTAAAAGATCCATAGATCAGTTTGAAAATAATAGCGAAGTTTCGAAAAATACACCTTCAGCTATAATTTTTAGAAAACAATAAACACACTTGTGTTTACACTTTAATGAGTACATCCTGACAAGTATGACAACTCCTACTAATTTCCTTTTCCTAGACTAGCCTTTCTGCGGATACTCTCTAGACAATTACGTAAAATCTATCAAAGGCTATGTGAATTTAGTTTTCATTTGCTCTTACGACTCCTGATATGAAACGATACGAAAGATTGCCGATAAGACTCTGAATTGCTGTAAATTGTATATGTTAACTAAAGTTATTAGTCCTACACTAAACCTGAGAAATTAATAATCAATCTTCAACAAAAATAGAAACAAAAGTATGAAAATTTTTTTAATTCATTTTTGACACAGGAAAGAGAGACCAGGATGGTTGTGAACAATCAATTATAAATGCAATATTCGCTAAAACAAATCCTAGGTAGAGCATTTACCAAAAGAGAGATGTGGCGCCCCGCCCCGCCCCAAGGTAAGCGGACCCTTCTTTCAAGGACCCCTGAAATGAAGCCCGAAACCAATTATCTTGATCAGCTACAACAAAGTCAGCAGTGGGATGCTCAAAATTGAAGGTATGAGGTAGTAGTGAGAGTATGTAGGTCTGTGGACGTATGTTCTATTTGTAGAAATAAGAACGGGACAGTCTTCCAGCGACTAACAGATTGTCATTTTCGCAAGGTCAGCGTCTGGACCCTCCGCGTTTTTTTTTTTTTTTTCATGTTCTCCGAAAATCAGCATGTCTAAGGAAGGTTAAATTGGTTAGTTTATGGGTAATGCAAAGAACAATACGTTGATATTTTTAAGCACAGATTAGCTCATCTTTATATAATTGTGTGTATTACACATACGATGATGTGAGGAGTATTTACATGAAATAAATATGTTGTATCGGCTTAAATATTATTTCCAAAGCATTTTGAAGGAGTACTAAAGCTTGATGAAGAAAACTTACTATACAGCACGCTATTTATGCCGATTTTCATTCACAATAAGACTTCATCAAGACAACATCCAAGATTACAAAAAAATATTTACAGTCCAATTTTTTTTTCTGTTGCTACCTGACATTTCTTTAAGATAGAGCACACTACATCATTTCATATAGTCACAACATTTTGCGGCAATAAAAACACATCCGACAGTACAGCATGTGTTCACACAAGAAACGAGAAGAATAGCCATAAACACCCGGAACAAGACAAAGACAGGGGGTAACGGCGCGAGGCGAACATGTGCAACGTGCCAGTCTGCCACCTCGCCTGAAATCAAAGCCTGCGTTGCGTTGCGCCGAGCCGCCCCGCCCCGCGCCCCGCCCCCCTAGCGCCGCACACCGCGCTGCGCCGCCGGTGCGCCCAGCCGCATCTGCTGCCTCCCCTCGCGGCCTGCGCTGTAGCAGGTCCCCCACCGAGAGGCGCCGCGCCGCGCCGCGCCGCGCCGCGCCGCGCCGCGTCGGCCTCGCCGCACAGTGGTCTAAGGACGGACCGACGCGCGCAAGCTGTCCGGTTACTTTTACGTTCTCGCCTTTGCAAAGGTACTTCGTAAGAATATTTTCTTCTTTTGCTGGGATGTTTTTACAGTAAAATCTGCAACGAGAGAATCGTGGGAGGGGATGTAGCAGTAAACGGAGTTTCGGACCACTGTTTTTTGCATAATGTCAAATACTCGTGACTTTACAATAAAGTTCTTTCCAAAAATTAATTTTTATTATCTTATAACTTTATAACGCTCTTATACAAAATACATAAGAAATTCATTTATAATGTTGTGATATTGCATTCTTACAAATTTGAAAACTCTTATAACGTGAGTAATTTTCAATGAAAAAACTCATGTAATGAAGCTCAATATTATAAACTAGTTGCATAATATGGTATGTTACGATAATACATTTTTATTTTTACTGATAACAGACAACATATTCAACATTTTGTCTACCCTAATATAAAACAAATTAATTTTAAAAAATGCAATTTTTCAGCCAGTCGAATGAACCCCTTCCCAAACGGGCGATTGAGACAACTGAAGTTAACAGAAGTATACCTCCTACTGCTCATTCTATAATATTTACATTAATTTACTGATAATTTTTTCCTCGTAAATATGTAATTGCTCTTTAAAGATTATGTAGTTAAAACAAGTTACAATTTAGGCACACTGATTGTATTATCCATGAATTAAGTAAACAACAAACAAAGAATTCATTTGAAAGTTGAAATACACGCAGCGAGAGGCGAATACACGAGAGGCGTATGTAACAAAATCAAATAAATTCAAAATTTATATTTCCAAAAATTTTCAAAAAGATTAAAAAATTAAAATGTAATGTCACAACTCCAGTAAAAGGCAAAAGATTTTTTACTCCACCCACATACCTAACTTTGAAGACACCTCTTAAATACAAAAAATTATAAAGCAGTATCAATTCTTAAGCATCAAAAACTTTCAATTTTTCCCGAACTGAAACGTGTTAACAAACAATCGTTTCCCAAAATCAAAACATTTGTTCCCCTTGCGTGCGCGCTTGGACCCTGGTTCAGACCAGTGTCCGCGGCGGCCGCGTGACACGACCGCAGCCCATTACGGCGGCGCGTTTACGGTCCCGGCGCGGCGCGGCGCGGCCGGCCTCCCCGCGCGCGCGCGCGCGCCCCGCGACGGCAGAGGACGCCGCCGCCGCCGCCGCCGCTATTATAAAAATATTAGCCGGGCAGCTGGCCGCGCGCCGCGCAGTCGCGGAGGCGCCGCGCCGGCCTCGCGCACAATACCCCGCGCACCCTGCGAGGGGGCGGCGTCGGCGACGGCGAATAATGGTAATGACTATTCTACGAGTAGTTTCTTAGGAAGCTCGTTTGCAACGTGGAGAGATTTTGAATGTAATAAACACCTAATATTTTTGGTTCCGAATAAAGGGAATTGGAATAGGATAATAATAATAATAATTATTATTATTATTATTATTATTATTATTATTATTATTATTATGACTAATAGCTCGTAAGGAAACTGGTTTGCAATGTGGAATAATGTTTAAATTTAGCTAACACCTAACGTAATGTATTTTTGTATATTATTATTATTATTATTATTATTATTATTATTATTATTATCCATACAGGCTTAGAGGCACGATGTATTGGAAGATGGACATTATTTGCGATAAATTTACACCATCCCACAAACTCGGAGAAGCACCCCAAGTGCAGCCAAGTGCTAGTGGGCTAATAATCAAGTTAAATTTGAGAATATCACAGATGACAGCAAGTACTATTAAGTAAACAACAAAAATAATCTCTCAATCAGTTCCTGTTTCGCGAGTCAAAACAGAAAACAAGGACCATGCTGCACGGAAATATTTGCAGATTGTATGGTGTAGGACTAATAAAAGAAGCACAAGTTGGGCAATTTCATCAAAAATCGCAATATATTCTAGATTATCAGGATCTAGGCAGACCACTTCTTGGATCATCACATGCTCAGTCTTTGAAGAAAAAACTCGTTATGGGCAATAAATGTACCCCTCACAGATTTCACAGTGTATGAGAATTATATAGAAAAAAATTACCTCTTCAGAGATAATGAAAAAAACTCTCGAGAAGTTCACAGTTGTTTCAGAAATCAGTTGAGCCTCGAAGGGCATACTAATAGACCCAAGGAAATATCTCGGTACTTCAGTAATTCATTAGAGGCGTAACTAGAATATAAATAGAAGATAATCAGAAGTTTAGATTATTATTTTTAGTATAGAACGTTTTAATCATAGAACTCAGAAAATACGGTTGTTTCAACATTTACAGAAAAGAATTATTGTTTCGTAATGAAGGGAAGAAAATGCGAGGAAGTAAACCAGACGGCAGGCAGTTGGTATCTTCAGAGCGGTGGTGATAGTTCTGGTGGGGATGGGAGAAAGCCCTTGACGGCGCGATATGATAGATGAAGCGGAGAGCTGGCGGCGGTGAGTCGTTCAGTGGGGTCGGGGCGCCGCAGCGGCGTGCAACCCGCGCGACTCAGTGCAAACCTGTTTCCTGCGGGGCCCTGGGTTCTTATCCAATTGCGCCGCCACGGACGTACGGCGATCTTATCACGGCGGACAGCGCGGCGGCTGCTCGCTTGACTCTCCCGGTTTGCTCCCTCCTCGCTCCCCGTCCCGTCCCGCCTCGCCCCGCCCCGCCCTCCACCCCACACCGCCCCTCCCCTCCGCGTTCTGCACACAATGCCCCATCCTCCCCATACCCTCCCCGCCCTGCTCCTTTCTGCTCCACATTGCCCCGCCCCGTTTCGTCCCGTTTCGCCCGCCCACCCCACCCCGCCCCTCCCCAACCAGCGTTGAAACCTCCTTTCCACCGCCGGTACTTCTTGCTCGGCCGCTCATGAGCCCTCCTTCTCCCCCTCCTTACCAATCGCCGGCTTTTCGCACGTTCTCGCAAGCAGCGGCGCGGTCTCTCTACGGCGCGGCGCGGCGGTGAGCGAACCTCGGGGCCGACACCTGCCTCTCATAGCAGCCTATCAAAGCGGTCTTGTTTATGATTGCGCTTCTTACCGCAACGAGCGGTGTGCCTCGGTACGCCTGTCTGCGGAAAGCAGGGGTTAAATGACGCCCCGCCGATGTTTCGTTAAAGAAGTTTCCCTGCATCGTAATGCTCCGTCAAGTCCGAAAACTACACCTTAACTTCTCTCGAAAAAAAAGAAAAAAATCAAGTACGAGTTACGCCGCTGTTGAATACGCGTAATCACCACACCTGAAAGGAAATTCTTCAAGAGATGTCCGATGGGAGCGTTGAACAACTACTTTCTAGAAGCATAAAATAAATTTATTTCACAGTGCGCTCAGTTCAGTCTACACGCAGCTTCACGTACGTACACTCTCGCGGATAACCCCACCGGCACGAAAGGGGGAGGAAAAACGCAGGAAGAGCAGCAGGTGAACGCCGACGACACCGTTACACAACATGCACGCTGAAATTATCAATAATAATTGGCGCGTGAGGAAACGATGACGTGTTTAGTATTTTTCGTGTTGGGAAACGCAGGTCTTTTCACAGTGAACGATTACCCGCAGCTGGAACTACAACATCCGCGGCCTGCGGAGCGCCCGCCTCACGCCGGCTCACGAACGCGCCTCCGCATGCCAGCACCCGACAGCCGCAGTCACGGCGCCGCGCCGCTGCGACTCGCTCTCCTCTGCTCCACATTAGGAAGGATGTGCATTATTTCTCAACACACGGGGATCTACGGTTGGAGCCTTCATGGTGGCAGGACACCAGCTTTATAGCTAGGTCGAATTCAGCCGCTAGGTGGACTGCTATGGGAGTACATTTCCCAGGAAGCCCCGTTGTGATCGGTGCCGGATCTCGCCATCCAGGGGGGGGGGGGGAAGTTCACCGCAACCTCCCGCGATAAAAAACATGCACTACACTTACGGAAAGAATGATATTAGTAGTATATGAAACACTTATCAATCAATCAAAACACGAATTATAGAATTACACGAATTATTATAGAGAGTGTGTAATTTTTGGTAATGAAAACTTCATCACCATTCTCCGCGGTTAGATAGAATTTTTTCTATTGCATTTTCTCGAGAAAAGCTTCATTTCTGACGACAGTTTCTTGATTTATTTTCTTCTCTAACGTCCAGAATGTTGTGTTTGTAGTAAGTCAAAGTTCTGAGGATAGTTCTAAGTAATACCAAAGAAATATCTACTCTTTTAATACGAACGAGGAAAAAAGAAAATGTATGAATAGACGGGATTGGTGAGCGCACGACACGGTAGTGTGTTATTGTTCCACTTGAAATGAGTCGTTATGTATATGAATGCATGCAGTCGCATTTCTCAAACTACAGAATCCTAATTGTGTGAAATTGAGAACATTTCGAAAATTATTCTCGCTGTGTGTGTTCTGAGCGCAAACTAGTTCATTAGAGGGAGTTTGAGGCATTGTTAAGCCGCATTACTTCCTAACCTAAATTAGAATAAACCCCGATCACAATGCGAAATTCTTTAAAGAATTTTCACAAACTATTTGCTCTGCAAACTAAAATTTTGTGTATTGAGTATCTTCAGTTACATTTTCACAATTTTTCGTAGCAGCTTTTTTTTATTTAAAAATGAACTATATAAATGCATTGCATGCACTGCGATATCAATTATCTCTGCTTTACTTCTGAATGCCCTGTTAATTTGTATTCAAAACCAACTCCTATAAACCTGTCAACAACAATGATATTAAAATTGCAGCACAAGATATAAATTGCAGTCTCGTAGATATGTGCACGTGCATGTGCCAGTTTTTGCTGCTCAATTAAAATAATTGGTGTTGGATGTAACATAAATGCAGTTTACAATCAGAACGGCAATGTACTAAAACGTGAAATATCTCTCCAAATTCCCTTAGAGTCGTTTTTCTGACAAAAATTACACTAAAACGTTAAAGAGTGAAATTTATTAACAATTCAATTCAAATTCAAACAACGTGTCATTAGTACCTGCTAAATATTTCGCACATAGTATCAATCGTTTAGACAGTGTAATTATCACGTATTATCACTTATACTTGATAATACAACTGCTTAGTCTGTAATACGTACTTGAAACTGAATTGTTGAAATCAGTTGAGTATGAGAAAAAATAAAAACATAGAATGTGGCTAAAAGAGATTAATTCTTAATATATAATGGTGTATAATCTCAATGTAGAAAATAGAAATCTTATTATAGAATATTACCCTACGATATTAAATCCTCATGACTTCTCAGCAGTTTATCTATCACGTTCAAAATCTTGCTTATCATCGAATTAGGAAACAAACTAAGATACGCGTAGACATAAAACACAACACAGAATGTGAAATCTTTCTGTGACGGCATAGAGCCCGTCCCTCCGGGCTCCCCGAAGGTAAAAAGGTACATCCGAGATGGTACCAAACGACCGTTCTGGGATTCATTTCCGAGAACCCTTCGATAGACCCACACGTAATACATCTCCTCCCGCAGTCCCTTTGGCGCAGGCAGCCCCGGGGCGCCACGCGTGGCTGAGTGCGGGCGCTGGCCACCCGCGAGAGGGCGGCTGCCGAGGGGCGCGCGCGGGGCACCTGCGAGGAGCGGCGGGCGGGCGTGCGGGCGAGTCGCGATCCGTCCGGACGGCAATCGCGGCGTGGCGCGCAATGAGTCAATTAGACGCGTAACTCGGCAGCTGCCCGCGGGGAAAAACGCCATCCGTGCCGCCGCCGCCACAGGGCGAAGAAAAGCCCAAGCGACTGGCCAAAAACCAAATAAGGTTAACAGCGTATATAAAATATATGCAATTTCCTACTGTATGTGCATTGGCAAAAAGTGATCACTTTTACCCCTCTAGAAGACTGCATGCTCTAGAAAGTTGTAACATTTATTCTAGGCTATCTGTTACTAAGTAAGTTCGTGATGTCAAGGAATTCGAGTAATCGAAGTTTCAGTTATCGAGATACTATTGTATTATCTGGCTAGCATTACCCATCCGAACGAAATATTAAATCAACAATCAAGTAATAAACTTTTAGTAGTGTTTCGAAATATTGGGCTGATATAACGAAGAGAGTGAAATAAAGGGAACTATAGGAATAGAGGGCGTGGCAAGAATCGATGACTGATATCAATAAGTGTCTGTACAGGTATATCAAGTGTCATTGAATCTATAATGGGTGGCAAAGGAATTGCTTTGTCACCCATTTACTTTATAATGGTAAAATTCTTAAGTTAAAAAAGTACAATTAAAAAGTCAGTTGCTGGACCTTAAGACATTAGAAAAGAGAAAAGGATAGAACGCTTATCGTAGATTTATTAGTTAATATGATAAATGATTCCGTTATTAAACATAATTGCGAGACTAGTAAAGTGAAATATAGGAATAAATTAAAGTACATACTAGAAATTCTGAGAACGTAAAATTGAATAAAGCATTGTTGTGCGCTGGAAAAGAGTTATAAGTTCTTTTCGACTTCCGAAGAACAATTGTCAGATCAAATATCATCTCATTGTTTCTGATTAGCAATAATAAATATATCAGAATTAAAGTATGATGCATGTACTAGAGACACGATCAAATCTGACGTTAGAATGGCAATGAACAGTAATGCAAAGATGATTACATCAATATACCAACACCATTGGCGTGTGTCACAGTTAATAAATACATCGATTTGCCCTATGTTCCTGGTAAGTTTGAAGGCACTTTAAAATTGAGAACTGTAGAAGGGACTTCATGATACATAGAGAATTCATCTCGCGATTGGGAAGTGAGACGCTTTTTCAGGCTCAATAACATAAGTTTTGCCGGAATGAGTGTACTCTCGAATACAGGCTATGAGAGCTCTATTAGTAAGAAATAAGGGCTACTTTGATTCGATTGTAGAACGTGACCAATTACCGCACACTTTTTTAATTAACGACGTTCAATGATAAATGCAATGGCGTAAGTTGCAAGCGTGAACATGGAAGTTCCTATTTCAGATTTTTGGCCAGGTTTTCTGTCATCTCTCCACCGCGTCAAAGCGGCCGTCAGGCGCCTGCGGCTAGGCCAACCGCCGCACAAGCGACCCGGGCCTGGAGGCAGCCGGGAGGGCGCACCGCACACACACACGCATACACGCACCGCCGCGGGCAGAAACCGCAGGGCCGAAATAAAATCAGGCGTAAGCTATCATCAGACAGTGCGGTAGGCCATATCGAAATAGCAAGGGGCGCTTGTGGTATTAGGAACGTTCAAAAACCAATATGCAATTTTTCATTCATGTCTTATCTAAATAGATAGGCCTACTCTAAAATAAAATTTGTTTGATCGCTGGCCCACATCGTAGTCGGTACAAATTCACGAGGTCGTATAAACAAATGTTTCTACATGCGATACAAAATATATTAAACAAATTACATAGAAAATTATTTACATAAAATCAATATTAATAATTCCAACGACCAGTTTCGACGCAGAAGAAAATTATTAACACAAACGACTGTTAAAAATAAGGATACAATATAGATTATTTGCAACGTCGCGTCCCATCCAGTTCAGAAATCAACTTTTACTAGTACTTACAGCAAAACTTCAACAACGTTTTAGAGCCTAATGAGACACGTAGGCAATTTACTCCTAAGCACGGGCTCAAATTACTCGAAGGCACCCAAATAAATTTTTTATCGCCAGACTATCTCGCCTCACTCTATTACGGTTGCGTTGAGAAGGCACTTCCGTTGCTTGTATCCTTTTGTATCAGAACTACTGAATTGCCTGGTCGAGCAGCACTGAGCCGCCGATGCTTATCGGAGTGACGGAACCCTGGGGCTGCGACGGTGAAACGACAAAGAAATAATTCGTCGGCAAGTGGATTCCACGCATACGAAAGGTCAACGTTCGTGTATCCCGAGTATAATTTGGTTATATTAAAAGTTAATATCGGCTGAGAAGTATTTATTAAATGTTTTCAATTCCTTTTTTTCATTTTTTCACCATATGTCATATACTGATTGTTTCTGATTCTGAATGCTTATTCTTGACTAAAATTACGGACTTTATTGAATGTCTTTCAGAGTTTTTGTTAGTATTCTTATCATGTGTGTTTATGTGGTCATTTTTAAATATCTATGTAGTGTCTCTTGTCGTTAAGTGCCCCAGTAAATTTCTGTTGCTGTTTTGCATTCATAAGAGAAATGCAAATCTAAAGTCGGGTTTGTCTTTAAGTTCATCCCGAAAACAAAGTAACTCAAAGATAAATTCTTTAACAAGAAATCGTAAGCGAATGTTGGTTTAAAATCATCATTCTTCACGTACGATAAAAACATGGGGGATTAAACATCAGTTTTGGAACTGTCTCATCCCGCTCCACTTATTAGTGCAATCCATTTGATATTTTTTTACCTCCCAGCCTAAAATTATTCCTATTACAGATCTCATTGTTAATTGATTAGAGTTGCCCGGCACGTCATCTGCTAAGATCATTAGTCCCTAAGTGTAGTGCATGTCTTATCGCGTGAGGTGGCGGTGCTCTTCCCCCGCTCGATGGCAAGATCCGGCTACTGGTCAGTTTACGTTGTTTTTGTTTTTGTTTTTTCCAACCAGGTATATCCCACCACCCCAGTTGGAACAAGATCTAAGCCTTAGACTCGTCTCCTTACATTTGTGGTAGAGTATTGTAAATGTGTCGCAATAAGCGTTGCATATGGGACAAGGAAGGGGAAAGTAAGATCGCGCGTGGTCCGTTGCCCGTTTGTTAAAGTACTACTCCAGCATTCGCTTAGTGTTTATCGGAGAAACGACAGAAAACTGCCGATGAGAGTATCCTATACAGTTCTCTTCCAGGCAGCAACTGAATTCGACCTAGCTATTTGGCTAGTGTCGAAAATCCTGCGTCCGCCAGGAATCGAACACTAAGATCTCCCGGTGAGATGCATTGCAGTCTACTTGATGCCCTCAGCCATCTAAGGCGGTACATGTGTCGTACTTTCAAACAATTAACACCCAATTATTCGCACGTCGACACGTGCCGGACGATGTGGCGAGACGTAAGGTGTCGCCGGGCCTAATTATCCACAATTACCGTAACTTTCCCCCAGTCGGTGTTTCCGCGCATTCGGAGAAACAACACAGCATCTGCCGCTTCGGTCACAGCCGGCACGAGTGACACGCAACGCGGTGGCAAGTGACAGTGGGTTCGGAGAACGGAGACCGTCCTTCACTATAAAGGTACCTGTGAGCAAACACGACTCACGCGTATAAAGGAGAGATGGGTGTCATCTCGGGTCTTCCCTGTTATAAAATATCCTGGTTTCTCCTTATAAAACTCCTTTATCGTACGAATCTGTTTTAAAACTGCATGAGGAATGAATAATAACCATGCTGAATTGTATCTTCTTGGCGAAATATTGCATATTTCTGTTTGTATGAAAAATAAGCATGAAAAATTAAATTTGCTTCTAAAATATTACAAACCTTCGTTCAAAACCGTAATGAATGATTGAATCCTACTTTTATCTTTAAATAATACGCGAATTTGTCTATCCAAAATAACGCAGAATAATCCTTAATATCTTATTCGAGGAAAATAAATATGCACCTTATTGTCAAAAGCAAATTACAAAACAAAGCTTTGTAAATTACTGATAAATCATAAACTGCGGAGCAGCAAGTGAATGATCTAATTTTCGTTATAAATGGAATAATAAAATAAAAATTAAATACTTAAATACTTATTATAAGAGAAAATAGAAAGAATTGTTCGAAATTTAGATCTGATATCATTAAATATGACAGATGTAGCCTTAAAAGTATTCAATCTTAAAGAAAATAATGCTATTTCTGACCGTAAAACGCAAAGGTAAAAAATGTATATATAATACTAAATTACTTTGTACATCACTTTACAATATCGACAGATGAGAGTAAACAATTAAAATCGATACACAACTTTAAATAAGCAAGTTTAAATGTTTTCTTCTGCATAACTGTACCTTTGCAAATAGAGACTAACTGATCATGACATAGAAAAATAATATTTTTAAAACACGATGTATAATGATTTTTTCATAATTTAAGTGTATAATATTAAGAAATTAAATATGTGAGAAACAAGTAATGTACTTCAATGAACCCTATCTCGATCAGGTATTTCGTCCAGTTTCCTTGATCCATTGGTAAAATGCTTAGATGGTACCTTATTTTGCTTCTTGAGAACAATGTAGCTTCACTATGCGGCCGTTGTTTTGAGGTCTCCTCTTGCTAGTTGTATCAGACGTGAGTGTGAGTGCTATTTTGTTAGAAATCTGATAAGATCAAACCTGCCGTTCGTTTACCGAAGCAAATACGTTTTCTATAATTCGGGAGAGAAAACTTTTAATTTTCAAATGTCGTAAACCTCTTTGTCGTTACTTCAATTCATCGTTCAGATATGCACAGTAAAAAGGGAGAGGAAGATTTTGGTGCTCCAAAACACCTGTGCAGATTATTTCCTTTCCCCCCATACGTCACATACGGTTTGTCCTGATTTTTTTACGAAAATAAATCAAATAAAATCAGAGAATAATTTGCCTCTCACCGGTTAACACAGAGAAATTAGTTCAATTTCATTAATTAATTCTTCTTTCATATATAATGCAATATTATAGTATAATATAGTAGTTTAATTGCATACTTGTAAAGCAATGCTATTAAATGTGCGAACTTAATGCAACTACAGATTTTTTGACAATTATTTATGATGTAAATCATAACTTTATATTTTTGTGAACACACTGATGAAAACTGATGATGCTCAGAACTCCCACAGCTGAATCTTTTCATGAACACGTTTAAGCCTGATATCACAGTCTCCAAAGGAAAAGCCCAGAAAGTGAATCGCATTAGAGAGGCTTGGGAACGAGGCTTAGAGGAGAACGACGTTTAAAGTCCAACTGTAAAGGGTGATCCACATCCCCAGGGAGACGGTTCTCCCTTGCCACCCGCCTAAAAAGAAGATGCTCACAAGGGGAGGGCAAAAACTCTAAGAAGGTTTTAAGAGAAAGATGAATGGTTGGAACTGAAGTGGAAACTAAGGAAATAGCCCAAGCGAAAGGCAATTTTTTAAAATTAATTTATCATCCTCAGTGTCCAATTTTGGTTGAAATCTACTCGCCGTATACAGTTTCATTTAAAATATTTATACTGAAAGAACTACTGTGTTTAAGAAATCCTCCTAAGATTTTGTCTCGTCCTTACAACCGATCTCCTTACAGTTCCTGGCGGTAAAGGATATTAGGCACTAAGATCCAATAACCTAAAACATATCATTGACTTCCTTGTATTTCAACAGCCAACTCTACATTTATAATGTTTTTAATTAAGCTTTATGTAGTAAGAATCGACAATAATTCGTTAACAAAAATACTTAAAAATTACATTTTAAACATTAAATTTTTACATAAAACATTCCAACAATTCATCGATATTAATTAATTGAACGATTAAGTGAAACTAAGAAATCTATGTATTTCATAACACTCGTGATTCATTATTTCATTGTACTATTCCTTTCATGAAATTTTCGTCTTGCTTTGAATATGTACGAAGTTTGAATATATATGGCCCGGTCTTATACCGTAATCGAATTCCTAATTTCTATAAGGATTCGTATACAGATATGCAGTACGATTGGTAATAAATCGGAGATATATGCTACTCTGAAGCAGGTTTTCTTCGAAGGTCTAATAACCAATTTTGTTTCTGATATTTAGGAATTATATACTGTACTTACCATGAAAATGAAAAATAATTCAGAAAAATATTACACTATAAATGGCATGAATATAAAAATTACTCTTATTTACTATACATTCTTATGTTTAGTTTCAAACAACGAACAAAAGGTGGCAAAGTTATAAACACTCTTTCCAGTTGAGAACAATAGTCATTATTCAGTCGGTAAACAGTCCTCTTCAGCATTCAAATACGGCCCATGATATACAAAACAAAATACGAAATGGAACGAGAGGTCAAAGGACAAAATAGAAGTGGGATATGACCTTCAGGAAACCGAAAACATACTAAAACGCCTCAAAATTACCGCGAAGCCGTAACTAAAACAGAAAAAAGTGAGTCGTACCATCCGTCATCCTGGGGGAAAAGGACGAGGGGTCTGCCCCAGGTAGCACCTGCACCGGCAGCGCTAGTGCTGGCGGCGGCGGCGGCGGCCACGGAGATGACAATCATAGCAAAGGCGCGATAGCGGAGGTGACGGTCGTGACCATAGCTTTAGCGGATGTAATTTAAGAGCAGAATGAGTAATAACAGTGAAGGTGACAACGGAAACTTCGTTAACGGTCATGGGACATCTCCAGCCGTTGTACACTGGCCAAATAGCTCCCTTTCACCTCTGGGTACAGGGGTTCAAATCCAGGACGATTCTTTCGGATTCGGTGGTGACTAAAGCCGGTTTGTGACAGCTGTCCGTTCCCCTTCTTCTGCCATTCCACGTTTGATTTGTCATGTTATCAGCATCACTATTTCCTCAATCAATTTTCGCAGGTATGGTCAAAAAAGCTAGGCAGTGAGGATCGTAGTAAAATATTTTTTTAAAGATTATACTTGGATGGAGGAATTTAAAGACGGCAAATAAGATGTTTGAAGAGGCGAGACAAACATTTGACACTGAAGGGATCGTTGAAGGTGGTCGCAAAGCATAAGAACGGATAATAGATTAGATGTGGAAGAAGACTAATGTCACTTGGAAGCATTATTGTGAACATTGGAAACAGAACAGCGGTGACGGCAATCGCAGAACCTGCAAGGAAGTTGCGTACGTGGTAACAGAAACTTCACTAACGTTAGTTTGATTCGACGACAACGAAGACGAGAGGAGAGAAGATACCACGTTGACAGTGTTTAGGCAGACGCTGAGCTATAAGGATATCGTATAGAAGAAGAAAATATTTGCAGTAGAAAGTATTCGCAAGAGAAAGGATGCGATGAAACGAATGCAATCGAAAGCAGGGAGACGGCAACGATAGCAACAGCGGGGGAGTGATGAAAGAGCCGATTCACACCCGCCTTTTGATGAACGATTCCGGAATTCAAGACCCGATTTACACGCTTCCTTTTGACGAACGATTTTGAAAGTTTTAGCAAACGCGCACGTGCACCCAGCTCATCTGAGGCGTTGAAGCCAACATGCGCATGCGCGCGTTCGCTAAAACTAGCGAAATTGTTCGTCAAAAGAAAGCGTGTAAATCGGGTTTAAATATGGACTGCAAATTTTTCATCACACAAAGGTGCGGAAAGTTAGTGAAGGGTCGAAAACTTTATTCAGAAATACTAATGATATGCACAGGAAATAAGGGCCAGAATAAAAGCGTTCAAAGGCGATATCAAGAAGTACTCTTAATGGTGTAAGTAAGGACAGTAGGCACGGTAGCAGCGGTGACATGTAGAAAATGGAGTGATTGTTGTTGCAAACTACTTCTAGATATGGTAACTCGCACAACAGTATGGTGAATTTGCAAAGAGTAATGAGAGAGATTTGTAAGTGTAATGTAAATGTGTATAAGCCACCTCATTAACGACTGTGCGAGTGACTCTACCCAAGACACACACGCGTGACACTCATTAGGCATTGAAGAGATCGTTACCGATCGTTACAGCACACAGCAGTAGAACGGATTTGCAGATAGGAGGAAAGACGCCAGCAACGGCAGCGTTTGAAGCGCAGCGGTGGCGACGGCGACGGCCGCCAGTGGGGGCTAGGTGAAGGCAACGGTGGCAGCGCGGAAGGGGCGACTGGGGGGCGGCGGCGGCGGCGGTCCCGGTGGCCGGTCGCGCACGCGCCGCAGGCTCCAGCCATCGATCGCGGCGCGTGCCGGGCGCGTGGCTGGCGCGCGCGAGCACCCTCGGCGACTCGCGCGCGCACCCATTGGTCGCGGAAGCCCCGCCCCGCCGCGCGCGCCCATTGGCCGGCGCGCCCGCTCCGCCGCCGCCGCCGCCGCCCGCTCCGCCACCGCGGAGGCGACCGCCCGACGGTCGTCCACCGCCGCCGCCGCCGCCGCCGTCGTCCTCGTCGTCGCGCCTCCGCTGACGCAGTCCCCGACGCCGCGCGCACCTGTCGCCACGCGCTGCGGGAGCCGCCGCGGTGTCGCGCGCGCCGCTCCGACCGTCGACAGCTCACCGCCGGCCGACCTCTGCCCTTCTCGGCGGGCGACCTTCGCCGCCGGCCCGCTGGACCAGCCCGCGCGCCACCCCTCGCACGCCCTCGCGTAGCCGTCTCTCTTGCCAGGTGAGTGCTCTGTCCGACGCCTAACCTCAATAGTTTGCAACCTCTAATACATTCTCCACTGAGGGCTACTCAGAAGCGATCCCTGCCTTTCAGGAGGCCTTTTTCCGAAAGGGATTGTACAGGCTTAATAGATTCAGTGAAGGCCACGACTATCGAAATTACTTCCTACTCAGATTATGGGATCCGATTCTTTAAACAGTTGGCTGCGACGCCCACGCGGCCGCGCCACTGGGCTTCCAGGCGCGTCGCGCCCCGGGGTGCTAATGTATTGTAATGTATTGTAATGCATGCGCCAAGATTGTTCTGTTCCATTTAACTACCCCTTCGCCTCCCAAAACGCATACGAAATGAGCAATGTGTCGTTCACGTTTGTTAGTCCTGTGTGGCACAGTCGTTCAACAGTTCCCCGAACACCGGCGCGTTTTTCCGAAGGGTAATGGGTTAGCCGATAATGGTGTTGATTAGGAAACGACTGACGACGAATCGATTGACCATCTGGTTTTATCTGGTGCGAAATCTTAGACACAAAATGAACTACCGTCACTGACAAAGTAATTTTTAATTTGCTTAATTTTCTAAAATAGAACCTCACAAGTCTTTACGACCCACATTTCATTCTTAATCGTTTCAGTACTAATTGCATTGTCACTCGGAGAATCACACAACCGCATAATTTCTTTTCACAAAACATTTAGATATAGATCGAGATTTCTCTAAGTAAGGCCCTCTTTGAGACCCTAATTTTGGCTATAGCTGCCAACATAAGTCCATGTGCTCAAATCATTAAAGCGTTCGTTTGCTCACTTGTCCACCTGGCTTGGCTCACTTGCATATAGCTTCTCTGCATATAGTATCTCCTCTAATGCCATCGCCCACCATGATTTTCATTTCTTTTCCGAACTGCCAAACGGGTGCCGTCGTCGAGTAATTTCTCTGAACTTCGCTCCCCACGAATGGGTATCCTCTCGCCTTTCGCAGGCCAACGCGGCCGCCCAATGCGCTGGCCCTTCCCTCGTGCCGGCGTGTTCGTCGCGCGCCGGCCGCGTTAGCGCGCTTGTCCGGCGGCCGCTCGGGTGGTCACGGACGCGCGAGCGGCGCGGGCCGGCGCGGCCGGGCTCGCATGCAGGGCGGCCGTTAACACCCGCTGCACCCGCCACGCGAGCCGCCTCCGGCTCCGCCACCTCAGTCTCCGCTGCCTCCACCTCAGCCGTCTCCGCCTCAACCGCCCCTACCTCTGCCTCCAGCTCCGCCTCGGCCGCCTGCACCTCAACCGCTTCCTCCGCCTCCGCCACCGCTTCCTCCGCCTCCGCTTCCTCCGCCTCCGTCACCGCTTCCTCCGCCTTCGCTTCCTCCGCCGCCGCTTCCTCCGCCGCCGCTTCCTCCGCCGCCGCTTCCTCCGCCGCCGCTTCCTCCGCCTCCGCTTCCTTCACCTCCGCTTCCTTCACCTCCGCTTCCTTCACCTCCGCTTCCTTCACCTCCGCTTCCTTCACCTCCGCTTCCTTCACCACCGCTTCCTCCGTCATCCCTTCCTCCGTCAACGCTTCCTCCGTCACCGCTTCCTCCGCCTCCGCTTCTTCCGCCTCAACGGTTGCCGCTGCCTCCGCCGCCTACGACTCCGCCACCTCCGGCTCAGCCCCTTCCAACTCCACCACCTCCGCCTCCACCATCTCAACGTCCACCTCCGAGTCCGCCTCCACATCAGCCGCCTCTGCTTCAGCCCCCTCAGCCACCTCCGCCTCCGTCGCTCCACGCTCCGCTCCGCGCGCCGCGGGAATGCGCCCCACCGTCTCCGCCACACCTCCACCGCACCCGTCCATCCGTCTGTCTCGTCCTCTGTCTCTGCCGCCGCCGCAGGGCGCGTCATCAAAACGCCATTTGTCGCGACCCGCGGCCCCTGTGGCTGGGCGCCGCAACCCGACCGCAGCCACCGCCGTTCGGGCCGTCAGGGACTGCGGCTTCAGTAGTCGGAGAAGCGAGGCTTTCGGGGAGGTCCTCGGTCGGAGAGTTATGTCTGGAACCGGCCGCACTCGGCCTCGTGAGTAAAAGTGGAGGAGCCGCTTTAACTGCAGAGAAAGGATATGGTGTAAGAGCTGTCTTCAGTGATCTGTTTAACCCAATTCGCAATGCAGTGCTATCAATTCAGCAACGTTGGGGATTAATGAATACGGTACGTGAGAGTAAAAGCGGTTGAAGATGGAGAATGAAGTGAACACTCGGAAAGCCCGACGAAACAGGAGAACCCGGAGAAAACAGCCCCGAACACGTTCTTGTTTCCTCTCTCATCATAATATCGGCATGAAGTGACCGGGATTTAAAGTCCTGCGCGTCATCAAAACGTCGTTTGTCGCGAGCGGCGCCCGCACTGTAGCCCCTGCGGGGTCCAGGCCCTCCCGCCTCCGCCGCCAAGGGCTTGGGCGTCCGTGGGCGGGGGAGCTTTCGGGGAGGTCCGCGTCCTCGTCCTCGTTCCCCGACAATGGTACCTGCCCCCGAGGGCCGCCCTCTCCGTGGCAGCCGCCTGGGAGGTCGGAGCATCTGGATCAAGGAATGCGTTTTTCACTCTCTACGGGGATATCGGTCGCGTTTGAATCAGATTACGGAATGATCTTGCTGCACCATGACACCTTTCCAGTTGCGATGTCTCTTAATAACTCTGATGTTGGAAATGAAATATTTCCCGCAGTGTGGTTGTATGTTGGAGGTTTATTTAATAGTTTTTGGTGCAACACAGTTTTAAACAAACTAAGATAGCATTTACCTTTTTTCTTTTCGTGTTAACTAATCAGAAATATATTTTTCTTATTTTTAATTGAAACCTAAAGTTTTACTAGGCAAGTTAAATGTAATGAGATGAAAATAATTTATTTCAAATTAATCTACTGAACTCGATAACGTGAAGTATACTTTGTATATCATCTTTACTGAGCTATTATGGTAGAAAGGATAAGGTGTGTTCGATTTTGAAACGAGGTCATTTTATTACGATTCTCTTTACTTCCGGGCAGAAAGTTTCGAACTGCAAGTTCCAGTGTAATTTATTGTCTCTTCACAAGAACAGAACTTCTTGTGTTTTAATAATTCGATAACATTTATATCAAATCAACGTATCTTTAAATACATCTTCTTTAATAATACTGATTCTGGGTGATATCATCAAATTTCCATCACATGTGAAAATTTCAACTGAAATCCATATATATTATACGTTTCTTAAAGGCCCTGCTCAGGAAAAGTTTAACGCGAAAATTGTTACCAGCAGATAATGCAGTGCAGATAAATTGCTCAACATATAATTTAGTTAATTTTTTAAAAATAAGTAATTTGAACGAGCAGCAGGGTAATAGATACATTCTAGATGCGTGTAGAAAAATTGATATGTAAATGGCGAAGGCTGACTAAAACGAGATAATGAGCGACAGACTCGTCACTGCTCGACAACCGCAACCCTGGCCCCGCCCTCGCCCACGCAACCGCGCGCCACGGCGGGCGGGTGCGGGCGCTAGTAGGTGCGGGCATGGGCGGGCATGGGCGGGTGTGGGCGGGTGTGGGCGGGTGTGGGCGGGTGTGGGCGGGCGTGGGCGGGCGTGGGCGTGCGTGGGCGGGCGCGGGCGGGCGCGGGCGTGGGCGGGCGAGGGCGGGCGCGAGCGGGCGGGCGCGGGCGGGCGGACGCGGGCGGGCGGGCGGACGCGGGCGGGGCGGGCGGGAGGGCGCGGGCGGGAGGGCGAGGGCGGGCGGGCGGGAGGGCGGGCGAGGGCGGGCGAGGGCGATCTTGCCGGCGCATCGCGCAGAGCGGGGTGCTAAACGCAGGCAGCTTCCGGACTTGGCAGGAAGCGGCGGCGGAGGCGGTATCGCGCCCGCGGGAATTAGCATAAGAGCTCCCTCGACGCTGACGACCGGCGGACACGCGCGTCAGCTCGCCGTCCCGTCCTCGCCACCGCCGGAGCGGCCTTCCCGGCCTCCTCGTCCCCGCACCCATTCACACTCGCGCTACCCGCCCGCCCGCCCGCCCGCCCACCCGAACGCCCACCCCATCCACTCGCAAGCACTCTCACTTGTTCACCTACGCAAGCAGCTCGTCGGCCTACACTCACCGATCCACTTGCTCACTCACTCACTCACCTATCCCACCCCCTCTCTCGCTCGTCTACATACTTGCACGCACTCCCACTTGATTACGTACTTAACAGCTCCCCCCCTACTCACGTACCTACCAAGTCGCTTGCTCACTTCTCACCTCAGTCACCTATTCACTCGCACGTGCTCTCACTTTTCAAGTGCCCAAGAGCTCGCCTGCTTGCTCTCTTAACGAAACCACTTGCTCACCAACCTACTCGTTTACCAACATGCGTTTATTCACTTGCACGCCCTCCCACTGTATCGCATACATACCAGCTCACTCGCATATACTGCTTATCAATCAACTCGCTCGCTCGCCTTCCCGCTGAATTGTATATGCACCCTCATTCCCCTCACCTACCCTTCCACTCGTACTGCTTTACAACATCCGCTTGCTCACAAACCTGCTCGTTTACTGTCTTGGTCGCTCTCTCATCGATACAGTCCCACGCACTCTAACGTAATCGCATACATACCAGCTTCTCTGACTACTCGCTTATCAATCCACTCACTCGCTCGCATGCTAACCTTGATCGCCTGCTCTATCGCACACACTGTCACTTGTCACGTACGCAAGAGCACGACAACCTACTCTCTTGCTCACCTACCCACTCGTGTACCAACTCTCTCATTCCCTCGCTTACTCAATCGTATGAATACACGCACGCACGCACGTCCACTTGATCCCATACGAACCAGGTCTCCTGCCTACTCGCTTATCAACCCACTAGCTCGCTTGGCCACCCACTCGTTTGCTCACATACTCACTTCGGCCCGCTCCTCCATCCTCACGCACCCTCTCTTGCTCACTTCCCACTGCGTCACCCACCTACTCGTTTACCTTCCCGGTAACCTACCTATTCACTCGCCTCCACGCCCGCTCACCCACACTCTCCAGCCTCTCGCCCGTCCCGCCACTCTCTCCCATGCACCCCATGCACGCACCCGCTCCCGTGCACCCGCCATCTCGCTCACTTACCAATCCATTTGGATGCCACCAATTAGTTCAAAAACAGTTTCTTCGCTCATTCACTCGTCCAGCCTCTCGTACGTCACTGTTCCGTCAACTACTCTCACTCGTCCGCTACTCACTCGCTTACTCCTCAGTTAACCCGCCATTCCGCCTCCTCGCCCTTCGTCATATATCCTCACCCGCGTCTCTTGTACTATTCCGCCGTTTCGATACCATTTTCAGTTCTCTGCTTTAATTTGGCCATTTCTCTAGTCCCTTCCAATTGCCCTCTGCACACTGTTATTCCATCCTTTTTTAAATAGACACAGGCTGTGCACGCAATACTTTTTTATAATACTTTGTATTTTTTATCAAATTTAAATTTTCATTATGGATTAATACATCTAAATGTAATCGATGAACCTTAGGCAGACCTACCTTTGGGCAGGAGACCCCGCCGAAGATAAAGATTACTCATTTTACCCACCCCCCCTACAGTTTTCACTCTTTCCTTACTTTCATTCTTCCTTCTTCATTGCTTTCTCCTTCCATCATTATTATTATTATTATTATTATTATTATTATTATTATTATACACATAATTTCATACCTTAAATTATATGTAAATACAATATTACATTCTATTGCAATAATTAATTACAAAAACTAATGAACAGAAGTAGCATTGAGTATCGTCATCCATCGGTACTTTCGTGGTATTCCTACCAGAACAATTACAAATGTAAATTTCCTGCTCCCTAAACGAGAATTCGCCCCCGGTCTCCCGCACACCCTGAGGTCCCGGCCCCGTCGTGTTCGCAAACTCGTCCGTCGACTCCGCCGGGGAATTACCCGGGAGCGTGGAAAGGCTCGTCTTGCACGTCGCGTATCCGGCGGCGACGCTCACCTTTCTTTACAGGCGCGACGAACGCGAACGTGTACTAATAAAGCGCGCTCACCCGGCGGGAATGAGCCGGAATGAAATGTAAATTATGCAGTGTTAATTAAAATTATGCGTCGCGGTCGTGAATTATTTTTTCCACCGGAGGGATATCCTGTTGGACACGCAGTTTAAGCTTCGCAGGGAAAGCCGCTTGTGTGCTGTGAGGAGGAAGTTTTCATGTTGGGCCTTGCAGAGAAAATAGATTTCTTTTATGTTTTACACCCAGAGAATTATTTTAATTTGAATTTTTATTGCATGGGATATATCTTCCAACTTTTCTCTCCTCAAAATAATTTATGTTAGACGCAACGTAAGTTTCAAAATGGTTCGTCATAAAAAATTGTTCGAGGCGAACTATTGTTCTTACACGATTGTATATCTTATGAAAAGGTTCTGTTCTTAAACGATTCTGATATACCACACTGATGAAATTAGCAACAGAGTTAGAATTTCATGTGAACTATTAAATCATCAGAATTTATTTATATCATAAATCCAAGAGTAGTTTTGCAGAAATTAATATTATTCTGAAAAGTTGAAAAGTTAATTTTACTTATGTCTTACAAACAGCGATAAAACAGTAAAGATGATAATTTGAATGTATTGCATACCGTATATTGATTCATCTAGTTACATTGTGAAATTTTATTCTGAAAATTCGTTTCACACAGTTTACCATGAATTTGCCTCATCTTAAATTGCTAAAATCAAATCAATTATGTGATTTACAATATTTCTCAATCATTTAATTCATATCTTTCACCAGTAAACATTCTTCAGCCACCACACATTTCGAGTGACATGTCCCCCTCTCCGTACATTAAGTGCAAGCGGGTATTTCAGTGTGTTGGTTCTATGCGGTAAATGGGTGCATGTATGACGTTCAGGTACATCTGCATGTGACAAATCATTTTGGTGGGTTAATATGTGTAGCCAATACTATGTAAGAGCTGTGCTTATGTGGACGTAAATTTTTAAAATTATTACTAGTGTTACGGTTGGGTTTTAATAGGTCTTTAAGGCAGCTTCTTTATTGTACCATCTATTATAGTATTAGTTATTGTACTTTATTTTATTGTATTGTTTTCTGTATTGTTTATTTATTGTTGGTTTATTTTGTTTTCGTGTTGCAAATGTGTGTATAGTAAATCTACAGGCATACGTTTACCACAAGGCAATCAGGCAAATTGTAGCCCAATAATATAATAATAATAGTTATTATTATTATTATTATTATTATTATTATTCCTACATCACGACTAAGATGTTATGAATCGGATGAATTTAAAATCTACTCCA
Organism: Gryllus longicercus; assembly: GCA_038098605.1. NCBI lineage: Eukaryota > Metazoa > Arthropoda > Insecta > Orthoptera > Gryllidae > Gryllus > Gryllus longicercus. Next base: position 5,664,750 of record JAZDUA010000021.1, read on the forward strand.
GGTTACATCTAGCTACCTAAGGAGCAGATCAAAAGACTGTCGGTGCCACTACACTACTTGCGCAAAATGTGGGCTGTTCCAAATAAAGCAATTTCTTGCTCTTCGCAGTCTTTTAAATGACCTGGAAGTTTAGCCAAGTTCTTACACATCCTCGCATACGATTATTAAATACGAAAAATTATGATTATGTTTATGATTATGTGCCCAGGTCCACTGCGGTGAGGGCCGGGTCGCTGCGTGGGGTCCACGAGGAGGCAGCGAGGCAGGCGCTCTCAGAGCACGGCGCTCGCCCCTTCCTTCGCCACGGCCAGCGCCAGAATGCCGCACACAGGTGAGTTCTTGTCTATTAAAACACTAGTATATTGGCTGGGGGTTGTTTTGGGGTGTTGTGGAAATAACTAATTCTGTGGTCGTTCTTTGCAACATTTTCATTGTTCAACCCTCTGCTTTTGACGGCTTGGACTTCCTCATCGGATTTGCTAATACGATAAAATAACAATGCTAGTGTCAGTAGCTCAGTAGTTGAATAATGACCCTCAAGAGTTTAATAATGCTCGAGAAATGGAAATGATGGTAAAGAAGGCAACCTTAGAGACACCTATAATATGCTTCCATGTCGCTTGAATATCTTCGTTTTTTCGGATGATATATTTCTCAGTTTTTGTTTCGTCTATGCCCAGTTTCATATTGGTTTGTAGTGTTTGTGTGCTTCAGATACATAAATACCTTGTAACACTCAATGCTAACTTCACTTTCATACTATTCTGCTAGTAAAGAATGACAACTGCCACATTTAATTTTAACTAATATTTTATTTATTTTATTTATTTTTGCAATTAATAATCCACTAAGTAATTAATTGAGTTTGCTTTAATTTACCTGTTTTCTTCAGATGAAAAATTAATGCCTTCAATTACAAAGAAAATTCAAATGTTTCGAGAAATGTGTTATACCAAGATCCAAATGATGTAATAATTTTGTTGATTAAATAATTAACTCTTACACAAATCACGAAAGAACAATTCTCACAAAATTAGAGAAAACGAACCACTTCCAGATCTCATAGTTGCCAGAAGTTTCGAATAAATTTCGTAGAACAGTAATAAGTGTAGTTATAAATTTCAATTTTTTTCAGCCTCAAAATTGGGAAAGAAAAGGTTTTTTTCACTGATAGCTTTACACTTATGAGTAGGATACTAATCATCATTATTCGAAACAGAAAAAAAAATATTATTTTTTATTTTTTGTCATTTTTCATTACTTCTTTTTCAAAATTGTTTTGAAATTAATCTTACCATGTTTTTTTCAGAAATGAGTACCTTTAGGTCAAATTAACTAGTTTCATATTCTAACAAGAAAACATAATTGTAGACTGTCAGGAGGAGTCAAGATGCATTACGCATTCACCACTATTCATCTACGCCATCTGCACAGAGCGTGTAAGATGCCTCCCGAGAGAAATACGCTTGGTAAACTGACGAGAACTGCGTAGTACGTGGTATTTTCCGTTCTACTGCCCATCCAAAGTTCTCTAGGTACCCGACGTGAACAGGTTCTCTAATTAATATGATCAGAATTCGGATTTGCATACCTCCCTTTTTTGCAACCCCGGGACTGCGACCAGGAAAAACTGATCGAAAGCAAGGGGGTCGTAGCACCGGTATATAGCTGTCAGGTAAGCGGTTAGAACACGCAAAGAATTCGCGGGTAGTTGTCTTTGAGAGTACTACGTACATTCGTGGCGAGTCGCGAGGTCGTCAAGATCTTTGCCCCTGGTTAGCACAGTTAAAAAGGTGCAACTGATAGAGGAACGAATGTTCCAGTTCAGAATTTTATTCGCAGAGACAAAAATATAACATCGTTATCGAAAAATGTGTTCAAATTACTAGGGGGCGCGAAACAGAAAAAGAAGAAGAAAAAGTTCCAGCAGGCATGTGTTTAGTTCTCTTAAAAATTGAGAGACAATACATAATGGAATTCTGAGTTGACATTTTGTACATAAGACCACAAAAAGCATTAAGTTATGAAGAATACAAACGAGTATCAACGACTTGCCAATTCGGATGGTTGTGTACACGAGAATAACAACGATGCCCACTTTTGCGAGCGGCAGATGACTGAAGCTCGAGCTCGAAAGAGCTATAACAGGACGCAGCGAGTCAGAGTGAGACAGCTGGGCGCGGCCTAGCAGTTCGCGCGACAAAAGGCAACCGCGTCCAACCTCCAGGAGACGAACGACCACTGCCACCGGGCGGGCGGGCGGTAGGGCGGGCGGGCGGGCGGCGATGAAGCATGGCCTGGCCGTGCGTGGATGAAGACATCCATTGCGCGACGGAGCAAGTGCCACGCCGGGCAGCGCCGCGCCGCCCCGCGCCGCGCCGCGCCGCGCCGCGCCGCGCCGGTGGAGACGGGACGAGACGCGGCGGCCGCCGTCGCCCGTTTATAACATTCGGCGGGCGGCGGCGGCGCGGGGACGGCGGCGGCACGGCGGCGGAACGGGCAGCGGGACCGGGGCGCGGCGGCGGGCGCCTGTGATCAGCGTTGAGTTACTGCGCTCGCCACGGGCCCGCCCGCCCAATTACGCGGCCCACTCGCGGCTACCGGCGCGCCGCGGCGGCGGTGGCGGCGGCGGCGACGGAGTGGCCCGGCGGGGCCGCCGGACGGTCCAGCGCAGCGGCCAACGGCTTGGACGGCAGCGGCGTCGCCAGCCAACGCCACCGCGGTGGACGCCCGACTGTCGTACCGGTTGGGATGGCTCGGTGGGAACACCCGTTGCCTCTGAAGGGGCGTTGACGAGGAAGCCGGAGGATTCAAGTCCCGAAGGTCGCGGATTTTCGAGGCTAGTCGGGTCAAATTCACCCGCTGTCAGGTAGAGAATTCTAGTGGCCGGCTGGTCGGATCGGAAGTTTACCCTGATTCCATCGATCAAAATACCTTCCAGTCAAATGACAGAGCTATACCTAAACCAACAAAACACAGACAGCACGCAACTTTCCTTCCTCGAATTCTTTCCTTTCCTTAAAAAAATCACATATTTACAATTACACTTACGTGCACTACATTACCGCATATGTCAGGTGACCAGACGGAAGCTTAAATCTTTTCTCGTCTGGGGCTCCCCACTGAGGCAGATATCTCAAGGAGGGGAAATCCCCTTACATCGACGTGAAGTTCAGCGCGGGACCTCATGTCCCCTATAACAATCTCTACACTTTCGGGACTAATGTTCCCAGTTATTGACGCGGCCGCCACAAACACACCTCTCAGAGTGCCGTCGGGCTCCAGGGTGCGCCCAGCGCGTTTGCCCACCCGACCCCCGAATTACGCGTGAAATTGAGGTTGACCGGATGCACGCTTTATTTTCGGCATCGTTTCTGGCGCTAAGCGCGATCCTCCGTTGTTTTTTTTCAGAGCCGTTGCACAATCTGTGTATCGCAATAGAGCGAGCAACTTGAAACTATTGGCTGGTATGGATATCAAAAGATTGATATTAGTACTGTGGAATGCGTCATTTATTTAATATTAGTGACCCACATATTTTCGCCTGCTTAGTTTCGCAATCCCCGTATTGTTATACAATGAATCGATTAAGATTAATTCGAAATTGCTAGTTAGCAAAGATATCAATAGATATTACTGCTATGAAACCCGGAATTTGTAGAATTAATGGTGATCCACATTTTGCGCGTCAATTGGAATGTATTCGGCATAACATGATTCGGTCGAATATCCCAAGTTTTCACTGATCTAGATAGCAAGAGATATGGCGGGTCAAATGTCAGAATAATTTGCTAAAAAAATATGAAGTTGTCTGTTTCAAAAAGGTTTAAATCAATTAACATTAAAATAACGATATAAGAGACGACAGCATATTTCTTAAAACGAAAGAAGACATGTCGATGTCGGAATATCTTGTCCTGTAGGGAACATGAGGAGAGAATAAATGAAGTACCAAAAAATCGGCGACACACGCTCTATTAAAGTCACATGCATTTTTGAGACAAGTTAAATGTCTCTAACGGAATCTCTAACTTTTGTTCTTCGCAGGCGTTTCTTAATTCACCAAGGAACATTTTTGTCATGTCTTCTCGTTTGTTATAACTTTCATTCGTTTCTCATTGATATTCGTTATTAATGTCCTTCATGAGCGAAATCCAAATAAATTTCACGTATTATTTTAAATGTCTTGATTCTTTAAATACACATATTCATCCTGGACTTCTCAACAGCTCTGCACTTTTTTTTTATCTCTAAACGTACATTTTCATTCTTAAGTTATCTTAGTATAAATACACACAATTTTTACTGCAAGCAATCTTCTTTCCTGAACCATTCTTTCACAGTATGTCAAAAGAACAATAACGATATTTTGTAATCTCAATTCAAATGGGCCCCCCGAATGATTTCAATCGTCATTGCGTTTGCGGTGGCTTTGCGACAGTCATAAATGATGATAATTAAACTTCAAGCTCATTCTACGACGCAAGGAGCCACTCCAAATAACAGAAGACAATGAACTATAATTCTTCCTCTGCCCTTGAGATAATGTTGAATGTTGTAGTGATCCGACAGTGTCGTCACGGTCGCAGCCAGATCGGGAATAACATGCAAAGATTCCTTTATTATTAAGGCTATTCGCAATAAAATTGTTTTCAGGCGATTTGCCCAATTAATTTTTAGTGATTTCTACTTAATTAAATTGTCTTCACCATGCCAAACTTTATGTCCCCCGAAGGTCATTAAATCATGTTAACAAAGTAAGAGTAGAGACTTTTGGTTATTGAGAAGAATGTGACATTTTTCACATTTAACAAGACAAACAACTTATAGAAGATACATTGATCTTAGGTATTTAACTATTATTTTCAAGTGTATCCTTAATGTAGTCAGTTGTACTCTTTTTATTAGTGCGCTATTTTTGTATCAAGATATTCAAGAACTACAATATAACTAGTGGTTGAAATAATAATACCTTCAAAGCGTTTGCCAATTTCTACATAATAATTACAAATACTCGATTAAAATATTCATATTATATTCGGTTTTGTTCGCTGCCAAACTTTACCAAAATTGTATAAGCATTAGTAAACTACTGTTCATGTAATATAATTTCATTATTTTAACTTGCCATAGTTTTTAATTAGAATTTCTCAGATTGCATTAATCTTAACTTTAAAAAATTGTAATTTGTGTACAAAAAGAAATAAGTACCATTTTTTAAGTTTTTATTGGCGTTCAGTTTCTCCAAACCGAATCCTTAATCAAGTACTGATTCAGATATTTTTTAAAAAAAAACGTCAGCAACTTTCAAAAGAATACTCCACGACTAACGTAGGAAGTGAACTCACAGTGAAGACTTCATTAGCAGACCAGAAGCTAATGAAAGCTTTCTGTCGGGAACGTTTCATGAGGTTAATGAAGTAACCACATTCCGTTTGACAAAAGAAAAAGCTAGTGGCTATAATGTCTCGGTGTAAGAAGCGAAATGCAATATAAACGGATAATGAAGAAGTAAAACAGAAGGAGCTAAAAGCTGCAGCACGTTTCTTACCACAAAACAAGCCGTGATAGCCTTCTTGTCATTGTCGTCAAGATAAAGGTAGCTCTCCTTAACGCACTTTACCGGCTCCAGAGAAATCGTCCCTTCTTCTGACTTTCATGACGCATGTCGCCACAAATTTTCCTCGCATCAATATCTCTAGTGTTATATTTTTCTGAGAATAAAGTAAATGAAAATTTAAAATGTTATAAATTAATAGAATATCTCGAATCCGTTATAAGACATAATAGGTAAAAATCTAAGTAAGTTTTTAAATGATTTAAAATATTACAATAAAATATTGTAAGAAATTTAAGTATTTTCCCCTTCAAATCTTACTTCAAATAAATTATAAATTGAATAGTACAACCGATCCGCGTTCCATTTCTCACGCATAAACGTTTCGTAGAATCTGCGCCCTCCATCACCACCACAACCACCGGCTGCCTTTGAACAGTTATTCCTTTGTCGTACTAAGTGTGTGATGTCCCCACGCCTTTATTATCGGTGACAGTTGATGATCTTCAGCATTGAGCAAAGGGCGCCAATCGCATGGCGTAGGTTGACAGTGGTTTAGCCCCCATTGCCCTGTATTCACACGCCAACACACTAACTCGATTTGTCGCGGTGTACTCCGGAGCTGGGCCGAGGGACGAGAGATGTCGGTAGTGGATGCTTCTCCTACAGTGTTGCCAGCTAAGGAATTTCCTCCCTAAATGTAGATGTTTATTCGTCGTTGGTATATAATTCATGGGGAAATTTATTTAGTTATGGAATTTTTAATATCTTATCGTGGGTTTATTGATCAAATTGACCAAGCGAAGAAAAACTAATTATAGATGTGCAAGAGGCGGAAATGTTCATGACTAATTTCACAAGAAAGCATTATTTCATTATGCATTGCCATTATTAAGTTACTTTTAAAAACATTCATAAACTTATTGTACATAAATTTTATTATTTGTATGCTACGTTTAAACTATTTACAAGTTTGGGAGATTATATCTAATTTTTAGGGTTTTCACAACCTCTTCTGTAAGTAAATGGATGAAGGTATCTGGTAACGCTGCGTACAACTCGTTAGACAAGTTCCGCCCTTATGTTTTTTACGACGAGGTACATTATTATGTGACAATTATAAGTAATGCTGTATTATTGGAGAAAATGTCTTCATTGCCTGTTATCAAGGAGAGGAGAAGTTTCCAGTCAACACATTAGAGACGTAAATGTTTACTGTGAGTGTGGTTCCAGGCTTATTTCTTCACTCAATATTATTTTCTGCCCAGTATTTTTATTATCGAAGCATCTGCAGGCTCTGGAGACATCGAAATGCAACTGCGTCTATCATATTGCATTTAAACACTTTTTTTACAAGCATTAGCACATACGAGTTAACTACCTTAGATAAGTTGCGGTGTGATTAGTTTTAAAGTGAGAATTCATATCCCTCCCAACTGAAACATTATATGTGTATTTTCGTGATGTAAATAATGTACTTTACTCAATCATCTTCATAAATATTACTTTCAAGTGATGAAAACTATTTTTTTCGTAAATATTAATCGTCTATAAAGCAATGAAAACAGAGAAAACAATTTTTATTTTTCTGGAATGTGAATAAACATGAATGTTTGAAAACTTGTTATGTATGAATGTACATTGTAGTACATTTTATACTAAATTAAGTCGAATTATCACACGTTTTCTCTTTAAATATCTGATCAATACATTATAACGTCAACTTCAAGCGTTCGCTAGAAAATGTAAACGAAATTTGAAACATCGAAAATATAACTCCTTAAAAAATCACTATAAAATTAATTCGGTTAAGGCTCTTTCTCAGTGACGTCATGTAGAATATATTGATGTCGTACTACGTCTAGTTACGCCCTTTTTTCTAGTAATGAATTACTACACCCGCTATACACGACGAGTTTTTTGTATTGTGTTAAACGTGATTTGAAATAACATTGAACATAAAAGTTCTGAAAAAAAATAAAGGACCATTAAATTAATTCGTTTGTAGTTTCCTCTTAACAAAGCCATGTAGAACATATTGGTGTCGTACCAGGTCTACTTACGCCCTTTTATTCCAGTAACGAATTACCATACCGCTATACGAAGACGAGTTTTTTTGGGGGGGGGGAACATCCTTCCCGGGGAACGTGCCCGGAAAGCGCAAACACGGCGGAAGCTCGCGCGTTAAAAAACCCAAAAACAAAATAGCGAAGTACGCGGCATGTAAACATGACGGCATTAGATCGCCATAAATTTCCAGGAGCCCCGGGAGCAGCGAGTAATTGGGGGATTTCCAAATATTTCGGGTCCGCGGCGGCCGCTGGCGGCGAGCGGCAGTCGCCTCAGCCGCAAGGGTACAAAAACGCCCCTTAAGTGCCGCCGGACAGCGGCCACGCGATGTTAATTTGGGTATTAAAAAGGAAGCTGATGGGGCATCGAAGAGGCCCTCAGAATGTGGGTCAGGAGAGCGTCCGGCGAAGGCCTCGGGACGAGACAAGGGCGCCTGGGAGGGGGAGGGCGCGATCGGCGGCCGATAGGGGTCCGACCACGGCCGTGGAGGTGGCGGCGGGGGAAGCGGACTCGACGCTGGAGGCGGGGATGGCGGTTGTGATGGGGGGTAGCTGAGACGGCTATGGCAGGGGGTAGAAGCGTGCTTGGTAAAAGATGGAAGGCCGCCACTCGATTGATTTGTTGATTGATTAGTGATTCCGGGCGCATCAACTGCTAAGCTCATTAGACCTGCAAGTGTAGTGCATGTTTTTACTCGAGAGGTGATCTTCTCCGCTGGATGGTGCGATCGGGCGCCGACTTGCCTGTCGGCTAGTGCCGTTTTCCCAACCAGGTATCTCACACCAGTGGGGCACCGCTCAAGCTGGGAGAAGCTCTGAGCTCCCGGCCGGTGTGGTAGAGTAGTGCATATCAGTAAGCGGTGATAGGACAAGGAAGAGGAAGGAAATATCTCGCGCGGTTCGAGGCCCATTTGTTAGGGTACTGTTACGCCCGGTGTTGATCGGAGAAACTACGGAAAACTACCGACCAGAGCAGCCGGCGCTAGGATTCACATTCAGACCGCAACTGATCTAGACTTAGCTATTTAGTTAGTATCAAAAATCCTTCCCCTCCCTAGAACCTCCCTAGCGCGTGGTAAAGGTAGGAGGTCCGAGCCGAATAGGGTGTATTAGTGACTAAGTTGCCTAGCAATGAGTCCATTACCACACCATACGAACTGGAACGTCCGTGGCATGATGGTGGGTCAGGTGTTATGACGGTTTCTCAGCGACGGATGCGCTAAATGAAATAGCGTGCCCATTGCCAGGGAGGCGTGGCGGTCGAGCAGCTGCTTGGCGCGTGACGGGTGCTCGCCCGCCCGTTTCGGAGGGTAGCTGTGAAGGGGAGTTGACTGACAGCGGACGGTTCCACCATAGATCCGGTGATAGTTCGGGTATGATGACAGATCCTGAAGTGACGGGACAGTGGCAAGAGGGCCATCGCATTGCCGATACGGGGTCGATGTAGCGGAGGTGGAATGGCCGAGAGGAATTGAAGAGCTTAATTCTAAAATGACAAGGATTTTTTTTTCAGAAAGAAAAGGTTGACACTTTCAGCCTCTTAGTTAAAGACAAAATTCTACAGTTTTGGATGCCCTTTAATAGAGGATAAAAGCCATTTTTAAACAAACTATTTGGCACCATGATGAAGTAGCATCTTAGGAATAAATTGCTTTGTAAAAAATGAATGGAAAAACGTCTCTTTGTAAATAAGCTCCCCAATTGGCGAACAGAGAATAGTCGAGATAGTTTAGTGGAAATGGAATAGCGGTTACAACACGACGGAGATTTTGTAAAGGGGACGCGGATGTCTTGGTTTTTGGTTGCGTAGAGGATGGTTCATGTCGGAGGTTCGGTGGCGGTATGATGGGGACAGAGTGGTGGTAGTCTGAAGGGATGGTTATGGCGTGGGAGAATTGAAATGATGGGGTGGAATGGTGGCAACATGGGGAAATTGTGGCGGTGGGATGGGACACTGGAGATATGGTGGAGTGATAGTGGAGTGGTGAGTGTGCGGCGGTGTGGTGGCGGAGCGGTGAGATGGTGGCGGAGCGGTGAGGTGGTGGCGGTGCGATGGGATAGTTGCGACGTGGCGGAATGGTTTTTACTTTCTCGTATTCTTACGTATATACGGGTAATATACGTAGTATAGAGAAAGATACGCAATGCTGCGCGAAAAACAACGCGGATTTGGGGCAAAAAAATTAATTTCCGGGCTCTCATAATGAAAAAAGAGAAAATCCCGTTGTTAAAAATCGTCTAACAGGAGGTGTAGTCAGAAGCCCTGTTTTGTAGGTCCTTGATACCGAAAAATCGATTGACGGCAAAACGTCCGTTCGTCCGTTTGCCTGTCGGTCTGGTTGTTGTTGGACTGGTGGCAGCGGAGCAATGTTACGGCGAAGTGTCGGCTTTTGGGTGGGCTGTTTGCGTCATGGCAGAGCGGTGTCCAAGTGGTGGGGGCGTGGCGGTGTGATGGTAGTCTGGGGCGTCTGCGATGTCGCGGAGCGATTTCGATAGGTGGCGTGGTGGCGGTTGGGGGAGGGGATGGCGGCGGCGCGGCGTGGCGTGGCGTGGCGTGGCGTGGCGTGGCGTGGCGGTTGAGCAGCTGCGCGCGTGGCGCGTTGCGGCGGTGGCGGTGGCGGTGGCGGCGGTGGCGGCGGTGGCGGCGGTGGCGGCGGTGGCGGCGGTGGCGGCGGTGGCGGCGGTGGCGGCGGTGGCGGCGGTGGCGGCGGTGGCGGCGGTGGCGGCGGTGGCGGCGGTGGCGGTGGCGCCGCCCTCCGCCGAGGAGGGTGCTTTTCGGTCGGGGCGATCGAGCTGCCCGACAAACACGCGACGCGCCCCCGACGAATCGCTCACCCGTGCGCGATGCGCATCTCGGCCTCCACCCCACCCCCCACCCCATGGAGCGACGCGTGCGGTCCGCCGCCAGGCGCGGAGTACAGTTGCGACTAGGCCGGCTCAACGCTTAACGCCGCATGCGGACTATCCATCGCCAAGGGCATTTTTCACGTCGGTATATTTCCGTTTGAAATTAGTTCAACGCTCAACAAACTACTCAACGTTATTATCATTGGGCATTTTCACGTCCCATTAGGAATTAGTTTAATGCCCAATGCGGACTACCCATCGTCAACATCATGGGGCATTTTCACGTCATTTTTTTTGGAATCAGCTGAATGCTCAAAGCCCCTGTCGGACTATCCATTGTAAACACCATTGGGCTTTCTTGACGATATGATTTTCGTTAGGAATTCTTTTTTATACACTTGAAACTTAGCGGCTAAATTGATATGGAATTTTCAAAGAATGGGCAACAATAGGCGGCCAAAAAATATGGGTGTAAACACATGCAGAACGGAAAAAGCTTGAAAGAAGCATTAAGAGGTTGGAGATTTGATGTGGAAAAAGAAATGGAGGCAAGATGCCTGAAAGGTGGAGATTGGGAAGATCGGAATAGATGGAAGCTGACAAGCGAGACGCGACGCCAGCCATATGATACCTAATGCATATGCATTTGCCTCCCACTTCTTCGCAACGCTGAGGTTCATACAACCATAGATCTTCGTACCTACACAGCCGGCTTGTGACTCCGGAGTGATAGGCAGAATTGATTAGTGTTGGTGAGGAAAGGACCTTATACGTGGACACACTTGTCTGCCCGCAGGAATCTACCAACTCCTACCATCGTACTACTTCTAAATAGAACAGGAGAGGTACGGGAAAGAAGTTATTTCCTTAGGTGATAGAGTTGGAAAAGTCCTGTCCATGCCGCTGTACAGAAGCAGACTACCTTTACAGAACAGAATGGACTCGTGTTCTAAAGAGTTAACCTCGAACGAACACGGTCGTTTAAGACCGAACGTTTCATACACTCAGTAGAGCGGGATCAGATAAATTTTAATTATTTGACCAAGATGAGCAATTGAACATGGGACTAGATAAAAGTCTCTTTTTGATAGCTTATGAACGAATAACCAAGTGTAATATCTCCTATTCAATTTTCCGAAATAATGCCAAGAAATTGCAGAAGAAAGGTACGAAATGGATTGCTGATAGTTTCTGTCAAACTTGAACCTAACTTTGCTAATGCAACAAGAATTTAACGTTTATTTTACAAACATACCGCTTCTATATTAATCATCCCTCATATTAAATACAGTTCTCTGCAAGGCATTTTCATCTTTCCTGGATGTATTCACGGATGTTGGGTGTAGTCGAATGCAGTGTGAGACTACATTCGTTAATTACCCTTCGATATAATCAGTCGGCCGTAGCCGCTGAACCTTTTTTTCCGTCGTCCGTGCATCCACTCCACAGTTCGACGGCGCTTGAAGAACACCAGAAAGATGCCTCTTCACTTATGTACAGTAGGCTTAATAGATGCAGAGCAAAATAAAATGATGTACGTACTATTTAATACACCTAACTTTCATTAGAAGCATCTGACTTCATTCGCTGATTCAGTTGCTCACGTAGAATAGCCGGAAAATAGAAGGATAGATATTTATTATTTCTCAATTTGGTATGAGGTAGAGTGGCTGATGACACAATACGAAAATAAGAAACAAGCATTTCATTAATGAATGAATAATGATAACATTGTATGGTATTCCATGGAGCTTTCGGAAAGAGCTAGAATCTGACTACATTGAACTTTTAATACTTTGCATATTCTACAGCACTTCCAATACATTAAGCAATTCTCTTTTGTAATCTGCCAACATGCGTAAATGTCCACATTTCTGTTTAATTTAAATCTAGTTTATATGCCACTCCTGTTCAAAGCAAATTAAAATCAATTACGTCAAGTGTTGACATTGAACTTTAAAAGGCAGTGGAATAATGAAATTGATTGCATTATTAATACATAAAATGTATGCTAATGTGAGAATCCCCAATTCCATAAACTTCTTCATAGCAAATTAATTTTTAAAGACAATCTTAATGAGAGCGGAAAATAGCTTACAAAAGAACGAGTAGAAACTGGTTAATTTTTACGATCCAAAAAAAATCCAATTAAGTATTGTGAAATCAATACTTTGAAATATTTCAATACCCTGAAATCACATTAACCAGAGTACTTTCAAAGAATTATTTTTTTTACATCGTTAGTTTGCTGTAAAATATCTTTCTACAAGTAAATCCATATCGCATTAATGTAATTACATTTGAAATGTTGTACTGTGCTAAACATGACCTTATTCATTCTAACGAAGAGAAATACCAGAAAGTAAAAGAATGATTATCGAAATCTTTGCTACTGACAACAAGACGAATGATCATTTTGTAGCCACGCATTTCAGTTAAAATTATATAAAACATCCCTCCTAAATATTTTCTTTTTCGATAATGTGATGCGATGGCCATACTTCACCGACACGATATTTAGAATTGCTTATTCTCGCATTCGAAATAGGATATTTTGAAATAAACTGACATAAATACCCGTCCGCCTGGAATTTATAGATAGAATATTTGATGACGGTATAAATATCGGAACAAATTACGCTCCGGCTCCCAAATCCAACCACTCGCTTGGAAGCAACCCCTGGCCATGCCTCATCGGCCCCGAGAGACCCCACCCCACGAATCGGTCGGGCGGCCGACGGGCATCCAAAAACGACGAGACAGGGGATGCGATGGATAAGGAGAAGGGGCGGAAGGAGAGGGGGGAGGGGGAGGGGGAGTGGCGCGGCCCATCCGTCTGCGGCGGCGGCCACACTCCAGCCGCGTCTTCATTTAATTACGAGCGCGCCTCCGCAGATAAAGCAAAGCATTAGCGGTGTCGCAGACGTCAGCTGCCGCCGCCACCGCCGCACTAAACACGGCCGGTTCGCGCCACAAAAAGCAAAAGCGCCGGCAGCCGTTGCGGTGGCCGTGCGGTGGCGGAGGCGGTAGTGGTGGCGGAGGCGGTAGTGATGGCGGTGGCGGTGGCGGTGGCGGTGGCGGTGGCGGTGGCGGAGGCGTTGGCGGAGGCGGAGGCGGAGGCAGAGGCGGAGGCAGAGGCGGAGGCGGAGGCGGAGGCGGAGGCGCAGGCGGAGGCCGCGTCGACGGTGGCGGGCGTCGGCGAGCTGACAGCGGGCAAGTGAGCGGTCACAGGAGGAGTAGGAGTATGCTTTGGTGGAAGTGGTAATGCCACGGAGAGCATTGCGCAAGAAACGTCCGCAGTTACTGTGGGCACGTAGGTTATATAAGCACTTCAGGAGGACTTGGTATCAACAGTCTTTCCCGAAATAAAACAAAAACCAGTCTAATTGTAGGAACAACGGAATAGTGTGAATGGTTGATATTGTACTTGATTCACGTACTTAATAAAAAATATACGAGTAATATAACTTTTACAGGCGTTGACTTGGTGTTGTAAGGTCCAGGAGCTCTGCGCCCAAATACACTACATTTAGACAGTTCTAATGCCCCTTAAGGCGAGATTCTTTTTCGGATTGATGTACCTGCCTCATCAAGAGACGCACAGCATCGTGCAAATCTTGCCAGTATCTTCGTAGCACAAAGCCAAATGGATCAACAATGATTTTAATCCCTGTAACCACAGACGGGCAATGAGCGGACGGACCACTACATCAAGGTTCGCTCCACGCCAAAGAGCAGAGAGCTACGGCGGCGCAAGTAGCATTGGCGCCGGTGCCGGTGGCGACGGCGGCGAATCCGCGCAGAGCTGCCACCTGCCCGAGAGCCGCCTCGGGCCGGCTCGGCCTCGCCCCCAGCGGGAGGTCGGATCGGGTTCTGATTAATCAGGTCAGGTGGAGCGACGGGCAGGCGAGCGGCCGGGGGTTAGTGGGGGCTAACGAGAGAGCGCCGCCCCTTGATGGAGGCACCCGGCGCGTGTCTACCTGCCCCTAAATGCCTGTCCGCGGCGCGGCGGGGGCACGAGCGCGCGGTGCCGGGGCCCGGGGCCGGGGGACGGGGGACGGAGGGTGGACAAACGCCCCGGATCCGCCTCGCGGGGAATAATGGATGCCGCCACCGTCACCGCCTCCGTCACCGCCACCGCCACCGTCACCGTCACCGCCACCGCCACCGTCACCGTCACCGCCACCGCCACCGCCACCGCCACCGCCACCGTCACCGCCACCGTCACCGTCACCGTCACCGCCACCGCCACCGTCACCGCCACCGTCACCGTCACCGCCACCGCCACCGCCACCGCCACCGTCACCGCCACCGTCACCGCCACCATCACCATCGCCGCCACCATCACCGCCACCATCACCGCCACCATCACCGCCACCATCACCGCCACCGTCACCGCCACCGTCACCGCCACCGTCACCGCCACCGTCACCGCCACCGTCACCGCCACCGTCACCGCCACCGTCACCGTCACCGCCACCGTCGCCGCCACCATCACCGCCACCATCACCGCCACCATCACCGCCACCATCACCGCCACCATCACCGCCACCATCACCGCCACCACCATCGCCTCAGCGGTTGCGGTGGCTGTTGAGACCGCGAGAACAGCAGCGCACATTAAGGCGGCTCCACACATTCGAGTTGCGAGTAACCGCTCGCCGAATCACAACCGTGGATTTGTTGTATGCTACTTGCCGAGTGACGCACATTCGATTCTTGTTCTACCTAACGCGTGTCGGTCGTTTGGGTCCATCAAAGGGAGCTAAAATTCGCCGAGCACATCAGCTGTTGGGTATTGGGCGAGCAGTAGTTCTCTGATCCGCGAATGTCGAATCTGTGGGGCCGCCTTTAGAGAAAGGCAGTGGAAGTTGAACTGATTGTCCGAAATCCAAAAATGTCAGATACTAAAAATATAAATAACTTAAGAAAACCATCCACACGGATTGTATATTTGACTTTAATGAAAATATATTAAACATCTTTTGCTTCTTTCTATCCCGTATATAACTTTTGTTTATTGTAACATTCGTGTAGGTATAACAACTTTCATTTGTATACAATCGTGATCAAATATAAAGTAAAATTAAAATAAATATTAAATACATTCGATTCCCAAAAAACTGTCTCTGATGACTGAGTTTCAAAAATATGTGCTTTCTTCAAAAAACTTTAAATGTCATTCGCAATTATACAATCACTGTTTTCGAAATTTACTTTTGGATGATATTCATTTTCAAGCCTTTATTTATTATTATGACCCAACCCCGGCATGTGCTGTATGTTGGGCATTTTCAGATGTGCCCTCACATAGACGCTTATAACTACCAACTGTTTTTGAGATCTCCTCGGAGAGTTCGACACATTGAACTCCATTATTTCATCCGCTTCTTGCGTCTTCCTCGTTTGCGCTAATGCGAGACCTGATTAGGTCGGGAGTTGACGAAGGGTTCCTTGTTTTTAGGAATATACCCTGGGTTCTTTCAGATACCACAAACGCGTTCTCGGTTGCGGTTTTAACCCGCGATCTCGGGTTTTGGAAACAAGTGTACTTACTCCCAAGCCACTCGGGTTGTAATTATTAAGCACATCGATGAAGTGATTTTTTAGAAATTTCTAAACATACTCTTTAGTAACTCCACTACTCCATATTTCTGGGGATGGTATTATTAAGAATTAATGTTGCATTAACCTATTTATGCTCGAATTAATTTCGCGTCACATCACGCCCCCTAATTATCGTCGCGCCCATGTGCGCAGAGAAATTGTTGTAGGTATATTTTGGTAGGATGTGTTTCCAATTTCTATCGCCAAATTGTTTTGATGTTTCTAATTATACGTCTAGTGCGCTCCAAAGTGCCAAACCGTTGGTCCTATGAGTATTTTATTTTTATAAAAAGTAATAAAACGGTTCATCTATACAGACGCTATCAACTTCGTATCGGGCCAAAAACCGTTTTTTTTTTCTACCGTCCTTACCCTCAGATTTCATTACGGGCATAAAGCAAATAATCACAGTTTTAGAAGAAGATTCGAACCGTTGCAAGTCATGAATACCCCCTCATCGCTGCTAGCAATGCTTTAGACACGCTCATTATTAAGAACATGGAACTAATAATTTATTTTCAAAATTTCAAACATAGTCTTTACTATCCTCGGCACACTTTCATCATTCTACGCTACCTCTCCTCCGGGGTGCATAGGGCCTCGTTGAGAGACGTCCATCTAACGCGATTAGCCGCTGCTCCTTTAATTTCCTTCCACGAATTTCCAGTCTTCTCCATCTCCTTGCAGACCGTCCTTCTCCATGTGACCCTTGGTCTTCCTGCAACTCGATGACACTGCAGATTACGTTCTAAAGCTTGTCATTCTATTGCTCCTAAAGGTTGTCTTAGTGTGTGTCCTATCCAACGCAATTCCCTCTTTCTAATCTGGAGTTCTATGGGAATTTCTCCGGCTTTCTTCCATAGGCCTCCATTTCACATTTTCATGGGCCACTACACTTTATATCATTTTCATAAATCAGTTTATGAAAGTTTGTAATTTGGTTTGTATGGAGTTATTCCATCACCAAGTTTCTGATCCATGAAGTAAGACAGCCTTAAAATTGCTTCTAAATATTATTAACTTTATTTTCTGTGGTAAACAGTAGTTTCTCCACATGGTGTACAACTTCAGGAGCGTGGAGTTCTACTAATAACGTTAAGAAGAAGAGAGTATAAATCTATCGCTTGTTTTTAGATTGTTACGTCAGGATCGCTATATACTCACCCTCGGCACACGTTACTAACCCTCTTTCCAGTGACTTGCCATTATTAAAAACATCGATGCATTGAGTTTTTCTTCAAAATTTCGAACTGTTCTCTTTACTGTCCCGTGGACAGGCGATCACGACCGTCGCGACACTGACGACCACCAGCACTCGTCAGGTAGGCGCGTTCTCCACGAAGTACGTTCGTTAAAATAGAAATTAATGGGGAGCGCGGAGTGCGGCGCGTAGGGGGAGACTTTTATGGGCCTGCCGAGCCGTTGCGCAGACACGCGGTGCGCCCCGAACACCGGGCGATAGCATCGCCCCGAAGGCCGTTCCGAGACAAGACGCGCCCGCCCGCCCGGTCGATCAGCGGGGAAGGGGTAGTCAAGCGCTAAGGGTAGTTTCGAGATCCGAATCGGGGGGGGGGAAGAGATCGACGATCATGTATATTCTAGGCTCTAAAATCGAAAGTTTTGGTCTAGATTACGGGAAACTGCCACAGCTGGCACCGAGTGGTGTTTAAGGAAGAAATAATAACCGAGGCACTTTGATGATAAATAATGGACTTTTCTAGGACAGCAACGGAGGCAGCTGTTCAAAGAAAGAGGCATCCTAATTTAAAAAAACTGTTTTGGTGCCTGCGTGACTTAAGAAGAGAGTATAAATCTATCGCTTGTTTTTAGATTGTTTCGTTACGTCACGATCAGTGTATAACAAAAGCTACCGAAAGATCATAATGCAATGGATAGATTAACTCAAAGAAATGTCAAATAATGTCTTCAGTTTCAAATAAATGTTTAATAGACGACTTGAAAATGATTATACTTTTTTATTTCTCGTTCTACTGGTTGCCTAAATGTGCAACATGACTTGAATCCGGCTTTTGCCAGTAGCGTGGAGCAGCCGTTCTTGTATTCGCTTCTTTCTTCACAGCATCTCACACCAACTACGAAATTCGAATTCTGCGACATTCCCAGCCAACCGACGACGATACAATGCAAAATTACGACGCCACGTGCTTAGTACTCGCACGCGAACGTCACATCATGTCTAATTTCGAAATTATACGGTAAGAACGTGTCATTATAGAAGTGCACGATTCACGTTTTCTTTTAGTGTCCGGCGCACAGATTCGGTATTTATTAAAGCGAACGATAATTTCCGTAATTCTCGGCCCCTCGTGTCGCGTGCCCCCCTCCCCCCCGTCGCTGGCCGAGTGACAGGCGGCCTTGATCTGGACAAAAAGCGAGAACGAGCCGCCCCGCAGACGCCCCGCCGCGGGCGACTGAGATTTATCTCCAGTGCCAGGCCGCGGCCCTCAGAGCCTCCCGGAGATGAGGGATCTCGCTCGCAGACTTGGGATGCAACATCGATTCCTAGGTTTTCAAAACGTCGGTGTTTCTATGAAAACATCGATATTTTAAACATCGATGTAAAGACGACGTTATTTAAACACCGATGTTTTATGATCAATGTTTTTTTGGTTTTGGTGTTTTGTTTGTAGATGAAAAATCCTCCTAATATGAATTTTGAAAAAAATAAAATATGAAATAAGTACTGACTAGCTGAATTGCGCAATTACATAGGATAGAATAAAGTGCTGTAGAAACGTTACGACAGAAATTACCGCATATCCATGAATTACATTGTTTTATATTTAACATGATCTTTACACACATATACATGGGTATTGTTTGTATGACCTATAACAGCAAATCCTACTATCAACCATACTTTACTGAATGTAACAAGATGTATGAAATACAAATTCCAAATAATAATCAAAACTCCCTCACCTCTTTGATGTTTTCAGTAGATATCACAAAAATTATACATAAGAAAGTACATTGTATACTAACAATAGTCACAATCGTTTTAACGATCACATAACACTATATTCTCTAAGCAAGATCAACTGCTCTTCCATTTCCCGCGAACTAAGTTACGCATGACGCCATTTTTCCGTTTCCACTCTAGCCGCCCATTTTATACAACGCACATTTTGGAGTTTTTGACTAATGAAGGAAAGCTGTTAAGTACTCAATATAGAGGGACCTCCACTCCTAATTTTGTTATCTTTTTTTTATACTTCACTTGTTTAAAACTGCTCACTGGGATCTGAATAGGGAGGACATCAAAATCGTTCTATTTACAGCTTTATAATAGTACCACTGCCTCTTCGAACCAAATGAATGTGTCATATTCCAACCCGGACAATCGCTTGTACCGGCGAGTTCTTATAAAGGCAGCTTGTACTACCTTCATACTATCCCTCTGCCGAGATGGTCTTAATGTCCTGGTATATTCTTGGCTTATCTCATTTTTGCACAAGAAAATGCGTTGTCGGTTACATTTTAATTATATATTAATACACACCGCCGCTGTCGAATTAAATTTCGTTGTGCGCAAATTTAATGCTAGAGATTACTCAGTCAGCTTTAAAACATCGATGGTTTTCGATCGACATCGGTTTCGTTAACATCGATTTGGTTTTGATTTTGAATATCGATGTTTGGGAACATGGATGTTTTGTTGTCGATGTCGCATCACTAGCTCCCTCCGGCGACTCAGGAGCCAGCTTCAGACGCGGTTCGTGTGCGGACGGTGCACGTGCAATCTCCGGCATCGTGGCATAGCGATGCGGCCGCAGCCGCCGGCCGGCCGGCCGGGTCTTTTGCTGGCCCGCGGGCACTCGCCGCCGCCGCCGCCGCCGCCGCCCCAGCAGCCGGTTCCCTTCAGGGAAGGGGCGGCCGCCCGCCGAGGCTCTGGGTTAGTGAAGTGCGAGCAAAGAAGCCCGTTACTGCTGGAACGCGTATGCGCCGCGGACGCCGCACATCCAAAAAGAAACAACTCAAGAGCCAACGAGCGTATTCGTGCTGGGACATTCCGGAAAACACAGGACAGTGAAGCAAGTGGCGTAATTTTTATGCAACGTATACGTGGTTTCAGAGAGTACTGATATAAAAAACGACAGTATTCTGCGCACGCTAGGATTTGAACATTACAACGTCGAACATATATTCTAGAAATTATTACCGCATTAAAAACGTACCGTTGAATACGTTCTTGTGTCATATTCCAAACCGGACAAAGGTTTGGACCGGCAAATACTTGTAGAGGCTAGTACCCATTCTTGTCTTTTTTGAGGAATAATAAAATGATTGATGATTCATATGAGTACATGGACCACGTACGGCACGTGAGGATTTAACAAACACACTAAAATAATGTGGGTCGGCCATCAAGCCATTGGCCAAAAACAACTAAGCATTATTACTTAATGCTTATGTTCAGTAGGTTCCGGAATTGGTCATGAGAGCAATTACGTATTTATTACTGTCGCCACTGTAAATATGTTATATTCACAATAATAAACGGTTAAAACAAGAAAAATATAATCCGTACCAAAAACTATATAAAACGAAGTCCACAAAATACTAAACGAAATAAACTACAAAATTAAAACTACTGATTTATAATTGAATAACTATTGATTATTTGATGTCTCCAGTGGGAGTGTCCTCACTGTTTGAGGCTCCTGTTTGAGGCTAGGGTCCTTCACGTAGAGCACTTGCCTCGTATGAGAAAATTTAAAATAAAAAAAATATTGTTAAATGATATTATTTATTCAATTATGAAACAATCTAAACGACATTGCTGTTGATGGATTATCCCAATTAGCGTAACTTCGTCACAGTTGAGTGCCCAGCTGGGACAACAACATCTGCATCAAGCGAACCCTTCCGCGCGCCGCTGACTGCGATTCCCGCCGGAGCGGAGGTCTGCGGCGGCGGCGGAGACGTAACGGGAAAAACCGGGAGGAGCATCGTCGCTTCGTTCCGCCTGCCCGTGAAACAGCTCAACTGCTCTCAACAGCTCCGTGGATTTCACACCGGTGCGGCGGCGCTGGATCAAGGGGAGCAGCTGCCGAAGAACCCAGGGCGGCGCAGGTCCTGGCCTCGACGCCCGCTGCTTGCCGAGGCACAGTGGTCGCGAAACTTCATATTCAAGACGCTCAGAGATTTTTTGTTAATGCTAATTCACTTACGGTTGGTTGGTTGATTAGTTGTAGTGATTCCGGGCGCGTCAACTACTCAGTTCATTAGACCCGTAAGTTTAACGCATGTTTCTTCCTCGGGAGGTGGCTGTGATATTCCCCCACTGGATGGCGAAATCCGGAGCTGACCGTTCTCCCGGAATGTGTGGTAGTATAGTGCATGTAATTGTGAGTGTAGGAGATTCCGGTCAGAGCTCATTTTCTCTTACAGTTTCCAATCGATTGTAATGGCTAATGTACCAACCGGATTAGTCTGGAATGTATATTTTGAATAAGATTTTTAAGCAGAGATTTTATATAAACTACTTTGCTATTTTTTGAACAAAAATAGCAGGAAAGGCGGTGCATACTCTATTAGTCAATCTTAGTCGAGCGTAGAGTAGGTAATTTGTGCTGCGAGCAATTCCTATGTGCATATTTTATGACCATAGTGTAGTATGATGATATGGTACGGTGGTGAACTGTTGTATACGGCACAAGCAATTTTAATCATTTTTTTATATAAAGATCGATCGCAGCTCGACTTAGAATTTTATGGTATGACTTTGATGATCGGCTATCAAAGTGTTTAATTTTGGCAATGCATTCCCGATTTATTCAAATGCATTTGAGACGGAACTAGGTTGTTTGATTGATTTATGACTCCGGGAGTGTCAACTACAGAGGTCATTAGTCCCGTAAGTGTGGTGCATGTTTTCATCGCGGAATATAGCGGTAATCTTTTGCCGTTGAAAGGCGAGATCCGGCACCGACTTCCGTCGGCTTGCGGGTACATTCCCCAACCAAATATCACCAACCAACGTGGCATCGCCCTATCGGGGAGAAGCTCAAATCTCCCGAATGTAAAAGTGTGTGTGTGTGTGTGTGTGTGTGTGTGTGAAGGGTGAGGAGAGGACAAGGAAGGGAAACAAAGATCGCGTGCGGTCCGTGGCCCGTTTGTTAGGGTACTGCTCTGGCATTCCTCTGGTGATGATCGGAGACACCACGGAAAACCGATCAGAGCAGCCGATCGCAAGAATTCTCCTCCAGACAGAGGCTGAATTTGACCTGGTTATCAAACTAGTCTCGAAAATTTCACCACCGTCTGGACTGGAATCCTAGGACCTCTTGGCCAGAAGCACTCCAGTGTCATCAGTTTTTACCTTGAGCCACCTTTGCCTGTTCGGAACAACGGCATAAGTAACGATTGTTATGAAATGTCATGTAATGAATCGGATAGTTCAGCTGGTAATACAATAAATAAATGGAGATCACGGTCCATGGTCATGCGCTTTTTCCGTCGCCTGGCCGTCCGCTGTCGGCGGGCGGCGCGGGGGGACCGGTCGGCGGCACGCGCCGCGGATGAATGGGCGTGCGGGCGCGCGTCCTCGCTCGGCGGGGGGCGAGAAGGCGGCGGCGGCGGCGGCGGCGGCGGCGGGTGGACCAAAAAACCGGGCGCGGGCAGCTGGACGTGCGGGCCGTCGTCGTCGGGGCGGCGGGCGGAGGGCACCGGGGCTAGCGCGACACGCCGACATGGCAGCACCTGCTGCCATTAGCGCTGATTGTCGCAGGCAAAACCCGACGAGCTCGCGCGCGCCCGCACCCGCGCCCGGGCCCCGCGCGCCCCGCGCGCCACGCCGCCGCCACCGGCACTGCTGCCGGGGGCGGAGTCGTTGTTGACGGCTGCGGCGGCGTTGTCGCGCCGGGAGGTGACGGCGGTGGGGATGGCGACGGTGGCGGTGGCGGTGGAGGCGGGGGTGGGGGGCAGGGGCGGCGGTGGGGCCGGTAGCGGTGGCGGTGGAGGGGGCTGTGGTAATGGCAGTGGCGAGGGTGGGGGTGGGAGCGCGGGCAGAAGGTTCCTGCAGGTGGTCAGGACGTGGGAATGATTAGTGTAGGAGGAGGTCAAGGTTTGTCGCGAGCCTGAGGCTGACAATGTACTCATGGGTATTTGAAGAATTTGAAGACAATGCAGTTTGTTTGCGACAAGAAACATACTGTCTTTGTGTGAAAGTTGTTACTGGAATATTGGATGCAAAGCCACGGAGATTATGTGGACACGTACGGAGAATGACTCGTAAGAGGAATAAATTACTAGATTGGGTAGACGGAAGCGTGGGAGACTCAACAAAGTATGGAAGAGTGAAATAGAAATCGTAATGGTGGATAGGTATGGAAATATGTTCTATGTGTCTCAAATACACAATCTCGGGAATAGATGACTTGATTTGCTTATGTCAGTAAAAACGATAGTGATAATTACGATAATGCCATTGTGTATGACACAATACAGAGCAGATAGCAATTGCAATATGGATCGGCAGTTTTCAAGGAAATGACGTAAGTTTTCGAATAAGATTTAGTGGTAGTAAATTATTGTTTAGAGTAACGCACCGGTGGTCTTCGTTTTGAACAATACTCACCTGTAAACGTGATTGTATTGTCTTCAAAATCCCACAATGAAGAAGAAATGTCAACATTTTTATCACTGTATTAATTGCGACAGTAATCAAGAAGATGTGAAGGTAGCCTTGTAAAAAACATCGTCGCGCCGAGTCAGGTGGGTGATAACGCCAACCGAAGTAGCATTGCAGTTGATGTTTTTCCTTAGTGTTTTCTCTGACCATTCTCTTTTAAAGAAATTAATAAAGATTTGGACATGTCGCAATTTGATAGATAGTCTAATGGGAAGCTTATACACAAATATACGCCGAATTACGAGAAGAACATCACACTCTGAAAAAATTTTATTATAAGATTACATCACCAAATTGCTGTGACCTTGGGATAGCAATATTCTGCAAATGGCGGAATCATTGTGAAACTTTGAGCGAAATATCTACAATTTTGCAATTACTTAGGGACAATTATGAGACAATAAGCAGAACCAGAGCATTTTCTCACAAATGATCATGTTTATCGCATCGTGCATAATTAGCCTATCAAAAGTTTACACTTAGCCATTCGGTTCAGATTCCTGTCAACTCATAAAATTCGTGTTACACATAATGCTTTCACGATTCTCTATTTTCCTGTGGCTCTGGATATAGCATTGGTCCACACAGCCCATGCTATATCTCCGAGGAATTCCATTTCCTACTCAAGGTGACCACCTTCGCACATGCGAACAAGATGTGAAGAATGAGAATGAAAAGGGGGGATAAATGAATAAACTAGAAATAGAAATAAATTCAGAAGACGAACGAAAGAGAAAATGGAAGAGAGTGAAAAAAGAAGAAAGAAAAGACGAAGATAAGTAATGAAGCTTGAAAAAAGACTAGTACGAGAGGAAGAGAAAGACGAAGAGTTAGGAAGAAACGTAATAGGTGGAGAGAAGCAAACGAAAAATAGAGAAGAAAACGAAATGAAGAAATAGCATGAATGATAAGGAAAAGTAAGGACGAAGCTAGTAAGCATAAGAACAGAAAAATAAACGCGAAAAAATAAATAAAATGACGAAAGATAAATCCCAAACTGAATATAATAAGAATGAACAAAAAGAGACGCGATAAAAATAAATGAAGAGGAGAAATAACAGCTCACAACCAACGAAAAAAACTAAGTACCCGAAGATAGTAACAAAAAGAGACGCGGGAAAAAACTGAAAAGGGGAAACAGCAGCCCAAAACTAACGAGAAAAATGCTACGATGTCGAAGATAATAAAAAAAACAGAAAAAGAGACGCTAGAAAAATATACGAACCGGGAACGATCAGCCGAAAACGAACGAGGAAGAAGCCAAGAAGCGGAGCAGCCGCGTCGCGACCGCGCGCGCAGTGACCCGCATTGACCCGCGCGCCAAGGCGCGGCAGCCGCGGCGCCGCCGGCTCGCGCGCACCCGCGCACCGCCGCCGCTCATCATCGCCCGGGCAGCACAATGGCGCGTTAGCCGCCGTAATCGCCTCCCCTCCGGCGGCGGCCGCGACAGCGCCGCGATGGGGCGGCCGAGAACAATGCGCCACGCGGCCGCCAGGGCGCTAATGACGCTGCCCGAGCGGCGCTTCGAAAATTGAAATATGAGCCTGCGTAAGTGGGCGAGTGGCCAGGCGACGGGCTGGCGCGAGTGCAAGCGCGCCGATGCTGTTGGCGCCTGCGCGCGTGCGCCGACGCATCCATCAGCGCCGCTCTGCCAGGTGCCGCTGGACAGGACTTTTCTGACAAACAGTTAAAGCACGAGGATAAATGGACGTGTGGAATGCGAGTATTGAATGAAGAAGAAGACGAAATTCTTTAATAGTTGCTAACCGGCAAAGGTGGGTCAAGGCACCGACTAATATCACTGTAGTGCCTATGATCGGAAGGTCCTCCGTTCGAGTCCCGACGGTGGCAGGAGTATTGACACTCACTAGAACAAGTAGGTCGAATTCATCCACAGTGTAGGGCAAAATTCAAGCGACTGGCTGCTCTGATCGGTAATTTTGCGTGGTTTCTCCTATCAACACCAGGTGAATGCCGGAGCAGTACCCAAAAACCCAGACCATGGACTGCGCGCGACCTTTCCTTCCCCTTCTTTGTCCTATACTCATCCCCTACTTTCACACACACACATGCACTACACTATCACACTTGGTCAGTCGGGAGCTAAGAGCGGGTCTCGGCTGGGATGCTATGTCGCTGATGGGGCTGGTTGGAGAAAATCCCCTTGAGTCGACGTAGATCGGCGCTGGATCTCGCCATCCAGCGGGGAAATATCGCTGCCACCCCCCGCGAAGAAGGCACGCACTGCACTTACGGGAATAATGACCTTAGTAATTGATTCGTCCGTACTCATCAATCAATAATAGTAGCTATAGGAGGGAAGGAAGTGTGGATGAGCCTAATGTTGAAGTGAAATGTGCTGAACATTTTGCGTTTGCTGGACGCAAGAACATTTTATGTTACTCGCAGAGTTCGAATCCTGTCTCACCGTTGACTTGGAAATGAATAAGCGAAGCTAATGAAACTGGCCGCATGAAATTGACGATTTTTTTTGTTTGCTAAATTAACCAAACGATCTTAACTCGTACAACTTTTTCAATCACCACAAATTTTAAAGCGTATTTGTCAGGTTTTCAATTACCAATTTTCTTTAGATGTTTGTATAAAACATACGCGCGTGCCGTTGTAGCTTCGAGGTCCTCGGTGACGTGACGTGGGACCAATCTTTCCCCTCCATTGACAGCCGCATCGCGGTTTAGATGCAGACGGGCAAGAAGCGATTATTTCCTCGAGATATTTAACGTGGACTAACAAGCCGCAATATTCTAACAATTCTGCGGGTGATTTAGTTACAGACGGACTTTCAGGAGTTTGTGAGTGGGCATTGTACAAGTACAGGTTACTAAGTCGTTGGTCGCTGAGGAAATTTCTCTCTGCGGACGAGCATTCGCTACCTGCCAGCGGCCCTCCCGCGGACCCAGCACAATTGTACAATTGTTCGCCGTCGCCGTCTTACCTTCGTAACTTGCTGCACATCCCTCGAAACGGAACAAAGTAATTTGTAATGATTTCATGAATGTTCTCTTCTCTATGGAGATTCCTTGTGCATATAAAATATTTTTAATTAGTAAATTGTAACACACTCCCAAAACATGATACTGTAAGCGAAACAAACTGTAATTATTTTTACAATTTTGTTAGTTAAAGTAACAAAAAGTAATTTTAAAACTGTTAATAATTTATTTTGTAAATGATTGCTTGCCTCTATTAGCGCTTAATCATTCCTTGTCATTTTAAAATTAAAATTTTTAATGTAGAATTGAATATGCAAAGGGAAGACTGAAAATGACTATTAAAAGAATGTCGTCAAATTTCCTTTAGAAAGTAGTAAAATATGTTCAGTGAGAGTGAGAAAACAATTTTGTAAAGAATGCAAATTCAACATTTAACAATCTTGATGCAAAGAACAAATTATCATCAGTAAAGAAATACTTTCACAAGAGGTGACATTTTCTCGGAATGTTGTAAAATTACTAGCGATACTTATTCATGTAACTCACAAAAAATGGAGCATCAACACCATAAAAAGCGTATCTCGCGATCCCAAAGAATTTTAAACAGCAATCCATGCGGAGACGCACTCAATTAACATCGCGTCTTTACTAAAGAAACGCGTGGAAACCCAGCAAGAGGATGGCTACCCCTCACGCCCACATTCCAACGACCAGTCAAAACGGAACGGGTCTTTATTCCGTAGGAAGAGGCCACGGCGACAATCAACGAGGCACGTCGCTCCCGAATATTTGTGATGCCAGGGTGGAGGAGGACCGGCAGGTTGGCATATCTGGGAAATAATTATTCCCAGAAAAACTCGATGTGCGGGGGCACGTGCTGCGTGACGAGATGCGAAGGGGGAGGAGAAAGGGGTGGCGGTGGGGGGGAGGTCGCAGCTCCTGCAGGAGTCTGCAGGCGCCCGCAGGCGGCGGCAGCGACGCGCCCTGATGGACGGGCGACACGAACCAAGTAACAGCCTGGAAGGAATGTGAGAAAGTGGAGACTGAGTGCGTGAGTGAGGTGGAATAAAAGAGAACACGCAAAGGGAAGGTGCGAATACGTGGAGTGATGTATAAAAATTAGGAAGGCGGAAGGAAGGAAAAGAGATTATAAAAAACGAGGGAATTATGGAATTATCGCTGTGACAACGTAATGTTTCATAAAATCGTCTACACAAACTGCCACATCAATTTTGATAAGAACAAGTTTTCGAATTATTTCTATCCATTTATTATGATTGTTTGTCACAATACTTTCGTTCGTACTGAAGATAATAAATGCTTGAGTGCACGAGTTGGATGAGTGAATTGAAGATGATGGAGGGACAATGAAATGAGAAGCAGGGAGAATGAAAGAACCTCGAACATGCATGCGGCGAACTCAGATAGTCCTCCGCAAATACCACTGGAGTTTGAAAAATCGCTTCCCAGAGCTGGTTTCCCACCGCGCTGGCACAGCTTGAGGTCGCCCCTAGACCAACGAGCAGGCCCCGGGAGGAATCCACGGGTGATCGGTGGACGGACGGGCGGACAGGCAGGCAGTCGCAGCGACGCCCCGCCCTGCGCCGGTCCACGCCCGCGCACTCACACACAATTTACGCACATAAATTAGCGCGCTGGTCAAACTGGCCGGCTCTCATTTGAATAGTGGCGGCGTGGCGGCGGCGGTTCGAACGCGGTCGGAGCTCGCTTTCTGGACCGAGATTTACGACGGCGATCGCGCCGCGCACGCAACCTCGCACGCGCGCGCGTGTTTGTGCGGGTGGATGGCGAAGGCGCGCGACGCGTCGGGTCGGGCGTCGCCCTCCCGCAGGCGGCGTCCGCTGGCCCTTACGACTGTCTCCAAACCGGCGAAAATGGTTCAGGGTATCAACTGTCACCGCAGGGGCTTCTGATCGGGAGGGTCTCGACGTTGCCAGGATTTTCGACACTAGTTAGACCGATAGATCTAATTCCAATCGATTGGTCTAATAGACCGATAGATCTAATGGAAGAGAATTCCAGCGGGCGGCTGCTTTGATTGATAGTTTTCCGTGTTTTTTTCAACACCGGGCGAATGCTGAAACAGTACCCTAACAAAGGGGCACGAACCGCGCGTGATCGTACCTTCCTCTTCCTTGTCCTATCCTCACCTCTTATACACTTACACTTACATGCACTACACTATCACACTTGTTGGGAGACCAGTCTGAAGCTTTGAACTTTGTTCTGACTGGAGCGGTGCCCCACTGGTGGGAGATACCTGCTTCGGGAATAACCTTCAAGCTGACGTAGGATGACGCCGGATCTCGCCAGCCAGGGAAAGATCAACGCCACTTCCCGGGATTAAAACATGCACTATACTAACGGGACTAGTGAGCTTAGCGGTTGACTCGCCGGAAATCACTAATCAACCAATCAAGTTATGTCCATGCGCATGCTGGGGGCGGTTTTCTTCCCTTCCACATTCTTCTTTAAAGCAGAGCGTCTCTCTGTGCTTTTTGACACAAGTTTCGTCTAACTCCTGTCACAACCAATATTCCATTCTATATCAGCTGAACCCACAACTCATAGTTAATACAATTATTTATCGACTTTTATTTATTATCATTGAAAACAGTACATGAACGCAACATTTTTATTATTGTTCATTCTACCACAATGGCTGAAACTTTCATTTTTTAACTTTCACTCTGGTACATAAAAATGTTGATGTAGTTTACTCTCTTTTTCATTTACGTCGACAATGCATTAGCATCACGCAATACACGTTTGTTTGGAAATAGAAAACATCCCATGTTGACTTTTCTGCACAACATATCGTTTACTCTCCTTGTTGCCCTTGTTGTTATTGTTCTTGCGGAATTCTTTAAAGTCAATGAAGTTACCTCAGAAATCGAACTAAAAGTCATGAGCCGAAAAATCTGTCACCAGTGATCATTTTACCAACAATCACGCAAAAATCTGTCCAAAAGCACCATCACAACCTGTCCGCAGTCCTCATTGCACCATCAATGTCCTCTGCCAAAAACCTCTTTACCATTGCGACCTTGGTACTTGCTCTTCAGATACGTATGAGGCATCTGTCGACTCTGCCATCGCCTATGTCGCAACACATGGACAGAACGACGCGCGAACAACAAGACGCTCCAGGCCACGACGGCATGAACACAACACCTACGCGCTTGTCCACGTGCGACGACCGGAATGGCATGGGGAAGAGACAACGCGAAGGTTAGACACATCTTTGCCGAACAGACACGCGAGGGTCCTTTACAAGTCTATGGCGGCGAGCAGCTGTTGGGCGGAACTACAAGAGTGTAGTGTTTCTCGGAACAGTTCCTCGGCCTTTGCCGGGTGGGAAGAACGCTCCTAACGCATTCTAATGGCGATGTCGACTCGCGCTTAAAGATCGACTGTAAAGTACTTCAACAAAATATAACACGCCTTCGATGTGTCGTAAACTGATAGATGATCGTGAAGAATCTGATACTCCTAAAACACAGGCTCAGCAACACGCACAAACATTGTTAACTCACGCC